>CM077091.1:117371595-118571595 GCA_039513925.1 Platanthera zijinensis
ATTCAAGATCTACTATTTTTCTCTTCCGAATGATTTTCGATTGAAAGACTTATAATCTTTTCTATTTTGTAATTTTCCTTTACATTAGTAGGAGATTTTTCTCCGAGTTGTAGATCCGGTTTTGGATCTAGTTATAAATCTGGTTTGTGGATTGAGTTGTAGATATGGTTGTGGATCAAGTTGTAGTAGAGGTTATTCTCTGAGTGGTAAGAGCGTCGTCTCTTAGTTGTAGGAGTTGCGTCTTTGAGGTGTAAGATTTTGGAAATCTGAGATTTGTGAAGTAGCTGAATCTAGCCCTTCATGGTAGATAAGTGAGGTGGGAAAGTGGACGTACCCAACTAGGGGAACCACTATAAATATCGGTGTTTGTGTGTTTTATTTTTAAGTAATTTTTTATTCCGCGAAAAGACACAAACATCACATATTCACCCTCTCTAGGTGATTTAGGTAGATGCTAGACACTTTCAATTGGTATCAGAGGGGCATTTTGTTCGATATAAGGTTAACACTTTGAACAAGATCCTTATTCTAGCGTCAAGAGATTCAATCTAGTAACCATGGATAGAAGTAAAGACATGTCTTCTATGAAGCTACGGGTATGCACAAAAGAAAACTTTCCTATATGGAAAGAATGAGTAAGGTTCTTCATGGAAACTCCTGATCCCAGAATATTCCAGATTGTGGAAGGACCCCACATACCGACTCAACAATCAGCTCTGAATCCTGCAGTCATGATCCCCAAGAAGATGATGGACTTGACTAAGGATGAAATTTCCTTAGTCTCTCTTGATAAGAAGGCAAAGAACATCATCACAAGTGTAGTGTTAATTACAGTCCAAGAAGAACCTTTCATCCCCATGAAGGTCTCTGTTTTAGATTCTAATGTCTAGACTCCAAAGAAGTATATTGAAATGACTAGGTATGAAGTCATCTTAGCAACTATGGATAAGAGGACACAAAACATCATTATTAGTATCATAGATAACTCCACCTTCCAGAACCTTGTCCACTGCAAAATAACCAAAGAGATGTTGTATTCTCTTATTGTTTATATGGAAGGGACAGAGGAGGTGAGGGATGACAAAAAATCCCTCCTAAATCAGTAATATGAAGCATTCAAGCAAGGGAAGAAGGATTTCATAGTTAAATGCTATGAGAAGTTCTTCATAATAGTGAACGGTCTGATCACCTATGATAGACAGTTCACTAATTATGAGTTGAATGACGAGTTCTTGAGATCCCTAAACAAGGAATGAGATATCAAGATTTGTATCATCAGAGAGGTTGACAAATTGGCAAACACATTGCCCCAGAATCTGTTTGGGAAGCTGTTATCCCATGAGATGCAGTTAAACTATATGAAGGCTAAAGAGGATGCTACCAGATCTCTTCACAAAGAAAATACTATGGCCTTTAGAGCTGAAGCCACAAGAAGAAGCAGGGAAAAGACTCCTCCACCTAGGAGAGTTGCAGAGTCAGAAAGCTCAGATCCCAGCTCCTCTGGAAATGAGCTGTCAAATGGAGAACTAACACTGTTCTCCAAGCAGTTCAAGAAGTTACTGAGCAGGAGGAGACAATGGAAAAACAAAGGCTCTTCTTTCTCCACCTCAAAGAATCCTTGCTCCAGCAACAACAAATCCAGAAATGACCCCTCTAGGGAAAGGTATGACTCCAAACAGAACAAACATGTTAAGACTAATATTGTTTGCTACTATTACCATAGGAGTGGACTTGTCATTGCTGATTGTCTAGTTAAGTGGAAGGAGCATATAAAGTTTTAAGGCAAAAAGCATCACAGGGACAAGAATACTGAAAAGAGCTTCTTGGATAAGAAGAAAGTAAGCCTATCAGACAGTGATTCTGAGTCTTCAGAATCAGATGAAGAGGAATCCTACATTGGTCTCATGTCCATTGAAGAAGAGGTCGATCAACAATCTACCCCATCAGGCATAAGGGCTCCATTTTCTTCTGTTGACACTGATTGTGAAGAGGATGAGGAGTTCAGTCTCATGGCCATATCAGAAGAAAATCAGGTCAATCCTACTCCTGATGAGGTACACTCTATCCCCAACTCTCCTTCTATCTATGAGTCTATCTTAGATTCTGAAGCATCCACTTCCTCCAATGGGGATGAGGGATCAGATTCTGAAGATGATGTCAATCAATTATTGATTGACAAGTATGGTGCAATTATGGATGCTTTGAAGGAGAGAAAAATGCTTGTCAAGAGACTAGCTGAGGAGATTGTCTCCCTATGACAAGCTGCTTACCAGCAGTCTGAGTCAGCACCCTTGCTAGCTCAGATGAGGAGGTAAGTTAGCCAATTGAAGATAATCTCAATTATCCAAATTTGGACCATTAGCCAGAAGAACAAGATCATCTTGGATCTTGAAGAGAATCTCCTTAAGGAGAGATAGAATGTGACTGAATTCTCTAAGCCTAAGACTATGTTGCTACTAATTGACTCCTTTACCTCTCAAAAGGATAAGAGAGGTTTGGGGTTTAAGTGAAATTCTAGAGTTGTCCGTTCCAATGGGAAAGGCAAAGCTCCTATAGAGCCTCAGACCACCTTTCACAAGGTAATCCTCCCTTCCAACAGGTATGATAAGGACATCATGCATGGTCACTACAAGAATGAGAATTCTTCTTGTAAGAATCTAAGGGTATCTTACAATGGAAGGAGAAAGGGCATGGGTTTGAGTGCACTAAATGATCCCCATTAGGAAATTCAGATGCCCATCATGGACCATTTGTATTTAGTACTCCAGTTTCCCACACTAAAGGATAAGGTAGTGGCATATTCTCAGGTTCCTCCAATAAACACCTGGAATAAGGGTAAGTCAGTTAGTAGGCCTCACCTGGTAGTTTCTGAAGCCATCAAATCCATGTCAGATGCAAAGATGACGTCTGTTAGTGCTACTCAGAATATGCCATGTACAACCAGTGACAAACTAACTTTCAGTCAGATACTTGCTGAAAGAAACAAGAAAAAGGCTACTGCTCTCCCCTCTAGACAGACAGATATTGATAGCTTGCGCTCTTCAAAGGTTGTTCATAAGAGGAGATACAACATTCATGAGTGTTGGTATTGTGGTAAAGTGGGTTACTTTGCCATAAATTGTTGGCACAACCCTAGTGTGTCAAGGGCAAGGGTGAGTATTCCTGACAGGACTGCTACAGGTAGACATGTGCATTTTCAAGCTAACATGAACCTAGGACCCAATCCCTTTTGGGTTCCTAAGGTAAACTAATCTGTGTTTGTAGGGTAGTCCAAGTACCCATACAATGCCAATATAATACTTTGGCAGTGGATGTTCCAGACATATGTCTAGAATAAGGATCCATCTTAAGGTTTTATATGGGTTGAAGTAAGCCCCCAGAGCATGGTTGCAGAGAAGACAGGAAAAGATCCTTTGGCACCTGTCAATTTCTAGGAAGAAGACTTGTATCTTGGAGTAGCAAGAAGAAAACAAGTGTTGCAATCTAAATAGTTGAATCAGAATACATATCAGCTGATAGTTGTTGTGATCAGCTACTTTAGATCCAGCATAAGCTTTAGGACTACAATCTCAAGCTAAGTAGAACTCCAATGTTTTGTGATTCTACTAGTGCAATCTCTATTGAGAGGAATCCTATATCTCATAGCAGGACAAAACACATAGATATTAAGTATCATTTCATTAGAGAGCATGTGGAAAGTGAGGACATCAATCTTGAGTTTGTCCCTACAAACAAACAGGTGGCTGATATTGTAAGACCCCTTTTTTTGCGATGCTACCGGGTCTTAAGCTCAGAATCGCCATTTTGTGATGACATCGACATCTGGGAAGGTCACCACTAAAAAACACCGATCCTGCCGGTCTTAACGATCACCAAAGGAAGAGAAATACGCTGATAGTTCAGTTAAATCAAAGTCCACATATCACATATAATCTATGAATCAGAAATCACAGCAAGTCCACATGATGATATAAGTATCGAAATAGATCAGTAAAATAAAAGGACAATAATCGGGCTTATGCCTGGTATATCAAATCCTCACTACAATCCTCTCGTGGAAGCTAAGTAAAGCTATCACTCACGGAGCCAGAGGCTGGTGATCCTGTACTAGACTGGCCCACCTCTAGGTGCACCGAACTCCGTTGGTGCTATATCTCCTGCTGCTGCTCCCTGTCCCCCACTTGGAGTCCCTAAAATGTTTGGTCCACCGACCGTTAATCAAAAGATAAAGCCTGATTTCCCCCACCCCTACCCCAGTGGCTCCTAAGCACCGTGTAGGAGGAATGAAAGGAAAGCTATGATGGTGGAGAGTAGGAACAAAGTAGATGACAACGACCCTATTCTAGCAGGTATATTGTAACAACTATAGGGCTATAAAAGTAAGGCAAGCTAACAGTTCTATAATAAGAAAAACGGTAGAGTAATCAAGTGAAACGAAGCAGCAAGTATATGAAAAGTAAACTAAGAAATATGTAACCTTAACTTATATGGATGCTCATAAAAACATATAAGTTAAGGGGTCTTTTGCAACGCTCCCATCGTATAAAAAGTCTCATACCAATTTATACGATGGGGTGTCAGGTTGTATGCAAGTATGAGTGTAGTGTTATGTTATGTCATGATTCATGTAAGTGCGACACACGCACATGACTTTATGCGCAAAGACCTTTAGTTCCCCTTATTTGGAATCTAGCATCACTCCCAGGAGCCTCCGAGGTGGCCATCGGAGACAGTGGGTCGGGCCCCCCACTCCTAGGTAGGTATCAACACTACCAGTCCTAGCCCTACGTACGCCTCTGAAGGACACACCAGAGTCACCACGTACTATATTAACCCACCTCCAGACTTTTTCTTGGCTAAGTGTAAACCACACCCGCTGAGTCAGCGTATCGACGTCGGTGTGATCAACTGCCAAATACCGAAGAACCACCACTTTATGCACATGTAATCATGAATTTCCTGAGCCATCGGCTCTCCGGACTATCCTGTCCGTTACAACTACCTTCTGAGCCTTCGGCTCACTTGGCTAACCCGTCCATTCCACAACTACTGAGCCTACCGCCTGGATATACTAACCAAGCTAACCTCCCGAGACATCGGGGTGAGTGAAACTGATATCTTAGATTTACTTGTTCCTCTTTATTATTTATTCTTACAGTTTAGGTTAACCTTGGACTGCCCAGGGTATTCCCTATGAAGGGCTCTGACGGGGCACTAGGAACTATGATGGTAGCTGAAGCCCATCGTTCCCTTTCGTAAGGCACTTATATCTATCCAGGTCCCGATCTCATTTTATGTTATACTGAATCTAACCCTAGTGTATTTGACTCTTTCTCTCTCCCCTAGAAAGACAAACTTTCATCGATCCTGAGCACCACTTAACACTAGACAACCCAACATTCTCCCCATCATGACGGTTGGGTCTGGCGTTCCTTCACTTGACCCGTGATGCTTTGCTACTTATTTAAGAAATTAAGTAGCGCCCTCTCCAACAGTCCGGGCTTTTGGTGCAGTTGGGTATGCGCTTTATCCGTCAATTGGTATCAGAGGAGTTCACGGGTTCAAGACCGGGGGGGCACTATTAAATCCCGATTTTGCCCTCTACCTGTGTGGGTCCGGCGGGTTAGGCAAACCGTGGACATGTGGTAACCCCACCTCTGAGCCATGTGGGCCATGTGGAAACCCCAACTCTGAGCCGACGGGTTGTGTTGGACATCGGGGGGGGATTGTTGGGTCCGGCATTCCCTCACTTGACCTGTGGTGCTTTGCTACTTATTTAAGAAATTAAGTAGCGCCCTCTCCAACAGTCCGGACTTTTGGTGCAGTTGGGTATGCGCTTGATCCATCAATGACTCCTATGAAGCATTCATTTTCACTTTAACAAATTTGTATACAATATACCCAACTCCCTATGTCCATCCTTCAAACTAACACAAATCTGCAGTTTTACTATGTGCAGACCATCCTAAGCTATATGATGAGTATGGATCGTGACCCCTTAAAATATTCCTCCAAATACCCTAGAATTTTTATTGGGAGTCTATCATGATATGTTTAGAGTAAATCCAGAAACTTGTAATTTTCCTAATTTATTTAGCATTTATTAAATTTTCCCCAAAATTAGTCCATGGATGGTTTTGAACATGAAGTACTAGATTTCCTTAAGCTATGGCCTTCCAAAAATTATGATCAATATATGATGCAAAATTATCAGAGAGTACCAAGTATTATAAACTTTCATAAATATATTATCCCTTAATTAATTAATTCAAGATAAATATAATAAATAGAATTAAAGAGAGAAGTACCTCAAAATACTATCCAAAAAATACACACAAATTACAAGAGATTTTATATGATCACAAAACATTACTAACTAAGTTTCATAACATTATAAGTTAGTTTAACCATGATTACAACAAAATCATCAATAGGGGCACCCTAGAGCTTATAACTACAAGTATGAGCTAATGTCCTCCAAACATCCTACAATACATTCCAGACACTCATATTGATATAAAAACTCTTCTACCAAAATTTCAGGAGGATCCAAGGTCATATGTGCCCTTCAATTTTTCTATAAAAGGTATAGGCCTAAACAATTCTCAATTGATTTAAGTTGTGTGTCTAAGTCTAAATATCCCCAAATTCCTTCCTAGGGCTATTCACCACCTTATGAACACATGGACAAAACTCCAAGTCCATACAAGGACATATCACTCCATGTTCTTCACAACCCCCAAAAGTTCAACCTTAGGGTTTGAACTAGGGTCCTAGGGCAAACCCACCCCAATCCATCTCAATCTCCATGAGAGGGTGTTTTTACTGACCATGGTGCTCTGGCCAAAGTTCCAACCCCTTTGGGTGAGAATTGGCCCCTCTATGCCCCAAGCACACTTTTGCCCTAATTTACCCTTAAGGGGTCACACTTTGATCACACCAAAACCTATTCAAATCAAACCCAATTGGCTGAGATTTTTATACCAGGGTCATATCATGACCCTATGAATCATCCACCAAAATTTTTGTTGATTTTAAGGTCCATAGACCCCTTAATTAATTCTTACATGGTTTATTAAATTATTACAAAAACTATAAGAAATATTTTTCCAAAAATTCTCATTTTTAGATATGTTATAGGTATAGGTAAGTGTGACTCCCTTCCCAAATTTCATGTCATTTGGACGAGTGGTTTAGTGGGAGCACTCAATTTAATCTCTGACTAGCCCTACGTATAGTCTGAACCATTTTGAGTTTTGTGGTCAGACCACTGAACCAAATTGGTTGAAACCAATTTTAAAATAAACTAGACACCAAGGGTTACAACTTCCATGTAGGCCACTTTCACTGTAGGGGACTATAAGTATTTTTAATAATTAGTTCTAGCTACTGTCAGTTATGCGACAAAATAAATGAATTAAAATGAAATATTATAAAATAAGCCACCACGAATCCTAAAGCAAAATTGACGGCATCCCATCTTCTTCTTCATGGAGCCATCAGTCGGGATTGACCCGTCTTAGGCCATTTTGGGAGGCATTTTCCCGGCCACCTGAGCCCCTCTCAGGCCATCCAGTGCCACCACAACCTCTGTTAAGGTGGTGGCCGGCGATTGGCGGTGGCTGGCCGGCCGGAGGTGGTTGGAACAAAGGTTTGGGCATGGAATTTAAAAGCTTGAAAACAAAGCTTTTGGCCATGCCGATCTTGGGTCAATTGGCCTCAATCCCGACAACCGTTAAGAGTGGATCTATCCACTTGAAGAGAGGAGAGGGACAAGACCTTTTGGGAGAGTTGGAGTCGAGCCGACTATCGTGCCGCCATTGCCGAAGTTTGAGTTTTTGGGTGCTCTGCAACTGCACTACCAAACGTTCTCAGTTTCTTCAGGTGAAGGTTGGAAACGATTCCTCTAACCTTGGGTAAGCTTTTAAAAGTGCCAAATGAGGGAGGGGAATGGCCATGGCATCAATGCCATTAATCGCCATGAAGGAGAATTTTGGCCATTGAAATTTCCTTCATTACAGCCATCAATGGGGCCAGCCAGGGTTGTTGACCTCCTCAGAACTAACCAGGGTAGATGGATCAAGCCTTTGGAGAGGCCCTTGGCCTTCTTTGGCCATGAATGGCCTTCTCTCTCCCCACTTTCTCTCTCTACTCCATTAAAGAGGAAGTGGAGCTTTCTCTCTCCTAGTCACTAATTCTAGAGAGGCTCGGTTCGACGAACTCTGAACCCGGTTTGACAAACTCTGAACTAAGTTTGACAAACTTAGATCTCAAACTCTGAGCTTAGTTTGAAGAAATTAGATCTCAAACTCTGAGCTTTGTTCGACGAACTCTGAGCTCAGTTCGACTAACTCATATCTCAAACTCTGAGCTTAGTTTGACAAATTCTGAGCTCAGTTCGACGAACGCAGAGCTCAGCTCGACAAAGTAGAAGTTCATCCCGTAAAAGCTCAGATCGATGAAAGCCAAGCTCAATTCGACGAATTACTTGTTGAGTTCGACGAATCCGACGGGTTCTATATCAACAGAAGGCAGAATGTTTTCAAAATGTTTAGTAACTGAAACTTACTATTTTCAGTCCAAGGTGGTTTTCACCTTCATGCCTAAGTTCATTTGGTCTTCTTGGGCTACCTTGGGTTTTGTCATGATCTAGTCATGACAAAACCACTCCTAGGGGTATAGTTGTTTGAGGGATGTTACAGATATCTTCACCAAGCCACTAGATGAAGCTAAGTTCAAGCCCTTCAAATTTGAATTGGGTATGAAGAACATGATATAGCTGCAGTGTCTCTTCATGCATTTTCTGTTACAGACAATATTAATCCCTGCAGGATAACAAAGGAAGATATGGACCAAGTGTCCAAGCATTGAATGCACTGAGTCAAAGTGTCCAGGATTCGAGTGCGTCGAGGATGAGGGAGTGCCTTTATGATGGGTGCTTGTGTTCGTGTGCTCTCCTCCATCAACTATCAGGAGGACTAGATCGTGGACTCGGGGTATGGTCATCACCTCATCGGGGATGAGTTGAAGTCCTCTTCCATGTAATATTACAAAGGTAATGATGTCAATATTAGTGTTGATGATATTGTGCATGTTGTAAAGAATGAGGGGATGGTTTCTTTAGGCAGAGATCGGAGGCCACTTACGTTGAGGAGTGTGTATCACATATCGGGCATGAAGAAAAACCTATTCTCGGTGACCAATGCTGTAGATGTTGGGTATCACATTCTATTCGGCCCGATAGAAGTGAAATTTCTCTGGAATTTTTCAGCTGTGAAAGTTGATGTCACTCATGTTAGTAGGAAGGTTATGGACTTGTCTGTGTTAGCAAAAGCTCCTATGTTGAGAAGATGAGGGCGAATGATGGCACTGCTATATGGCATGAGAGGTTGGGGCATGTTGGGATGGATAAACTGAAGGCTATTGCGGCGAGAGGCCTAGTGCATGGTCATCCTAGTCATTTAAACTTTAGAGACTGTCATTTATGTATGGGGTGTCAGTATGTTAAGTATCATCGCCTTCTATTTGACAAATCACAGACCAGGTGCAAGGCATTGTTGGAGTACATCTACGGTGACCTGATGGGACCAATCGTCACCCCCAGTCTCGGAGGTAGCATATATATGTTGGTTCTTGTTGATGACTTTACAAGGTATACTTGGTGTTGGGTATTGCATCCACAATAACCCAGATTTGTATGAAGTCACTCTTGAACTAAGATGAATTAAGTTTGTATTTGATGCTCTATTTAGTTGAGTGTTTACAGGACTTATATGCCAAGTGTATACTAATGTCAGTAAATAATGAGTCTCCAAACACAGGACCATACAATGTAATCCCTCATTGTGTGATCCATGGTGTTGACTTATGTGTAGCCTCTCTATTGGGATACACTTCCTTTTCAAGCACTAAGAGCATGGGTGGAAATTTGGATGTTGTGTATTCTTGGAGAAATTATGTTTTCAGACTCAAAGAAATTCTAAGTGTTTTCTCGAGTACTAAGTTTTATTCTCGAGAAGAACTAGAGTACGTTCTCGAGTAAGACTCATCATAAATTAGAGTGACAGAAGTTGTTCTCGAGAAAGCATCTTGTTGTTCTCGAGAAAGGCTTATGTACTCGTGTACTTCAAGACCCTTCTTCTCAGGTTACTTTCCTTCAGTCAGAATTTCTCTAAGTCTTTTTCTCGAGAAGACTTTGATTAGTTCTTGAGATAGCTATGTTTATTTCTCGAGTAATGTCTGTTGTACTCGAGTAGAAGTCTTCTTGTTCTCGAGTACCAGCTTTTCTTCTTGAGAACAATATTTGTTTTTCTCGAGTACTTTCTTTCTTTCTCGAGATCGTTGTTTTCCACCTCCACATTTTTTACTAAGTCTTTTTCTCGAGTTCACCATGATTGTTCTCAAGAACTAAATTCCTTTTCTCGAGTACAACTTCTCTTCTCGAGAAATGCTATACTGTTTTTCATAAAAATATTCCAAGTCATTCTTCTCGAGATTTTTATCATTGTTCTCGAGAACACGAGTCCTTTGCTCGAGTACAATACTTCCTCTCGAGAAATGCTGTTGTTTTCTGAGAATTTTTTTCTAAGCCACAACTATCGTGATTTTCAAATATGATTTGTTTTGATTGGTCCACGTGGCCATCATTAATCATAATTATGACCGTTAGGGATATCTTATAAAAGGTCTTATCATTCCGACCAACCCAAAAGATGCGTAAGAAGAAATTCTGAATACCTAATTCGGAAGCCGCCGCTCATCGTGCTCATTGCCAAGGGCTTTTGATCAAGAACGATTCAGAGCAGTCGACTTGCAGATCAAGATCTTCTACAATCTACACATCCTCTTCTTGGTCTTGTGATTCTAGAAATTTCAGATCAAGGATCTAGCAGAGTCTTCTTCAACATATTCTGACAGAGCCACAAAGTTCAAGAAAGAAGACCTAGGCAAAAATTTCTAGATATGAGAGATTTTACTGTTTGTATTTCTTATTTCAAATCTATTCTTGTAGGAGATTATTATTCGAGTGTAGGAGCCTTGTTCTCCGAGTTGTTGTAGGAAGTTTTTATCTTCCGAGTATAGATACGTTTTGTGGATCGAGTTGTAGGAATGTTGTTCAGAGTAGTAGGATTGTTTTCAATCCGAGATTAGTGGAGTATCCGAGTCTAATGCATTGCTAGATTGGTGAGTGGAAAGTGGACGCACCCAAGGTTGGGGAACCACTATAATTCTTGGTGTCGTCTGTGATTGCTTGATTATTTTTCTGTGCATAGATCGCTAAAATTATTATTCCGCAAAAAGACGCACAACTCACCTATTCACCCCCCTCTAGGTGATTTAGGTAGACAACTTAAACAGTTTTCAATTGGTTTCAGAGGGAGGTTGATCATTAAAAGGTTAACACCTTGATCAGATCTGCCCCAGGTTGTCTATTGAGTTTTCCAAGCATGGGCAAGGCCAAGGGTTTTTCTAAGCTTCCTTTGTGTACAAAGACCAACTTTCCCATGCGGAAAGAAAGGATTAAATTTTTCATGGAAGCTGTTGATCCAAGGATCTTCAAGATTGTTGAAGAAGGTCCTCATGTTCTCATGACCGTCTCCACTATAGATCCTACCAAGAAAGTTCCTAAGAAGTTGATGAATCTTGACAAAGATGAGATTGCACTTGTCTCTTTAGACAAGAAGGACAAAAATATCATCGCAAGTGCAGTCAATGATTTTATGCTGCAGAACCTGATTTACTATCAATTCGCTAAGAAAATATGTCAGTCTCTCATCACCTTGATGGAAGGAACTGAAGAAGTCAGGGATGATAGGAAATCCCTTCTAAATAAGAAATATAAAGCTTTCTGACAAGGACCCAAGGATTCAATTGCAGATACATTTGAAAGTTTTTTCAAAATTGTTAACGGCCTAAGTATATATGGTTGGGTCCTCACTAATGGAGAGCTGAATGATAAATTTCTAAGGTCCCTGACTAAGGAGTGGGACAACAAAGTCTGTGCTATCCGAGAGTTTGGCAAGCTGGCAGAGGCTGACCCTCAAAATCTCATCGGAAAGCTAATGTCATATAAGCTACAAATCAATTCAAGAAAAGCTAAAGAAGAGAAGAGTCGGTTCTTATCCAAGGATAAGTCTGTCACACTGAAGGCAGACAGCTCAAGGAAATCCAATGCTGCATCATCTGCTCCTGCACAGGAAGATAGTGTAGAAGAAAATTTAGAGCCAAGTACCTCAGGCTCAGAGTTATCTGAAGGAGAATTTTCTCTTCTGTCAAGACATTTCAAGAAATTCTTGAACAAGAAGAAAAAATGGAAAGGCAAAGATGCCTCGTACAAAAGATAACGTCATGATGGTGATCGACACAAGAAAGGCTCAAGTAGCCAAGACAGGTATCATACTAAATAGAACAAACATATTTCTGCTGGCATAGTTTGTTATTGTTGCAATAAGCCAGGTCGCGTTATTTTTAATTGCCCTCACAAGAATAAGGAGGGTGGAAAAAAAGAGAATAAGAAATCTTCTTACCACAAGAAGAGACCTGAAAGAAGCCTAATAGCCACAAAGGGCAAGACTCTCAGCGACTCTGACTCATCTGAGTCTAGTGAAGAAGAGGAAGCCTACTTTGGGCTAATAGCACAAACTGATGAAGAAGAAGAACCCCAGTTCACTGGGAAGGTAAACTCTCATACTCCTCTTTTTGAATCAGATGTTTCTGATCATGATCATGAGGACAGCTCTTCTGACGATGAGTCTGAACTCATGGCCCAATATAAGGAGTTAATCAAGTCTTACGATAAATGTCAAAAAGTCGTGAAAACTCAGGCCAAAGAGATTAAATCTCTCAAGGCTGAAGAGATCACTCTGAGAGAGGAAGTCGGCAAGATAGACTCACTCAGAGAAGACTTAACTACTGTTGTTGAAGAGTATAATAAGGCTCTCGAACACCTAGATCTGAAGGAGAAGATCATCAAAGAATTAGAAGAACGACTTGAAGCGGAAAATAAACTTGTTGAAAGTTTCTCCAAGCCCAAGATTGTCCTTCCTTTGGTTGCTTAATTCTCAACTCAGGCCAAATGTGCTGGCTTAGGCCATGTTGCTGCTCCTAGTAAATCCTCTAGGAGAAATAAGGCTCAAAGAAATAATAAGGCGGCCAAGAAGGCTCTGGCCAAGGAAAAGGGGAAAGCTCCTCAAGATCAGACGTCATTCAAAAAGGTTATCTTTATAACCAATGAGTTTGATCTTGATTCGTCCTATGGTCACTTTACTAAGCCTACTTATGTAGAGCCCAAGTCTCGTTACCAAGGATGGACCCATCCCCAAAACTTTGGCGAAAGTGTCTTCAAGGAACCTTATGAAGAGATTACTCTTCAGAGCTATAGTCCTTATAATCATGGTCATAACATCGAGAAGGCACCAAAAGTAAAGCCCGTTGTGCAAAAGCCTCTTAAGGAGAAGAAGCCATGTAAGTGCCATCACCATGAATCTTCTACCTCTAATACTGTTTTCCCCTGCTAGTCCACACTCCCAAGAGGTCAAGTAGGAGAAATTTAGGCAAAGATACAAGGTTCGCCTATTGGTGCTGTGGCAAAATTGGTCACTTTGCCATTGATTGCTATTTTAACTCCAGAAATTATGTAACTCGTCAGGTTAACAATGTGAGAAAGACCGCTCATAATGTTGATACATGTAGGGGGAGTATGCTAACTAGAGACCAAGGACCCAAATAAGTTTGGGTTCCTAAGGCAAACTGATTTGTGATTGCAGGTAGTCCAAAGACCACCAAAACTCCTATCTGGTATTTGGACAGTGGATGCTCTCGGCATATGACCGGGACAAGAAGCCTTCTCCAGAATTACTCACCAGTCATGAATGGGCCAAAGGTAATCTTTGGAGGTTTTGACAGAGGAATTACTAAAGGCTACGGTATGATTACAAATGGTAGTGTATCCTTTTCGGATGTGGCTTATGTTGAAGGATTGGAACACAATCTCATAAGCATAAGCCAACTCTGCGATAAAGGATACATCGTAAAATTTCATGCAGACAAGTGCTTGATAAAATTGGTAGATAATTTAGAAACGATTCTATCAGGCACTCGTAGTAGGAATATCTTTTGTTTGAATTTTATTTGCATAGACTCTTCTACACCAGTGTGTCTTTTGGCAAAATATAGTGCGTCCCTTGGTGATCAATAGCACAAGAGATTAGCACATATTAATTTCAAAACTATTAATAAATTATTTTCTCTTAATTTAGTACATGATGCCCCAAATGTCAAGTGCGCTAAAGATAGACATTGTCATGCATGTGTAAAAGGGAAGCAAACAAGGGCTACCTTTAAAAGCATTATTGGCAAAGACTCTAATAGGTGCTTACACCTAATTTCATATGGACTTGTTCGGTCCACTGCAAGTTAGAAGTTTGGGAGGTAAGGATTACACATTGGTAATTGTTGATGATTACTCGCGCTTTGCGTGGGTGTTCTTTCTAAAACATAAGTCAGATACTTTTGACATCTTTACAAATTTTGTCAGGCAGATCCAGAATGAATACAATTATTCTGTAGTCAAAATCAGAAGTGACAATGGAACTGAGTTCAAGTCTGAGGATATGACAGAATTTTGTGAAAGCCTAGGTATCTTTCATGAGTTTCCCTCTCCTCATACTCCTCAACAGAATGGAATAGCTGAGAGAAGGAATAGAATACTTATAGAGGCCTGCAGAACCATGTTGAGTGATGCCTCACTACAGGAATATTTCCGAGCTGAAGCCGTTAACACTGCATACCACGTGCAAAATCGAGCACTCATAAACAAGAACCATAATAAGACACCTTACGAACAACTAAAGGACAGAAAGCCGACTATTTCATATTTTAGAATCTTTGGTTATAAGTGTTTCGTCCTTAACAATGGCAAGTATCACACTATTAAATTTAGTGAAAAGGGCTTTGAAGGTATTTTTGTAGGGTATAGTAGCCATAGTAAGGCATATAGGGTATTTAATAAGAAAACCCTAGTTGTAGAAGAATCTATTCATATTGTATTTGATGAGACAAACTTGCTGCAAGGCAGCTCTTCTAGTGTGTTCATTAAAGATGTAGGTTCAAAGATGAAAGAACTTAACTTAGGTGAGCCGACTGAAGAAAAAGGTGAAAATTTCATCAAGATCACCACTCTAACCCTGATTGGAGAGGTTGATGATCAAGATGAATAAATCATCCAAGTTTATGAAGTCACATCTGTGGTTGAAGACACTCCAGATGCAAGGACTCTAGAGCTCAGACATCTAAAAGATCACCCAATGGACCAAATCATAGGAGATCCCAGGGATGGTGTCAGAACTCATAGAGGTACAACTAATGAAAATTTGTATTTGAGTTTTCTCTCATAGGTTGAACCAAAGAATTTTGAGGAAGAAAAATTAGACGCATCATGGATAATGGCAATAGAAGAAGAGTTAAATCAGTTCAAGCGTTGCCAAGTATGGAAACTTGTTCCAAGACCCAAAGGTAAGAACGTCATCGGGACAAAGTGGGTCTACAGGAACAAGATGGACAAGGATGGAATAATCATAAAGAACAAGTTCAGACTCGTCGCCCAAGGATAAAGACAAGAAGATGGAATCGACATCGACCAGACGTATGCTCCAGTGGAAAGGCTGGAGGAAATTTGGTTGTTCCTAGTATATGATGCACTTAAGGGCTTCTCTGTTTATCAGATGGACGTGAATTCTGTCTTCCTTAATGTTGACATAAAAAAAGAGGTGTATGTAGAACAACCTCCAGGTTTCGTTGATCCTAACTTTTTTGATCATGTCTTTCTCTTATTTAAAGCCTTGTATGGTTTGAAACAAGCTCCTCGAGCTTGGTACGAGACACTGTCTAACTTTCTCCTTGAGAACAAGTTCACAAGAGGAAAGATAGATAAGACATTATTTCTTAGGAAAATAAAAGGCAAGATTTTGCTAGTGCAAATCTATGTCGATGACCTCATTTTTGGCTCTACTGACGATAACCTCTACAAAATTTTTTCTAAACTTATGCAATGGAAGTTCAAAATGAGTAGTATGGGAGAGCTTAAGTATTTATTAGGACTTCAGGTGAAACAATCTGTAGATGGAATTTTCATCTCTCAGACGAAGTTCACTAGGGAGTTAATTAAGAAATTCGGAATGGACAACGTAACCTCTTTGAGGACTCCAATGGGTTCAACTATGTCTCTTGACAAGGATGAGAAAGGGAAACTTATTAACGAAACCAAGTACAGAATCATAATTGGATCCTTGCTCTATCTTACTGCTAGTAGACCGGACATAATGTTTTCAACATGTGTATGTGCTAGATTTCAAGTGAACTCAAAGGAATCTCACTACGCTGCTGCAAAGCGGATTTTGAGATACCTTAAGGGTACGCTAAATCTTGGCTTATGGTACCCAAGAAGTAATGACAGCGAACTAATTGGTTTCTCAGATGTAGACTTTTCAGGAAATAAAGATGATAGAAAGAGCACTTCCGGGACTTGCCAATTCCTTGGAAGAAGACTCATTTCTTGGAGCAGCAAAAAGCAGAATTGTGTCGCTGTTTCAACAGCTGAGTCAGAATATATTTCTTTCGGCAGTTATTGTGCACAATTGCTTTGGATAAAGCACCAACTTGAAAATTACAACCTAAAAGTCAAAGAGATTCCTTTGTTTTGTAACTCCTCCAGTGCGATTTCAATAGCCAACAACCCAGTCTCTCATAGCCGTACAAAGCACATAGAGCTGCGGTACCACTTCATCTGAGAACATGTGGAGCATAGGGACATAAATCTACAATATGTCCCAACTGACAGGCAGATTACAGATATTTTCACGAAACTGCTGGACGAGACCAAGTTCTCGTTCTTCAAAACAGAACTTGAAATGCTCAACAAAGAAGAATAGAGAAGGAGGACTCATAACATAGCTAAGAGATCAAGGAACACATCAAAAAGTCAAAAATTTCTCAAGTCAAGACCTTATCGCTCGAGTAAGAATGTAACTACTCGAGTACTTCCTTGGACTACTCGAGAAGTCGGTAAATTACTCGAGTCATACCACTCGAGTAATGAGACTCTTCTCGAGAAGCACCAAGATGTCACTCGAGTACTATCATTCTCTCACTCGAGTAATGTTGGTCCACTCGAGAAATTTTCTCGACTTCAGTTCAAATTTCTATATTCGCAGCCAGAAGTTTATACCGCCTTATTCCAGGTATTTTAAATGATATTAATATTATTTTTCAGCAAATTTAAAGGTTAGTATAAATAGACTTAGGTCCAAGAAAATCATATTTCTGATTTCAAAACCCTTCCACTAGAGAAAATCGTTTCGTCTTCTCCGTCTCTGCTGTCTACCGCAAGCCAGATTCTCTAGTCGTCGGCCATCTGATATCATTTCCTCCTCATCAAATGGCACTGACTTCAAAGATTGGGATTGGGAGTGAGCTTTTTGTTGCTAGGATTGCAGAAATTTCTGACGATTTCCAAAACCTTCTTCTTCTCCTGGTCACCGCCAGATTAACCTTCATTCTACAGTAACCTTGTAAAATTCTCTTTCCTGAAGTAGAAGAGTTCTTTCAAAATGCCAAAGTGAAAAGGAACGGTAATGTTCTTAAGTCGAAAGTTAAGGGAATTAAGATCAAGCTTAACAAGTCCAATGTCTCTTCCCTTCTTCGGCTACCCATGGTTGAAGAGGAAGATGACATAACCTCTGAAGATTATGACAGGGCATACAGTTTTTGTGGAATTTATGTTGTTATAAACAACATTCGTCTACCAGACCTCAATGCAGAGGGAAAGCTTCTGGTGGATATTCTGGGCAAAGTTCTTTTATGCAAGACATCTTCAATAAGCTTCATCTCTGTCGATTTATTTTATATGATGACATCCATCATCTGCAGGAAGAAGTTTCAGTTTAGTATAATGATTCTTGACAAGATAATAGAAAGCATCAAGGATCCTAACTATGTTAGGATTATTTCTCTTATCCTGCATGAGTTGAATCCAGAAGTTTTTGACTTCTCCAAGGGCACAACACTTCATCATATGAAGAAGGTATCTATTTCTTCCATTCATAGATGGGAACTCAAACTACAGAATCCATCCCAGGCTGCCAAGTCTCATGACCATCCAGTCAATGTGGACAGGACCCCATCTTCTCCTTCTCATCAGATAACTGACTCAGTTATTAAGGGTGAGCCTGCCCCATCTATCCCAGTTCAGAAAGCTCCAACTCCTTCAGCCACTCCTCCTCAAATCTCTTCACCTATTGTAAGTCATCAAGTTCAAGAAGATATTCCATCCATATCAGATGTTGCCTCTACCTCTCTATTGCATACAGAAGTTCCTGATTTGGCTGTTGTTGTTACTGCTCTCCACCCTGCCACTCCTGATGAGGCACTATCAGATGCTCAAGTGCAAAAGAACACTCTCTCTACTGAATAAGACATCAATCAGATGATAGAAGAACTGAGTTCTAAAGAGCCTCTATCCTCTTTTCCTGAAGATCACCCCTCATCCTCCAAGTCCCCTGAACAACCAGCTAAGTCACCAGCAAAGTCTCCTTCTCCTCATCAAGACAAGTCTCCTGAGATTGAACAAGAGAAATCTCTTGAACATCTACATGATGATGAAGTTGTTTCTATTAATGATTCAGAAGATGACACTCCTCCAGAAGATGCTGAACCAAGACTCCCAAGTCTTAACTCACTATTCCCTCCTTGCTGCCCTCAGATGCTGAAAATGAGGACAACTCTGTCCACAAGGAACCGCCATCTACCTCCACTGTTTTAATTGAAGAAATCCTTCCATGGACAGCCCCTGCTCTGCCTCCTCCATCTGCTCAACCTACAGTGGTCTTCTTTGAAGGCCATATTCTAAATAAAATTGAAGTTATGCTTGTTGCCCAGAGAAAATACTTTGATGAGTCTCTAAAAAGTGTAACTGAAAAGGTGACTGCCTTAGAGAATGAAATGAGTCGTGGATTTGCTGAAATCCAGAACAATACTGATGAACTCAAAAGGCTCTTCCAAATTGGAGGAAAAGCTTTAGATCATACCATAACAAGCATTGGTAATGTGATGAAACAATCAGTCGCCCTTGCTAATAATCAGATTCAGCTTGAAAAGAAAGCCCAAGAGAGAAACTTCAAAACCTGTGAAGAAGTTGGAACCTTTAAGGAAGATGTGATCAGCACCCTCACCCTAGAAGTCATTAAGGGGGAGGATAAGGTGAAAGAACAATTGGAAAAACAAGGTCAATCCTTGAAAAGTCAATGGGAAGATCAAGTGAAAGAGATCCATACATCTGTGCTTAAGGAAGTCAAGAGTACAAAGCTTTATACATTTGACACAACAGTATGGATACACAATCAACTATTTCCTAAGATGCTCATGGATCCTACTGCACCCCCTCCTGCACATTTGGATGTTAATAGGCCTACTTTCTCTCCTCCTCCAGAACACTTTAAAGGACCACCTCCAAGACATTTTGAAGGACCACCGCCAGACTACTGTGAAGGACCTCCTCCTGATGAATATGAACAAGTTTGGGAATCAGATCAAACAGGTATGCCTTCTCAACCTCCAGAAGTTCAGAAAGCCAAAAGAAGGAAATATGGGGATGGAACCTCAGCTAGCAGATCAACTCCAAATCCTGAAGCTGTAAAGATAAGAACTCAAGAGTTTACTAAAGTGTGGAGTCCAACCTCCAAATCCCTTATTCTTGACACTCTCAAGCTGGTCCTTGATTATAATGAACCCACAAGCCTTTACTACAACTCAGATGAATGGGGATTATATGAAAAGTCTCTTACTAAAAGAAAAATATATGACAAAGTTTATGGTAGAAACAATCTCAAGGCTCCTCCTAGACCTCCAAAATACTTCCCCAAGCCTTTTAGCTACCAAAAAAGAAAACATGAGAAACTTGAAAGACAACAACCTCCACAGGATCAGTAGAAGCTGAAGATATCTTGAAAGTTCTTTCTTTTAAAATTGTGGAATTAAATTTCTCACGGACAAATTTCTATTTATATGAACTTTTAATTCTGCTGATCTGACTTTACTCATAATAGTTTTTTATTCTACTTATCATGTTATTAGTTTCTCTATTTGTTTTTCTCTTGATGTAATTCACCTTAGTGTAGAGGGTTCTGACTTCTACAAATAGGGGGAGATTGTTTAGTATTGCATCCACAATAACCCAGATTTGTATGAAGTCACCCTTGAACTAAGATGAATTAAGTTTGTATTTGATGCTCTTTTTAGTTGAGTGTTTGCAAGACTTATATGTCAAGTGTAGACCAATGTCAGTCTACAATGAGTCTCCAAACACAGGACCATACAATGTAATCCCTCATTTTGTGATCCATGGTGTTGACTCATGTGTAGCCTCTCTATTGGGATACAGTTCCTTTTCAAGTACTAAGAGCATGGGTGGAAATTTAGATGCTGTGTATTCTTGAAGAAATTATGTTTTCAGACTCAAAGAAATTCTAAGTGTTTTTCTCGATTACTAAGTTTTGTTCTCAAGAAGAACTAAAGTAAGTTCTTGAGTAAGACTCATCATAAATTCGAGTGACAGAAGTTGTTCTCGAGAAAGCATCTTACTGTTCTCGAGAAAGGCTTATGTACTCGAGTACTTCATGACTCTTCTTATCGGGTTACTTTCCTTCAGTCAGAATTTCTCAAAGTCTTTTTCTCGAGAAGACTTTGATTAGTTCTCGAGATGGCTATGTTTATTTCTCAAGTAATGTTCGATGTACTCGAGTAGAAGTCTTCTTATTCTCGAGTACCAACTTTTCTTGTCGAAAACAATATTTATTTTTCTCGAGTACTTTCTTTCTTTCTCAAGATCGATGTTTTCCACCTCCACATTTTTTACTAAGTCTTTTTCTCGAGTTCACCATGATTGTTCTCGAGAACTAAATTCCTTTTCTCGAGTACAACTTCTCTTCTCGAGAAATGCTATACTGTTTTTCAGAAAAATCTTCCAAGTCATTCTTCTCGAGATCTCTATCATTGTTCTCGAGAACACAAGTCCTTTTCTCGAGTACTATACTTCCTCTCGAGAAATGATGCTGTTTTCTGAGAAATTTTTTCTAAGTCCCGACTGTCGTGATTTTCAAATATGATTTGATGTGATTGGTCCACGTGGCCATCATTAATCATAATTATTACCGTTAGGGACATCTTATAAAAGTTCTTGTCATTCCAACCAACCCAAAAGACGTGTAAGAAGAAATTCTGAATCCCTAATTCTCTTTCCTAATTCGGAAGCCGCCGCTACTCATGCACATCGCCAAGGGATTTCGATCAAGAATGATTCAGAGTAGTCGACTTGCAGATCAAGATCTTCTACAATCTACACATCCTCTTCTTGATCTTGTGAGTCTAGAAATTCTAGATCAAAGATCTAGCCAAGTCTTCTTCAACATATTCTGACATAGCCGCAAAGTTCAAGAAAAAATACCTAGGAAGAAATTTCCATATCTGAGAGATTTTATTATTTGTATTTCTTATTTCAAATCTATTCTTGTAGGAGATTATTCTCCGAGTGTAGGAGCCTTGTTCTCTGAGTTGTTGTAGGAAGTTTTTATCTTTTGAGTGTATATCCGTTTTGTTGATCGAGTTATAGGAACGTTGTTCGGAGTAGTAGGATTATTTTCAATCCGAGATTAGTGGAGTAGCTGAGTCTAGTGCATTGCTAGATCGGTGAGTGGAAAGTGGACGTACCCAAGGTTGGGGAACCACTATAATTCTTGGTGTTGTCTGTGATTGCTTGATTATTTTTCTGTGCATAGATCGCTAAAATTATTATTCCGTAAAAAGATGCACAACCCACCTATTCACCACACTCTAGGTGATTTAGGCAGACAACTTAAAAAATTTTCACTTGGGTATACTTTATAAAGGAGAAGTCAGAGGAATTCGGGAAGTTTGTGGAGTTCAAGGAGCTCGTGGAGGGCCAGCTCGGTTCGCGGATCAAGAATTTGAACTGAAATTGGTGGAGAGTTCAACTCATAAGAGTTCTTAAAGTTATACAGAAAGCACAGTATCTTGAGAGAGCTTACTTGTGTGTATACTCCACAACAAAATGGAGTCGCCCCTACACCTGTCGAAAGTCCTTGTTGATGAATTCCCCCCCCCCCCCACCCCGCCTCGATAAGGGCAATTCCGCATCTCCCCAAGGTAACTCCTAGATTCTTATGTTCTTTTACCAGATTCTTTCTCATCTTTCTTTGTAGGTACCGAGATGCCTTCTTCTCGCGAGCCTTCGTCCCTGGAAATTCCCCTCGAGCCGACTCCTCCTCGGGCATCCAGCCCACTTCGCAAGCTGATGGTCGACCCGCGGGTGGACAGCGTCGACTTTAGCATGCTCCAGCTTAGGGTGCTTGGGGCTCAGGACTCAGCTTTCGCCACTGCTGCTCAGCAGAAGATTAAGCAGGGGCTCGATGAGCTCCAAGGTCACGTGGATTCGCTAGAGAATTATAGTGCGTAGCTGGAGGGAAATGATGAGCTATTTCTGCGGAAGCTTGATGCCGAAGAGAGGTTGTATGAGCTGGAGACCCGCTTGATCGCCTCTGAAGATTACTTGTATAAATTCGGCTAGGTCACGGGGACTGTTGGCGAGGCGAACGGGCTGGAGGAACATATGTGCAAGGGGGTGGATCATCTTTAGCGATCCCAGGATCACTTCCATGAAGCCCGAGGAATTACTTGGATGGTGCGCCATCCCACCCGTCCGCGCGTGAGGGGTCGATGCATGCAAATTTTCCCAAAGAGGTCGTGTCTATCTTGCTAATTTTTTTACTTGCGCGGAGACGCGTTAACATTACCTTTGTAGCACCTAGATTTTTTTTGCTTGTGTGGAGACGTGTTAACATTACCTTTGTAGCACCTAGATTTTTGTGCTTAGGCAGGACTGCGGTATAGGATGTTTTTTATATATGACAAAAATAATATAAATTCATTTTTCTGGCGCAATCATTTGTGTGCAATGTCATTAATGTACATGTTTATTTTGACGGTGTGGAGAGCGATGCGAGTGCAATATCGACGAGTTCGCGACTTGTGATTAACGCGGGGAGCTCACGATCCCAAAGGGTGTGTTGGCTTGTTCCGCTATGAAAACTTATAAATAGGCGTCGAGGGAGGGGGGAGGAATGGTGATCCACTTATTACCCTTCTGAATCCCCAACTTCTCCTCTTTCTAAGAGCCCTTACTCGCCTTGCCTATAGACATGTTCGCGTAAAAAGGTGAGGAGAGTCATGCGCACTGCGTCGCAAACTTCGCTGATCACTACTTCCCAAATCCCAAGATGACCTCATACGAGCTCGAGTTCTTCAAGGTCAAGTACCTCCACACGGGCTTCTCGGCGAGGCGGTCTCTGCCAGATGAGAGAATCAACTGTTTTTTGAAAGATGAGATCATCTTTCCCCTAGCCCAATTTGATGCGGGAATCAACTATTTTTTGAAAGACAATCTCGTCTTTCCCCTAGCCCACTTTAATGCGGGATTGTAACTTTCCTTATGGCCTAAGGTAGTCAAGGTATTCAAATAATTTGGGTTGGCTCCCGCACATGTCAACTCCAATGACATCGACGTGCTTGTCGGCTTCGCGTGCTATATGCGCGAGGAGGGAATCGAGTTCGACCTCACCTCCTTCCGGAAGATCCTCAACCTGAAGGTGACCAACAACGGCGTTATCTTCTTTTCTAGCGCCTGCGTCAGGTTGGCGGAGACGCTAAACAAGGTTCATCACTGGACTGACAAATTCTTGTTCGCACGAGGCGCATTATTTAACATGCTTTCACAGGTTTGCATACTCTACCTCTAAACCTCCCGTATACGGCCACCCAGAGGCTACCTGGTTAGGGGCTCACCTCGCTTGGAATTGAGACGACCCCGAAACCAGCCAGTGTTACCTCGATGACATCAAAAGGCAAGGGCAAGACACCCATAACTAATTTCCCCTGTGTTGAGAAAAAGACCAAGAAGCTTAGGATTGGCGAGGAGGGCTCCACCCCTATCGAGAAGCGGCCAACCGATACACCCAAGCCATGTCATGGAGAAGACCCGAAGACCTCAACTAAGGGGAAGGCGCTAAATAAGGCCCCTCAAACCCATGCCAACTTTGAGTTGGGGATGTGCGCTAAGGATCTAGAAGGCGCCACCCTCCTAGAGTGGTATGAGGGCGAGCACAGGGTTAGCTTGAGCTCGCGACTTCCTTCCTATATGGAGGACGAAGATGTCGATGATGATGTGTTCAACCTCTTATTCGGCCTATATGGTTGGGAGGGCGCGGCGGTGCTGGTAGAAACCTCCATACGCGATCTATTGAATCGCGTAAGCCGCGACATTTTGCACGCTACTGAGATGTTTTATAAGACAGCGAGGCGCGCTTGTAGCGTGGGCCGTAAGATAGGGGAGACAATGACCACGCTAGACACCACCAATCAGGAACTTACCAAAACAAGGGTTAAGTTGGGGGAGACGAGGACCACACTGGACATCGCCCAACAGGAACTTTCCAAAATAAAGGATGAGCTCGCAACTGCCCGTTGCTCCGCCCTACAGGCTCCAAGTGAGGTACGTCTTCCGATTCTGACTTCACGGGTTGACCCTTTACTCAAGTCAATGCTTATTTATAGGCTACCGAGCTCGCGTGGATGGAACAAACCTCCAAGCTAAAAGAGGAGCTGAGGAAATCCTGCTCCCAAAACTATTACCTCGTCAACTGTCTCGGTGAGGCGAAGTCAAACCTGCTGGAATGTCGGCACCTGATATGCCCGAAATAGATTTACGTGTTAACTAAAAGTCTTTGATTACAATGGTAGCTAATCAACTAGAGGGGGGTGAATAGGTTATTGCAGTCTTTTGTTGAGTCTTCAAAATCTTCTTTGACTTATGTCCTACTGTGTATACTTATTTTAGCTTTCAAGAAAACAATATTCAGCACAGCAAAACATAATACACAGCACATCAAAACATAATACACAGCACACCAGATTTTATAGTAGTTCCCCAGTGTATGGGTACATCCACTGTCCCTCTCCACCTTTCTAATAGTATGTTAGAGAAGGATCTTCTCCAAAAACTATGTCTCCTCGGAGATTACATCATGATCCCATTGGATCAGTCAGTATCCACTGAGACTTACAACACTGGCTCACAGCCCTCCATACAGTAATCACCTGACAACCACACACAGGCACAAATTCCCTTTACACAGGCTGGGAGAAACAGCCTCACACAGATTCATATAGGAATCCAATCACACAGTCTTTATAATTTAGGCTTTATAATTAGATCTCACAGATCTCACACAGAGCCTAATCAATCAAGGCCTCACCACAGATCTTTCACAGATCCACTGATTTTGAAAGTGTTTGTTGATTTTACACAAGAGAAATTATTCTCTGAGCCAATTTCTTCCTGGGCTAAGAACATCTCAGCCATATCTGCTTTCCAACAACAAGGATGACAATATTTGACTATCTGTTGCTTGTGCTAGAAGTTCCTTATGACCTTGATCCTGTTCTTGCTGATGAAGGGAGAATATTCAGAATAAATATCTTCAATCAGCTAACCTTTATTGGTAGGAAAATAAATTGCACTACCTCTCCTTCTGTCCAGAGAAAACTCTGTGCAGATATCTTCTTCTCCTTCAACGATCCAAAGATAGATCTTCATATTTGGCTCAGCTTGGATCGTGAATCAACTTTAGCTAGGGTTTGCCTAGACTGATTCGTATTCCTCAGAGAAATCCTCTGTTCTTGCTGTAGCAGATGTTAATTGCACCAGCGAACTCAGAAACCCTTTAGATTTTTCAATTGAAATTCTTGGTTCTGTAACAATGGCGGATGAAGACGACGAACTCCCGCTTCTCATTTTTTAGAATGTTAATCAGAATCCCTGCTTTGATCTTAATCTTAGCTATTATTTATAAACCCCATCGATTTGTGGGATGTTTGACATGTGTCCCATTTTTAATGGTGGTTAAAACCTCAGCTTAATCAAATTGAGATCCACTGTAGACTGACGGTGATGTTAATGCTGATTTGCAGCATTTAAATAATAAATCAGAAAATTGTTGACTTTATTGACGTCAGCATCATTCTGGACTTAGTCAAAATCAAGACATACTTCTGAAATGCTAAGTTCGACGAACTCAAAACTCAGTTCGATGAACTCAGAGCTCAGCTCGACGAAATCAAGCAATACTTCAAAAAACTTCAGTTCGACGTACTCAAAACTTAGTTCGACGAATCCAGGGCTCAGCTCGACGAAATCAAGCATCATCTCAGAAAACTTCAGTTCGACGAACTCAAATCTTAGTTTGATGAATCAGGAACTCAGCTCTATGAAATCAAGCATCATTCCAGAAATCCTCAGGTCGACGAACAGGTGAAAGCTGAGTTCGACGAAATCTGAACTTAGCTTGACGAAATCAAAGCTCAGTTCGACGAAAACTGGATAAGCAATACTTCGACGATTCTGGACTTAAAATTTTCTTCAGCTCTGCTAGGTGTTGAGTGAATAGGCCATTCTCAACGAATCTGGACTTAGAAATATTTTTGCTAGCTTTGTCTCAGCGGTTCCTTCTCAACTGTCTTAGCAGCTTCTTCTTCACAGCTGATACTATCTTCTGTCTCAGTGGTTTCTTCTCAACTGTCTCAGCGGTTTCTTCTTCACAGCTGAGACTATCTCCTGTCTAAGCAGTTTTGCTGAGACCAATGCTTCTCTCAACATTTTGTGTTGAGCTTATCTGCTGTCTCGACGCTTTTTCCTTAGTCAAATTGTTCAGCTTTCTGCCTGATGGCGTTGAGAGCGTTGAGTGTATAAGTTTCATTCAACACTTTTATACTTAGCCTAATTTTTTGCAATCTTGCCTTCTTGCTGAAGTTTGGCATTAACAGACTCAACATGGCATTGAGTGATGAAGCTTCACTCAACGCTTCTGGACTTAGTCAATTTTCTGGCTTCCACTACTTAGGCTTTGACATGATATCCTTGTCTTAACCATTTTGGTCATATGGCGTTGAGAGCGTTGAATGAGCTTGTCGTACTCAATGCATCTGGACTTAAGCATTTTTCTGACTTTCCAGCCTATAACCTTGAGTCCACCTGTCATTGTCTCTTGAACTATATGTCCAATCATTGTGACAAAGACCAACCTGTATGCATGAACTTAAACATACATCAAATACAACTATATGTATACCATTAACCTGTTTGACTTCTTACAAATCTAGGACATTGGGATCAATGGACCCAATATTAATGCAAGTGCACGTGTCGGGTCAAGTAATATAAAGTGAGTTAAGATCATTCCAACGGAGAAGTGATTTATTTAGCACTTACAAGTACTTGCTTAGCCTTTTCTTTAAATTCAAGCAGATTAATGAGAGTGAATTTTGTTAATGGAAAATTTAAAAGAACACAATAAAAAATTAAACAATGATTTCTTAAAAATATTTTTATCAATTTGGAGAAATAGTCGTGTACATTATTTTCATTTGCATATTGTGATGAGTTTTAGAATTATTCTTTATGAAATGCTTGATTACTATACTGCAACGATTTGAAAGTGGATGACATCATCTCTCGATCTCAGAAATCCGTTTACCCTAATTCTTTTAGTTATCTCTAAATTAGGTAGAACAAGAATAACATTAAGCGCACAAATCAATGTTGCTAGCACAAAATGAAATCTCTTTTTTTCTTTATGCTATATTGAAATTTATGTTACACTTACGTCACTCCTCTCTCGAATCTTGCAGAGCAGTATAAAGTGGAATTTGGTTAAAGATTTACGCAACTCCTCTCTCGAATCTCGTCGCGCAAAATAAAGGATTCAACCCTAAAATAACGTAACTACTCTCTCGAATCTCATCGCGTAATTTAGAAGAAGAATACTTAATCCAAAAATTTCACAAAATAAAAACATAAATCCAATAAAGATAGTTTTTCAAATAATTAGAAAGGATGAATTAAACTCACAACATCACAACAAGACAAAATACTCTCAATATACAAGACTTAAAATTTAGTTCATGTTTGAGGAAAAATCATGCACAAATAAAAAGATCTTAAAAACATGATAATTAAAATCAAACATTGTAGGAATTTTTCTCCAAATTTTTGCTCTAGTCGCCGACCTTCTTCTTTTCCTCAAGTCGTTCCTCCTTCAAATGATGAAGATTATTATGATAATGAAGATCCTCAATAGCTTGGCTGAATTTTCCATTCATCCAACTTTATATTACTGTTCAACCTCCTCTTTATCAACCCCTCAATTTGCTCCAATCAAAGATCTCAAAAAGAATCTTTTCTATTTATTCAAAATTACTCTTTCAGTGAAAATTTCTTTTAATCAAATTTTGTAAAATTTGAAGCTTTTCTAGATGATAATTCTACTCATTTATTGTTTGCCAAAACTGAGACAAGGTCCCACATTTTTTTATTTGAAATCGATGTAATTTGAATTTTAAATTTTAAAATCCAGATCCCGATTTGTTGCAATAACTAAAAACAGGTTGTTGTAATAACTGCACAGCCACAAATATAAGTATAGTTTTACTTCTCTGGATCAATTTTTTGTCATTTGTAGCAAAAAAATATAGGAAAGTTATCAAATTAGACATAAATAAAATAAATATGGATTTACTTATATTTTACTTATTTAAATCATTTTTTTATCATTTATGATCAATATTATGTCAAAATAAAGAGCTAGATAACTTTTTTTTTTGGGGGGGGGGGGGGGAGTTATCACATATACACACTTGAACTTTTGCTAGTCCATAATAAATATAATTCATAACAGTAGTTTGAATGAAGAAATAATATCAAGATGCAAGTTCAAATGATCATAATTTTTTTTGTCAAAAATTAATTAAAGCTTACTCAAGAATTCGCTTTACTTAACTGATAAGCTTAACAATCAATAAGAGCTCAAACATTCACAAATCCATTAGTTTGATAAAAGATAAAGCTCAATTAAGAATCTTAGTGCGGTGTGTGCTTTTATTTAAAAAAAATTACTTTCATGCAATTTTTCAAATTGAACCTCCACATTTATTGGGAAGGTTAAGAATAAGTTAAGTTTTAAATTTAGCCTCCATAAGTGTTAACAGTTTAATTGAAAGTAGGATTATATTTGACTTGGTTGAGAATTTATGGTTATGTTTTGATAGTGGAATGATATTTCTCTAGTTAATAATCTTAATAATTCACCATATTATGAGGTTTAATTCTCAAACAACATAATATTTTAACATTTTTTATTCATAGTTGAGATCATTCCAAGTATAAATACACATACCTAGGTCACATGTCACTCTGATATTTTTTTCTCTTTTTCTTTTTCCGTCATAGTTGGGATCATTCCAAATATGCATTCACATATCTAGGCAGCATATTACTATGATACATTTTTTCTTCATAGTTGGGATCATTCCGAGTATGTATACATATACCTAGGCCGCATATCACTACAAAATTTAATAATTTAAATATATATATAAATTAAACACACATAAATGGCTAACTTACTAAGACACAACTAATAGAAATATAGGGAAATTAAGCATGTAATAATGCGTATCAAAATGAAAAAGGTTCAAGCTCAAATGTTTTAGTGGATGATCGAAATGAAATAAATACGTAAGCTCATGTGTTAGCTTACATCGTTAACACAGTTCTTGCTCACCCCTCCCTGTTATTTATAGAAATCAATATCAAAAAAATTGTCTTATAAGTAAACAAAAAATGTGTGTATAAAATAAATGTTTAGGCGAGCTTTATCAAAAAAAAATTTACTAACTTCAAATTCATTAATTGAACCTTTAGGATTATTTAGTCATACCAATTAATTATCATTGAATAACTAGAATAGTTTATTGATTAATAAAATCAATAAGTGAGATCATTAAATTCGCGATCAATCAAATTGTTCTCCACTCAATTGATAGGGGTAATTCCACCCCACACACTTTATCATTTCCTAGTCCCTAACAAAGATATCTTTTTGAGCATGAAAAATAATTTTACCTATTCTTTAATTAATTATTATTTAAGCATAAATAAGAGTGGTATTTACCAAAGATATTATTTTAAGCATAAAAAACATTTTTTTTACCTATTTGAATGATAGACCACTTAATCAATGAGAATAAAATAACCAAAATTAAATACTCTCCTGAAATCTGCAATCCGAAACATCTTTCCATCTCTTCCCATTTATACACCGGAGGTGAAATGAGATCAATGATCATGCTGCTAAGTTCAAATGGAATGTACCTATAGTAGTGAGCTCAAAAAAAACTATAAGGGTAAACTGAAACAAAAGAGCAAATAAGCAAACACCATATAAATTTCGATTGTCTCCCAGTAGCATTTTAAAAAAAACAAAGATACTAAATTAATAAATAATTAATACTCCTAATTGCTACTTTAGCACAAAAATATGATTAGTTATAGACTACTTTAAAATAATAACTATATATATATAAGTAAAGGGTCCGGGGACCCAACAGTAGTGGTAGAAAGGAAGGTCAATCTTCCATCCTCAAATCTCTTTCTTTTTTGACTTTTTTTCTCTTTCATCATTTTATAAGCATATGAATATCTCTTGCCTCTTTGTAGTCAATCCTTCAAGGGAAACATGAGTGGTGACGATGTGGTGGAATAAATAAGGAATTCCATCACTGCAATGTACTTCCCCTGCCATAACTGACTTTCAACATTATCCAAATACGGGTCTATAAACTCAAACTCATGTAGGGGTGCATTAAAATTAACATGGAAAGGAAATAGAGGTGGATCGGTAGTGGAAAGGTCAAGATAAGTGGAAAGAGCATGGAGTTGGACTGCCTCTTATGAGGGAAAATAATCTCAATCACAATGAGAAGAGCTCCCCATCATGATTGCATTTCAGATTTAACTTCTAAAATATTTGCCACTAGTGAATCATCATTAACATGTTTAAGCAAAGAAGGGTGGTCATGAAACAAAATAGATGAAAGACATAAATAATTTGTAATTATGGGAGTGATCCCAGTTTCACTCCCAGCAGGTTCTAAAAATTGATCGATGTCGGTATCATAAGTATCATAACAAGGAGGACCCGAGAACTCAAGTGTCTTAATAGTGAGTTGGACCTACTAATCCAATAAAGAAGTGTAAACCTCCTCATTAGAAAAGATATCTTCTTTATCCCACCTCAGCGCGTCATCATGCTCTAAAGAATCACCCCCCCCCCCCCCCATCGGAGAGATCATCATCGTCATCCCGCTATGGCATATCCTCAAGTTTTGGGTTATAACTTTGTGCAATATCTTTGATATGATCGATAAAAATAGGTGTAAAAAATTCGTGCAAAAAGATGGAAGAACTGTGGTGATAGCATTATCAGGGAATATGTAGGTTGGTTCCTTCATGGGTGAATCCAAAAATGGAGATGAATGTGTAGAAAGAGGCAGCTCCATGATGTCATCATATAGATCATCAACGAGCATGATAGATATGCCCTCAATACTCCCTCGTAGACAAGGCGGCAATGCGTATATATCATCAGAAACATAAGAAATTCCAAAATGAGAATAGGATGAGATGATTTGAATTTTTGGTTGTTATTCTCCTCTCTTTTGCGCTGAAATGCAACACAATCTTTTAATGCGTACAATGTACTATGACAAAATAAACAATTCCTAATATTACTTCTTGACAACCAAGGCATCGAGTCATAAGATTGTGAAACTATTTGTTATGGGGACACAAGATTTTAATGATTTGTCACACAATATTGAAGACCTAAAGATTTAAATTCTGTGTTCTGTGAGATACGAACGATACTCAACACTCTCCATATAACACACATCACCAGTATGATCAGATAATCCACACCACTTGCATCTCTCATTTGTATACATTTTTTTGAATAGGTGTAGATAAAATAAAATTTAAATCTACCAACAAAATTATATCGAACACGAATAACGTCCTATAAATTTTTTAAAATAAATTATGATAAAATAAAACTTTTAAAAAATTATTATTTAAATTTTTTTTTAAAACATGCACTCAACAAAATTACAAATAAGAATAAAATAAAAAACTTGAGCTCTAAATACTCAGGGTTTACTAATATTGCAAGAAATAAAACACTAAATTATTTTCACCTCCCCGGTAACGGCGTCGAAAACTTTCTACGCCCGAAATAGATTTACGTATTAACGCAAGTGCACGTGCTAGATCAAGTAATATAATATGAGTTAAGATCATTTTCACGGATAAGTGATTAATTTAGCGCTTGCAAGTACTAACTAGTCTTTTCTTTAAATTCAAGCGGATTAATGAGAGTGAATTTTGTTAATTGAAAATTTAAAAGAACACAATAACAAATGAAATAACGATTACTTAAGAATACTTTTATCAATTTGGATAAATAGTCTTGTACATTGATTTCATTTGCTTATTATGATGAGTTTTAGAATGATTATTTATGAAATATTTGATTACTATCATGCAACGATTTGAAAGTAGATGTCATCATCTTTCAATTTTAGAAATCTGTTTACCCTAATTTCCCTAGTTATCTCTAACTTAGGTAGAACAAAAATAACATAAAACACACAAATCAATGTTGCTAATACAAGATGAAATCTCTTTCTTTCTTTATGTTATATTGAAATTTATGTTACACTTACGTCTCTTCTTGAAAGTCTTCTTTTCAAGGTTAGCTAAACACCTAGAGGGGGTTGAATAGGTTTTTGTCTTTATTTTACCTTTTCTTATTTGTTATCAGATTTATGTGCCTGTGATAAGGTTAGTTATCAGCTTTCAAGAACATTCACAGATGACATAATAATTTTATAGTAGTTTCCCAATCTTAGGTACATCCACTGTCCCTCTACGCCTATCTTACAGTGTGTTAGATTCGGCTCTCCCTCCAAAACTCAGCTACTTAATAGCTTACAACGTAGATCTCGCAGGACCACACAGGTCACACAGACCTAATAATTAGGCACAAAGTCAACCCTCAGGTCACAACGACCTTTCACCCGGCACAAAGCCAAACACAGGTCACAAAGACCTTAGCCTTTATAAAATAGATTTACCACTCCAGATTCTCCAAGAATCTTTACACAAGAAAGAAATAGAGAAAGATTATATGATTAGACACAAGATCAAGTACTCTGTGTCAACTTCTTCCTGAACTGAGCAGATATCAGCCCAACCTTTTGTTGTTGAAGACAATGATGTAGGAAGTAGATTCTTTCTTCAAACAGCTAACCTTCCTTCTGGAGAACTTGTAGATCTGCTCCCTCAGAATGAATTCTGATCCTGCTGTTGCGAATGGTAATTGCTCCAGCTATCTCCTTCCCAGCAAGGTTCTCTGTACAGATCTCCTTCTTCAGGCTCGACGAAAATGGCGAGGAAGAAGATGATGTTCTCCCGCCCTTCTTCTCGTTTTAAAAAAACCTAGACGAGAAATCGATTGTTCTCTTGGTTGTGTTGGTTGTTTTTTACTCTGGTCGATTTCTTCCTTTTATACTCTGAAGGCCAACCGAGCAGTGGGCCCCACCACCAGGATTGATGGCTGAGATTAAGCCATCCAGCGCTTCCCTTCCGTTTAAATTTGATTTAACGGATCCTTGCTCTGTGTGGGCCCCAACCCTTTATGATGGAAACATTCCTTTGAAAGTGCAGAAGATGATGACAGATGGCCCCCAATGACTCTGGCAGCAATTCCACACCATTTGATTTTTGGTTGACAATTTGACTTTGCTGACGTCAGCATGACCCAGCTTCTCTGGACTTAGACAAAATTCAATCATCATAACCAAAGGCATTGAGTGTGAAAGAAAAGGGATAGATACTAATCTAGAGGGGGGTGAATAGAGTAATCAAAAATTGCACTAGCAAAGTTGACTGTCTACTCAACTCCCTTCGAGTTAATTGCGGAAGGAAGGTTATAGATATTTAAGATGAAACCCTAAAGCCTAACACAAGTGTTGTGCACAAAGGCAGCCAACTGTAATTACAGTTAAGGCTTGGAATCCTAACCAGCAACTAGCAATCCTAGTTAAAATCTAATCACAGCCAATCAGCACAGAGAATTAATTAAACAATTCAGACGACACAAGGAATTTATAGTGGTTCCCCAAACAACTTGGGTACGTCCACTCTTCTACCAACAAGGTAGGAATCCACTCAGGTTTTTGATCTGGTGTCCTGCCACCAACAAGATCTGCTGCAGGTAGATCTAGAGACCCTTTAGACTTTTGATCAGGTGTCTAAAAACCAACACAGGTTTTTGATCAAGTGCCCTGCCACCAAGGGATACTTTTGAAGGGAGTAATAACACTTTACAGGAAGGGGAAAGGAGGTTAGAATGTCTTCTCTATTTTACAATAGATTAGAGAAGCACAAGAACTTGCACTGAGCTAGAAAGCTCTAAAGAATCAAGGCTCCCCCTGGCTAAAAGAATGTCCAGGTGAAGTCTTGCTTCAGTGCAGAAACTCTTCAGAAAATCTGAAGGAAAAAGCTACAAGAAGATAAATAATATGAAATAAAATTTCTTCTTTAGGCAGTTATCTTCTTCTTCTTCTTCAAAAGGCTCTGAGTGTAAATCTTCCTGGAGGCAGGAGAACTCAGGTTGAAGAAGAGTGAAGAACTAAAACTTCTTCTTAGTTGAATGTGAACGAGCTGAGAGCAGTTGAAAACTGTAAGCTTTAAGTTTGAATGCTGCATTTAGCTTTTGAATAAGAGAACTAGTTCATTTCTTTCTTCAAAAAATCCTTTATATAGCAGCAGCAGCAACGGCTCTCATTTGAGTTTGAATCTTGTCTTCTATTGAAATCTGCAAGCTGGGCTGCAAAAAGCATAAAGCAAAACAAATACTGCAGGCAGATATCCTATAAAAGGATAAAGCTTTCTAAGAAGCTACAAATAACTCTGATGAAATAATACAAGAGAAAGTCACATCAGAAGAGACTCTTTACGGCCAAGGAAGACTTTTTGAGTCTAACGGCTATAAAGGACAGCCTGGCAGATCAAGCAGAAATCATATCTCAGCTAATAAGACAAACGACTTTGTCAGAAAAAGATTAGCTCATGCATAAGGAATAGAACAGATATTACATGGAAATAATATCACAATTTATTCAAATAATCTTTTATAAAATATGCTAAAATAAATATGAAATAAATCACATCATAGAAGACGACAAAATTATTCAAAGCATACAGCAAAACGTCGAACGACCCTCGGAGATCGTCGACCGAAGCACGAAGATCGTCGACCTATCAGACAGATAGTCGAACGATCCAGATAGTCGACCTATCAAAGAAGATAGTCGAACTACCTCAACAGATAGTCGAACTATCAGGACAGATAGTCGAGCTATCAGATAGTCGATCTATCAGGGCAGATAGTCGAACTACCAAAGCAAAACAGATAGTCGACCTATCAACAGATAGTCGAACTATCACAAAAAACAGATAGTCGATCTATCAACAGATAGTCGAGCTATCAGATAGTTGAACTATCCAAGCAGATAGTCGAACTATCAAAGCAAACAGATAGTCGACCTATCAAACAGATAGTCAAACTATCAGATAGTTGAACTATCCAAACAGATAGTCGAACTATCAAGCAACACAGATAGTCGACCTATTGACAGATAGTCGAACTATCAGATAGTTGAACTATCCAAACAGATAGTCGAACTATCAAACAAAGCAGATAGTCGACCTATCAACAGATAGTCGAACTATCAAAACAAACAGATAGTCGACCTATCAACAGATAGTCGACCTATCAAAGCAAGCAGATAGTCGACCTATCAACAGATAGTCGAGCGATCAGGAAGACGATCGTCGAACGGCTGATCGACGATAGTCGAGCGACGTTCGACCATGGTCGAACGAAAAACTACTTAACCAAATATTTATCTGGAAAAGCAATTCTACACAACTAGAGAATCTAACCTATCAACTAATCTATGACCATAGATAAATCTTGGGTCAAGAGACAGAAAGAGAGGACTGAACTCAAATCAAAACTAGGGAACCAACAATCTCCCCCTATTTGAGTTAAGTCTCTCAACAACTAAAACATACAAAACTAATTACTGAAAGTAAATGAAATGCATGAAAAGAAATAACTAAGCAGATAACATCAATCAAACAGATAAGCAATTAACTGTCAATCAATGAAATATTAAGGTGCTTCAGAGTTAGATTTAGGATCAGAAGAGCTAGAAATAAAAGTAATCTTTCTAGAGGGATCTTGGGCTTCTTTCCTTGACAACTTCAGGTCTTGCTCTCCAATGATTTTCAATTCTGATGCTCTTGGGACAACTGCCTCAGGATGCTTTTCCATGTACTTTGAAGGATCAAATACTTCAGGTCTAACCTAGAATTTGTCGAGCTCCTTCATTCTGAATTTTGACATCGTGGTCAATCCTGCAGTGTCTTTTCCTTCTGCTTTTGCTTTCTTAGTTTGAGTTGCTCCAACAAGTTCAAGAAAACGAGCCATCCTAAAATTAGGATCAAGCTCTGGGCTTTCATAAACAATCTCAGAAGATGTATCAACTGGTTCTTTATCCTGAATGACTAGATAAGAGGGAGGAGCAGACTTAGCAAATATCTTGCTAGAATTTTCAGATAAAATAATTTGCTTACCTTTTGAAACATCCTTCACAGAATGATATGGCTTAGGAGAGGTTGAGCTTTTGTGTTCTTTAGAATGAGGAGGGGAAAAAGTTGGTCTTTGATATACCACCTCCTTTACTTGTTCCTTAACAGCATCAAGCCTTTGATAGCCAGATTGAATTTTACCTTGGTATCCTTGTGAACTTCTCCTTTGAGCTGACTGAGATGGATTGAACCTTTCAGACTGAGCAGCTGGGTTTGCAGATAAGTTTCCTGAGGCTCCTGCACTGGGAGGTGGAGGAGGAGGACCTCTAGGAGTCCATCTTGAAACAGGACTGTCATACCTTTTTGACTTCTTTCTTTGCTTCTGCTGATTTTTAGAGAAAGTCATCCAGTGCTGGAAATCTTTTGACTTAGGATCAATGCCTTTCAGAATATAATAAGGAGTATCATTATCTGGATTAGGAGGAGGAGGAGGAGCTACAGCTTTCCTTTTCTTTTTAGCAATTCTTTTTCTTTTTGACTCAGCAGACTCATCAGAATCAATTTCATCCTCAGAATTAGAAGAGATGGGCAGATCATATGGATCAATTGCTTCTTGCAAGGCTCTTTCCTTTTCCTTTAGAGCAGCTTTTTCTATTTCTTCTTCCATGGCATCCTGTGCCAGGAGAGCATCTAAATCCAAACCGGGGGAATCATCCCATACAGTAGATTTTTCAATTTGATCATCTGCAGCCTTTTCTTGCTGATCAGAAACTATCATGGTGACCAGTTCTACTTGCACTTCTGGCTGAGCTGGCTGATTAGCTTCAGAAACTTGAATAGCTAGTTCTGGTTGAACTTGAACTTCTGGAGCTAGTTGGATAATAGGCTCTTGAACATCTAAAACTTCTTCCATATTACCTGTAGTATTATGAATAAAATTTTGCTAAATGACATCTAATCATCCCTTCCAGGTATTCCCACACAAGCATATCAGTTATTAAGTCTAAAAAGTGAGTAAAGGGAATACCTTCAGAATCGACCTTTGCGTGTCCTAACTCCCATAACTCATCTAGAAAGGAAGTGATAACTCTTTCTAGGTACAGGGCGACCAGGGGAGTAGAACATTCTTCTAAGCAAGCTTTGACAATAAATTCAGACTTTAATAATGCATCAGAAATTTCTTTTTCAGATAAACTTTGAGGAGGAGCAGATTCTTCTAATTCTTTCTCTGCCACTGCAGGAAGATCTGCTGGAGGGGAGGCCAAAGGCTGCTCAGAGACATCTTCATTAAGCATCTCCCCCTGCCTGATTTCAGTAGAGACTGAAAATAGGCCCCTAGAGGAAGAGGGCTCAGCAGACTTTGAGAGTGCTTGAATAGCAGCAGTCAAAGAAGATATGGAAGAAACAAGAGGGGCAATTGCCACTTCAATCATAGTTTTGATTGAGGGGGTAATTAGCTCCAAGATGCTAGATATGAAAGCTGGGGAGATTTCAGATGATGAAGATGATAGGGGAATCTCAGAGGATGGAAGATCAACAGGAATGGTGAGTTCCTGATGAGCTGGAGAATGAACTGGAGATGGAACTGGAGATGGAGAGTGATGGGGAGTTGGATGAGAAGATGCAGGGTGATCAAAGTAATCTGAAGAAGGAATTGGAGACTGAGGAGGAGTAGAAATCTCAGAAACCAATAAATCAAAACTGGGATGAGAAATCCCAGCAAGATGAGACGGGAAAGGAGATGTAGGAGGAGATGCAAGGTGAGAAGCAGAAGGTCGTACTTCAATTGAGGTTGATGGAACTTTAACTGAAGTAGACGGTAAAGCAGATGAAGAAGATGGAAGGGAGAGGTTTGCTGAGCCAGCTTCTTGTAGGGGAGGAGTGACTGAGGCAGTCCTGGTGCTCTCAGATGTAGCTGGAGCAACCCCTGCGGGAGCGGGCTTCAGAAAGGTCCTTTTCCATTTGGTGAACAAGGCTGGATCCATCTTCTTGCTGGCGTTTATAGAGGTGGCAGCTGAAACTAACAGATGGGGATACTTTTCCTTCAGAAAAATCCCAACTACCCTTCCCAGGGTAACTTCTTTCTTGCTGTTCTTTTTCCTGATCAAATCAAACATAACGCCTGCCTAATTAATCTGTTTCTTATTTACAATTGCACACATCAGTGCAAACTGCTGCCTTGTAATATTGTCGTGGGCAGAGTGCTTTCCCAGTAGCACTTTTCCGACTATTTCAGTAAGAAACTTAATCTTAAACGGAAAATTTACTTTGAGCAGCTTAGAGGGAATGCCTTCGGCATGTCCCAGCTCTGTCAGCATTCTCCCAAACTCTGGGGTATCCTGCTCGAACTCTTCTTCCCCATTTATCAATCCAAATATTTCAGTTAAAATAGCGGGAGTCAATGTTACCTCTTCTCCGCCAATGGTTCCAGTCATCGAATCATCATTTGAAGACGAAGTGAATGCCCACTCTTTGTTCTCTTGAGTATTTATCTTTATTCTAGAGGACATGAGCTTCTCTAACCCTTGATCTTTGCACAGATTAAGAATTTCCACAATTCCGGGTTCGCAGCAGCTGAAGGAGTCGAAATCTACACTGAATCCTGCATCAAACTTCACTACTGCTAGGAGCGCTGGAGAAATCGCCATCAAAAGAGCTGGAGAAGACGAGGGAGAGATGGCGAGGACGAAGCGGCAGAAAACACAAGACAAAGAGCAAGCGAGAAGACGGAATGCGAAAAGACGCTCTCCGTCGACGATAAAAGCAACTATCTCTTAACCTAGGTTGACCATCGGCTTTATATTAAAACAACGATCGTCGATCTATTTAAAAGATACTGGAGACGATGGTCGAACGGTCGTTCGACGATCGGTCCTGAAGCAGAGTAGTCGATCAATCGGTCGACTATTTCTATCTTCACAAACAGCAAGCTGTCGTCAACCATAGATCGACGATATGCTCGACCTGTTCGACGATCTTCGAATGCCGGTCGACGATCTTCAAGCAGATAAGCTATCTTCAACCATAGGTCGATGATAGGCTTGATCCGATCGACTATCTTCGAACGTCGTTTGACTATCTTCGAACAAGTTTCAACAAGGCAGACGTCTCACTTAGTCTCTTCCATTAATCATGCCTAGTTGAACTAAAAAGAACAGATGCTTCTGTTCATCTAAGGGCTTGGTGAATATATCACCTCTCTGAAGGTCTGTGGATATGAACTCAAGGCTGATCTTGTTCTTTTCCACACAATCTCTCAGGAAATGGTGTCGGATCTCAATGTGCTTCGTTCTAGAGTGGTGCACGGGATTTTATGCAATAGAGATAGCACTGGTACTATCACACATGATTTTTGTGTTCTTGTGTGAGTACCCATAATCCAAAGTTGGTTTTGTATCCACAGGATCTGTGAACAACAACTAGCAGCTGCTATATATTCAGCTTCTGCAGTTGAGGTTGATACAGAGGCCTGCTTCTTACAGAACCAAGAGACCAATCTCTCTCCCAGGAACTGGCAAGTTCCTGAGGTACTTTTCCTGTCAACTCTACAGCCAGCATAATCAGAATCAGAATATCCAATTAATTCAAATTCTGACTCAGCTGGGTACCAAAGTCCTAGATTTAGACATCCCTTCAGGTATCTCAAGATTCTCTTGAGAAGAATCAGATGAGATTCCTTGGGGTTAACCTGGAATCTAGCACAAAGGCATGTAGCAAACATTATGTCTGGCCTACTTGCAGTTAAATACAATAGGGAACCAACAATGGCCCTATAATTCTTTTGATCAACAGGCTTTCCCTGATCATCAGAATCAATAACTACATTAGTAGCCATAGGTGTATGCATTGCTGAAGCATCAGCCATCCCAAACTTCTTTACCAATTCCTTGGCATATTTGGATTGGGAGATGAAGATGTCATCAACATCTTGCTTTACTTGGAGACCAAGAAAGTAAGTCAGCTCACCCATACTACTCATCTCAAACTTGGAATGCATCAAGTTAAAGAACTTTTTGCACAGTTTGGGATCAGTGGAACCAAAAATAATGTCATCCACATACACTTGAACTAACAGGATTGTGTCCTTGTGGTGCTTGACGAAGAGGGTTCTATCAACTACTCCCCTAACAAAGTTGTGCTCTAACAGGAAACTAGCTAGAGTCTCATACCAGGCTCTTGGTGCTTGTTTGAGTCCATAAAGAGCTTTTTGCAACTTGAATACATGTGAGGGCTGAGTTGAAGAAACAAAACCGGGTGGCTGTTTAACAAATACCTCTTCCTTTAGCTCACCATTTAGAAAGGCACTTTTTACATCCATCTGAAAAACTTTAAATTTCATATAGGCTGCATAGGCTAAGAAGATCCTTATTGCCTCTAGCCTTGCAACAGGAGCAAAGGTTTGGTCATAATTTATACCTTCCTCCTGTCTGTAGCACTGAGCTACAAGCCTAGCTTTGTTCCTTATAATGATTCCATTTGCATCCAACTTATTTCTATACACCCACTTGGTGCCTATGATCAGTTGGCCTTTAGGTCTTGGAACCAAAGTCCATACTTTACATCTCTCAAATTGATTGAGTTCCTCTTGCATAGCAATGATCCAGTGGGGATCTAGCTCAGCATCTTTAATGGTGAGGGACTCAATCTGTGAGAGGAAACAAGCATGTATCACATCCTGTCTTAACTGATGTCTTGTTTGAACACCAGCTGATATGTCTCCTATCACTTGAGATGTAGGATGATCTCTAAGTGTGACAACATCAGCAGGTGGGATGTGATCTTCAGCAATAGTTGGGATTAATTCCTTAGGAGGAATTTGATCTACTATTGGTGGTACAGCAACAACTTCTGCAATGTCTTCATCACTGTCTGATTCAGTGATATGAAGATTTGAAAGATGAAGAATCTCTTGAGTGACATCTTTGCTAGACTCTTCTACCTGCAATGAACTAGAGGAAGGGAAGTTTCCTTCTCCTTGTAAAACATTTGGGATTCATCAAAGGACACATGAACAGACTCTTCAATTTTAGAAGAAGATTTATTAAACACCCTATAAGCTTTGCTTACTTGGGAATATCCAAGAAAAATTCCCATTGAAGCTTTTGCTTCAAACTTTCTAAGGTATTCTTTATTATTATTATGAATATAAACTACACAACCAAATACTCTAAAATAATTTATTTTAGGTTTCTTTCTTTTAAGCAACTCATAAGGAGTTTTACACTTAAGCTTGTGTATCAGACTTCTATTCAAGACATAATTGGCTGTACTAACAGCTTCTGCCCAATAGGAAAGAGGCATATTAGCATCTGCCAACAATGTGCAAGCAGCTTCAATCAGGGTTCTGTTCTTCCTTTCAACTACCCCATTTTGTTGGGGAGTTCTAGGAGCTGAGAAGCTATGTTTGATACCTTCTCTCTCACAGAATTCTTGCATAAGAAGAGAGTCAAACTCACTACCATGATCACTTCTGATCAAGGCCATATGAGTAGAGTACTCAGTCTGCACACATAATAGAAAATCTGTAAGGGATTTGAAGTTATCAGCCTTAGTTCTCAAAAAGAACACCCAAGTGAACCTAGAGAAGTCATCTACAATGACTAGGGTGTAATACTTCCCTCCTAGACTCTGTACATTTATTGGTCCAAATAGGTCCAAATGTAATAAATACAGGACTCTAGGAGAATCACTTTTATTTACTGATTTAAATGAATTCTTGGTTTGCTTGCCTAATTGACAAGCCTTGCATAGGCTCTCCTTCTTGTTGGGGCAAGAAGGTAAACCTCTAACAAGGTTGTGTTTAGATAACCTAGATATATTCTTGAGGTTAACATGGCTAAGCCTTTTATGCCACAAAGTATTGTTATTGGTTACTTCATTAAATAAGCAGATTTCAGAGTGAGTTGAGTTAAAATCTACTAAATAAATGTTACCTTGTCTAATACCTACTAATACAACATTATTATTTAAAGTAATATTACAAAGAGAGTTAGAGAATGATACCTGGTATCCAGCATCACATAACTGACTTACTGAAATTAGATTATGCTTCAGTCCAGTTACATAAGCAACTCTCTTGAAAGTTACAGCTCCAATTGTCATCCTGTCATAGCCTTCAGTTTGACCACAGCTTGAATCTCCAAAGATTACCTTTGGGCCAAGCTTGGCTTTGAACCTTGACAGATGTTCTTTATTTCCTGTCATATGCTTGGAGCAACCACTATCCAAATACCACTTATTTTGAGTGATAGGATGGGTCTTCACCTGCAAATAAATCAATTAAACATTGTGGACCCAGGTAACCTTGGGTCCCTTGTTTTTCACATAAGAAAAACTGGAAATAAATGAATAAGCAGGTTGAGGGTGATAACCTAACGGGTAAGATCTCCTAGGTGGGATTCTCCATGCAGATGATGGGTCAATGAACCTAGGGTTTCTATTTTCATTCTAGTTTCTAAAGTTCTGGGTGAAGTTTTGAAATTCATTTTGAAAACGTCGATCGGCGTTCGACGATTGGTACCCAGATCGTCGATCTCCGTTCGACCACTGGGCCTGCGATCGTCGAGCTGCGTTGGACGCTCTTTGTAATTCCTTAAATTTTTGTTTTCTTTTCTCTCTCTTAGCTTTATTTAAGGCTTTATTAACCTGATTAACTTGCTCAGTGTTCTTTATCCCATCAGCTGAGATAAAGTTCACTGGAGTTGAAAGATGGTTTTTAAGAACAATTGGGGGTTCACTAGAAGATGCTCCTAAGCCTAATTTGTTATTGTCTGACCTAGTGTTAGACATGTTAGTTATTTCAAGCAACTTAAGGCTTCTACCATTCAGAGATTCTTCTAACCTTTTGGACTTAGCTAATTCATTCTTAAGGAATTTTATTTCTTCACTAGCATTAGTGAGTTCTGCTGTTAACCTAATGTTTTCAATAGTAATTAATTCAGATTCAGCTAGTTTATTTCTAAGCTCTTTTATTTCCTTTTCAGAACTAATTAAATCTAAACATAAAGATTTAAAATCTGATTTAAATTCATCAGATGTAAAGTCGTAAGAAGACAATACCTCATCTTCAATTGGCATTTCTTCATCAGAATCTGAGCTCTCTGCAGCTGAGTGATTGCTGCAGGCATCAATTGCCATCAGGCAAACTTCCTTTGCCTTCTTTTCTTCCTCATCCTCACTGGAGCTTGAGGAGGAAGATTCCTCATCAGAATCGCTCCAGGTTTCAGCAACAAAGCCTCTCTCCTTCTTTTTGTTCTTGTAGAAGGATGGCTTGGAATGCTTCCTGTGCTGATCCTTGTCTTTTCTTTTATCTTTGTTCTTTTCCTCTGGACAATCTGGAAGAATATGTCCAGGCTTCCTGCAACTATAGCGGATTATTTCTTTAGAAGGAGTACGATCATACCTTGGTTTATCTTCATACTTTGAAGATTTCTTTCTGAATTCTTTCCTTCCCATCTTGAGAAACCTTTTGGCAAATAATGTCATCGGTTCCTCATTGGACTGGCTTCCCTCAGAAGAATCAGCAGCTTTGAGAGCAAGGGTTTGCTCTTTTCTTGTGGGAGTTGGATTTTTTGCTTCAGCCTCAGCTTCCCTAGACTTCAGCACTTACTCAAAAGACTTGAGCTTGCCGAGAAGGGCTTCTGTTGAGATTTCTGTTGTACTTCTGGCCTCCTTGATAGGCCAGATCCTCAGATCCCATGTGCTAGGGAAGCACATAAGAATCTTATCATTGACCTCTGTCAATGAGATATCCTTATCAAGAGTCCTCAGCTCATTGATGATTGAGCTGAGCCTTGTGTACATAGCTTCAACTGATTCAGCATCAGTTTTCTTGAAGTTCTCATACTATGAGATAAGGTTGGACCTCCTGTCCTTCCTTTCATCAGTTGAACCAGCTACAATCTGGTTCAGTGTATCCCACATTGCTTTTGCTGAGGAGCAGTCAGCAAACTTTTGGAATACTTCATCAGACATTGTCTGAGCCAGAATGTTCATTGCCTTAGCATCTGCTATCTTTGCCTTTTTGTATTCATCATTGTAATCTGGAGGAGGCACAGTACTCATATCAGTTGATGATGAGGCAGTAGCAGCAGCAGGTGCTCTTGGTGGTCCTGTCAAATAGAAGCAAAGATACTCTTATCAATAGAATTCATATATAATTTAATCCTTGCCTTCCAGATGCTAAACTTAGCTAAGTTGCATGCTGGAGGTCTGGTGCTAGAGTAATCCTTGGACTGGGCCATGATAGTGAAAGTGAATATCTATAATCCTTGGTATCTATCAGGATCTTGTGACTTAGGTGTTAGCCTATACAGTCAGCCAACCTCCCTCTGATACCAATTGAAAGAAAAGGGATAGATACTACTCTAGAGGGGGGTGAATAGAGTAATCAAAAATTGCACTAGCAAAGTTGATTGTCTACTCAACTCCCTTCGAGTTAATTGCGGAAGGAAGGTTATAGATATTTAAGATGAAACCCTAAAGCCTAACACAAGTGTTGTGCACAAAGGTAACCAACTGTAATTATAGTTAAGGCTTGGAATCCTAACCAGCAACTAGCAATCCTAGTTAAAATCTAATCACAGCCAATCAGCACAGAGAATTAATTAAACAATCCAGACGACACAAGGAATTTATAGTGGTTCCCCAAACAACTTGGGTACGTCCACTTTTCTACCAACAAGGTAGGAATCCACTCAGGTTTTTGATCAGGTGCCCTGCCACCAACAAGATATACTGCAGGTAGATCTAGAGACCCTTTAGACTTTTGATCAGGTGTCTAAAAACCAAAACAGGTTTTTGATCAGGTGCCCTGCCACCAAGGGATACTTTTGAAGGGAGTAATAACCCTTTACAGGAGGGGGAAAGGAGGTTAGAATGTCTTCTCTATTTTACAATAGATTAGAGAAGCACAAGAACTTGCACTGAGCTAGAAAGCTCTAAAGAATCAAGGCTCCCCCTGGCTAAAATAATGTCCAGGTGAAGTCTTGCTTCAGTGCAGAAACTCTTCAGAAAATCTGAAGGAAAAAGCTACAAGAAGATAAATAATATGAAATAAAATTTCTTCTTTAGGCAGCTATCTTCTTCTTCTTCTTCTTCAAAAGGCTCTGAGTGTAAATCTTCCTGGAGGCAGGAGAACTCAGGTTGAAGAAGAGTGAAGAACTAAAACTTCTTCTCAGTTGAATGTGAACGAGCTGAGAGCAGTTGAAAACTGTAAGCTTTAAGTTTGAATGCTGCAGTTAGCTTTTGAATAAGAGAACTAGTTCATTTCTTTCTTCAAAGAATCCTTTATATAGCAGCAGCAGTAACGGCTCACATTTGAGTTTGAATCTTATCTTCTATTGAAATCTGCAAGCTGGGCTGCAAAAAGCATAAAGCAAAACAAATACTGTAGGCAGATATCCTATAAAAGGATAAAGCTTTATAAGAAGCTACAAATAACTCTGATGAAATAATACAAGAGAAAGTCACATCAGAAGAGACTCTTTACGGCCAAGGAAGACTTTTTGAGTCTAACGGCTATAAAGGACAGCCTGGCAGATCAAGCAGAAATCATATCTCAGCTAATAAGACAAACGACTTTGTCAGAAAAAGATTAGCTCATGCATAAGGAATGGAACAGATATTGCATGGAAATAATATCACAATTTATTCAAATAATCTTTTATAAAATATGCTAAAATAAATATGAAATAAATCACATCATAGAAGACGACAAAATTATTCAAAGCATACAGCAAAACGTCGAACGACCCTCGGAGATCGTCGACCGAAGCACGGAGATCGTCGACCTATCAGAGAGATAGTCGAACGATCCAGATAGTCGACCTATCAAAGAAGATAGTCGAACTACCTCAGCAGATAGTCGAACTATCAGGACAGATAGTCGAGCTATCAGATAGTCGATCTATCAGGGCAGATAGTCGAACTACCAAAGCAAAACAGATAGTCGACCTATCAACAGATAGTCGAACTATCACAGAAAACAGATAGTCGATCTATCAACAGATAGTCGAGCTATCAGATAGTTGAACTATCCAAGCAGATAGTCGAACTATCAAAGCAAACAGATAGTCGACCTATCAAACAGATAGTCGAACTATTAGATAGTTGAACTATCCAAACAGATAGTCAAACTATCAAGCAACATAGATAGTCGACCTATCAACAGATAGTCGACCTATCAACAGATAGTCGAACTATCAGATAGTTGAACTATCCAAACAGATAGTCGAACTATCAAACAAAGCAGATAGTCGACCTATCAACAGATAGTCGAACTATCAAAACAAACAGATAGTCGACCTATCAACAGATAGTCGAGCTATCAAAGCAAGCAGATAGTCGACCTATCAACAGATAGTCGAGCGATCAGGAAGACGATCGTCGAACGGCTGATCGACGATAGTCGAGCAACGTTCGACCATGGTCGAACGAAAAACTACTTAACCAAATATTTATCTGGAAAAGCAATTCTACACAACTAGAGAATCTAACTTATCAACTAACCTTTGACCATAGATAAATCTTGGGTCAAGAGACAGAAAGAGAGGACTGAACTCAAATCAAAATTAGGGAACCAACAGAGTGAGTAGGTATCACTCAACGCCACAACACTTAGATAAAATTCTGTCTGTCTAAGTATCGAGCTCGACAAAAGCTGAGCTCCATTCGACGAATGCAAAAGTTTAGTTTGATGAAATGCAAACTTAGATCGATGAAAGGCCAAACTCAGTTCGACGAACTTCAGACTCAGTTCGACAAATGGTTGAACTGAGTTCGACGAACATCGAGCTTAGCTCGACGAAGGTGTAAGTTCAGTTCGAACTGTGGACTTAGTTCGACGAAAGGCTGAACTGAGTTCGACGAAAGACTGAACTGAGTTCGACGAAAGGCTGAACTGAGTTCGACAAAAGTCTGAACTGAGTTCGACGAACTCCAGGATAAACTGAGTAATTTAGCACAGCTCGATAATCGCTGAGCTCAGTTCGACAAAGCTGAGCTCGATGAAAGTAAAGCAATCCATGCTTTGGGACTTAGCCAAATTTATGCTCCAAGGCGTTGAGAGCGTCGAGAGCATTAAGTGAGCTTACCTCATTCAATGCTATTTTCTTTAGCAAATATTTCTGCGCCTTGGCATTGAGAGAGTAAGTTTCACTCAACGCCAAACTACTTAACAGAATTTTTTATTATCTGGCATTGAGTGAGTAAGCTACACTCAACGCCTGTGGACTTAGTGAAAATTTTGCCCAACTTTTTTGTGGAGTTGATTGGCCCAGCAACACTCAGCGCTAAAAGCTATATGGCGTTGAGTGAGTAGACCACACTCAACGCTTGTGGACTTGGACATATTTTTGGCTATCTTCCAGTTAGGCTGAGACAGACTCAATACTATATATTATATGGCGTTGAGTGAGTAGACTACACTCAACGCTTTTGTACTTTGCCAAATTTTTACTAGATATTATTGAGTTCATACCTCTGGCGTTGAGTGAGCTTGCTCCACTCAATGCTTGTGTACTTAGGCGATTTTTGGTATGTCCAGCAACCACTTACTGTGTCCACATGTCCAATAAATATGATATGGACTATCTGCACTCAAGACCTCAAATACACATCAAATATTGTTGATGTGTGTGTCATTGAATTATTTGACTTCTCACAAATCAGGGACATTGGGAACAATGGACCCAACAATCTCCCCCTATTTGAAGAAGTCAAAACCCTAATCAGCCCTTATCAAAAAAGGTTTTTTCCTTGTTCAATGATACACACAACCTATTCAGCAAAATCAAAATCAAAATTCTGATAAGCTATAAGTAAATGTACCTCACTTACTCCCCCTATTTTGCTGCAAGGTTATTGTCCTTGAGTGCCACATGTATTTATTTCCCCTTTGCCATCTCCTGCCTGTATGGCTATGTATCCCCCTTACTCTGTTATGTCTCCCCCTTGCTAGGACCTCTCTCTTCTCTCCACCTTTTTTACTTCGGTAGAATAGACATATGGGGGCTGGCCCTCCAATTGGCTGACCTTTTCTCTTCTCTCTAGAGGAACTTACACCCCCTCACTAGAAGCATCAGTGAACTGATACTACTTGGGAGTCTATATGTCCAGCAAGAGGAACAATACCTGCACCAAAAAATGCAAAAGGGAGTGTCTGAAGCTATGCCAAGTTCAACATACCCAACTCAAATTTGAGGGTGTTGAACTTTGCTTCATTTAATGGCTTAGTGAAGATATCAGCCACTTGCTCGTCTGTTGAGAAAAACTCAAGATTGATGTCTTCATTCTCCACATGCTCCCTAATAAAATGATATCTTATTTCTATATGTTTAGTCCTGCTATGTGAGACAGGATTCCTAGCAATATAAATAGCACTTGTAGAATCACAGTAGAGAGGAATTCTACTTACCTGAAGGTTGTAATCCTGGAGCTAATGTTGGATCTACAATAGCTGAGCATAGCAGCTGTCTGCTAATATATATTCTGACTCAGCAGTGGATATAGCCATACTAGTTTGCTTCTTGCTGCTCCAAGAAACTAGCCTTCTACCTAAGAACTGGCATGTTCTAGTAGTGCTTTTCCTGACTTCTTTGCAACCTGCAAAATCTGCATCTGAAAATCCAATTATATTAAAATCCTTATTTCTAGGGTACCATAGGCCAAGATCTGGTGTGCCCTTAAGATACCTCAAGATTCTCTTTGTTGTAGAGTAATGAGACTCTTTAGGGCAGGCCTGATACCTAGCACAGACACATGTGGCATACATGATGTCAGACCTACTATCAGTCAGGTATAGAAGGGAGCTAATTATCCCTCTATACAAAGACTCATCAATAAGTTTCCCTGTCTCATCTTTACCTATTGGCATACTTGATCCCATGGGAGTTCTCATGGTGGAGGCATTCTCCATACCATATTTTTTGATTAGCTCCGTAGTGAACTTAGACTGGGATATGGACAAGCCATCATCAGTCTGTCTTACTTGGAGTCCCAAGAAAAACTTGAGCTCACCCATACTGCTCATTTCAAACTTCCCTTACATAAGTTTAGCAAATATCCTGCAAAGGTTGTCATCAGTAGATCCAAAGATAATGTCATCAATATATATCTGTACTAGGATAAGCTTGCCCTTTGATTCCCTTAAGAATAGGGTCTTGTCTATCTTCCCCCTTGAGAATTTGTTCTCAAGTAGGAAGCTGGACAAGGTTTCATACCAAGCCTTAGGAGTTTGCTTTAGCCCATATAGAGCTTTCCTAAGCTTATAAACAAAATTAGGAGAGTTAGGATCTACAAAACCTGGTGGATGATACACATATACTTCCTCTTTTAGGTCTCCATTCAGGAATGCTGACTTGACATCCATCTGGTAGACTCTGAATCCCTGATGGGCTGCAAATGCAAGGAAGATCCTTATGGCTTCTAGTCTGGCTACTGGGGCAAAGTTCTAGTCAAAGTCTATGCCCTCTTCTTGCCTGTAGCCTTTAGCCACCAATCTAGCCTTATTTTTGACAATAATGCCATCTTAATCCAACTTGTTCCTATAGATCCACTTATTCCCTATGACATTTTGTCCTAGTGGTATAGGGACCAACTTCCAGACCTTACATCTCTTAAATTGGTCTAGTTCTTCTTGCATTGCTCCAATCTAGAACTAGTCCTTCTTCAAACTTCTTTGGCTCTACTTAAGACAGGAAGCTTGAGTAGAGAGCTATATTTATGCTCCTACTCCTGGTATGGACTCCATGATTTGCATCACCAATAATTTGGTGTACTGGATGGTCCCTTAGATGCTTGGTAGCTGGAGACAATCTAGTTGCAGCTTGCTGATCTTCAGGGTTTTCAGCTAGCTGGTCTTCATTTTCTTCAGGTATGTTGTCTCCTTATCTTGAAGTAGGTAGTCCATCATCATTTTCTTGGACTATGGGGGTAGCTTCCTTGATGGTCAGCTTGTCCATCAACTACTTTGTACCTGCAATACTATAAGACGAGGAGCTTGGCAGCTAACAGTTAACCATGTTGGATTCATCAAATACAACATGCATTGACTCTTCTACAACTTGGGTAGTTAAGTTGTAGACTCTATATACCTTACTATGAGTGTTGTACCCAACAAAGATCCCTTCATGGGACTTTATAGCAAACTTAGTTAAATGGACTTTTCCATTATTGAGCACATAGCACTTGCAACCAAAAATCCTGAAATAGCTCAACTTTGGTTTTCTTTCCTTCAAGATCTCATAAGGAGTCTTCTTATGGCTCTTGGTGATAGAATCCCTATTAAGGACATAGCATGCAGTGTTAACTGCCTCAGCCTAAAAGTATTCTGAGAAGGATGAGTCACTTAGTAAGGTTCTACCAGCCTCTATGAGAGTCCTATTTTTCCTCTCAGCAATTCCATTTTGCTGGAGTGTTTTAGGAGAGGAAAACTCTTGATGAATCCCTAGCTCTTCACAGAACCTTGTCATGCACTCAGACTGAAACTCAGTGTCATGGTCACTTCTAATTTTGACCACAGTGCTGTTGAATTCATTCTGAATTTGCTTGACAAATGTCTGAAAGACATCAGGGGTTTCAGATTTCTTCCTTAGAAAGAACACCCAGGCAAATCTGGAAAAGTCATCAACAACCATAAGGGTGTAGACTTTCTTACCTAGACTTTGAATTGGCATAGGACCAAACAGATCCATATGCAAGAGGTATAAGCACCTCACTGAATCTTTGGTGTTAATACTCTTGAAGGAGGACTTAGTATGTTTGCCCTTTTGGCATGTAGAGCAGATACCCTCCTTAGTGCATATAGACTTAGGCCCATTCCTAACCAGCTCATTGCTGAACAGCTTACCTATGGTCCTATAATTTAGATGGGCTAGCCTCTTGTGCCACTGGACACAGGAAGAGGTTTTCTCATCTGCAATAAGGCATACAGGTGAGTCTTTGCTAGAACATAGAAAATCTAAACAGTACACATTTCGACTCCTAGTGCCTGTTAAGATGACCTCTTTGTCACTTAACCTCCTAATTTGGTACTCATCCTTGTGGAATACTATGTCATAGCCAAGATCATAGAGTTGGTTAATGCTTATCAGGTTGTGTTGCAACCCTTCTACATAGGCTACTCTAGTGATAGTGACTATGCTATTAGAGATCTTACCATGACCTCTAGTCACTCCTTTCTCAGATCCACTAAAGATAACCTTTGGTTCATTCCTTACTAGAGCATAATCCTTCAGCATGTTCCTTGTTCCAATCATGTGCCTGGAACATCCACTGTCCAATTACCATATAGCGGGTATGAGCACTTGGACTATCCTGCAAAACACACATCAGTTAACCTTAGGACCCCAATTTTTATTGGGTCCTTGGTGCCTGTTAGACTGAAAATAATTTTGTCTGTCTACAGCTTTTCTGACAGGCAAGCTGACATTTGCTCTTTGCACACTATGATTGTGTCATCAATCAACAGCAAAGTGGCCTACTTTGTCACAGCACCAACACTCATGGATGTTGTACCTTCTTTTTGGATCAGGTTTAGTATTTGTGTTAACAGCAGCTCTGGGTATAGAAGGAGTAGCAGCAGTCCTGTTCCATGATGAAAGTTAGGGTTAGATCTGATATACTCTAGAGGGGGGTGAATAGAGTATGTATGTATATTTAAAAACTTTTCCTAAACTATAAAGATTATACCTAAACTTAGATACTATATCACAACATTCCAAATTGAAATAACTGAAATCACAGAAATGCTAAATAACACAACCACAGCAAGAACAAGAAGAAGAGGGCAACCAGATAACACAAGAATTTATAGTGGTTCCCCAACCTAGGTACATCCACTCTTCTACCACCATGGTAGGTATCCACTCAGGTTTTTGATCAGGTGACTGCACCAATGAGCTTTTGGTCAGGTGCTCAAAAACCAAATCTCAAGTCTTTTGGTTAGGAGACTTGTAATCAGGAATCACTTTTAAAGGGAGTAGAGAACTCTTTTTACAGAGGGGGTGAGAGAGTGATGGTGTCTTCTCTTTCTCAAATACAACTGAGAAGACTAGTGGAATTGATGTTAACAAAAAGCTCCCCCTGAAATATTGAGTTTGTTCAGGGAGGAATGGAACTTTTTCTTCAGGGTGATAGGCCTTCAAGCTTTCAACTTTAACCCGAAGAACTTCAGGAACTTCTTGACAGATGTAGTATTGTTTTCCTACTGAAAGTTCCTAAGAGTATGACAGAAGAAGATTCTTGATTTGGATGGTTGTTCTTCTTCTTCAGAAATATTGTTCTTCTTCTGGTCTAGCAGTTATTGATTTCTTGACTGATCGATTCTCTATGTCTCAAGAATTCTGTATGTCTCTTAGATTATGTATTTTATAAGAGAACTTCTCTTTTTTTATATTTTCCATGTGGAAGTCCTTTTGAATTTTGAAATTCTACCTGTAATTAATGCTGACGGCCTTGGAATAATTTGGCATTGATTTGTTTCCCCAACTGTCCCTTAGAAAAATGGCAGGCAATAATCCTGATGAAGACCATGATTAATGTTCTTGTCTAACGGTAATATTCAGAAGATATTAGAGCATTATTACTCAGGAATCATTGCCACATAATAAGGACAAAAGAGGAAAATAGCCAAGACTAGATTCGTCGACCTGAGTCCACAATTCGTCGATCTGATAATAGTTGTTCGTCGAGCTGAGATCCAAGATCGTCGACCTCTGAATGGCTGACTGCTACTTGATGACTTTCCTATTATGTGCACCAAGTTCGTCGAGCTGAGATCCAACATCGTCGAGCTGAGTTTGCATTCTGGACTTAGAATATTTAAGATGTCTTCTGGCGTTGAGTGTCGAGACATTATCTAGCGTTGAGTGTCGAGACATTATCTGGCGTTGAGTGTTGAGACAGTATCTGGCGTTGAGTGTCGAGACAGTATCTGGTGTTGAGTGTTGAGTCACCTTATCCAGAATTAGTCGACCAGAGAACAGAGTTCGTCTAGCTGATGTTCTTAGTTTGTCGACTGAAGTTTGACTTAGAGAAGTTATCACTTTGTCCAGAGTTCGTCAAGCTGAGAACCAAGTTTGTCGAGCTGAGCTCAGAGATTTGTCTCTGAGTTCGTCGAGCTGAGCACGACTTTCGTCGACCGGAGATCGACGAACGTAGAACTCCTTTTTCTAAGTCTTGAATTCTCTAAGTCTTGAGTCTCTGACTTTGTTAAAGGCTGGTCCCTGGCATTATTCACTCTAAGGACTTGACCTAGACTCTAGGACACAACCATGACCCTGATCTATACATGTTGGGTCATATCCTAACTTAGTGAACCTAGCCCAAATCCAACTAGGGATCCAACACATGATTTTCCAACCCCAGTCTAACAAGTGGTGGGTTTGGCAGTAGAAGTGCTTGGGATATCTTGAGCCCTTCTAGCAGCAGCTTTCTTTTCAGAAAGCATACCCTTGATGGCCTCAGAGATGCCTAGGTCAGGTCTACTGACAGTCTTTCCCTTTGTCTTAGAGTGGGCTAGAGGAATTTAAGAACAGTCAGTAGCTTTACCCTTGACTGAATGGGCTATTGCACCAAACACAAATAGTCCGGGATGGGCCATTTGTATTTTCTCATAGGTACTTGCACCTTTGTTGTAACTGCCACCATATAGTGGAACATCTTTGTTCACATAAGATGGTCTAGCATGATTCCAGTGACCATAAATACTCTCATGGTCATGGCTGTTGGAAGGAAAATGCACTCTAACAAATTTTACAGGAGCCTTAGAGGCTAGTAGCTCCACTTGAGCTTTGCCCTTTCCCTTGGGATTAGCAGCTCTTGTCCTTCCCTTGAATCCCAACCCTTTCTTTCCCTTTTGGGAGGAGAATGAGTCTATCAAGGGCAACATTATGCTAGGCTTGGAGTAGCTAGCCACTAGTTCCCTCTCCTTTTGGAGCTTTCCCTCAAGATTCCTGATTTGATTATTCTTGAAGGTTATGGTGCTCATCTGAATGATTGTCACATTCTTCAGTTTGCTAACTTCCTGCATCTTCAGATCCAGCAAATTTGATGATTCTGAAGCAGCAAGCTTTAAAGAGGCAATTTCCTGAGCCTGCTATTTGGCCAGGAGCTTGCTCTTCTTTAGAGCCTGCAGAAGTTCACCAAATTTATCACTTAATTGATTGATGTCTCCCTCAGATTCTGAGTCATCATCATCACTTGATGCAGAGGCACGAGAATCTGGAACTAATTCATAATCTGAATATGTAGAGCTAGTAATAAAAATTACTTTGCTTGGACCAGCATGATCTTGGCTGATTTCTTCATCTGACTTAGCCATCAGCCCAAGACAGCAACTATCATCTTCAGAATCCACTTCTGAATCACTATCAGATTATGATAAAGGGGCCCTGTCTTCAATCCTAGCAGCAGGATGAACCTTCTCATCTTCTTCTTCTAAAGCAGCCAGCCTTTTGATGCAGTCTACTTCTACAGCTCCTTATTTAGTATAGTACAACCCAATATAGGCTTCTTCTTCTTTTGACTCTGATGTGGAGGAGTCAGTCCAGCTTCTTTGTTTTTTGGCAATGAGGGATTTCTCCTTCTTGCCTTTTTGCTGGTGGTCTTTTTTCTTACTGTGTTCCTTCCTTTTGACTGGGCAGTCAGCTATCATATGCCCAGTTTTTCTGCAATGATAACAAGTTATGTTAGAGGAAACCTATTTACCAGTTTTGGAACCATACATGTCCTCCTTAGAGGACTTTCTTCTGCCTTTAGTCATCCTTGGGATGAGAGGAGGTGGAAGGCCTTCCTCTCCAGTGCTTCTTCCTTAAGAACTTCTGGAATTGCCTAGTGAAGGCAGCAAAGTCTTCATCAGACCATTGGCAGTCTGATGCACTTCCCTCTGTTCTTCCAGAATCAGATTCAGCAACTCACATTGGTGGAGAGGGATACTTTCTTATGCTTTTGCTGGTGCCTTCAGCTTTGAAAGCTATAGTTTTGTCTCTTGCCTGAGACTTATTTTTGTTCTCCTCTTCTTTCCTTGTCTCCAGTTGCATCTCATATGACAGCACCTTCCCAAAGAGTGTGTGAGGAGCAGTGTCATCCAGCTTTCCCACTTCTCTGATGGCATAGATTTTTGTGTCCCACTCTCTAGAGAGAAATCTAAGGAACTTGTCATTCAGTTCATAGTGACTGAACATTCTTCCATAAGTCTTTAGCTCATTCACAATCCTAAAGAACTTTTCATAATAGGTGGTTATGTTGTCCCCCTTGGATTGTCTGAAAGCCTCATACTCTTGGTTGAGCATGGACTTCCTATCATCTCTAACCTCATCTGTCCCCTCTATATAAATCACAAGTGTTTCCCACATTTCCTTTGTTGTTGTACAATGGATCAGGTTCTGAAGTGTAAAATCATCAATAGCACCATGATGATATTCTTATCCCTCTTATCTATTGAGGCTAGGGTCAACTCATCCTTGTTCATCTCATCATATGTCTTGGGGGTTTTGACATTAGCATCCAGTGCAGAGACCTTCATTAGGATTAATGGTCCTTCTTCAACTATAATGTACATTTTAGGGTCAGCAGCTTCCATGAACTGCCTCACCCTTGCTTTCTAGATGCCAAAATCTTCTTTACTATAGATTGGAAGTCTCACAGCACTCAGCTCCCAATTGGTCATTCCTGAACCCATGGAGACAGACTTCTTGCTAACCTTGGAGGTCTACTCAGACTGTTAAGTCCTTTAAAGAGTAACCTCCCTCTGTTACCACTTGAACGTCTTGTTTTCAAGGTTAGCTAAACACCTAGAGGGGGGTGAATAGGTTTTTGTCTTTATTTTAACTTTTCTAATTTGTTATCAGATTTTTGTGCCTGTGATAAGGTTAGTTATCAGCTTTCAAGAACATTCACATACGACACAACAATTTTATAGTGGTTCCCCAATTTTGGGTGCATCAACTGTCCCTCTACGCCTATCTAACTATATGTTAGATTCGGCTCTCCCTCCAAAACTCAGCTACTTAATAGCTTACAACACAGATCCTGTAGAGCCATACAGGTCACACGGACCTAACAATTAGGAACTAAGCCAACCCTTAGGTCACAACGACCATTTACCCGGCACAAAGCCAAACACAGGTCACAAAGACCTTAGCTTTTATAAAACAGGCTTACCACTCCAGATTCACCAAGAATCTTTACACAAGAAAGAAATAGAGAAAGATTATATGATTGGACACCAGATCAAGTACTCTGTGTCAACTTCTTCCTGGACTGAGCGGATATCATCCCAACTTTTTGTTGTTGAAGACAATGATGTAGGCAGTAGATTCTTTTTTCAAACAGCTAACCTTCCTTCTACTGAACTTGTAGATCTGCTCCCTCAGAAGAATTCTAATCCTGCTGTTGCGAATGGTAATTGCTCTAGCTATCTCCTTCCCAGTAAAGTTCTTTGTGCAAAACTCCTTCAGTCTCGACGAAAATGGCAAGGAAGAAGATGATGTTCTCCCGCCCTTCTTCTCGTTTTCAGAAAACCTAGACGAGGAATCGATTGTTCTCTTGGTTATGTTGGTTGTTTTTTGCTCTGGCCGATTGATTCCTTTTATACTTTGAAGGCCAATCGAGTAGTGGGCCCCACCACCAGGATTGATGGCTGAGATTAAGCCATCCAGCGCATCCCTTCCGTTTAAATTTGATTTAACGGATCCTTGTTGTGTGTGGGCCCCAGCACTTTATGATGTAAATATTCCTTGGAAAGTGTAGAAGATGATGACAGCTGGCCCCCAATGTCTCTGGCAGTAATTCCGCACCATTTGAATTTTGGTTGACAAATTGACTTTGCTAACGTCAGCATGACCCAGCATCTCTGGACTTAGACAAAATTCAATCATCATAACCAAAGGCATTGAGTGATTAGGTATCACTCAACGCCACATCACTTAGACAAAATTTTGTTTGTCTAAGTATTGAGCTCGACGAAAGCTGAGCTCCGTTCGACGAACGTCGAGCTCAGCTCGACGAATGCAAAAGTTCAGTTCGACGAACTGCAAACTTAGATCGATGAAAGTCCAAACTTAGTTCGACGAACTTCAGACTCAGTTCGACAAATGGCTGAATTGAGTTCGACAAACGTCGAGCTCAGTTGAGTTCGACGAACGTCGAGCTCAGCTCGACGAAGGTGTAAGTTCAGTTCGAACTATGGACTTAGTTCGACGAAAGGCTGAACTGAGTTCGACGAACTCCAGGCTAAACTGAGTAATTTGGCTCAACACGACGATCGCTGAACTCAGTTCGATGAAGCTGAGCTCGATGAAAGTCAAGCAGTCCACGCTTTTTGACTTAGCCAAATTTCTGCTCCAAGGCGTTGAGAGCGTCGAGAGCGTTGAGTGAGCTTACCTCACTCAACGTTATTTTCCTTAGCAAATATTTATGCGCCTTGGTGTTGAGAGAGTAAGCTCCACTCAACGCCAAACTACTTAACAGAATTTTCTGTTATCTGGCGTTGAGTAAGTAAGCTACACTCAATGCATGAGGACTTAGTGAAAAGTTTGCCCAACTTTTCTGTGGAGTTGACTGGCACAGCATCACTCAACGCTAAAAGATGTATGGTGTTGAGTGAGTAGACCACACTCAACGCTTGTGGACTTGGCCACATTTTTAGCTATCTTCCAGTTAGGCTGAGAAAGCCTCAATGCTATATGTTATATGGCGTTGAGTGAGTAGACTACACTCAACGCTTTTGTACTTAGCCAAATTTCTACTAGATATTATTGAGTCCATACCTCTGGCTTTGAGTGAGCTTGCTCCACTCAATGCATGTGGACTTAGGCGATTTTTGGTATGTCCAGCAACCACTTAATGTGTCCACATGTCCAATCAATATGATATGGATAACCTGCACTCAAGACCTCAAATGCACATCAAATACAGTTGATGTGTGTGTCATTGATCTGTTTAACTTCTCACAAATTGATGGGATAGCCAATTATTACAGGAGAAATCACGAACACAGACAATGCCAATTTATAATATAATTTATAAATCAATTATAATGAAGAAACAAGTGAAGAAATAACCGTCCGGTGAAACGCACGCGGATGCGCCGGACACGCACGATCCGCAGGAAATGGAAGATCTGGGACTGCAATCCGACTAACGGACGCACAAGGTTCACCAAACCTTCAACGTCAACTTCCGACGTTCAACCGCAACCACCGACACCTCCGGAGAGAAACTCCAAGTTCAGACCCGGACCTTGCCACGAACGTGTAGCCCGTCCTCAGCGCAAACTTTTTCTCTCCACACCCTCCACAAACAGCCGGGTTAAAACAGCCCCGTCTGAAAGTGAAGGGATAGATACTACTCTAGAGGGGGGGTGAATAGAGTTATCAAATTTTGCACTTAGACAAAACTTAATGGTCTACCCAACTCCCTTGGAGTGAAGTGCGGAATGAAAAGATTATAGATATTGATTTAACCTTAGAGCCTAACACAAGTGATGTGTACAAACTCAAGCTAACTGTAATTACAGTTAAGGCTTGGAAAACCTAATCAGCAACTAGCAATCCTAGTTATATCTATTCACAGCCACAATGCAGGAATTAAACAAGTGAATCCAGACGACACAAGGAAATTTATAGTGGTTCCCCAAACAACTTGGGTACGTCCACTCTTCTACCCACACGGTAGGAATCCACTCAGGCTTTTGATCAGGTGCCCTGCCACCAACAGGATCTGCTTCAGGTAGATCTTGAAACCCTTTAGACTTTTGATCAGGTGTCTAAAAACCAAGCACAGGTTTTTGATCAGGTGCCCTGCCACCAAGGGATACTTTTGAAGGGAGTAATAACCCTGTACAGGAGGGGGAAGAAGGTTAAGATGTCTTCTCTATTTTACAAAGATTAGAGAAGCACAAAAACTTGCACTGAGCTAGAAAGCTCTAAAGAATCAAGGCTCCCCCTGGCTCAAAGATGTCCAGGTGAAGTCTTGCTTCAGTGCAGAAAACTCTTCAGAAAACTCTGAAGGAAAAACTACAAGAAGATAAATAATAAAGTTAAAGATCTTCAAGCAGCTATCTTCTTCTTCTTCTTCTTCAAAGGAACTCTGAGTTTGAACTTCCTGAAAACAGGAGAACTCAGGTTGAAAAAGAGTAGAAGATCTTAACACTTCTCAGTTAGATGGAAATTGCTGAGAGCAGAAAGCTTGATCTTGATGAAGGCTTGAATGCTTGAAAATATGTGTAACACTAGCTTGAATCCTTCTTCAAAGGGTCCTTTATATAACATCAGCAAGCAACGGCTCTCTTCAGTTTGAATAATTTGTCTTCTTCTGAGCCTTGAGACCTGGGCTGTAAATATCAAGAAGACACAACAAACTCTGCAGCAGAAACATTCTATAAAAGGAATAACCCTTTTTCTAGGAAGCTGCAGGAAATAATTTGATAATAAAGTACTAAATAAAGTCATATCAGAAACAAACTCTTTATAGCAAAAAGAAGACTTTTCAGTCTAACGGCTATAAAGAGCTGACAGCAGATAAAGTAATTTATAATGTCAGCTAATAAGACAAACAACTTTATCTAAAAAGATTTGACTCAGGCAAAAAGAATAGAGCAGATATGCCTGGAAATATTATCATAAAACTCAAAACAACTTGCCAGAAAATGTATTAATTAATTAAATATAATAAATAAATACAAAATATAAAGGCAGACAGAAAGCGTCGAACGACCTTCGGAGATCGTCGACCGACGCACGGAGATCGTCGAACTATCGGGCAGATAGTCGAACGATCCAGATAGTCGAACTATCAAAGGAGATAGTCGAACTATCACAGCAGATAGTCGAACTACCAGAAGATAGTCGAGCTATCAGATAGTCGACCTATCAACAGATAGTCGAACTATCAGGGCAAAACAGATAGTCGAGCTATCAACAGATAGTCGAGCTATCAGATAGTCGACCTATCAATCAGATAGTCGAACTATCAAGAACAAACAGATAGTCGAGCTATCAACAGATAGTCGAGCTATCAGAAACAAACAGATAGTCGACCTATCAACAGATAGTCGAACTATCAGATAGTCGAACTATCAAAGCAGATAGTCGAACTATCAAGCGAGAACAGATAGTCGACCTATCAACAGATAGTCGAGCTATCAACGCAGAACAGATAGTCGAACTATCAGATAGTCGACATATCCAAACAGATAGTCGAACTATCAGATAGTCGAACTATCAAAGCAAATGTCGAACTATCAAGCGAGAATAGATAGTCGACCTATCAACAGATAGTCGAGCTATCAACGCAGAACAGATAGTCGAACTATCAACAGATAGTCGAACTATCAGATAGTCGACCTATCCAAACAGATAGTCGAACTATCAAAACCAAACAGATAGTCGACCTATCAACCGATAGTCGAACTATCCTCGCAGACTGAAAGTCGAACAACTGATAGACGATCGTCGAACAGTTAGTCGACGATAGTCGAGCGGGGTTCGACGATAGTCGAACGAACAAACTACTTAACCAAATTCTCAATCTGGAAAAGTGAGGACTCTACAGCTAGACTACTAACCATTGACCATATATAATTCTTGGGTCAAGGAGCACAAAGAAGAGGACTAAACTCAAATCAAACTAGGGTACCAACAATCTCCCCCTATTTGAGTTAAGTCTCTCAAAATCTAAAACATACAGCTAGCTATAGAACACTAAAATTAATGCAGAAAATAGTTAACAATTAACTAGCAGATTATCAAACAGATAGATAATAAACCAATATAACACAGCAGTCAATCAAACTATTAAGAATCTACAGAGTCTGGCAAGGGGGCAGAAGAACTAGGAACAAAAGAAATTTTCCTTAGAGGATCATCAGATTCTTTCTTTGATAGCTTCAAGTCCTGCACGCCAATGATCTTCAATTCTGCAGCTCTTGGGACTACTGCTTCAGGATGCTTTTCCATATATTTTGAGGGATCAAATACATCAGGATTGACTTGGAACTTTTCAAACTCTTTCTTTCTGAAAGCAGACATGGTGGTTAAACCAGTAATATCTTTTCCTTCTGCTTTTGCTTTTCTTATTTGAGCTGCTCCAACTAGTTCGTGAAAACGAGCCATCCTAAAGTTAGGATCTAGCTCTGGACTTTCATAAACAGGCTCAGGAGGAGCAGCATCTGATTCTTTATCTAGATAAGATATTGGAGCAGACTTAGCAAAAGGTTCTTGCTAGAATTTTAAAACAAAGTAAACTACTTACCTTTTAAAATAACTTTCTCAGACTGAACTGGTGCAGCAGTTGAAACCTTTCTCTTAGGAGAAGGAGGAGGTGAAAAAGTTGGCTTTAGATACACAACCTCCTTAACTTGTTCTTTCACTTCTGCTTCATGCATTTGACTGCCAGAATGAGACTTTCCATAAGAGCTATGAGAGCTTTTCCTTGATTGATGCTGAGATGAAGCAGGTCTTGCTGATGGAGCAGATTTTCCTGAAGATGCAGAAGGGTTGGCAGAAAGATTACCAGAAGCTCCTGCACCTGGAGGAGGAGGAGGAGGACCTCTGGGAGTCCATCTTGAACCAGGACTATCATATCTTTTAGATCTTTTCCTTTCTTTCTGCTGGTTCTTTGAGAACCACATCCAATGCTGAAATTCCTTTGACTTAGGGTCAATGCCCTTCAGAATATAATAAGGAGTATCATTGTCTTTACTGGGAGGAGGAGGAGCAGCTTTTCTCTTCTTTTTAACAACTTTCTTTCTCTTTGAATTCTCAGATACATCAGAATCATCCTCATCATCAGAGTGAGATGATGGAGGATTTTCATAAGGATCATAGGCTTCAGAAACAGCCTTTTCTTTAAGCTTTAGAGCAGATTTCTCTCTTTCCTCTTCAATGGCATCCAGAGCCAGAAGGGAATCTAAGTCCAACCCTGGTGAGTCATCCCAGATGGTTGACTTTTCAACTTGCAGCTCTTTTTCTTTCTCTTTTAAAGACTGTACTCTTAGATCCCAGGCAGCTCTTGCTTGTACTTCTTCCACACTCAGAGCAGGAGTGTCATCTTTGACTTCATCTTGATTCTCAGGCTCATCTTCTCTATCATCTAAAAACGATTCCAACTCTAGATCTCCTTGGATATCAGGAACACTTGGGGCAGCCTCTGAGACAATTACTATTATCTGAGCAGATAAATCCTCTCTAATAAAATCTGTAGAATTATGAATACAGATCTGCTAAATAAGCAATAATCATTCCTTCAAGGTATTCACTAGCAAGCAAATTAATTGACTCGTCAATAAATCGAATAAGTGAATTACCTTCATACTTGACCATCTCCCATGATTCATCTAGATATGAAGTTATAATTCCTTCTAGGAATCTAGCAACCACAGGAGTGGTGAGATCTTCTAGGCAGACTTTTACTGCAATTTCAGATAGCATGATTCCATCAGCTATTTCCTTATCAGATAACACTGGAACTACTTCTTTCTCAGCTGGAGCAGACTCTTCCAGGGCTGTCATCACAGTATCTGTTATAGCTGGAAGGGAGGCAGGAGGTTCTGAGGCATCTTCATAGAACATCTCCCCCTGCCTGATTTCAGTGGAGACTGAAACCAGGCCCCTTGAGGAAGATGGCTCAGCAGATTTTGAGAGAGATTTGATGGAGGTAGTTAAGATATCAATGGAGGCTGCAAGGGGAGCGATTGCCTCTTCAATCATGGTTTTGATTGACGGGGTAATCAACTCCACAATGCGGGAGATGAGTTCAGGAGTGATCTCAAAAGATGATGGAAGTGAAGTGGATGGAGCTGCAGCAGATATGGTTGAAGAGCTGGGGTGAAGAATGGTATGGACAGGGGATTGAATAGGAGATGGAGCTGGAGAGTTAATTGGAGAATTAACTGGGGAATGAATGGGAGACAAAGGAGGAGTAGGAATTATCTCAGATCCTAACAAATCAAAGCTAGGAGCAGATATCCTAGTCTGATGAGAAGGAATTGGAGATGCTGGAGGGGAAAGAGGAACAACCGTGGTTGTTTCTGGAGCAGAAGAGGAAGAAGGTCGTACTTCAGCTGAAGTTGATGGAACTTCAACTGAAGCAGACAGCAAAGCAGAAGAGGAGGAGGGAAGAGCTGAGCCAGCTTCAACATGGTGAGGAGTGACTGATTCAGTCCTGGTGTCCTCAGATGTTGCTGGAGCAACCCCTGTGAGAGCGGGTTTTACAAAAGTTCTCTTCCATTTAGAGAATAGGTTAGGATCCATCTTCTTGCTTGCGTTTATTGTCGTTGCGGTTGAACTCAGCAGCTGGGGGTATTTTTCCTTCAGGAAGATTCCAATAACCCTTCCGAGGGTAACTTCCTTCTTGCCATTCTTTTTCCTTATTAAATCAAACATCACTCCCGCCCAATCTATCCTTTTCGGATTAACAATCGCACACATCAGTGCGAATTGCTGCCTTGTGATATTATCATGAGCAGAGTGCTTACCCAGGAGCACTTTTCCTACCAACTCAGCAAGAAACTTGATCTTGAAAGGGAAATTTACTTTGAGCAGCTTCGTGGGAATGCCCTCAGCATGTCCCAGCTCAACTAACATTCTTCCGAAATCCTGAGCATCTTGCTCATAATCCTCTTCACCATTTATTAAACCAAAAATTTCAGTCAGAACGGCCGGAGTTAGGATTACCTCTTCTCCGCCGATGGTACCAGTCATCGAGTCGTCGGTGGAGGACGACGTGAAGGCCCATTCCTTGATCTCTGGGATGTTTATCTTAATCCTTGAAGACATTAACCTCTCGAGTCCTTGATCCCTGCAAAGCTGAAGAACTTCTACGATCCCGACATCGCAGCTACTGAACGCGTCGAAATCAACGCTAAAGCCAGCATCAAACTTCACGACTGCTAGAACTGTTGGGGAAACTGCCATTGATTCGCTGGAGAAAGCTCGAGAAAGCTGGAGAGGACGAAGAAGACGAAACGCCCGAAAATCGCAAGCGGGAAGGCAGAATGCGAAAAGGCACGCTCCGTCGACGATAAAACAAAAGATCTTTTAACCTAGGTCGACTATCGGCTTTATATTAGACCGGAAATAGTCGATCTATTAAAAAGATACTTGACCCGATAGTCGAACGACCGTTCGACGATCGGCTCAGAAGCAGAGTAGTCGAGCCATTGTTCGACTATTTCTGGCTTCTCAACCAACAGGCTTTCGTCATCCAGAGATCGACGATGAGCTCGACTTGTTCGACGATGGTCGAACGCCGGTCGACGATCTTTAGACAGATAAGCCATCATCAACCAGAGGTCGACGATAGACTTGATCCGTTCGACGATCTTCGATCATCGTTCGACGATCTTCAAACAAGTTTCAACATAGGCAGATACAGTCACACTCAGTCTCGTCCATTGATCATGCCTAATTGAACTAAAAAGAACAGATGCTTCTGTTCATCTAAAGGCTTGGTGAATATATCACCTCTCTAAAACTCAGTGGATATGAACTCAAGACAAATCTTGTTCTTTTCCACACAATCTCTCAGGAAATGGTGCCGAATCTCAATGTGCTTCGTTCTAGAGTGGTGCACTGGATTTTGTGCAATTGAAATGGCACTGGTACTATCACACATGATTTTGGTGTTCTTGTGTGAGTAACCATAATCCACAAGCTGGTTTTGAATCCACAGGATCTGTGAACAACAACTAGCAGCTGCTATATATTCAGCCTCTGCAGTTGAAGTTGAGACAGAAGCCTGCTTCTTACAGAACCAAGAGACCAATCTCTCTCCCAGGAACTGGCAAGTTCCTGAGGTGCTCTTCCTGTCAACTCTGCAACCAGCATAATCAGAATCAGAATATCCAATTAATTCAAATTCTGACTCAGCTGGGTACCAAAGTCCTAGATCTGGACATCCCTTCAGGTATCTCAGGATTCTCTTTAGAAGAATCAGATGAGATTCCTTGGGGTTGACCTGGAATCTAGCACAAAGGCATGTAGCAAACATTATATCAGGCTTACTTGCAGTTAGATATAATAGGGAACCAATAATGACCCTATAATTCTTTTGATCAACTGGCTTGCCGTGATCATCAGAATCAATAACTACATTAGTAGCCATAGGTGTAGGCATTGCTGAAGCATCAGCCATCCCAAATTTCTTTACCAATTCCTTGGCATATTTGGATTGGGAGATGAAGATACCATCAGCATCTTGCTTAACTTGGAGACCAAGAAAGTAAGACAGCACACCCATACTACTCATCTCAAACTTAGAGTGCATCAGGTCAGAGAACCTTTTGCAAAGTTTGGGATCAGTGGAGCCAAATATAATATCATCTACATACACCTGAACTAACAGGATTGTGTCCTTGTGTTGCTTGACGAAAAGGGTTCTATCAACTACTCCCCTAGTAAAGTTGTGCTCTAAAAGGAAGCTAGCTAGAGTCTCATACCAGGCTCTGGGAGCTTGCTTTAGTCCATAAAGAGCTTTCTGTAACTTAAAAACATGTGAGGGCTGAGTTGAAGAAACAAACCCTGGTGGTTGTTCAACAAACACCTCTTCCTTAAGCTCACCATTTAGGAATGCACTTTTGACATCCATTTGGAACACCTTAAACTTCATGTAGGCTGCATAGGCCAAGAAGATCCTTATTGCTTCTAGCCTTGCAACAGGAGCAAAGGTTTGGTCATAATCTATACCTTCCTCCTGTCTGTAGCCCTGAGCTACAAGCCTAGCTTTATTCCTTACTATAATTCCATTTGCATCCAACTTGTTTCTATACACCCACTTGGTGCCTATGATCAGTTGGCCTTTAGGTCTTGGAACCAAAGTCCAAACTTTACATCTCTCAAACTGATTGAGTTCCTCTTGCATAGCAATGATCCAGTGAGGATCTAGCTCTGCATCTTTAAAGGTGAGGGGCTCAACCTGTGAGAGGAAACAAGCATGCATCACATCCTGTCTTAATTGGTGTCTTGTTTGTACACCAGCTGATATGTCTCCAATCACTTGAGATGTGGGGTGATCTCTAAGTGTGACAATATCAGCAGGTGGGATGTGATCTTCAGCAACAGTTGGGATTAATTCCTCAGGAGGAATTTGATCTACTGTTGGTGGAACAACAACAGCTTCAGCAATGTCTTCATCACTGTCTGATTCAGTGATCTGAAGAGTTGATAGTTGAAGAATTTCTTGAGGGGCATCAGGTACCTGCAATGAACTGGAGGAAGGAGAATTTTCTTTCTCCTTGTAAAACATCTGATGCTCATCAAATGATACATGCACAGATTCTTCAATCTTACAGGTAGATTTGTTATAGACCCTATAAGCTTTGCTTACTTGGGAATATCCAAGCATAATTCCCATTGAAGCTTTTGCCTCAAACTTTCTAATATATTCTTTATTATTATTATGAATATAAACAATACAGCCAAAAACTCTAAAGTAGTTAATTTTAGGTTTCTTTCCTTTAAGCAACTCATAAGGAGTTTTACACTTAAGTTTGTGTATCAAACTTCTATTCAAGACATAATTGGTTGTACTAACAGCTTCTGCCCAATAGGAGAGAGGCATGTTAGCATCTGCCAACAATGTGCTAGCAGCTTCAATTAGTGTTCTATTCTTCCTTTCAACTACCCCATTTTGTTGAGGAGTTCTAGGAGCTGAGAAGCTATGTTTGATACCTTCTCTCTCACAGAATTCTTGCATGAGAAGAGAGTCAAACTCAGTACCATGATCACTTCTGATCAAGGCCACATGAGTAGAGTACTCAGTCTGCACACATAGTAGAAAGTCTGTAAGGGCTTTGAAGTTATCAGACTTAGTTCTCAAAAAGAAAACCCAACTGAACCTAGAGAAGTCATCTACAATTACTAATGTGTAATACTTCCCTCCTAAACTCTGTACATTTATTGGGCCAAAAAGGTCCAAGTGTAATAGATACAGGATTCTAGGAGAATCACTCTTATTTACAGATTTAAAAGAGTTTTTGGTTTGCTTGCCTAGCTGACCTTGCATAGGCTCTCCTTCTTGTAGGGGCAAGAAGGTAAACCTCTAACAAGGTTGTGTTTAGATAACCTAGATATATTTTTAAGATTTACATGACTGAGCCTCTTATGCCACAAAGAATTATTATTAAGGGTTACTTCATTAAACAGGCAGATTTCAGAATGAGATGAGTTGAAATCTACTAAATAAATATTACCTATTCTAATACCTACTAAAACAACATTATTATTTAAAGTAATATTACAAGAGAAGTTAGAGAATGAAACCTGGTAGCCAGCATCACATAGCTGGCTGACTGATATCAGATTATGCTTCAGTCCATTGACATAAGCAACTCTCTTGAAAGTAACTGCTCCAATTGTGATCTTGTCATAGCCTTCTGTCTGACCACAGCTGGAGTCTCCAAAGATAACCTTTGGGCCGAGCTTAGCTTTGAACTTTGACATAAGATCTTTATTTCCTGTCATATGCTTAGAGCATCCACTATCCAAATACCACTTATTTTGAGTGATTGGATAGGCCTTCACCTGCAAGACAATTATTTAGACAGTGTGGACCCAGGTAACCTTGGGTCCCTTGTTTTTCACATAAGAAAAACTGGAAATATATGAAAATGCAGGCTGAGGGTGATAACCTAGTGGGTGAGATCTCCTAGGTGGGATTCTCCATGCAGATGATGGGTCAACAAACCTAGGGTTTCTATATTCATTTAGGTTTCTATGATACTGATTATGATTTTGAAAATCATGTTGAAATCGTCGATCGACGTTCGACGATGGGCGCTCAGATCGTCGAGCTTCGTTCGACCATTGAGCTTCTGATCGTCGAGCGGCGTTCGACGCTCTTTGCATTTCTTTAAAGAATTTCTTTCTCTTTTCTCTCTTAGCTTTATTTAAGGTTTTATTAACTAGATTTACTTGCTCAGTATTCTTCATTCCACTAGCTGAAATGAAGTTTACTGGAGTTGAAAGGTTATTTTTAAGAAGAATTGGGGGTTCACTGGGAGAAGCTCCTAAGCCTAGTTTGTCATTACCTGACCTAGTGTTAGTCATGCTGGTAATTTCTAACAACTTAAGGCTTCTACCATTAAGTGATTCTTCTAGTCTTTTAGACTTAGCTAACTCTATTTTAAGAAATTTAATTTCTTCACTACAAGTAGTGAGATCTTCCTTTAACCTAATATTTTCAGTAGCTATTGATTCTGAGTCAGCTAACCTATTTCTAAGTTCTTTTATTTCCTTTTCAGAGCTAATCAAATCTAAGCATAAAGATTTAAAGTCTAATTTAAATTCTTCTGAAGTAAAATCATAAGAAGAAAGTACCTCATCTTCTGTAGGCATCTCTTCATCAGAATCAGAACTCTCTGCAGCAGAGTGGTTGCTGCAGGCATCTATTGCCATCAGGCAAACTTCTTTTGCCTTCTTCTCTTCCACATCCTCACTGGAGCTTGAGGAGGAGGATTCTTCATCAGAATCACTCCAGGTTTCAGCAATGAAACCTCTCTCCTTCTTTTTGTTTTTGTAGGAGGATGGCTTGGAGTGCTTCCTGTGTTGTTCCTTTTCTTTTCTCTTTTCTTTGTTCTTCTCCTCTGGACACTCTGGCAAGATGTGTCCAGGCTTCCTGCAACCATAACAAATAATTTCTTTAGCAGGAGAGCGATCATACCTTGGTTTGTCTTCATAGCGTGAAGACTTCTTTCTGAACTCCTTTCTCCCCATCTTGAGAAACCTCTTGGCAAACAATGCCATTAGTTCCTCATTAGATTGGCTGTCTTCAGAAGCATCTGCAGCCTTAAGAGCTAGAGATTGCTCTTTTCTTGTTGGAGTGGGGGTCTTTGCTTCAGCTTCTGCTTCCCTTGTCTTCAGCACTTGCTCAAAAGACTTGAGCTTGCCGAGGAGAGCTTCAGTGGAGATCTCATTTGTACTTCTGGCTTCCTTGATGGGCCAGATCCTTAGATCCCATGTGCTAGGGAAGCACATAAGAATCTTATCATTGACCTCTGTCAATGATATGTCCTTGTCCAAGGTCCTCAGCTCATTGATGATTGAGCTGAGCCTGGTGTACATGGCTTCAACTGATTCAGCATCAGTTTTCTTGAAGTTCTCATACTGTGAGATCAGGTTGGACCTTCTGTCCTTCCTTTCATCAGCTGAACCAGCTACAATCTGGTTCAGTGTATCCCACATGGCCTTTGCTGAGGAGCAGTCAGCAACCTTCTGGAATACCTCATCAGACATTGTCTGAGCCAGTATGTTCATTGCCTTGGCATCTGCTATTTTGGCCTTCTTGTATTCATCATTGTAATCTGGAGGAGGCACTGCACTCATATCAGATGATGAGGCAGAAGCAGCAGCAGGTGCTCTTGGGGGACCTGACAAAATAGAAGCAAAGATGCTTTCATCAATAGAATTCATATATAATTTTATCCTTGCCTTCCAGATGCCAAACTTAGCTAAGTTGCATGCTGGAGGTCTGGTGCTAGAATAATCCTTGGACTGGGCCATGATAGTGAATATCTATAAGCTTTGGTATCTATCAGGATCATGTGACTTAGGTGTTAGCCTATTCAGTCAGTCAATCTCCCTCTGATACCAATTGAAAGTGAAGGGATAGATACTACTCTAGAGGGGGGGTGAATAGAGTTATCAAATTTTGCACTTAGACAAAACTTAATGGTCTACCCAACTCCCTTGAAGTGAAGTGCGGAATGAAAAGATTATAGATATTGATTTAACCTTAGAGCCTAACACAAGTGATGTGTACAAACTCAAGCTAACTGTAATTACAGTTAAGGCTTGGAAAACCTAATCAGCAACTAGCAATCCTAGTTATATCTATTCACAGCCACAATGCAGGAATTAAACAAGTGAATCCAGACGACACAAGGAAATTTATAGTGGTTCCCCAAACAACTTGGGTACGTCCACTCTTCTACCCACACGGTAGGAATCCACTCAGGTTTTTGATCAGGTGCCCTGCCACCAACAGGATCTGCTTCAGGTAGATCCAGAAACCCTTTAGACTTTTGATCAGGTGTCTAAAAACCAAGCACAGGTTTTTGATCAGGTGCCCTGCCACCAAGGGATACTTTTGAAGGGAGTAATAACCATGTACAGGAGGGGGAAGAAGGTTAAGATGTCTTCTCTATTTTACAAAGATTAGAGAAGCACAAAAACTTGCACTGAGCTAGAAAGCTCTAAAGAATCAAGGCTCCCCCTGGCTCAAAGATGTCCAGGTGAAGTCTTGCTTCAGTGCAGAAAACTCTTCAGAAAACTCTGAAGGAAAAACTACAAGAAGATAAATAATAAAGTTAAAGATCTTCAAGCAGCTATCTTCTTCTTCTTCTTCTTCAAAGGAACTCTGAGTTTGAACTTCCTGAAAACAGGAGAACTCAGGTTGAAGAAGAGTAGAAGATCTTAACACTTCTCAGTTAGATGGAAATTGCTGAGAGCAGAAAGCTTGATCTTGATGAAGGCTTGAATGCTTGAAAATATGTGTAACACTAGCTTGAATCCTTCTTCAAAGAGTCCTTTATATAACATCAGCAAGCAACGGCTCTCTTCAGTTTGAATAATTTGTCTTCTTCTGAGCCTTGAGACCTGGGCTGTAAATATCAAGAAGACACAACAAACTCTGCAGCAGAAACATTGTATAAAAGGAATAACCCTTTTTCTAGGAAGCTGCAGGAAACAATTTGATAATAAAGTACTAAATAAAGTCATATCAGAAACAAACTCTTTATAGCAAAAAGAAGACTTTTCAGTCTAACGGCTATAAAGAGCTGACAGCAGATAAAGTAATTTATAATGTCAGCTAATAAGACAAACAACTTTATCTAAAAAGATTTGACTCAGGCAAAAAGAATAGAGCAGATATGCCTGGAAATATTATCATAAAACTCAAAACAACTTGCCAGAAAATGTATTAATTAATTAAATATAATAAATAAATACAAAATATAAAGGCAGACAGAAAGCGTCGAACGACCTTCGGAGATCGTCGACCGACGCACGGAGATCGTCGAACTATCGGGCAGATAGTCGAACGATCCAGATAGTCGAACTATCAAAGGAGATAGTCGAACTATCACAGCAGATAGTCGAACTACCAGAAGATAGTCGAGCTATCAGATAGTCGACCTATCAACAGATAGTCGAACTATCAGGGCAAAACAGATAGTCGAGCTATCAACAGATAGTCGAGCTATCAGATAGTCGACCTATCAATTAGATAGTCGAACTATCAAGAACAAACAGATAGTCGAGCTATCAACAGATAGTCGAGCTATCAGAAACAAACAGATAGTCGACCTATCAACAGATAGTCGAACTATCAGATAGTCGAACTATCAAAGCAGATAGTCGAACTATCAAGCGAGAACAGATAGTCGACCTATCAACAGATAGTCGAGCTATCAACGCAGAACAGATAGTCGAACTATCAACAGATATTCGAACTATCAGATAGTCGACATATCCAAACAGATAGTCGAACTATCAGATAGTCGAACTATCAAAGCAGATAGTCGAACTATCAAGCGAGAACAGATAGTCAACCTATCAACAGATAGTCGAGCTATCAACGCAGAACAGATAGTCGAACTATCAACAGATAGTCGAACTATCAGATAGTCGACCTATCCAAACAGATAGTCGAACTATCAAAACCAAACAGATAGTCGACCTATCAACCGATAGTCGAACTATCCTCGCAGACTGAAAGTCGAACAACTGATAGACGATCGTCGAACAGTTAGTCGACGATAGTCGAGCGGGGTTCGACGATAGTCGAACGAACAAACTACTTAACCAAATTCTCAATCTGGAAAAGTGAGGACTCTACAGCTAGACTACTAACCATTGACCATATATAATTCTTGGGTCAAGGAGCACAAAGAAGAGGACTAAACTCAAATCAAACTAGGGTACCAACACCGTCTCCGCCTTCCTTCCACGGCAACGGCCGACTGGACTCGGACGGCGACGGCGGGCTGCCCTCCTCTTCACGTCAGCGACGGCAAACACCGGCGACTACCTTCCTCCAGGGGCGACTCCGACAAGAGATCCCAAGGCAGCAGCCTCCTGCACCAAGCCGAGAGAGAGAGAGAGCGGTTGCGGTTTTTGGAGCGGGTGGCAGGCTGCGATTTTTAATGCAGGGAGGGGGGTTGCGGTTACCATTCATGGGAGAGAGAGAGAAAGGGATATAATAATGGGAATATTATATTCTCATTACCACCTCCCAATTAAAACCACCGGGCCATATTCCAAATTAAAACCTGTTTAATTTGGATAGATTTGAAATCAGTTTTTAATTTGGACAGCTTTCAAGACAGCACAAAAAAGGTTGCAACCTCAAATACTGCGTTGCAACCTATTTTCTGCTCCTAATGCGCCCGGTCTATTTGAACCGGGTATGAGCCAACCCAACAAACACCACCTTGGATCATATCCTGGTTCCGCCACCACCTGCACGAAGCATCATCTGCACTGGATACCAACTGCGTGAAGCAACCATTCTGCACGAAGCACCAGTCTGCACGAAGCACCACCTCAAGAACTTGAGGCGTCAGCCGACCTGCCCCAGTCGACTCATCCCTGCTCGGGCTCAACCCCTTAATGTCAACGCAACTGGATCGCTGAATCTGACTCGCTTAGTAAGACTACCAGAAGGGCAATCCCATGCACCACCTCGACCATCCACACCGTCGGCCACAGAAATCATAGGCGCACCACCTCGCATCGTGGTCCCCATCAGCCGGTACAGAATACCGCGCTGCATAGCTCGCATGAGCACGGTGCGCCCTCACCTCACCGTCAGAACTCCACCTCTCGATGCAAACCTGCACCCACCGGTGTCCAATCTGCCCAACGAAATCAGATTCCAACGTAACTTCGGTACCAGGTGTACCTGCTCAAGTCTACGCATAGCTCCACCATGCATCCGCAAGTTCACCGTCCCAATCCATGTGACCTCACATGCTGAGCCGTCACCCAGAAAGACTGACCCAGACGTCACCTCTAGTGAACTGAACATCGCCGCATCTGAGCAAATATGTTGTGAGGCACCAGAATCCAAAATCCAGCTATCAAAGTCACTCTGACTCTCAGTGATGCAATAAAATCCATCATCTCCTTCCAGGTCGAGTGTCACCATGCCCGCATCTTGGACATCCTTCGAAGTTCCAGAAGTTCCTGCACGCTGCGGACAATTTCTTCTAATGTGACTAACCTGTCTGTAGTGGAAACATGTCACTGCCTTCTTCAACGCCGACCGATCTCGTGCACTGCTCGATCCTATGTTAAAACTCCTCCCACATTCATGCGCTACCAAGATCTGGTCACCCATAGGAGTGGGGTCCTTTAACATCTGACTGGATAACAGTGCCGACGTGACTTCTTCCAGCCCCACTGTATCCTTACCATACAGGAGCGTAATCACCATGTGCTTGTATGACGCTGGGAGCGAGGTAAGAAGCAAGAGGGATTTGTCTTCTTCCTCTACCTTCAAGCCAACCACATGCAATTGGCTCAGGAGACCGTTGAACACATTGAAGTGTTCCTGCAGGTTGCCACCTGTAACACCCCTATCTGTCGGATAGCATATAGCAGTAGGTCCGGCCGGGGCCCGACGCCATATACTACGGACAGACCGGTTGGTTACGCGTTGAAACCATTCAACCAATCATGTCGTCCTACACAACACCTAGCGGAAGCAAATTATTAAGTTGCAAAAGAAAATAAGAACCCTGCTACCAAGCATGAATGTCCACTACCAACTCAGGAATGTAATCAAACACAAAAGAGAACTGGCCTTAAGGCCTTACATTGTTCACTTAACAAAATAGTATTTTCCAAACTTCGGCACGCAGGCCGGCCATACATGAAAACGGGAAAGATACATAAGCAATTAGGCCTTCGAGGGCCGGCACAGCAACAAGGGCTTTAGCCCGCTATTTCCCGCTCTGCTCCGCAGCACCTGCAAGTCACAAACCACCGCCCGGTGGCAAACAATAGCAATGGTCAGCAATGCTGACCAAATTATAACGATCCCGCCCCCAAAATCGGGGCGGCGATGCTCTTTCCCTGCACTTCATTAGTATAGGCAATGCTATTAATGTGAACTCACATCAACACAGGCGTAGGCTCACACGGCCACACACCCCGTGCACTCAGGGCACATTCTCGGCGAACCGGCCAACGCCACGTCAATTCAAGCCATAGACGTTCCCAATCCACCACCGCCTCTTGAACGGTCGTCCACATGAGCATTTTGCCTTCCTGGCCTTGGTCACGGCAATTTAAGCCATAGACCGCCGAAGACCCTCATCCATGCCAACGGTCCTACCGAACGACATAGACCGGGTACGGTTCCGCCTGACCCGTGCTCATACCGCAACGGCAATTTAAGCCATATGCGCAGGTCAAGACTCACCGAGTCCCGTTTCCGCCACAACAATCACATAACCCGGTTATGTTCACGTTGGCTCCCCGGCCACCGTGTTGGCAAAAACCGCCTTTGCCCAGTTTTCCGGGTGCACCTTGGAGTTAATCTCCAAGGCTCCCTGATGCAATCTACCACGTAGAAAACCCGAAAAACACCCAAACACCCAGAGTTTTCCCCGGTTCGTATGCAATGCAACATCATCGATCCGGCTCTACTTGTCCGGATAGGCTTCACACACAATGCCTATGTCTATTTTCGCATACGGACTCTACACAAGGGGGACTTCACATATCTACCCCAAGGAACGCTCCAACTCTTCGCTCACTCGCGAGAGCGGGCTTCCTATGCAAAGGAAAAGAGGGCTTCACATGCCCAAGGATGAGAAATCGTTACCCTTGCATTCTTCCGCGGCGCCATCAAAAACTACACGGTTGGAAAGCATCGCAACGGCGTCGCCTCCGCGGATCTGGACTCGGATCGCGATTTGGGGCTCCGAAGCTCTTCCGGCGGCCGGATCTAGCCCTTCTTCCTCCTCCTTGCTCTCTCCTCTCTCTAGCTTTTAGAAAGAGAACCACTCAAGAGAAATGAGGGTTTCTAAACCCTATTCCCGGCTAAAACCTCCCAGGAGCAGCCCCCCACCGTCGGATCCCAAGCCAAGGAAATGAACGGCCACGATTAAGCCCCAAATTATAAAATCTGGGCCGAACACGGGTTGGCACACGGCCGTGTGCCTGGCCGTGTAGCTCATTCGCCGTCTCGATCCAGATTGAAAACCAGCACACGGCATGTGACACGGCCGCCGACACGCCCGTGTCGCCTGCGACACGCCCGTGTCGGGACCCGTGTCACGCCCCCCGTGTGCAATAAATCGACACCTTGCAGTCAGAGTGGTACACGGCTTGGTGACACGGCATGGGACACGCCCGTGTCACATCTGACACGCCCGTGTCTGTGCCCGTGTCTCGGCCCGTGTACCACTTCGACGATTTCCTTGAGTGACACGGCCTGGGACACGCCCGTGTCCTAGGCCGTGTCCCTCCACACGACCAACGTCGACCAACACTGGTCGACTACACGGCCAATTCGACGATTCGAGCTCGACACGCCCGACACGGTCTCCGACACGCCCGTGTCGGGGGCCGTGTCACCTGCACCAAAAATCTAACTTGGCCAAAAACGATCCCCGCCGCTCCTACGACAAATTGGGGTGTTACAATTCTACCCCCCTTAAAGAATTTCGTCCACGAAATTAATAAAGGAAAACAGGACTTCACGTAAAACAGTACCTGAGCGGAATAGTTCTGGGTACTCCTCGAGCATAGTCTGCTCCCGTTCCCAAGAGAGCTCCTCACGCCCGCAGTTATCCCAATGGACCTTAACCATCCGGATCTCCTTGTTACGAAGCCTCTTGACCTCAACATCTTCAATGCGGACGGGCTTGACCCTTGTCGTCAACCCTTCGTCCACCGGCACTTGGTCAACCGCGATCACCTGTGAAGGCTCTTGCACCGCCTTCCGCAACACAGAAATGTGGAATACATCATGTAATCCACTCAACTCCACCGATAGCTTCAAACGGTATGCAGCTTCGCCGACTCGCTCCAGAACCTCAAAAGGTCCAAGGTATCTTGGGCTCAGCTTCATCAAGCGTCTCACCCGCGAAACCCCCTTGAACGGCTTCACTTTCAGGTATACCCAATCGCCTACCGCGAACTCCACGTTCCGGTGCTTGGCATTGTAATACTTCGCCTGCCGGTCCTGAGCGATCAACAAGCGCTCCCGAATGATCCGTACTAACGAGGTAGCACTCTCCACCTCTTGTTTCTTGTACAACCTTGCCTCACCCGCTTCAAGCCACGATAACGGCGTGCGACACTTCCTACCATACAGGGCCTCGAAGGGCGCCATTTGTATACTCGCTTGGTAGCTGTTGTTGTACGCGAACTCCACCAAATAAAGGTGGTCTTCCCAATGCTTCCCGAAGTCTAGAACACACATGCGGATCATGTCCTCCATCGTTCTATTGACCCTCTCGGTCTGCCCATCCGTCTGCGGATGGAAAGCTGTGCTGAACTTTAACTTTGTTCCCAGCATCTGCTGCACCAACCTCCAATCATTTGATGTGAACCGCCCATCGCGATCACTCACAATGCTACGGGGCACACCATGCAGCCTAACAATATTGTCGACATACAACTTTGCCAATTTCTCCACTGGATCATCCTTCCTATGCGGAATGAAATGCGACACCTTGGTTAGTCGATCTACGATCACCCAGATGGCGTCGTTCCCCTTCTGCGACCTTGGCAACCCGTGCACAAAGTCCATAGATATATCATCGAATTTCCACTCCGGTATAGGCAAGGACTTCAGAAATCCTCCTGGCTTTTGGCACTCCGCCTTCACCAAGGCGCACGTTTGGCATTTAGCCACGTACAACGCCACATCTTTCTTAAGCCCCGGCCACCAAAACAGCTTCTTGAGATCACGATACATCTTCGTGCTCTCTGGGTGGATTGAGTACTTGGTATGATGAGCCTCGTACATCAACTCCGCCCGGAGGTTACCCCCACTCGGGACGCACAACCGATGATCCTTCCTTAACAAACCATCATCCACCGAGAACTGGGAATTTGACCCATCCAGAGCGGCCTCCAAAAGCTCCTTCATGGAGTCATCTAACTCCAATGCCTGCCGAACCCGGTCAGCCAGGTCATACTGCACCTCTGTCCAGTTTAACATTGCTTTGGCGCTCGTCTGCTTGTCAACGCAACAGATCTCAAGCTCCTCCAACTCCCGTACTAGCCGCTCATCATGCACCAACAACCAGTTGGCTTGGGCGGGAGCCCTGCGGCTCAGCGCATCCGCAACTGCGTTGCCCTTCCCGGGTACATAATGTATCTTGAAGGTGTAGTCCCCCAGGAACTCCATCCACCTCCTCTGCCTCATATTAAGGTCCTTTTGATCCAACAAGTATTTTAGGCTCTTGTGATCGGTGTATATATCGACTCTTATGCCGTATAGGTAGTGCCTCCACAACTTGAGTGCAAAAATCACGGCCGTCAACTCCAATTCGTGCACCGGATAATTTCTTTCATGCACTTTCAGCTGACGTGATCCATACGCGATCACACTTCCATGCTGCAACAACACGCAGCCCAAGCCACTACCCGAAGCATCGCTATACACCTCAAAGCCCTCGGTCCCACTCGGCGAACTAAGCACTGGCGCCGTGGTCAACCGCCTCTTCAGCTCCTCAAAAGCTTGCACGCACTCTTGCGTCCACAAGAATTTCTGATCCTTCCTTGTCAACTTCGTGAGAGGTAACTCTACCCGCGAGAAGTTCTCTACGAAGCGCCTGTAATATCCGGCAAGCCCGAGAAAACTACGGACTTCCGCGACAGAAGATAACGCAGGCCACTCCCGTATCGCAACAATCTTCGCCGGATCCACCGCTATACCTTCCCCACTCACTATATGACCAAGGAACGCTACCGAGGGTAGCCAGAACTCGCACTTGGAGAACTTTGCGTAAAGCTCATTCCTCCTCAAAGTCTCCAACACCAAATGCAAATGCTTGAAGTGGTCTTCTTCGCACTGCGAGTATACCAAAATATCGTCAATAAAGACGATCACAAAGCGATCCAGGAAATCTCTGAACGTCCTGTTCATCATATCCATAAACACCGATGGCGCATTCGTCAGTCCAAACGGCATGACCGTGAACTCGAAATGCCCATACCTCGTACTGAACGCCGTCTTCGGGATATCACACTCCCTGATCCTCAGCTGATAGTACCCCGACTTCAAGTCCAACTTGGAGTATACCGACGATCCGACTAACTGATCAAAGAGATCATCAATCCTCGGGATCGGGTACTTATTCTTCTCCGTCAGCTTGTTCAACTCTCTGTAGTCGATACACAGCCGCATACTCTCGTCCTTCTTCTTAACGAAGAGGACCGGTGCGCTCTAAGGCGACGAGCTTGGACGCACATAACCTTGCTCCATCAGCTCCTCTAGCTGAACTTTCAACTCTGCCATCTCCTTAGGCGCCAACCTATACGGAGCACGTGACACCGGTTTGGCCCCCGGTACGAGCTCGATGGTGAAATCAATCTCTCGCTGCGGTGGGGCTCCGGGAAGGCTATCCGGGAACACATCGGGGTATTCGCAAACCACGGGGATGCTATCCAACGGGGACTTTGGCTCCACAGCCCCCACTATTGCAAAGAACAGCTCTGCACCAGCACGAACTGCCTTCACCACCTGAAGAGCAGACATCAGTGTCCTGCTCGACCCCTTTAACCCCTCGAATGTAGTCTCCCGCCCTACACCCAGCTTGACCTCCTTCCGGTCACAGTCAATCCAAGCTTTCTGCTCTGACAGCCAATCCATTCCAAAGATCACGTCGAACTCTACTAGCGGCAGCAATGACGCTAGCAAGTCGAACTCTTGGCTCCCAATGTGAACCTTTACGGCGCACACCCTGTCCGAACGCATCGAGCACCCATTCGGTAGCAGCACATCCAACTTGTCCTTCGCCATCGAAGAAGGGACTCCGATGCGCGATATAAAGCTTTCGGACAAGAAGGAGTGTGAAGCTCCCGTATCGAACAGTGCCCGTGCCGGACTATCGCTAATCTCAACAAAGCCTATACAAACAATATTAGGCTAACAAGCAATAGATAACGGTATTAAAGCTAACTTGCTATAAATTAACTCATACCTGTCACCACATCCGCTTGCTTGATGGCCTCCTGTTGGCCCAAGTTATAGACTCTAGGCTGAGTCGGAGCATAGTGGGACGCGGTCGACTCCACCGCTTTGCCCTTCTCCTCGTAGGTAGCTCCTTGTTTCCTTTCAGACTTTGAGCGTCCACTCCAGCAATCACGGGCAAAGTGCCCCGGCTTTCCACACGTGAAACAAGCGCCCGGGGTTCGATTGGTAGTTGTCCCCGAGGCACCTAAAGCAGCTGGACCCGACGTCTTAGCTTTCTTATAGAACCTGCGGTAGCCCGACTTCGACGTAGTCGGTGCCTTGAACTCCGCTTTCTTGCTACCGGATTCCTTCTTCGCTTGGACATTCTTCATGTCCTTCTCCAAGGACCGGGCCGAACTGACCAGGATCATGAAACCCTGCGCCTTGGGCCCCGACAGTAGCAATCTTAGATCATCTCTTAACCCTTCATAGAAGCGGCTCGTCTTGCGCTCCTCGTCTGCGAAGGTAGCGCCGGCATATCTCCCCAACCGAGTAAACTCGTGGAGGTACTCATCAACGGTGCAATCCCCTTGCACTAACTTCTGAAACTCGCTTTCTAGCGCAATTCTCTGCGCCGAGGGGAGGTATCGAGCCATGAATAGTCTCGCAAACTCCTCCATCGAAACTTCGGCCAACGGCCTTCCCCGCAACTGATGTAGCTCTAGGCCTTCCCACCATAACCTTGCGTCCCCATCCAAAAGGAACGTCACTATAGTGGTCTTCTGCCACTCTTCCGTCTCCGTCGCAGTCATCACCCTGTTGACCCTTGAGAGCCAATCCTCTGCTTGGGTTGGGGTTTCTGCGCCCGTGAATACAGGTGGGTGAAAGCCCATCACGTGCTTCAGTTGTCTTTCCATTGCTCTTCGAGGCAACTCTGGCTCCAACACTACTTGCTCAACCCTCCTTTGCTCTGCCGTCTAGAGCGGTACTTGCTCCATAGCAGGAGCGGGCTGCTGCACCTACCTTGCAGGCTGCGCATTGATCATTGTCATGACCGCTTTTGCCACCAACCTAATGGTCTCGGTAGACGGAGGTGTTGCAGGCGCATCGCTTGGCGCACTGCTCGCCTCAGAACCTGGCCGTTCAGACGGCCCAGCACCACTTCTGGTCACCTATAATCGTGCAAAATACCGATAAGCGACCCAAAAATTACTGCAAACAGCAATTATAGGAACACGCAGATTCCTCAAACATGTATATTTTCATTCCTAAGTGGACATTCATGGGTTATTTTCATGTTATAACGATGATACACGCATGTGCTCACCACCCCTTAAAGTGAATTCGTCCAGGAATTCATTTAAGCTTGACCTAAACCAGTAGTCTGATACCAATTTGTAACACCCCTATCCGTCGGATAGTATATAGCAGTAGGTCCGGCCGGGGCCCGACGCCATATACTACGGACAGACCGGTTGGTTACGCGTTGAAACCATTCAACCAATCATGTCGTCCTACACAACACCTAGCGGAAGCAAATTATTAAGTTGCAAAAGAAAATAAGAACCCTGCTACCAAGCATGAATGTCCACTACCAACTCAGGAATGTAATCAAACACAAAAGAGAACTGGCCTTAAGGCCTTACATTGTTCACTTAACAAAATAGTATTTTCCAAACTTCGGCACGCAGGCCGGCCATACATGAAAACGGGAAAGATACATAAGCAATTAGGCCTTCGAGGGCCGGCACAGTAACAAGGGCTTTAGCCCGCTATTTCCCGCTCTGCTCCGCAGCACCTGCAAGCCACAAACCACCGCCCGGTGGCAAACAATAGCAACGGTCAGCAATGCTGACCAAATTATAACGATCCCGCCCCCAAAATCGGGGCGGCGATGCTCTTTCCCTGCACTTCATTAGTATAGGCAATGCTATTAATGTGAACTCACATCAACACAGGCGTAGGCTCGCACGGCCACACACCCCGTGCACTCAGGGCACATTCTCGGCGAACCGGCCAACGCCACATAAATTCAAGCCATAGACGTTCCCAATCCACCACCGCCTCTTGAACGGTCGTCCACATGAGCATTTTGCCTTCCTGGCCTTGGTCACGGCAATTTAAGCCATAGACCGCCGAAGACCCTCATCCATGCCAACGGTCCTACCGAACGACATAGACCGGGTACGGTTCCGCCTGACCCGTGCTCATACCGCAACGGCAATTTAAGCCATATGCGCAGGTCAAGACTCACCGAGTCCCGTTTCTGCCACAACAATCACATAACCCGGTTATGTTCACGTTGGCTCCCCGGCCACCGTGTTGGCAAAACCCGCCTTTGCCCAGTTTTCCGGGTGCACCTTGGAGTTAATCTCCAAGGCTCCCTGATGCAATCTACCACGTAGAAAACCCGAAAAACACCCAAACACCCGGAGTTTTCCCCGGTTCGTATGCAATGCAACATCACCGATCCGGCTCTACTTGTCCGGATAGGCTTCACACACAATGCCTATGTCCGTTTTCGCATACGGACTCTACACAAGGGGGACTTCACATATCTACCCTAAGGAACGCTCCAACTCTTCACTCACTCGCGAGAGCGGGCTTCCTATGCAAAGGAAAAGAGGGCTACACATGCCCAAGGATGAGAAATCGTTACCCTTGCATTCTTCCGCGGCGCCATCGAAAACTACACGGTTGGAAAGCACCGCAACGGCGTCGCCTCCGCGGATCTGGACTCGGATCGCGATTCGGGGCTCCGAAGCTCTTCCGGCGGCCGGATCTAGCCCTTCTTCCTCCTCCTTGCTCTCTCCTCTCTCTAGCTTTTAGAAAGAGAACCACTCAAGAGAAATGAGGGTTTCTAAACCCTATTCCCGGCTAAAACCTCCCAAGAGCAGCCCCCCACCGTCGGATCCCAAGCCAAGGAAATGAACGGCCACGATTAAGCCCCAAATTATAAAATCTGGGCCAAACACGGGTTGGCACACGGTCGTGTGCCTGGCCGTGTAGCTCATTCGCCGTCTCGATCCAGATTGAAAACCAGCACACGGCATGTGACACGGCCGCCGACACGCCCGTGTCGTCTGCGACACGCCCGTGTCGGGACCCGTGTCACGCCCCCCGTGTGCAATAAATCGACACCTTGCAGTCAGAGTGGTACACGGCTTGGTGACACGGCATGGGACACGCCCGTGTCTGTGCCCGTGTCTCGGCCCGTGTACCACTTCGACGATTTCCTTGAGTGACACGGCCTGGGACACGCCCGTGTCCTAGGCCGTGTCCCTCCACACGACCAACGTCGACCAACACTGGTCGACTACACGGCCAATTCGACGATTCGAGCTCGACACGCCCGACACGGTCTCCAACACGCCCGTGTCGGGGGCCGTGTCACCTGCACCAAAAATCTAACTTGGCCAAAAACGATCCCCGCCGCTCCTACGACAAATTGGGGTGTTACACCACCTTCCTGCATCTTCAGCGCATAGAGGCGCTGCTTCAGCAACAATCTTGTCGTCACGGATTTTGCCAAGTACAGTCGCTCAAGCTTTTCCCAAAGCTCGACTGCCGTCTCTTCAGTCCCGATGTTGAATAGCACCTGGTCAGCATACACATCCTGATTGTGCTTGTGGCCTTTTCATCAAGATCCTTCCATTCCTCATCTTTCACCGCCGTGGATAATTTGTCGCGCCCCCGCAAGACTTGAATCAAACCTTGTTGAACCAATATATCCTTGACTCGAATCTACGATAGGCTAAAATTCCTACTACCATCGAACTTCTCCACTGAAAATCTGTCCAAAACTGCGTTCTTCCCTGCCATGACTGTCCCCGACAAACTAGAAGACCTGATTTGTTCAAAGGTCGGATCTGAAAGAGTGGGAAGAGGACCTAGTCGTTCACCACCGCAGTCAAACCCTTCCTAAAACGTCCAATCACGGTCGTCTACCGAACCTTCCTCTAATACCACTTGATGGGATAGCCAATAATTGCAGGAGAAATCACAAACACAGATAATGACAATTTATAATATAATTTATAAATCAATTACAATGAAGGAACAATTGAAGAAATAACCGTCCGGTGAAACGCACGCGGATGCGCCGGACACGCACGATCCGCAGGAAATGGAAGATCTGGGACTGCAATCCGACTAACGGACACACAAGGTTCACCGAACCTTCAACGTCAACTTCCGACGTTCAACCGCAACCACAGCCACCTCCGGAGAGAAACTCCAAGTTTGGACCCAGACCTTGCCACGAACGTGTAGCCCGTCCTCAACGCAAACTTTTCCTCTCCACAGCCTCCACAAATAGCTAGGGCTAAAACAGCCCCGTCTCCGCCTTCCTTCCACGGCAACGGCCGACTGGACTCGGACGGCGACGGCGGGTTGCCCTCCTCTTCACGTCAGCGACGGCAAACACCGGTGACTGCCTTCCTCCAGCGGCGACTCCGGCAAGAGATCCCAAGGCAGCAGCCTCCTGCACCAAGCCGAGAGAGAGAGAGAGAGAGAGAGAGAGCGATTGTGGTTTTTGGAGCGGGTGGCGGGCTGTGATTTTTAATACAGGGAGGGGGGTTGCGGTTACCATTCATGGGAGAGAGAGAGAAAAGAATATAATAATGGGTATATTATATTCCCATTACCACCTCCCAATTAAAACCACCGGGCCACATTCCAAATTAAAACCTGTTTAATTTGAACAGATTTGAAAACAGTTTTTAATTTGGACAGCTTTCAAGACAGCACAAGAAAGGTTGCAACCTCAAATCTGCGTTGCAACCTGTTTTCTGCTCCTAATGCGCCCAGTCCATTTGAACCGGGTATGAGCAAACCCAACACAAATTAGGGTCATTGGGAATAATGGACCCAACACTTCTCTCTTGAATCTTGCAGCGCAGTATAAAGATGAAATTTGGCTAAAGATTTACATGACTTCTCTCTCGAATCTTGTCGCGCAAAATAAAGGATTCAACCCTAAAATAACAAAACTTCTCTCTCGAATCTCGCCACGCAATTTAAAAGAAGAATACTTAATCCAAAAATTTCTCAAAATAAAAACATAAATCCAACAAAGATAGTTCTTCAAACAATCATAAATGAGAAATTAAACTCACAACACCACAACAAGACAAAATACTCTCAATATACAAGACTTGGAAATTAGTTCATACTTGAGGAAAAACTAGAGGCAATTAAAAAGATCTTACAAAACATGATTAAAATTAAACGTTGTAGCAATTCTTCTCTGGATATTTGATCTAGTCGTCGAGCTTCTTCTTTTCCTCTAGTCGTTCCTCCTCTAAATGATGAAGATTACTACGATAATGAGGATCCTCAATATCTTGGCTGAATTTCCCTTCATCCCCATTTATATTGCTGGTCAACCTCATCTTTATCAACCCCTACATTTGCTCCAGTCAAAGATCTCAAAAAGATCCTAGTCTATTTATTAAAAATTATCATTTTAATGGAAATTTCTTTTAATCAAATTTTGTAGAATTTCAAGCTCTTCTAGATGATAATTCTGTCCATTTATTGCTTGTCAAAACTGAGTCAAGGTCTCATATTTTCTAATTTGAAATCAGCGCAATTTGAATTTTAAATTTTAAAATTCGGATCCAGACTTGTTGCAACAACTAAAAACATGTTGTAATAACTACACAACCAAAAATATAGGTTCAGTTTTACCTCTGCGGATCGATTTCTTCGTTATTTCTAACAAGAAAATATTGAAAGATGTCCAAATTAGCCACAAATAAAATAAATACGAATTTACTTATATTTTTACTTATTTAAATTATTTTTTCATTTATGAATAGTATTATGTAAAAATAAAGAGTTAGATAACTTCTTTTGGGGAATTTATTAGCGCCAAGCTGAAGAGAGGCTTGTCAGTGTTGCAGCACCCAGTTCCACTATTGTAGAGGCTGGAGTCTGTCAAGCCCTAGTCGTGGCCACCATCTGACTTGATGTGAAGCGCTTCCGGATGCGGGGCGGCCAGAACAAGGTGGGCCTAGCCCTCACCCCGGAGTTGCTGATCCCGAAGCTTTTTTTCCCTCCTAGACGAGTTCACCCCCCGCGTTCCCACACGCCGGCGAAGCGAAGATATGATCCTCATTCCATTCCGCGCCTTCAATGTTGCCCTTAATTCTTGTGTTTTTATATGTGCTCTTCTATTCATTAATGTTTGAACATCCCGGCCCGCGTGAGTTCGCCTGCGCCCATATATATTTTTATTTGCACCCTAAATTTTCATGTTCTCGGTCTTTCCATTCCTAGCTGGTTTATTCTTTCCTACTTGTGTGCTGGTAGTTAGGGCTTCTCTAACCCCCATTCCGAACTTGCGATGTTGTGCCTTTATGCGCATCTTATATTTTGCTCATGGAGTGAACACTGAGTAATTCTAAGTTATAGCATGGAAACAGGCGTCATGTCCTTCCACGTCTTCCAGAGATAGCAAGCCTGATAGTCCTTCCACCACATCGAAACAAGGCGCAGAACATTGCTTCACATCATAAGAATTCGTCGCAAGTGCGAACTTTCCGTGGCAACCGCACAAGCTAGCACGCATCATTGTGCTCAAGGAAAAAGTACGCAAACCAGCGCGCTCCCGCACCAATGCAGCCCGCAAAGCGCAAAGTGGGAGAACGTCTCCACAATGCGTTAAAAATGTCGTGCAGCCAGCAAGGGCAAAGCATAAGTAGCCAACCGCGGCCATTGCCGCCCAGGCATCCCCCGCAAAATCTTCGACCGTCAAAGCATACACGGGCGATTTCAAGGAGTCAACGACGGCATTAAGGTCCGGCCAAGGGGAAATTTCACATCGCAAAAAAAGACTTGTGACGAGCACATACTGAGGCAATTCCATGTTCGTGACTCCCAAGGCAAGGGATCGAGGCTAACAATTTATGGGCTTGACGCTTTGCGGTTCACGACCTACGAAAATTTGGGGGCATTTGATGGGGTTCCCCTTGAACCTTTTAAGTTAAACCGGAGCTCGACCAAAGACATGTAGAGGAGCCAAAAAAGGACCAAGCAAGCATGCAAGTGAGCGCCACGAGCAAGCGTGCACACAAGGACCATGTGTGCCTCGCGAATGCGTAGGCCTTAGATACGACCACCCACGCGCAACGACGGCGCGCAAGACGTCCTACGCACGGTATCCCGCGCATGGCAGCGCTGCCATAACACTGCGCACGCAGCGACCTATGTGAAGCAGCCCATGTGTGGCAGTACTGCCGCAGCAACAAGCGCACAACAGCCTACACACGACAGCCCGTGCACGCCAGCACTGTCATAGCACCGCACGCGACAGCCTGCGCTGCATGCAGCATGCTGCCGCGGCACCGTACGCAGAGGCCTACTCGTGGTAGCCCACGCGTGGCAGCACTACCGCGACATCAGGCATGCAGCAGCCCCCCGCGCGACCAACACCGCGCGGCAGCCTGCACGAAGCAACGCTGCCGAGGCCCGCGCACGCAACACGCCAGCCCACGTGGTTATAGGGTCGCGCGGCCGCTCCCCCGGCGTAGATGCCGGCAGCCGCCGCCGCCGCCGTCGAAGGCCCTCACCGTCCCCGGCCGCCTCCGTTGTTGTTGGCCGCCTCCTTTGCCGTCGGGCACCTCCGGCGGCCGCCACTACCTCCGGGCACCTTGCCCGGACTGCCTGAACTGCCCGGAGGGAAGGGAGCACTCTCGTCATTTTTGTAAAAATGGTAATCCAGGTGATCAAAAGGGAACAACGTCATTCGCCAACACAAATTACTGCTCGACGTAACTGCCGGCATAACCTTCCAGAAAACTATAATAAGCTCTCATGCCTTCATTTGAAGACAAGCAACTACAGAGGCAAGAGAGAGCTCTGAGATTTTTCAGCGGATCGTGGACTTAAGCCAATTCTCCGCTTAAGAATTCACCATGCTCTTCTCCTTACGCTAATACTCCAACACGCTTCAAGTCACGTCAACCGCCTCCGCGAGAGCACTCTCATGCATCAAGTCTTCGCATCAACAAGAGCGCTCCCTCCGAAAGCTCCGTGGACTTAGAGAATATTCCAACCGGAACACTCTCACCCAGGTTTTGCAAGCTCAGCAACATTCCAAGGCTGGAGCGCTTTCATCGAGGCTCCGAGGACTTAGTCATTTTTCCTCATTTTTCTGCACCTGTAACAAAGTAGCGGTTTGTCTCCCTCCGAGATCAAATCAATATTTGTAAAACTCAGAGAAGCTAGTAGATTTTAACTCTGCATAGTTCCAACCACGTGATTTTTCACTCTTTTCGGGTTTTCCACATAAAAACGTCTCTTGTCATTTGTTGCGATTCATTTTGAATGTTTGCGTGCCCAACCCAATTCCGAGCTAAGCCGTTCCGACTTCTCCGAACCGGGGAAAGACCGGGCAACCCGCAACATTTCTTTTTTATTTATATAGCAATAAGTTCGTTGTTGATAAATTGTTACTGATTAAAATTACCATTCCTAAATTTAAGTATGCTCAAATTAGCGTTTTCGTTCTTAAATTTCTTGCTAATCTAATTTATCAATATTTTTTTCATTTAGTAACCATTCTCCTCCTTGCTATTGGATGTTTTTGTTGTTGTGTTTTAAATTTTTTTATTACACGTCAGAGCTTCACACGAACAAACTACTAAGTCCGGCAATCCGATTCCGATCTCACCCACTCTTACACTTGTATGTCAACCGTTCCGCTAGATCCATCCTGATGCCAGTTCTTGATCGATACCGTGCATCCATTTACTGCCACGTGGCGTAACTGTCACGTGGCGTAACGGCCACGACGCCGCACTCAGTATATTAATACTTGCGCACCTTCATGGGGACGCTAATGGAGGATCCGAGGTTGAGGGAAGTGAGCCTAGCAAATCAGAAGCCATTCAGGGTTCGCCTGAAATCGCACTTTGAAGGAGACTTTCTTCCTCCATGACCCATTCCAGCATTTTGCTAGCGCCCTCAATTTTTGAATAAATATTTTAAATACCAAATATTTAATAGAAGTTTTGGATTAGCTTCAATATTTTTGTTAGATAATATTTTTTATTTACATAATAATTTGTTATTTATTAGGCTAAAATTACCCTTGCTAAATTTAAGTAGGCTAAAATTAGTCACGAATAATTTTGTTCTTAAATTTCTTGCTAATCTAAATAACAATATTTTTTATCATTTAGCAAAGAATTCTTCTCCTTATTATTTGATGTTTTTGTTGTATTGTTTTTAATTTTTTTATTACATGCCAGAGATTCACAAAAACACATTATTTATTAAGTCCCGCAATCCGATTTCGATTTCACCCACTCTTATACTCGGTACGCACTCACAACCATTCCGCTAGATCCACCCCCGTACCAGTTCTTGATCGGTACCGTGCAACTATTAACAGCCACGTGGCGTAACAGCCATGACAAGAGGCTCAGTATATTACTACTCGCGCCCCTCCATGGGGACGCTAATGGAGGATCCGAGGTTGAGGGCAGTGAGCCTAGTGAACCAGAAGCCGTTCAGGGCTCACCTGAAATAGAACTTGAAGGAATTTTCTTCCCCGATGGCCCATTCTGGCATTTCGCCGGCCAGCGCTCGGGCCGCCATGCGTGGAGCACGATCTCGTACTTCATCTCCCATCCTTCAATGGATTCTCAATTACTCTCTCTCCTTCTTTGCCTACAATGTCCTCGTTGGAATCACCATTGCAAGCCTTGCCATTCCCAGTGAATTAGCTACTCCAAGCTTGCCGAGATTACCCCCATTATTTGCGCAATCTCGCTCGTCGAATGGTCATGCATTTTAAGGTAAAGTGCGAGTATCCAATAGTCTATGTAGATGTCTCGTGCGGGAATTCCAGAGTGGATTTCGCACAATTTCGCTTGTCCGATTGAAATCCAACATGCGAGTATTTTTCATTTTTTAATATTTAACTTTTTTTTTTGAAATGTCTAAGTCATTGAATGCATATTTGACAAGGCAAGGATTATGAGCCACCTAAGAAATAAAAATAATTTTAACATAAAAAGAAAGAAAATCCTTGTGTAACTGTGTAATTGACATTTATTAACAAAAATTCATAACCGCTTGTTCACGACAGCTGGCACTGTGCCAAACCGACTAAATAGCTAATTGCTCAATCAATTTATTTGAGCACAAAACAATATTTTAAATAAAAAAAATATTGAGCCGAATTTTGGTTTAATATTATCAAGACATGACTCGTGAGTGTTAATTGTTTGATTATTAAATTTTTTTTATACTTTTTACTATTTTTGTCTTTGCTTCGTTATTTTTAAAATTTTATTTAACTCTACTTTGTTTATCTAATTATAGAAATTTTTAATTTTTTTGTTACGCGTCAGAGCTTGACACGAACAAATTATTTACTAAATTTGGTAATTCGATTCCGATCTCATCCACTCTTATACTTACCACGTACTCACAACCATTCCGCTAGATCCACCCCGGTGCCAGTTCCCGATCGGAACCGTGCAACAATTAACTGCCACATGGCGTAACAACCACGACGCCGCACTCACTATATTACTACCCGCGCCTCTCCATGGGGATGACAATGGAGGATCCAAGGTTGAGGGCGGTGAGCCTAGCGAACCAGAAGTCGTTCACGGCTCGCCTGAAGTCGCACTTGAAGGAGACTTTCTTCCCCGATGACCCATTCCGGCATTTCGCCGACCAACGCCCGGGCCGCCGGGCGTGGAGCACGATCTCGTACTTCGTACCCATCCTCCAATGGATGTCCAATTACTCTCTTTCCTTCTTTTCCTACGATGTCCTCGCTGGAATTACCATTGCAAGCCTCGCCATTCCACAGGGAATCAGCTACGCCAAGCTTGCCGAGATTCCCCCAATTATTGGGCTCTGTAAGTTATCTCCTTCCCTCCCCACACGAAATATTGAATTTTCTTTTTCGAGTAAAATAGAAGAATTTTAGCAAAGACTGGAATCAAATTAGTCGAAGTTTGGTACACTATGAATTCATATTCAAAGTTTATGCTTTTCTGCTTTGAAGACAGATATAGACTCTCTTTGACGTGGTAATCTTGGGGAAGTGGGGGTGTTGTGGGCCGGGCCGGGCGGCGGCAGCGGCCAGGTCTTCCCACCGCTCCGCTCCCGGTTATTCCTCCAGCACAACAGGTTCGCGGCCCATATATCCCAACCCGTCTCGGCAACAGTTTAATTGCCGCGGCCCTGTTGTGCTGGAGGAATAACCGGGAGCGGAGCGGAGGGAAGACCCCGGCCGCCGCCGCCGCCCGGCCCGGCCCACAACAGGGGAGTAAAGTGCGGTCATGTATTTTTCTGTAAAGTGCGGGTATTCAATAATCTCTCTAGATATCTAGACACATATCAAAGCATTTTGAAATATGTTCTCTTTAAAATGTCATAAAGTATATATTTGACATGACCAAGCTTTTGAAAACCGGACCGGACCGGCCGGTCCGACCGGTCCGACCGCGGATCGGGCCCCTGACCGGTCCAGTCACGGTATGAGGACCGCCCCACACAAGAACCGCCCGAAAATCGGGGAACCGGGCGGGTTAACCGGAAAACCGGGAACCGTGACCGGTTCCCCGTAACCGGGCGGGTCAGCTAAATAGCGGACCCACGCAAAATTATTTAAATTTTGCTTTGGGTGGGATTCGATCCCAGACCACCTGGATGGAGGCCTAAGGCTCACTCCACTAGACTAACTTAATTCTGTTGAATACTTTCAAAATATAATTTATATATTATATTTCTATTCATATTATTTAGTTTAAAAATATTATAACATGTATTTAATATTTAGGTAAAATTGAATCCAATATTTATGTATAAAAGTATACAATTTATTATTCTTATATAGTTATAAATATTTTTTTTATATGTTTTTATTATTTATTATTATATTACGGTTCAACCCCAATTGAACCGGTCCAACCGGTCGGATCTTGAACCTTTGATCTCACCGGTTCAATCTCCGGTCCGGTTCTTAAAACCTTGGACATGACAATGATTATGACACCACCAAGAAAATATAAATAATTTTAACATGCAATTGAATGAAAATCCTTATGTGAAATTGGCGTATATTAACAAAAATTCATAACCTCGTGTTCACAACTGCCGGCACCGTGCCAAATGGATTAAATAGCTAATTGCTAGTCAATTAATTTGGGCACAAAACAATACTATAAATAAAAAAATTATTGAATAGAATTTCGGTTTAATATTACCAAGATGTGAATGTTAATTGTTTGTTTATTAATTTATTAATACTTTTTCTAGTTTAGTATCTGCTTTTATATTTTTCAATTTTATTTAACTCAATTTTATTTATCTATTTATAGAAAGTTTTAAAAAATTTATTACGCATAACCAAAGTTTTAATTTTTTATTACGCCTAACAAACTACTTACTAAATTCGGCAATTCGATTCCAATCTCATCCACTCTTATACTCGTCACGTACTCATAACCGTCCTGCTAGATTCGTCCCGGTGCCAGCTCCTGATCGGAACCGTGCAACAATTAACTGACACATGGCGTAACAACCATGACGCCGCACTCAGTATATTACTACCCGCACCTCTCCATGGGAATGTTAATGGAGGATCCGAGGTTGAAGGTGGTGAGGCTAGTAAACCAGAAGCCGTTCAGGGCTCTCCTGAAGTCGCACTTGAAGGAGACTTTCTCGAGTTCTTCCCTGATGACCCATTCCGGCATTTCGCCGGCCAACGCCTGGGCCGCCGGACATGGAGCATGATCTCGTACTTCATCCCCATCCTCCAATGGATTCCCAATTACTCTCTCCCTCTCCTTCTTTACCCATGATGTCCTCGCTGGAATCACTATTGCAAGCCTCGCCATTCCCCATAGGGAATCGGCTACGCCAAGCTTGCCGAGATTCCCCCAATTATTGGCCTTTCTAAGTTATCTCCTTCCCTCCCCACATGAAATATTGAATTTTCTGTTTTGAATAAAAAAGAAGATTTCATGAATCAAATTAGTCAAAGTTGGGTACATTACAAATTTAAATTCATATTCAAAGTTTTTTTTTCTTTGAAGAGAGATATGATCTTCATTTGTCGTGGTATTTCTGGGGAAGTGGGGAATAAAGTGGAGTCATGCATTTTACGGTAAAGTGCGGGTATTCAATGATTTGTAGATATCTGCACACATCTCAAATCGCTTTGAGATATGTTCTCTTTGAGATGTGTTCGGGTATCCAGCAGATCATTGAATGCCCGCACTTTAGCATAAAGTGCATGACTGCAATTTATCCCCCTCACTGTACAAGGAATTTTCGATTGAGTTAGTTTGGATAAAAAATGCCACTGTCATAGCACGCAAGCTTGACAAGGCTATGATTACGACTGCCACTAAGAAAATAAAAATTGTTTTGAACATAAAAGTGAAAGAAATTCCTTAAAGTGAGGTTGGCGTTTATTAACAAAAATTCATAACAAATAATACATTAAATAAAAAAATAATACTTTACTTTAAATAAATAATAATAATACTTTAAATAAAAATAATAATACTTTAAATAAAAAAATAATTGAACAGAATTTTGGTTTAATATTAAGAAGATGCGAGTGTTAATTGTTTATTTATTATTTTTTATACTTCTTACTATTTTTGTCTCTCCTTTTATATTTATCAAATTTATTTAACTCAATTTTATTTATCTATTTTTTATTAAAAAAATTTATTACGTGTCATAACTCCCCACGAACAAACTACTTACTAAATCCAGTAATCCGATTCAGATCTCAGCCACTCTTATATTTGCCACGTATTTACAACCATTCCGCTAGATCCACCCTGGTGTTGGTTCCCGATCAAATTTATCTAACTTAGCAAGGAATAATATTTTTTGTTGTTAATATTTAGTATTTTATTTAGTTATTCATATCAAATTAAATTATATATAATCCTATATTCCACCTTTTCAATTGTGACAATAAATGGTGAGACTTAAATTCAAGACCTGTATATGCAATATTCTGATTGTCACTCAATTTTTTTAATGCACTCCGTGGTGCCACAAGCGGTGGGAGCGTCATATTGGAGTACTTTTGTAGCAGCACTAGCTAGGAGCATCAGGATCCTCTCCTGTTCGCGTGAATTGGAGGGGATCAAGTTCACTGTATTGATCTCCCCTTGGAAATCGGACGGCGGACCTCTACTCGTGGCTGATCTGGCTAGTGGATCCGCCCCTGCCCGTCGGTGTCCTGCCCGGAGCACTCCTGGCGGAGCACCTCGTGCCTTGCGTGACTGTACCATGACTGTATGGGCGGGGACATTTGACGGGGGCGACTTCACCACTTTTCTCTCGGTTGCCAATGGGCTACAACAATGCATGGAGATCTTAATTCTAGAGGTTCTAGAATGCCTAATGGTAACTATACTAAATATCTATAGGTTTTGGAATTTCTACTCATCCATTAGTGTAATTTTCTAAGGGCCTTAATTTTACTTTGACTATCATTTTTAATTTTAAGCATGAATCAAAATATGGAAAGGAAATAGCAACATAGTACTCTTAAGAAAAGAGAAGTACAAACATAAGATTAGAATTGATAGTTTTTGTAATCAAGAACTATAGAGAGATGGTATATTTTTTTGGATATGAACGAAAAAATCGACACTTCGACATAGCATACATGAACGCAAATTCTACATAAGCTAATTTTCCTATGTCGAGGCAAACAAATAATAGAATATAGCAATAGAGAAAATGAAAGGGTTGACCGTCATTAAATCCATAAATGACACAAAGGAGTACCAAAAAAGAATAGATCGATGAGGGTGTTTTGTGATTAAAACAATAGCTCGGAGAAGTGTTGGAGATCACAATGAACCTGGTATTGTGTGATTGTCGCTGCTTGTCTCCATGTCCCTGCTTTAATTAAATTGAGGGAATTAAGATTTCTCACTAACATGCCAATTCATTATTGATTTCAAGCTTTTCTCATAGTGATAATATCCAAACAAAAGTCAAAATTAATAGCATGAAATAATTTCAGTTCAGAGGTTCCAAACAGTATGTTAAATTAGGACCATTTCAAACAACAGTCAAAATCTGTGAAGGTACCTTGAAAATGAACTTCCGGTAATGCAAGTTCTTCATGCGCAACATATCTATAGATGTAATCATTTTGTAAATTCTAATATTCATTGCTTGACCCTGCAAATTATTGCAGCAAAGATATAGATATGATGTTGAAGGTATCACTCAAATGAATGTCATAATAGATTTGACTTGAAAAGAATGTTGTGAAGATGTATAAGTTACTGATACCTTAGTATAGTGAAACACAGGGTTAGTGTAGAAAAGATGCAAGGAGAGCAAAATATTTCATACGGTGGCAACAAAGAGCAGGGAAGAAGAGGGGAAGTAAACCTGAAATCGGGCTCGAATAGAGTTTGTATCAGCATTGCAGTAGAAAATTCGCAATCAATTATCTCTTTCACATTGTTCAACACAACCTGAAAATCGTGGCAATCAATTATTTTTCCCACGTATAAGTTACATTTTCACCAAAAGGACTCAAATGTGGGAGTAGAAGCTTGATTTTAAAAGAAGAGGAAGAGAAGTCGGTATTAAGTCTCTTTTTTTGCCATTGTTTCACGGAAAAAAGAGTATTTCAACAATATCTTTTTCACTTCAATGACATCTAACATTTCTTAACGCACACCTTTAATCTCATGTTTCTCGGGCATTACATCAAACAGGTTGTGAGCATATAAATTGTTTGTTGGGTTTTGTTTGATGGTTTAGGGTGTGCATTAAGTGATTGAGTAGTATTCATGTAAAAAGAATAAAATATAGCTGATAGAAGGAGGACAGAAAGTGTGAAGCAGGGGTTTGGAAGGATACCTGATGCTGTCTTAAAAATGTTACTAAAGGCAGACAAATGATTGTAAGACATAAAATGTTGGCGGGTTTAGAAAGTGTGAAGAGGAGTGTCTTTGAAAGTATGTGATCCTCCTGGAAGTGAGAACAATGATTTGAAGAAAAAAAAAGGAAAAAGAGAAGTCTTACCGTTGCAAGGTGCATGTACATGTTGATCAGTGGGGGATATATCTTGTTTGAGTTTCGTAGTTCTCAAAAAGAATGGAGAAAAATCTGTACACAGCAAAAAAGGAGAGAGTGCTCTAAAAAAAACGACTTAGGAAGCGGGATTTGGAGAAAAATTGGCCTAGCTTTAGTCGAACGATATGCAGATTACTGACGATGAACTGCGGAGGAGGCACAGGTTCCGGCTTGGGGGCATGACACACGACCAATGGGAGAACGAAATAGGCACTGGGAGAACTCTGCAGCGTTGAGGAAGAAGGGGTGCGGCAGGTTCGGTGATGCCCTAGCAGTCTAGGGAAGAAAGCACTGGGTACGCGAGGGATTTGGGTAGGGTTTCGGGAGAAGGGTGTGTGACGTCGTGTAGGTAGGGTCCGGCGAGCCCGCGGTGGGCTCAGGGCAGGCCACCGGCGGCTCCGGAGGCGGCGTGGACCGCCCGTGAGGCTGTGAGCATGCGCGAATTCGCCTAGAGAAGTTTTGGACTGTGCACACGCCAGCATCGTGTGGTGGCGTTGAGATCGAGTGGAGCGTCGAAATTTGTGCTGTGATGTGCACGCATCTCAGCGCACTCGAACTCAACGCCCACCGTTGGATGCCGCACAGCACCGTGCAGTGCGGCGTGTGCACAGCACTCCCCCCGGATCCGTTTTTTGGGGGTTTGAGGGGAGGAGATATGCGAGAAAAATATATTTAAAGACCACAATATCTGCATCCACGGTCAGGATTCGTTTGGTGGCACAAACCTGGTGACAAGTGTGCACAAAAGTATTTATTTATATAACATAGATAGATATAAAGATATATGCTTGAAACAAATCCTGGTCGTTGGATGCAGATATTGTGGTCGGAACAAGAGAAATGACATTCATATTCTCCAAATCAATACTTCAATATCAATATCTGTGAAATGAACGGACCCTAAATCTCACTACCATTAACTTCTCCGTTAATTTTACGGTGCGCGTATACGAATAGGGTTTCATTTTTTCGTCTTTCATCACTATCACAGTAGCACGACTGCTCTCTCAGGAGAAAACGCATACCCTGTTTCTCTTTCTCTATCCAGAAGAGCTCTCGGTCTCCTGCTGTCGATCCAGGAGAAGCTCTCGATTTAGGAGGATCTAACTGGCCATCGATCAAAGAGGACCTGACTGGCCATCGATCTAGGACGACCTGACCGGCCGTAGAAAGCTCACTGCCCTACCTTTCTACTCCTCCGGCGGTGGCATTTCTAGAGGTAAGGACACGACTGGCCATAGAAAGCATCCTGTTAAATTTCTGCCGCAATACAGGGCTCAATTTCCGCCTGATGCAGGGCATTCCTGTTCTTCAATTTCTGCGAATTTTTGACGAATTTAAGGATCAATTTCTGTCTGATTTTAAGCCACATGTTCTTTTTTTACTATTGAAATCATTGTTGAATGGCTGTTAATATATACGAATTTTGGAATGCAATGTTGGATGAATTTTGAACATCCTGTTAAATTTCTGCCACAAATACAATACAGGGCTCGATTCCCCCTCTCGCTCTGTTTGAATGAATATCAACCCTTCTTTTTTTTTTAAACAGTTATATTTAAAAATCAGTTTTAATATATATCAATTTTTGGTATTTAAAAACAGATTTTATACGCTGTATGTCATTTCTGTTACATAGGTGTTAAGTGGGATCAAAATTATGAAGTTAGGAGAAGTTGGGGACTGAAATCCTAAAGCAGAAAAAATTGAGACTTGTTGCAGACTAATTCGACGTTCCGATCATGCCGAAATTCTTGGACTTTAGCCCTCGAAACGGTCGAGCGCACACACAGTTAAAAAAAGAGAAAGTTGACAAGATAATTTTTTTGATATGAAAAACCCCAGAAAGAGGTGAAAAATCACGTGGTACATTCTGTGCCAACCAAATCCCCACTAGATCTGAGTGCTGTTACAGGGTTTTTTCAAGAACTTGAGGCCGACAGACCGCCTCTCGTTATAATTATTGGGGAGAGAGAGAACCTAGAGGGTGACAGGTCACCACTCACAGAGCTAATTATTTCTTCGGGTGCTGCGGGAAGCGATGCGCTCGTTATATTCTGGAGCCTTCTAATAATTCCTGGTGGCGGGATCGGCTTGTTGTACACGTTCTGATGTCTGGAGCTTTGAGGCTCGGAGGCTCGCTCAGCACGTCTTACCCTCCGCTTCTTGTCTCTGATTGTCTTTTGGAGAAGCGTGGTTCGGTTGTCTTATCAGTAGATGAAGTGTTTGTTCTGGAGCGCGTGGTGCGCTTGCTGGCAAAGAGCGCGCTGAGAGTTTGTTGGGGGAGAGCGCTCTAGGCGCTTGCTGTAGGAAGGCGCGCTGAGCGGTTGCGGGTAAATAGAGAGAGCGTAGGGCGCTTGCAGAAGGAGAGTGCATGGAGCGTGGGGGAAAGAGACCCGCGTAAGGGAGCGATGTGTGTGAGAGTGCGCGGGAGCCTACACAGGAGAGACGTGCGCAAGAACGCATGAGGGAGAGGCGCACGCGAGAGCACGCAAGGAAGCGACGCACGCGGGAGTGCGCAAGGAAGCAAATGCGCGCGTGAGCGCATAAGGAAGGCAACGCGCGCAGGAGCGCGTAAGGAAGAAAACCCGCGCGGGAGCCCGCAAGGAAGGCAACGCGCGCAGGAGCGCGCAAGGAAGAGAACCCGCACGGGAGCGCGCAAGAAAGGCAATGCGCGCAAGAGCGCGCAAGAAAGAGAACGCGTGCGGTAGCTCACAAGGAAGACAACGCGCAAGGAAGGCGACGGCCGTGGCGTTGGGAGATGACGGCGACGGCGTCCGTGAAGTTGGGAAACCACGACGGCGGCCGTGATGTTGGGATACGACGATGACGGCGTCCGTGGTGCTGGGAGACGACGACGACGTCCGTGGTACTGGGAGACGACGGCAAAGGCGGTGGCGGCTGTAGCGTTGGGAGACGATGGTGGCAGCCGTGGCGTTGGGAGACGACGACGATGGTGTCTGTGGCATTGGGAGACGACGACGATGGTGTCTGTGCCGTTGGGAGACGACGACGGCGGCCGTGGTGTTGGGAGACGATGGCGGTGGTGTCTGTGGCATTGGGAGACAACGGCAGCGGCCGTGAAGTTGGGAAACGACAGTGGAGGCGGCCGCGGAAGGGAGGGGGGACGCGCTGCCGACACATGCCAGCATCCCCCACTGAATGCCCCAACGGTTAGCCCACCATCCCTGTTGGGGAGTGCACACCACTCCCCAACAGGGAGGCCAAAAATAGGCGTTGACCAAGTCAGCACCTAAATGGGCGCTGACTTGGTCAGCGCCTCTTCCAGCCATTGGGGGAAATCCCCATTGGCTGGAAGAATATGTTGCGCAAGATTAATCATGCGCGCGCAGTGCGCAGCGCACGGGGTTAATCACGCACGCGCAGTGTAGCGTGCAGGACGATTCCTCAACGCGCGGGACTCGACATGCGGGGGAACTCCCGTGCGCGGCCTTAGCCGCGTAGGGCAGTAGCCGTGCGATAGGCTCCCACAGAGCGGCTTGGGCGGCCGTGCCGCAGAGTTGCTATTTGCGAGAGATTACTTCGGTTGTGCTTGCTGGACCCACGATTTGGTTGGACCCATTCAGTTGAACCTCATCAATTGCCCCCAAGTCCCTGGAACTTCGAGCCGAAGCGAATGAAGGGCGGGGACTTCTACTCAGAAGCCTATCTTGGCACGTAACGGTTCGCAGTGGCGGGCGCATGTCAAAACACGCGAAAAGTGCAAAGGGTAGAATGCGTGAAGGGCATTTTGTATGCTAGGAGTGGCATGTACAATTGGAGCAGCGTGCGCTTCGCACGTGTTGGGCATAATATGTATGAGGTATAGAGCTCTCGTTCGTGGAGGATAAGTGGTTGTCGAGACGCGAGTTTCTGGTGCCCCCGAGTTTGTTATCGGGGTACCTTGTGCACATGGTCGGAGGAGAAAATCTGTTGTTGCGAGATGTTAGGGTGTGGATATGGCGCCTCCATCTTCACTAAGGCAGAAGGGTTCCTTAGTTGGCGAGGTTCTTGCTGTTTCTCTTGATGTTGCTGCCCACGTCGACCCAGATGTGACGACATTGGGATCTTCTGCCCCTTTCTTTTGTACAAATTTTGCACTTTCGTAAATTTTGCTTGCGTCATCGTTTTGCGCGGGTTGTAGTTGCGGCTTTGTTTGCGCAATCTAACTGGGCTATGAACTGAAAAGGCCAGGATTTCTTTTGTGGCGATCTGAACATTCTGTGAGGGGAGAGGCCGAAGTTCCTTGTTGGGAACACCGAACACTCTGTAATGGGAGAGGCCAGAGTCCCTTGTTGGGAATACTGAACACTATGTAAGGGAAGAGGTCGGAGTCCCTTTTTGGGGTCACCGAACACTCTGTAATGGGAGAGACCAGAGTCCCTTATTGGGAATACTGAACACTCTGTAAGAGGAGAGACCAGAGTCCCTTATTGGGAATACTAAACATTTTGTAAGGGAAGAGGCCGGAGTCCCTTATTGGGATCACCGAACACTCTGTAATAGGAGAGGTTAGATTTCCTTGTTGGGAATACTAAACACTATGTAAGAGGAGAGGCCAGAGTCCCTTGTTGGGAATACTGAACACTCTGTAAGGGAAGAAGTCAGATTCCCTTATTGGGATCACCAAACACTTTGTAAGAGGAAAGGCCAGAGTCCCTTATTGGGAATACTGAACACTCTGTAAGGGGAGAGGCCGGAGTCCCTTGTTGGGATCACCGAACACTCTATAATGGGAGAGACCAGAGTCCCTTATTGGGAATACTGAACACTTTGTAAGAGGAAAGGCCAGAGTCCCTTGTTGGGAATACTGAACACTCTGTAACCGAAGGGGTCGGAGTCCCTTGTTGGGATCACCGAACACTGTGTAATGGGAGAGACCAGAGTCCCTTGTTGGGAATACTGAACACTCTATAAGGGGAGAGGCCGGAGTCCCTTGTTGGGATCATCGAACACTCTATAATGGGAGAAGTCAGCGTCCCTTATTGGAAATATTGAACACTCTGTAATAGGAGGGGCTAGAGTCCCTTGTTGGGAGTATTAAACACTCTATAATGGGAGTCATCAATAAGGTTGGAAATAACACTTGTTGTTTGTTCCACGAATGTTGAAAATACAAAATACAAGCAGTGATGATGGAGCTCTGGATGCCCATTTGGCAGAAAGCAAACTCTTCTTTGAGATGTTCATCATGGGTATCGTCTCTATGCCGGATCATTCTTGACATGTTGATTCAGAGTCTTTGTTTTGGACAGAACTCTCGAGGTACCTAAGGCGAACGTATCGTTCGATTTCTGTCTTCAGTCTTGAACAATCTTCTGTCTTATGCCCGTGACCTTGATGGAATTCGTAATATTTAGATTGGTCCCCAGAATTTGGATTAAGAGCCCTTGGCTTTTGGAGAGACGGATGGTTGCGTATGACGAGTAACACTTTCGCTCGCGAAGTGTTGAGGGGAGTGAGGTCTTGATGTTGGTGATTCCCCTAGCCCGTCGAGGGTTGACATAGCGAGAGTTGATCTTTTTGGGAGCCGACAGTGGTGTCAACCCCTACTCTCGCTGTCTCTTTGAATTTCTTTTGAATTGTTGGCGGTGTGCTTCGATTGCATTATCAGCGGCGATCTGGGCATCGATCCGTTGAACAAGATCGGAATAGTTGTGTATTGTTTCTTGTACTAGTGCGGAGTGGAAGCCACCAGGGCGGAGCCCTCCAAGAAGAAATCCGCGTAGGAGTTCCGCTTTTATTCCAGGGATTCGTCGTGCCTCAATGGTGAAACGACGGAAGAAATCTTTAAGGGTTTCCTCTTTACTTTGACGGATACTGGACAGGTGGGAAGGATCGTTGAATATCTGGCGGCTGCCGATGAATTGATCCGTGAATTGTTGTGCTAGTTCTTCAAAATCCTTGATTTCTCCTTCCTACAGGTACATGAAACATGTGCGATATTGCCCTTTCAAAGTTGTTGGGAAAGCTTGACACAATAGTTGATCTGGGGAATTGCAAAGTTGCATCATGATTGCGAAGTGCCTGACATGCTCTGATGGGTCTCCCGTTCCGTCGCATGTCTCGATCTTTGGGAGTTTGAAGCCGTGGGGAATTGGATGTGCCCGAACTTCAAGTGCGAACGTCGAGCAATGATGGAGAGGGCGACTTGCCAAAGTGGCACGCTATGTGGCTCGCTCGAGCTCTTGTGTGATTAAGTTGAGAACTTTTTCCCGTGTGAGCCTTTCATCGGGGCCCGCTACTTCAGGGTAGTTGCAGTGATTTTGAGCTTCAGGTTCTCTGGAAGGACGGGCTTCGCGGTCTTGAATGCCCACACGGGGGGTTCTGCTTCAAGCATGTTGACAGGAAAGTTAGGGGGAACTGGACCGACGTGCCCCCCAAGGGTCATCCCTTCTGCGGTACGGGTAACTCCTCCCGCCATAGTCTCTAGTCAAGAGTAACACTATGTTGAGGGTACTGTCTTCTGAGGATGTTGGGAACTCGTTTCCCACAAACGGCGCCAAACTTTTGCGGACTAACTCGACGTCCTAGTTGGGCTGAAATTCTTGGACCGTCTTAGCTCTCGGAACGGTCAAGCGCACACATAGTAAATGAAAATAGAAAGTTGAAAAGGTGATTTTTTTGACGTGGAAAATCCCGGAAAGAGGTGAAAACCACGTGGTCGGATCTGTGCCGACCAAACCCCCACTAGAACTGAGTGCTGTTACATGGCTTTTTCAAGAACTCGAGGGTGACAGATCGCCTCTCGTTACAATTATTGGAGAGAGAGAGAACCTGGAGGATAACAGACCACCACTCACAAGGCTAATTATTTCTTCGGGTGCTGCAGGGAGTGATGTGCTGGTTGTATTATGGAGCCTTCTAATAGTTCCTGGAGGCGGGATCGGCTTGCTGTACACGTTCTGATGTCTGGAGCTTTGAGGCTCGGAGGCGCGCTCATCACGTCTTACCCTCCGCTTCTTGTCTACGATTGTTTTTTGGAGAAGCGTGGTTCGGTTGTCTTATCGGTAGATGAAGTGCTTGTTCTGGAGCACGTGGCGTGCTTGCTGACAAAGAGCGCGCTGGGAGTTTGCTGGAGTAGAGTGCAAGGAGTGTGGGGGAAAGATACCCACGCAAGGAAGCGACGTGTGTGAGAGCGTGCAGGAGCATGCAGAGGAGAGACGCGCGAAAGAACACGCGAGGGAGAGGCGCGCGCGAGAGCGCGCAAGGAAGCGACGCGAGCGGGAGTGCGCAAGGAAGCGAACGCGCGCGGTAGAATGCAGAGGAGAGACGCGCGCAAGAACACGCGAGGGAGAGGCGCGCGCGAGAGCGCACAAGGAAGCGACGCGAGCGGGAGTGCGCAAGGAAGCGAACACGCGCGGTAGAATGCAATGGAGAGATGCGTGCAAGAACGCGCGAGGGAGAGGCGCGCGCGAGAGCATGGAAGTAAGCGACGCGAGTGGGAGCGCGCAAGGAAGCCAACGTGCGCGGGAGCGCGCAAGGAAGGCAACACGCGCAAGGAAGAGAACGCGCGCGGGAGCGCGAAAGGAATTCAACGCGTGCGGGAGCGCGCAAGGAAGAGAACGTGAGCTGGAGCGCGCAAGGAAGGCAACGCGCGCGGGAGCGCGCAAGGAAGAGAACGCGCGCGGGAGTGCGCAAGGAAGGCAACGCGCGCAAGGAAGAGAACGCGTGCTGGAGCGCGCAAGGAAGGCAACGCGCGCAAGGAAGAGAACGCGTGCTGGAGCGCGCAAGGAAGGCAACGCGCGCAAGGAAGAGAACGCGTGCTGGAGCGCGCAAGGAAGGCAACGCGCGCAAGGAAGAGAACGCGTGCTGGAGCGCGCAAGGAAGGCAACGCGCGCGGGAGCGCCCAAGGAAGAGAACTCGCGCGGGAGCGTGCAAGGAAGGCAACGCGCGCAAGGAAGAGAACGCGCGCGGGAGCGCGCAAGGAAGGCAACGCGCGCGGGAGCGCACAAGGAAGAGAACGCGAGCGGGAGCGCGCAAAGAATGCAACGCGCGCGAGCGCGCAAGGAAGAGAACGTGCGCTGAAGCGCGCAAGGAAGGCAACGCGCGCGGGAGCGCGCAAGGAAGAGAACGCGCGCGGGAGCGCGCAAGGAAGAGAACGCGCGCGGGAGCGCGCAAGGAAGGCAACACGCGCGGGAGCGCGCAAGGAAGAGAACGCGCGCGGGAGCGCGCAAGGAAGAGAACGCGCGCGGGAGCGCGCAAGGAAGGCAACACGCGCGGGAGCGCGCAAGGAAGAGAACGCGCGCGCGAGTGCGCAAGGAAGGCAACGCGCGCGGGAGCGCGCAAGGAAGAGAACGCGCGCGGGAGTGCGCAAGGAAGGCTGCGCGCGCGGGTGTGCGCAAGGAAGAGAACGCGCGCGGGAGTGCGCAAGGAAGGCAACGCATGCGGGAGCGCACAAGGAAGAGAACGCACGCTAAGGCAACGCGCGCCGGGAGGCGATGCGCGCGGGAGCGCGCAAGGAAAAGAAATGTAGGAGGGATAAAATCCGTAGGAGAATTTCCCGGACAAAGAAGATGAAGTTCTTCGAAGGAGGCATCGAAGACGAAGGAGATCTTCAAGGAGCGCTTGAAGACCTTCGAGGAAGGAAGAGATAAAGGTGGAAGGAGAGAGAAAATCCGTAGGAGGATTTCCCGAGGAAGGAGAGAATGAGAATTAAAGGGGGGGTCTAGGACCCTATTTATAAGCTTCATGAGTGGTTATGGAGGTTACGTGGTTATCCGCGGCCCATAACCACCATGATTGATATCAATATTACAAAATATTATATTTATTTTTAGGGGATTATGGTTTAATATGCATATTAATCTCGTTATATGCAGACCGTTCTATTTTTGGCAACGCATTATCTTCATTACGGGAGATCATGCGAACAGTTATGTGGGTGGTTACCCACGTAGCCGATAGCGGCGATCGTGGTGTTGGGAGACGGCGGCGGAGACGGCCGTGAAGTTGGGAAATGACGGCGGCGGCGGCCGTGGTATTGGGAGACGATGACAACGGCGTACGTGGCGTTGGGAGACGACGACGACGATCGTGGTGTTGGGAGACGACGGCGACGGCGTCCGTGGCATTGGGAGACGACGCCAGCGACCGTGAAGTTGGGAAATGACAACGGCGGCAGCCGCGGAAGGGAGGCTGCCAGCACATGCCAGCATCCCCCATTGAACGCCCCGACGGTTAGCCCGTCATCCCTGTTGGGTAGTGCACGCCACTCCCCAACAGGGAGGCCAAAAATAGGCACTGACCGCCCAATGCTGGAAATCCCCATTGGCTGGAAGAATATGCTGCGCGGGATTAATCCCGTGCTTACTGTGCGCCAGATTAATCCCGCACACTGTGCGCAGCTCGCGGGGTTAATCCCTCACGCGCAGTGTAGCGCGCAGGACGATTCCTGCGCACGGGGGACTCGACACGAGGGGGAACTCCCTTGCGCGGCCTTAGCCGCGTAGGGCAATTGCCGCGCGGGAGGCACCCATAGTGCGGCTTGGGCGGCCGTGCCGCAAAGTCGCTCTTTGCGAGAGATTACTGTGGTTGTGCTTGCTGGACCCACGGTTTGGTCGGATCCGGTCAGGGGAACCTCATCAAGACTGATTTCTAAAAGGTCTTAAAAGTTAGGAACTGAAATCATATTTTTTTTACCTTGAAATTGTTATAGGCCTTCATGAAGAGAGTACCTTTAAATTGTCAAAAATCTTGAAATTTTTTTGAAGAAGTTTTTGATGTCGTCAACACCTTGAATCATCACAAATCTAATCATCCTACCGATCTAACAAAAATCAAGAATGGCTTCAAATTGTTGCAAAGCTTGAAGACTGTTGATGAAAGAAAACACCAACTAGAGCATCAGCGTGATAATATTAAACGTGGAATCCTACTGAAAATAGACTAATTAAGGGCCTGTTTGGGAGGGCTTTTTAACTCCTTTTCGTTTTCTGAAAAACGCTACCACATTTAAAAGACCGTTTGGATTGTCTATCGGTGAGAAAAGCTACCGCAAAAAACTTCATTTTCTCATATTTTGGAAAAGTCACTCATCACCTACTTTTCAACCTTTCCGAAAAACATTTCTTCATCCAAAAACACTTATCTCTTAAAAAAAACTATAATTTGATTTTTTTGTCTTGACGTGATTTTTTTCCCGGACGTAATTTTTTTGACCGGGCGTGTTTTTTTGCCCGACGCAAATTTTTCGCCCGGGCGCGAATTTTTCGCCCGAGCGCAAATTTTTTGCCCGGGCGCGAATTTTTCGCCCGGGCTTGCATTTTTCGCCCGAGCGCGGGTTTTTTCGCCCGAGTGCGGTTTTTTTGCCCGTACATTTTTTTTCTCCCGAACGTGTTTTTTCGTCCGAACGTGATTTTTTTTCGCCTGGGTGCGGTTTTTTCATCCGGGTGCGATTTTTTGCCGGTGCACGTTTTTTTTCCGCCCGAGCCGATTTTTTTCCCGAGTGCGGTTTTTTCGTCCGGGCGCGCTTTTTTGGCCCGGGCGTGTTTTTTTTGCACCAACGCGATTTTTTCATTCGGGCGCGATTTTTTTGCACTGACGCGATATTTTCGCCTTAGCGAGATTTTTTTGCCCGCTGACGATTTTTGCGGCCGCACGCGTTTTTTCGCCCGGGCGGAATTTTTTTCGCCCGACGCGATATTTTTGCCCGGGAGCGGTTTTTCGCCCGAGCACTGTTTTTTCGCTCGAGAGCGAATTTTTCGCCCCAGAGAGATATTTGTCATCGGAGCTTGTTTTTTTCGCCGAAGAGCGGTTTTTTCGCCCGGTCGCAATTTTTTCGCATGAGCGCAGTTTTTTCACCGGGAGCGAATTTTTGGCCTGGGCCCTATTTTTTTGCCCTGACACGTTTTTTTCGCCCGGGTGCGATTTTGTCGCCTGAGCGCGCCCGGGGGCGAATCTTTCCGCCCAGTCAAAAATTTGTGCCCGTCCGAAAAATTCGCGCTCGTCCGAAAAATTTGCGAGCCTGAAAAATTTGTGTTTTCGCCCGGGCGAAAATATCGCGCCCGGGCGAAAATATCGCGCCCGGGCGAAAATATCGCGCCCGGCGAAAATATCGCGCCCGGCGAAAATATCGCGCCCGGGCGAAAATATCGCGCCCGGGCGAAAATATCGCGCCCGGGCGAAAAATTCGCGCCCGGGCGAAAAATTCGCGCCCGGGCGAAAAATTCGCGCCCGGGCGAAAAATTCGCGCCCGGGCGAAAAATTCGCGCCCGGGCGAAAAATTCGCGCCCGGGCGAAAATTCGCGCCCGGGCGAAAATTCGCGCCCGGGCGAAAATTCGCGCCCGGGCGAAAATTCGCGCCCGGTCGAAAATTCGCGCCCGGGCGAAAAATTCGCGCCCGGGGGAAAAATTCGCGCCCGGGCGAAAAATTCGCGCCCGGGCTAAAAATCCACGCCCGAGCGAAAAAACTGGTCCCGGGCGAAAAAACCGGGCCCCGACGAAAAAATTCGCTCCCGGACGAAAAATTCACTCTTGGGCGAAAAAACCTGCCCCGACGAAATAATGCGCATTTCCCCCCAGACACACATTTTTAATAAAAAAAGTTGCCGCCACGGAGATTTGCCACTGTTTATAAAGTGTTTTTCCTTTTGAAAAGCTCTGCAAAAGAAGTTCACCCAAACAGTTCTCCTTTTTTAATAGACATTTTTCAAAAACTCTTTTTCCTACCATTCATTTGCTACCACTCCTTCTCCTTTCTAAAAAACCCTCCCAAACAGGCCCTAAGAAGGATGACTGATAAAAGTAGGCTAAGAGGAGAGAAAGACTAAGAGGAGAGAAAGGAAATAATGAGTAAAAAAGATTATAAGATTTAGGATTCGTTTGACACAGCTTATTTGCTCCAGTGAGACAGGTTATGACTGCTAGCTACCGAGAAATAAACTAGTTAATTTTGAGCATAAAATGCATGAATTTTTGTAGGTGAGATCGGACGTTCACGAACAGCGGTTCATGACCACCGAGTTCATGACCACCACCACGTGTCAAACGAAGTCCTAGACTTTGTTTGGGAAGTAGACAGTAATGATACTAGAGTTGTTTGAAGACTATTTGAAAAAACCTTAAACTATTTGAATAATAACCATGTAAGTGTTTTTTCAAAAAGATTGTGAATGAATGAAAATTTCGAATGGAAGAAGAAAGCCTCGTTTTGACAAGAAGGAAGAAAGATAGATTGCTAAAGAAGAGGTCATATCTTTATTACACCCTCAAATAAAAATGGAAAGGCTGAAAATAGAGAAACGGTTTCTAGAAAGTTAACTATGTTGGATCAGCGGCTAAAAAGACTCTCTAAAACATATTTCTTGAAAAAACTCTTTTAAAAAAATTCCTCATCAAAAAAAATCCAAAGATAACCTTTATTAAAAGTATAATTAGAGAGAGGCTACAAGTGTTGAACATTTTATTCGAAACTCGAATGTTGCTCGAAAATCCCCCAAATATTGAGCCAAATCGAAATCTTTTAAAATTGATTCGACTCAATTTGAGTTGATTGAATTTGACTCGAATATGATTTCGTGTCGATTTTGATCCAGCTCTAAATTGCCCGAAATATGATTCGAATCAACTCGAATTGATAAAATATTATATATTTATTAATATATTTCTATTTTAAAATTAAAAACACTAAAATTTAAACCTAAATAAAAAGATTAAAAGCTTAACGTGTTTCATTTGTTAAATTTAGAGGTTGCTAAATTTAATTTTGAACCAACTAGGAATATAGAGAAAAATTACTCAATTTCGAGCCGACTCGATTTGATTTCAAGCCGACTCGAAATGGAGACATTTCGAGTCAAGCCGACGTGGCTCGAAATCAATTTCGTTTTCGAAATCGACTCGATTTCAAACCGAATTTTCAACTAGAAAATTTTGATTTCGAACTGAGTCCAAATCACTCAAACTCGACTCAATATCAGTCCTACGAACAACCCTAAAACCTGCTACTTTGGTTCCTCCCAAGTACCGGTGATATTAATCTATATATGGTCCCCAACTTGCTACAGATTGCAGCTTCGTGCCGCCGCTGGTGTACGCCGTGTTCGGGAGCTCAAACAACATGGCGGTGGGGAATGTGGCCGCAGCGTCCCTGCTGATAGCGTCGACGATACAGGAGAGCGTGTCGCCGGAAAAGGAGCCCGAGAGATACACCTACACCGTCATCACCGCCGCGTTCTTCACCGGCCTGCTGCAGCTAACACTAGGCGTGTTCCGGTGATTAACCATCTCTTAATTACTAAATATTGACTTTATTAATATGGCCTGCGCTTTGTGAATATAATCTTAATTTGTCAAATTAATTACAGGCTGGGGATAATAGTTGACTTTCTGGCAAGGTCAACGATCACAGGATTCATGGGAGGGACGGCCCTGATGATCATCCTGCAGCAGTTCAAAGGCTTACTAGGCCTCCAGCACTTCACCAACAAGACAGATTTTGTCACGGTGCTGCAGGCCCTCTTTAAATATCGATCCGAGGTATAATAAGTCAACTCCACTAATTATACAATCGAAATAATATAACAAAAGTCAAAAGCGGGTAACTCATTTTTGACTATTAGCAATTTTGACTATCTGCAAGCATTATTTTAAAAATTGGCTATCCGCAAGCACGGAAGCTATTCACACTCAAAAATTGAAAAAAGGGAGGAGCAGAGCACCACCGCATCGAGGAGGAATGAGCGCTTGAAAATCGCAGAATAGAGTAACACCGCCGCCAAGAAGAAGAGAGATCGCCAGATGTGAAAAAAATAGACGCCAGATAATGGAGGAGAACACGCCAAAATAAAGAACGCCACTCAGGAAATGGAGGTAGAGCACTTGCCGGATTTGAAGCCTTCAACCCGGACGAAAAGAGAGGAGAAAGGGTCGGCGGCGGCATCACGTTTTGGAGGGGAGGCGGAAGCACGAGATGGGCAAGTGCGAATAAGAAATAATTTTTGTGTAGTACTTGCTAATAATAATTCTAAAAGTCAGAAAAAACTTAAATTTTATGTGCGGATAGCCAAAAGAGCGGTGCTAATATCAACGCCAATATCAAATAATCAAATTATTTTTTTAAAAAAAAAAGTACAGGGTGATCTTATTTTTAAGTGTAAAAACTTCCATAAATTTACTATATTCAACATATTATTAATTAGACATGAGAATTGTACATGCTGCTGTGTCAACCTGCACGGTTTTTAAACATAAGGACTCCAAATATATACCATAGGCCAAACATACGTTTAATGGGAGTGGCTTATTTTTTCCAAACTGAGGGGAGCAAAAAAGCGGTCGAACGAGCCTTAGGCTTCGTTTGGCACGATGGCGATGGTCATGAACACGAGGGTTAAATTTTCTTTTTTTAATGCCCATCTAAGGAACTTCATCCACTTTTATGTTCAAACAAATGATGTTTGTTAATTTGGCGATCCTTAATGAATGACGGTTTAACTCATATATTTACGACCACCACCACCATCGTGCCAAACGGAGCCTTAGGCTCCGTTAGGGGGGACTTATTTTCACCGGTCAAGCGGTTATGACCGCATGAACCAGACCATAATTAAGGCCCGGTTCATGCGGTCGTAACCGCTTGACCGGAGAAAATAAGTCCCCCAAACGGAGCCTTAGTGGTATTGATGGAGTGGTTTGTTATGCCTAATCTCCATTGATATTCTATTAAAAGTTTAAAACTGATGCATTAACCTAAAATTAATTCTTCATTGGCCACGGGATGGTCAAAAAAATTCCATATTACTGCATATATAAGACAACATGAATTTCTTGGTGCTGGATTCTATAACCAATAGGCTCTGTTTTGGGGGATTTATTTTTATCGGTCAAGCGGTTACGACCGCATGAATCAGATCTTAATTAAGGTCTAAGCCTAAGCCTAAGCCTCCATTTGGCACAACTGAAGTCATTATGAACCGTCGTCATTCATGAATGTTCTACTTCACCTAAAAAACTTCATTTACTTTTATATTCAAAATTAATATTGTTTTCTTGATAGCAGTATAACGGAAGTTCAAAGGGAGTTTAAATGAGAGATGCTATATTGTATTTTCAAAACTAACGTTATGTTTAGACATTCTTCATTTTGATGATAATTTAAATTATTTTTAAAATTATTCTCACATGAATTTTATTTATTTCGGATCGACTTTTTAAGATTTTTTTTTAAAAAATTAAGCATTATATACGTAGATTTTTACAAATATATAGATATAATTTTATTTTTTATAAGAGTTAAATTAATTAAAGAAAAGAAAATATGCCAAAAGATACTTTGGAAAGTATAAAAAGGAGGTCTTCCGGGCCTTTCCAAAACGGTGAAAAATGCTAGTTTTAACCATGCCGTTTTAAAATGATATCAATTTGATTGTGTCAAACACCCGTACTTTAGTCCGTTTAGAATGAAACGTGGCCAAACAGTTTTCTAAATGCAGCCATAGATTCTATGATAGTAGTGTTTTTTTGTCTAAATTCACGTGAATTAAAAAAAACACGCCACTAAGACTTCGTTTGGGGAACTTATTTTCATCAGTCAAACGGTTACGAAGATCCGATTTATCAGATCATAACCGCTTGATCAGTAAAAATAAGTCACCCAAATAAAGCTTAAATACACCCTTAAATGTCCACTTGCTATTTCATATTATAATTAAAATATTTCTATCCTACAAAAAGGAAAATAAAAATTAACTCTTTGGTGGACTAATTTGCAGTGCAGATGGCAGAGCGTGATATTAGCAGTAGCATTTCTGACCATTTTACTCCTTTCCAAGAAGCTGGTAAATAATGTTTTATCAATTATCATGGTCTTTTTTTTTAAAAAAAAAATTTAAATATTTAAATCTATTTGTAAAATAATATAACTTTGGAATGGAAATTATGATGGCAGAAAGATAAATATCCAAAATTGTTCTGGGTGAATGCTATATCTCCGCTCTTCGTCGTAATCCTGGGAGGGCTCATTGCCTTTTTGGCCGACGGGGCTAATCACGGCATCCCTATTGTAAGCATTTCTTTCCTTTTTGGGAGTGTGATTTATTTTTGTTCAATTATTATGCATTTATATTTATTTGGTTGGAATAATATTGTTGATGGTGGTGAGGATAAAGAAATAATTATGATGATAAATCACTTTGCATCAAGCTCAAAAATCATCTTATAAACATGGCCTTGGAGTAAATTATAACCCGAGCTCAAAAATCTCGGTCGGCCCCCATTCAGATTGTAGTCCGCTTTGTCACGGTCCATCATCTTTGTGGTTAATCATCAAGAGAATTCTAGAGAAATCTATGAAATTTTTCGAGAATTCAAGTATCGTGTAAACACTAAAAATGTAAAGAATAATCTAGAATGGTGGGAGTGTAGAATGTTCTGCACATTGGAGGGAAATCTCCTTTGGGTCTATAAAAAGAGAAAGGCCCACTTATTTGTACTCACCTCAGATTTGGACAAGTAATAGAGAGTTCTTGAGATCTTTCACAAGTGAGCAAGGAAGAATGACTTATTTTCACCGGTCAAGCGGTCAAGGAGGAGAGAAGTGTACGTGATAAGTCCTCCCAAACGGAGCCTTAACTTGACTACGCGGAGTGGCAAGGAGGAACTAAGGCCGCACGGCCCGCACAGAAGCTTGGAAAGAGAAGTGTACGTGATAGTTTGCTCCAACACCGTCCATCAATAACCTCATAAAGGAGGTTGGGGGGATCGAGGCCGGGTGTTAGCCTTGCCGACCTCAACAACCCCCTTGTAGCATTGTAGTGCACCCTGTAACATCATGATGCATTGTAGTGCACCCGGTAACATCCTGTGATGGAGAGGGGTTGGGACAAGTATACTCCATTCTGGATGTATGGTAAACTCACATGAGTGGGCCAGACCCAATTTCAACAAGTCAAGTCAAAGTTCTCGAGTATTGTGATCATCTTTTCATCAAAACAAGAGTATTGCAAAGAATTTGATCAGAAATTTGGACGATGTATTGTTAAAGAAATGTTAGAATCTGATCATATATTTAGTTATAATGCAGGGGGGTTCGAGAACTATATTAGGCTCCGTTTGGCACGATGGTGGCGGTCATGAACATGGGGTTAAATTATCATTTGTTAACGCCCACCAAAGAAACTTCATCTACTTTTATGTTCAAACAGATGGTGTTTGCTTGGTGATCATTAACGAATGACGTTTTAACCCATGCGTTTACTACTGCCACCACCGTGCCAATCGGAACCTAAATGTGGAATTTACACGGATTTCGAGGTGTATACAAATTCTCAACATTCATGATCTTTGGCCTTCCCCATATAGCATTTCTTCAACATAATTTTTTAGGTATTACTTATTACTTTATTAGAATGGATAACATTAGTGCTAATTCAAAATTTTTATTAAATCTTAAGATTAGAAACCAAAAGGTCATGCATGTAATATTCATAATGTAGAATTTATAAGCATTTCTCGGCGTGAGATTATATAAATTCTCAACATTCATTTTTTCTCTAATATTATTGTTAATTAAAATTTTTTTGTTAAATATTTATTTAGAAGTCAACGGTTATGGATGTAATATTCATAATGTAGTCTAGGGTTGAGAAATTCATGCAATTATGTGCACTTAGTTGTTGGGAATAATGCTGAATCTATTCCCGAGACATAACAAAATCAATACAGGGTGACACAAAAACAAATAGCAATCATGAACAGTGAACTGCATATTTAAAAATATATCTCTACAAAATTCATATACGAAAAAGTATACTGAAGTTCGTTACAGAAATGCTGTGGAGAAGCCAGTCTCATTCGATCTGTGTGAGAGAGAATAATCTTGATCAGACGCACCCTCACTTCAACTTCAGGACTCCAGTTCAGGCCACCCAACTTTAGTCACTTAAGTCCAATCTGCTTAAAGATGTTGAATCCCTACGAAACTTGGACTACATGAACCCTCTCAAGCTTGTACACCACCCCATCAAGCATCCTCATGTCATTCATCCCCATTCCCATGACCTGGCACCTCAAACCATCATCTTTCGAGAATATAACATTGATGCATTGGAGCAAGTGTGTTGCGACACACCAGAATCCAACATCCAATTATTAGAGACACTCAGACCCTAAGTGATGGTGAGGACATCATCACTCTACACCCTGACCCAACATCACTCTATCAACACCTTAGCCTTGGGGCCTTTTCGAATGTTGCAATCTCGCTCTTTTGGTTGACCGCACTGTCTACAATAGTAATAATCTACACACTTCTATTGCCTAGATCGAGAACATGCCCACTCAATCCCTTGCCGAATTACCTCACCTTACCATTCGTTGCTGACAAGATGTGACTGACTGTGCCCATGGGTAGGGCCCTTAAGTATTTCTTTAAATAGCCTACAATCGTGATCTCTTCTACCTCCATTGTAGTATCCTTCTCATATAAGAACATCGTTACCAAGACCTGGTAAGTCTTTGTGAGTGAGGTAAGAATTGATAGGTTCTTCATGTCTACATCCATCTCTGTGCCAACTATCTTTAATTAACAATCGTGTTCCCACAGATTGTCTCCTCCCAATATCATATCAACATGCATTATGACCTTGCATACAGTATCCACAAAAGTCTCTGGTGAATCATACTATACTTGCACCTGTCATAGGTCAAACTTGACATTATCGTGGAACTTCTTCACTGAAAAACCATTCAGATTTATGTTTTCCCGGTCATAGTTATCCTCCGGCACAACTAGGGGACCTGATTAATTAAAATGTCAGATTTGAAGGATGAGAATCGGAACTAGTCGTCACCCACCACAATCAAATCTTCTTTGAATGTCTAATCAAATTGCTTACATATTCTAGCTATATTATCACTTGTTGGGGATAACGCAGAATCCATCCCCTAGACACAACAAATTCTATATAGGGTGACACAAGAATTGCACATCAATCTTAAACATTGCTGTAAAATATATATATCTGAAAAATTCATATACGAAGAAGTATACGATGTACGTTACAAAATGCCACAAAGATGTCAGACTCGCTCGATCTGCAAGAGAGAATAATTTTGACTATAATCCGCTAGCATAAATGACACACAAGGTTTATGATAGAGAGGACTTTCATCGTCATTAGACGACCCACCACCACACAGAAGCACACCTAGTTTGTCCTTGTCACATCTACGCAACCCACCAACATCTTGTCACATCGACTGTAGCCCGCAACAGCCTTGTAGCACTCATCACAGCCCAACACAGCCATGCACACTAACATCCTTTTTCCAACACCCTCCAACAATGGCAATTACCAAACCACTTTTCGTGGACCCATGTTTTGGAAGCGTATGATGATTACCTGATTTTGACAAAAACTTATCCATCTTAACTCACAAGAACAATTGAATTCTTATTAAATGAAATTCATAAGGAAACAAGAAACATTGCTCCATATTTTCAATTTAAATAAAAATAATAATACAAAGTATACCTCTACTTAAGATGTGAGATTGCCAGATCGATTATAACAACAAAAGAAGAATGACAACAACAATGCTCTTCAATCTTACGATCAGACAAAATCAGATTACAGACACATCACAAATATAATAAAGTCTCACACCATCATTTGATAACTACAAAATTAGTATGAAGTTGACTTAGCAATCCTTTGCTTATGTATAAATCAAAATTATACCCAATCCCTATCAGAATTCAAAAATCTCAAAAGGAAGACCAAAACAACATTTCCAACTCTAACATATTTATCTACACCATGACAACAGGCCTTAGCAAACAACTGAACAAGCATATCAAATAAGATCCCCAAATCAACCATATCTAAATATCATCCGACCAATCATGAATCATGTCCAGGAATTTAGAAAATGAAATGAAGAAGAGGAAGAGGCAGAGTCAAAGAGGAGAAACCCTAATCTGATTTCGCCTTTTAATTCATACTGTAAACAAGCCATGAATCAAATAATAGATAAAAGAAAAGGAGTTTACAGTGAAGGAAGAAGAAGACCTACACAGTATTTGGCCTCTATTGTGAGCCCAAAATCAGGAATTCTGGATGTCGTGCTCCAAACCCGTTGCTCGCACTTTTGAATTTTCCAAGCTTCAGGAGAAAAACTCTCTTCTCCGTGAAAATCTCTTTTATTTCCGCCTGCTTATCTTCATGGATTTCTTTGAAGCACTCCTTATCCTCTATCAAATCATTGAAATTGAGCATCGTATTTCCAATTGCTATCCCATAGACGAAGAGCTCCTCGTTACACAATGGGCGTGTGGAATTCAAGAGAAGCCAAGTGTCGATGCAATTGAGATAAAATGTGTGATATTTTAAGAAGAAAATAACAAAAAAAGGAAAGAAAACTGAAATGAAAAAGAGGATGGGAAAGTTGAGAAGAAATTTTAATATGAATTGCATTGCTTCACAAACACTTACTTCATTCATACAAATATTGTTCTTTATATAGGCTCCAACCAAATGATAAAATAACTAACACTTGTATAAAATATTACAAGAGTTAATTAAAGAAGTGTCATTATAAAAACCAGCCATCACTATTCAATTTTCGGTGGTTATGCCCATGCTATATTGTACTTCATGATGAGGCATAGTTTAGGTGGCCTTGATTTGAATTATCAAAACATCAAGTGAAGGATTATATTACAAAACCCTCTCTTAAGACAAAACTTACAAAACTTATTTTCTTCTTTAGTTCTTCTCAGATCTTGTTGGCGGTGGAAGGATGATGTTTTTGTGTAGGCGAAGTGGGACAAAACTCTTATGAGGTACCATGGATATTCCATTTTTCAATCCCTCTGGTCATGATCTTGCTAAAGTTTTCTATCCAAAAACACCATCAAAGAGAAATAAATCAACCAACATGTAACCTCACTAGGTAGACAATATATGCGAGACTAATCTCATGTGAGCCACCAGGGATAATCCACATTTTTGGTACCTCTCATTGTAATTTCGTTGAAATCAACACTCCAACACCCTTCCAAATCGAGATTGACCAATCAACACAACCTCCCTTTGAGATCATGTTTGATTATAAGAAGAAAAAAACAAAAAAAATGAGAGAAAGAAAGTTGAAGTGAAACAGAGGAGGGGAAGGTAGAGAAGAGCTTTCATTATGGATTACATTGTTTAAAAAATACTCACTTCATTCATACAAATGTTGGATTTTATATAGGTTCCAACGAAATGATAAAATAACTAAAACTTGTAATAAAATATTACAAGAGTTAATAAAAGAAGTGTCATTAAAAAAACAAGTCCATCACTATTCCATTTTTGGTAGTTATGCCCAATCTATATTGTACTTAATGATGATGCATAACTTTACGTGGCCTTGATTTGACTTATCAAAACATATAGTGAAGTCTTATATTCCAACATGCCCTCTTAAGTCAAAACTAGCAAAACTTATTTTCTTCTTTAGTTCTTCTCAGATCTTGTAGGTGGTGAAAGGAGGGTGCTGTCGTGTAGGCAAAGTGGGACAAAAATCATACGAGTTTTCAGGCATATTCCGTTTTTTATTCGGTCCCTGAATCATGATCTCGCTAAAGTTTGCTCTCCAAAAACACCATCATAGCGAGACAAATCAATCAACACGCAACCTGACTTGGTAGATAGTGTGAGACTAATCTCATGCAAACCACCAAGGATAATTCGTTTTTCTGGTCCCTCTCAGTGTAGTGGCGTTGAAATCAGCACTCCAACATGCTGCCACATCGATATTGACCAACCAACATAACCTAAATCTAACATATTGTATTTTAAGAAGAAAATAACAAAAAAAAAGGAAGAAAGATGAAATGAAAAGGAGGAGGGGAAGGTGGAGAAGAGCTTTCAATATGGATTACATTGCTTCAAAAACACTTACTTCATTCATACAAACATTTGACTTTATATAGATTCCAACCAAATGATAATATAACTATCACTTGTAATAAAATATTACAAGAGTTAATAAAAGAAGTGTCATTAAAAAAATCAGTCTATCACTATTCAATTTTTTGTGGTTATGCCCATGCTATAATGTACTTCATGATGAGGCATAACTTTAGGTGACCTTGATTTCACTTATCAAAATATAAGGTGAAGACTTATATTCCAACAGCCCTCTTAAGACAAAACCTGCAAAACTTATTTTCTTATTTAGTTCTTCTCAGATCTTGTTGGCGGTGGAAGGAGGATGCTGATGTGTAGGCAAAGTAAAATAAAACTCGTACGAGTCATCAGGGATATTCCATTTTTCGGTCCCACTCTTCATGATCTCGCTAAAGTCTTCTCTCTAAAAACACGATCATAGCGAGACGAATCAACCAAAACGCAATCTCATTGGATAGAAAATGTGAGACTAATCTCCTGAGAGCCACCAGGGATAATCCGCTTTTTCCGGTACATCTAATCATAGTTTTGTTGAAATCTGCACTCCAACTTGCTGTCACATCAAAATTGACCAACCAACACAACCTCCCTCCGATACCATGTTGGATTTTAAGAAGAAAATAACAAAAAGGAAAGAATGTTGAAATTAGAAGGAGAAGGTGATGGTAGAGAAGGGCTTTCAATATGGATTTCATTGCTTCAAAAACACTTCTTTTATACAAATATTGAAATCTATATAGGCTCCAACTAAATGATAAAGTAACTAACATTTGTAATAAATTATTACAAGAGTTAATAAAAGAAGCGTCATTTAAAAAACCAGCCCATCACTATTCAATTTTCGGTGGTTATGCCCATATTTTATAGCACGTAATGATGAGGCATAGCTTTAGGTGGCCTTGATTTGACTTATCAAAACATCAGGTGAAGACTTATATTCTATCAAAGGGTGTGCATGTAGATGGAAAGAAGTTTGAAGTTATCGTCGTCAGAGAACTCGCAGAGGCAGACTATGCAGTTAAAGGGCTTCTTTGCGCCGACAATCTCTTGTTAATGAAAACTGGCAAGGCGTCGTCGATGAATGTTTGGTTGAGGCCAGATTCATGGAGGTGGAAAAGCTGATGGAGTTTACTCTTAAGGGCACAAGAGTTGCTTGTGTTATTTGCGACGAGATGTGACAGAACACAGCTGGAGCAGCGGGAGGCAGAGGGACCCTTTTTTTCAGGAATCTCACGAGGAGGTGTAGGAGACTGGAGACGAAGAAGATGACGATGAGGATTACAATTATGAAGAGCATGGAGGGGTTGATTCGACTACTGCTTGAGAGCGATGAAGGAGAAGTCAGCGACAATATTGAGGTGAGCGATGGGGAAAAATTTAGCTAAGCTAAAAAATTGAAAAATAAATCAAAAATATCATGAGCAATCATTTAGCTAAGTTAATTTTTTCATCTTCATCGGCTATATATTTTGATGTAGGGGTGCAAATAAAGCCTTACGGGCCCAGTTCGGGCTCGGGCCCCTTGAGCTTGGGTTTTTTGCTACCAGAACTGGGTCAGGCCCTGCTCAAATCAAGCCCAGTTCAGGCCTGTGCCACAGTAAAAAAGGGTCTGCTTGAGCCTTTTAGGCTGGGCCCAACCAGGCCCCCAAGTTATCCCATGAGGATGTTACTTGGTTGCCGACAAATTAATTCTAGCTGCCCAATATTTCAGTTAGGCTGCCAACATTAAAATGCTAGTAGCCCAACATTTTGGCTGGGCAGAAGTCAGTATTAAATGTTGTCCTGCTGTCTTTCTAACTTTTAATGTTGACAAGGCAAGCATTTAATATTGGCTGCGACCAACATTATGTTGGGCGACCAACATTAAATTGTTGGCCGCCCAGCGGGCTTTAAGGCCCGAGCAGGCCTGCGTTGGGAACCAGGCCGGGCCCTAACCATATATGGGGGGGGGGGTCAGGTGATTCCCTTGGGTCTGGCCTTGACTTGGCCTGTGCCTTGCTAGGCCATAACCTAATCGGGCTCGGACCCGGGCAAACCCTGGCTGAGCAACTGGGCCCTGGTCAAATTTGCACCTCTATTTTGATGTAATGTGAATATATATATATATATATATATATATAATATATATATATATATATATATATATATATATATATATATATATATATATACTTTTTTGCACGTTTTTTATAAGAATCTTTATGTGTATCTTTTAAAAAGGAAGACTTTGAAAGTGTTTATAACTGTCACTACATATGTATTACAAAATGTTGAAAATTACTTTTCCATTCATGACCATAGCGAACAAAATTATACCAAACAGAACTCCTTTCACAAACCACAGTTCACTACCACTTCATTCACAAATCACAATTCGTGACTACAATGTCCATGCACTGCCACAACCTTCAATTCAATACATAGGTTCTAAAAAGAATTATAAGTTATGGTTGAAAATGGTAAGTATTTGATAAAATATACATATATTTTATTTTTACTGATTTTAGTTCATTACTATGGATGTGTGCATGTATAATCACAGGTGGGTGATCTGAAGAAAGGACTGAACCCCATAACGATTTCTCACCTTCAATTCAAAACTCCATATGTTTCTGTTGCCATTAAAGCTGGACTTATCACAGGAATCATTGCCCTAGCGGTATGATTTGCATATATTAATTTGTTATTTACTTTTATAGTCAATAACAAATATATTGTTCATTATTACAGGAAGGAGTAGCAGTAGGTAGGAGCTTGGCTCTGCTGAAAAATGAGCAGATAGATGGGAACAAGGAGATGATTGCTTATGGGATGATGAACATAGTTGGTTCTTTCTTCTCATGCTATCTCACCACTGGTAATTACTTTGGCTCTGCTTGTTAATGAGGTGTTCTCTCGTTGCAGTTTTGAAAAAAAATACAATCAATATTTTTTGTTGGAACAACATGCTATGGGCTGCGTGCCCATTTTTTTAGTCTTAATATTTTATATATTTTTAATAATTTGTTGGTCTTTAAGAATTTATGCTTATGTCATTATCAGGTCCTATATAAGAACACTTTGTGGTATTTTTATGTTATGACAGAAAGAATTCTATGTTCTTGTCTTTGAAGTAAGATTTTGGAAGCTTTGTCCTCTCTTGAGCACACCTGGCCTAGGCAGCCGCGATTCCCATTCCATTGTATCTCTTGCAACTGTCATCCTCATCTCTGGTCACACTCTGGTCACCCCTCAGAGTAGGCATGCACATATTATCTTGGTATCAAAGCTAGGTTCCTTCCTCCTCTCTTCCTCCTTATTCAACTTCACACTCCAACGTACCAACCTCTGTGCTCACGAGAACCTTCCATCTTCGCTGAAAGTTCCCAATAGGGCCTTCTATCTACTTCCAGCAAGGTTGTGATGCCAACCACATCTCTCGGTCGAACTTCTACATCTCCAACACAAATCTCCTCTTTGATTCATCCTCGTCTCCTGCACAATCTGTTTCCTCGAGCCCCTTAAGTTTTGAGCCTCTTGTTTCCATCGACCCATACTTCTGCCAAGTGGGCCCGATGTCATAGAGTCATCTGCTTAAAGGTGACGAGGATGAAGCAGAGAGGAGATTCATGTTGGAGATGTGGAATCCCGGTTGGGAGACGTGGTTGGCTTCACAGCCTTACTGAAAGCAGACAGAGGGAACTGCTGGGAGCTTTCAATGAAGATGGAGTGTTCCCGTGAGCATAGAAGTTGGAGCGTCGAAGTGTGAAGTTGGATCGAGAAGAAGAGAGGTGGAAGGAACCTATCTCTGATACACAGATGTTACGTGCCTAGTTACTCGGAGGGGGTGTCAGAATGTGATAGACCAGAGACGAGGACGACAATGACAAGAGATATTGGGTTTGAGAGTGCGCAAATAGGACCTGAACACCTGCAAATTAATTCAGCAAGAGCGCACACACAACCACTTAGCAATACCAAACACAAAATAAATCAAATATAAAATAGCACATAACGATATTTTTAACGTGGATACACAGTTGGGTGAAAACCAAGGAACGATTGGAGTCTAACTCAAAATACAACCATTAAAACGTGTATAAAACAAGCAACAACGAAATACATGTTTTCCCTCATCGATCAACAAAGAATCTCATCCACTTTGCAACATAATAAATTACACAAAGACTTTAAATAAATATAAGTTACCACAATAACTATTGAGACAGATAGATATGATTCTCTCTGATGTAGTGTACGCATAATTTGTTTTTCTCAAAATTTGCGTCTTTAGCAAAGTTCCCCCTTGACCTGAACATAATCATTGTTCACGGTCCTCCTTCTCTGCGGTCGACAAGGGTCAACAACACTAACTTTACCGTCAATGACACTTCTTCACTGATGTCGTGACCTCGGTTGTTGAAGCCGGGAAAATCTCTACTTCAAATATTTGGATCAATGATGTCTAAGGTCGCTACTCCGGCGATCGGGCTTGCCGGGTTAAGGGGCAAGGACAAGGAGGAGACTAAGGGAGCACTAAAAGGACCCTTAAGTGTTGCAGCAGGGAAGTCCTTCCACGTACCCGTAAGCTTAATGTTTAAATACTGATGACAATACATTATATTTTTATTGCAACTCATAATTTGTAGCAAGGAGATCATATTAGCAACCAACATATTTTTCCTTGGATTTATTTACTTCATCACACTAACATTTAACTCATATACTTGAACAAATAAATCAAATAGGAATTGTTAATACTCTTTACATTCTCGCATCTCAAATTATCGAAAAGTTAATATTTTGTGTACTACAACTAAGATTAGGTCAGCATCACGTAACATTTCATTTGTTCTAAAAGTTGATTAAAGATAGAGCTCAGATGTCTCTAAATAGATAATTGTAATAAGAAATAATTTTTTGTGACTCAATTGTGATCTCTACATGTGCAAATTTTGGTATAGATATTGATCATAAAAAAATTCTTCGTCTTTTTATTTGGCCCATAGTCAAACTTCTTGGATCCGTCCCTGAATCCGGCCAACCGCAAGAAGTGGGTCACATTCTGGAATGCCATTCCATCCCCACCTTAAACATTCCGAAATAACCTTCATCACTTATATACTTGCATTTATTGACTATTAAGTGTATTCAAACTTGTAAAGTGTCAGTAAATGATAAAAGACTTACATTTTTAGATAAGATTGATGATTTAAATGTGATAATTTTATCCTTTTTCTTTCTTCCAGGTCCCTTTTCAAAGTCAGCTGTGAATTATCATGCTGGGTGCAAGACCCCAATGTCAAATGCTATACAGGCAGTGTGCATGATGTTGGTGCTTCTATTTCTAGCTCCTCTCTTCAAGTACACTCCCCTTGTAGCTCTCTCTGCCATCATTACAGTCGCCATGATCGGCATCATCGAGCTTCACGAGATTCGCCATCTCTTCAAGGTTGACAAGTTTGACTTCTGCCTCTGCATGAGTGCATTGCTTGGAGTCCTATTTATCAGCATGAAGGCTGGTCTCGCTCTCTCAGTAAGCAAACTTTACTAACTCAAGTCAATATAGTGTATGTGTGTGTGTGTATATATAATTCAATAGAGTTGTAAATAAAAAGGGAAAATCGTTGAATAAGAAATCAAATTTAAAGAAAATACAAAAGAATAAGAATATAAAAATATTAGTAATATTATAGAGTAAAAAAATAACATAAAAGAAGGAAATTCAATAAAATGATAAAAAGAATAGTCATTCAACCATTTTGATTCAATTTATGAATATTCACAACCTCTACTCTCTAGCTTGACTTTTGATACAAAGCATTTTTAATTCTTTCCATAATTATTAAATGAATTTCCTATCAACTTATCCAATCTAATTTCATTGTAGACATAGTTGACACTATTAAGAAAGATATAAAATTCTCTTTATGAGTTCAACTTATCCAATATATATATATATATATATATATATATATATATATATATATATATATATATATGGGTTAATCACAGGGACCTCCCGTGAGTTTGCATAATTACTGGTTGCACCCCACTATATTTCAAAATTACATTTATCTCCACTCGAAGTTTCCTCGGTTTACAAAAATGTTCATTCGGTTTAGAAATAGGGATGTAAAATGATAAAATATGCTAAATTATTTGATGATGTCTCAATTTTATGATGTTATATTTATTATATATTCATGACAAAGCGTAAAATGTAACACATCATTTTCAATCCAGAGTTATTACAAAACATAAAATTGGAATATCATAAAATAATTTGACATATTTGATCACTTTCCATCTATATTTTTAAAGAAAAAGATCATACCTTTCAATGTAAAGTCGTTATAAAGGGTAAAATTGAATAACATAAAATAATTCGTCTGATTTAACCATTTTCCAACCATATTTCTAGTGTAAGAGACTTTTTTGTAAACTGGGAAAACTTAGAGGGGAGGTAAATGTAAATTTGAATGATAGAGAGGAGCAACCAATAATTATGCAAACTCATAGAGGTGGCCCCTCGCAATTAACTCTATAAATATATAGACATACACACAAACATACATACATTCATGTACACATGATCTTTGTAATTATCTGAAAGGGTTCAAATTGTTTTTCCAGTTCTTATTATCGATAATTAGAGCACTTCTTTATGTCGCAAGACCTATGACCTGTAAGCTTGGAAATTTGCCTGGAACCGATCTCTACCGCGACATCCAGCAATACCCTAATTCTAAGAGCATTCCCGGTATTTTGATCTTGCAACTGGGCTCTCCTATCTATTTCGCCAATGCTGGATATCTTAGAGAGAGGTAGGAAAATTCATAGCAACTCTATTTAATTCATTCAGTTTTTTTTAATTATCTCATTTTCCCTCTATTTTTGCATAATTACAGCGACCTCTTCTCTATATTTCATAATTACCAATATGTCTCATCTAAATTTACAGCTTTTAACACAGTTTTTATTGTACATGAATATTAACAATGTAAATATTGAGGAGAGATTTTGTAGTTTTAAAAGATAGAGAAGAGGTCCATATAATTACGCAAAGTAGGTGAAAACTTTTTTGGAATTATATAAATTCAAAAACAACGTTCATAAATATATTCTAGACTTTAGTTCATCTAAGAATAATATTGATGCATGGATGCATGCTTGATGAATTCAAAATTTTCTTCTTATGTTATCTACTGAGACTTAGGATCACAAGGTGGGTGGAAGCAGAAGAGAATGCAATTAAGGAGCAGAGTGGCAAGGATTTGCATTATATTATATTTGATTTAAGTGGTAAGTTTTATAAATTAAACTTATATATGTTAAGAAATAATAATTATAAGAATATTGAAGCAATCACAAGCATTATTGTTAATTATATATATCTATATGATAAATGATTGTTTAATATACAGGTGTGACTACCATTGACAACAGTGGCATTGGAATGATGACTGAAGTCAAAAGGACACTTAACAAGAAAGGGATAAAGGTATGCATGTGTTCATACCCATATGTTGGAACATAAATATAGCGTGAATTTTCTTCACAGACAACATAGGATCTATTTGTTTGAGCGGTGAGAATGAGTGGGGGGAGATGAGGGGAGAAAACTATAGTCTTAAATAAGGCCATAAGACACTTTTTGAGCGACGGTGGTGAGAATAGAGGTTTATCAAATAATTCAAATTAAGTTGAGTGGAACATAAGTTTGACCACATGCATATGATCTCCTCCTATTTGGATACTCGCTTGACTTTTGCCCCAATTAAGTAGTTTGTTATTCGATAATTTGATCGGAGGTCAATTTTATTTTAAAGCGACTTGTAGCTCCTATTTGTCATGGTTGCTTCCACATTATGTCGATCTGATCAAGTTTCAATAGAAAGTTAATTAACAGTCATAGTGTATATGTAACACCCCGCCTTTTAATTGGGTTACTAAAACACTACCCAATTAAAGTAGTCTGACCACTATTAGGACACAGTAGGAGCCAGTGGACCCCTCCATTGTGCCCCGACGGAAGGGTGACTTTACTGGGCCCAAGGTGCCTACCTTGGCCCAATTAGGCCATGCACACAGACAAGCATCGTGCGGTAAATGAACGGTCCTGTGTACCTGCCCCGTTACCACATGGCGATTGTCCTTAGCATTTGGTCCTCATGCTAGGTCCACGGGCCTGGGTTTCATTTAGGGTGGAGAGGTGCGTGCTCACAGTCTCCACATGGATGAGTGAGATGATATAAACCATTTTGAAAAAGGTTGCTTGCAACCTAAAGATTAAAAAAATGTTTTTTTTATTTTCTTTATAATCAAATTTATGGCAGTAGCAAATTAAACTGAACAAACATTAATTTAATAAAATGTCGTAAGATTATTCTTTTTACCATGAATTTATATTATCTCATATTCTCAACTAAGTTAGATGTGCAGATAAGGCATGTCAGGCCAAGACCTCCCGGGCCCGGACTTTTTTTACTATCGGGCTCAGACCGGATCTTGCTTAAACCGGGCGCAGGTCGTACCCGGGCCCTTGAAATTTAAGGGGGCCTGCTGAGCCCACAAAACCGGGCTCAAACAAGACCCCAAAAGCAGCAGTTAGCTGTCAAAAGGGCAGCTAGCTGTCAAAAGGGCAGCTAGCTGGTGCACGCATGACAGCCAACATGTTGGGCTTCCACACTCTGGCTGCCCAACAATAAATGTTGGGCAAACATGTTGGGCGTTTGCCCAACATTTAATAAATGCTAGGCAAACGCCCAACATTTAGTTAATAAATGTTGTGTTGGCGTGAGCCCAACAATATAAAAATGCTGGGCATTTGAGCTCCCAGCATTTATATATTGTCGGGCTCAATGCCCAACAATTATATTTAGGTATAATCGGGCCGATAGCCCGGGCCGGGCACCATGCCAGGCCCTAGCTAAATAAGAGTGTCTTTTGGCTTGGCTCGGGCCTGGCCCGGGCCTAATTGGGCTCGGGCCTAACCGGGCATTGGCCCGGGGCAAATTTACACCTCTAATCTAAGGCTAAGACAATAGTCATTTATGTAATCAAAATCAAACATTCAACATAAAAGACGAGATATGAATAATGATAATAAACTTTCACCCCACAAGCCTATTAAGGCGCTTTTTAACAATTTGAATGTGTTCAACTATTCCGGCATCCTTTGATTGTCCTCACTCTCTCTGACAGTAATACTATGTATTTTCTTCAAGCTAATGAATTTTTTTAAGAATACATAATTGATTAATAAGTTTGATTAATGTGGTATTGTGGCTAATCTCGCAGCTGGCATTATCAAACCCGAGCTTAAAAGTAGTGGAGAAGCTGTCTTCGGCGAAACTTATTGACGCGGTCGGAAAGGAGTGGTTCTTCCTCTCCGTCGGCGACGCGGTCGAAGGCTGCCATTTTGTTCTGCAAGAAGAAGCCAAATAAGCAGACCGGCATTGACGCATACCAAGTAGAGCATAAAGGCCAGCAGAAATACATCTAGCTCCTTTTTTTTCATTTTTTTCTTCTAGAATACTGTCTAATGCTTTTGGTTTTCTCACAGCAAGTTTTGTTCGAAATAGGTGCATGAATACTTTTTTTTTATTCTCATATTGGTCTCGAAAATTTAAGCTTTTTTGAAACATTTTTTGGAGTAACTTTAGTTGCTTAAGAGTTTTAGCTGAAGCGGCGCCAACGTGATGATGAAGTGATGCTGATGTGAATATATCTTTGTTGCGGGTCGTTCAGAGTTCTAAGAAATTGGCCGACTTGGATCGTCTTAGTTGGAGGGTGAGGCGAAGTATGATTGGTCGACTCAGATCGTCTTAGCTAAGGAGTGTGCCGAAGAGCCAGAAGTTAAAGAGAGCTAGCTGGCAGCGAGATTTCTACGTGGAAAACACGAAAGAGAAAAAAAACTATGAGACCTGTGTTGGGGTGTGGTTCATGCGGAGAAAATCACCAAGCTTTACTCTTATGATTTTAGAGTAAAAAATAATCACTGCAGGTATTCTTTAATCCTCTCGTGACCCATGCAGTCAATATAAAAGCATACAATCTATATGCATAATTAAAAGGTTAAACCTCTACCTATTCATGCATGTCTCGCGTGAATGATTAAAAAAAGGAAGATAGGGGTGGAAAAGTCCACCCAGCGGCCCATGTGAAAAAGAGAAAGAAATTAAAATAACGAGAAAACTTTGTGAAGGAGGAAAAGGTTGGCACGTGAGCTATCGGCATCTTCGCTGGGAAAGAGGCAATTCTTGGAGATCTGAGAGTTCAGTCATGAAGCATCTCGCATCTATTTTTTGCCGAGTTTGCGACGTACGTGAAAGAGCGTCGTGTTATGTCGCTCGAAGCATCCAGATGAAGATCTAGGTGGAAATCTCCTACCCGTTGGCCCTAGGTAGGTATAAATAGACAAACCCTTAGGAGTTACTACGGGTATGAGTTAATCGTGTACCCGAACCGACCCGTTACGCCTCCGAACCCGATAATTGTCAAAATATACATTAACAATCTCCTCCTATATTTGTGACAAATATCGTGTACGTTTCGGAGTGCAGAAAGTGGAGAATAACAAAACGAGTTTCCGACTTTACATATTTCCATAAGAGTTAGCATAGTTTTTAAAGAAAAACACAAACATGAGTTTTTAAACAATAACATAATGCAGTCAGATGCGCTGTGCTAGGCTAACTATATTGGTTTGGTTGCCATCCTGTGGTGCTTTGGTTCTTTCCCGTTTAGGGAGTCTGCAGTCAGATGCGCTGTGCCCCCCACTTATTGCAGTTAAAACACCTGCCCTTGAACTTTTTAGCACGTTTTCCAGAGCCTGCAACCTGGGAGCTACCATGTGAGGGTCTGGTCCTCTTAGGGTTCGACACACGTTTAGAACTGAGGACCATGTTAGCTGCAACTTTCTGCTTGCTAACAGTTTCTAAATCATGTCGAGTCATATTCTCATCCTCAATGCGAATAAATCACTTGAGGTAATTAAGAACAACCTACATCTTTTTGTGATACATTTCAGTTTTAAAGTTATACCACGTAGAGGGCAGCTTATAAATGATCGTGCCAGCAACAAAGTTGTCTGGAAGAGAGATATTCTCACTATGTAAAGAGTCTACTAATGTTTCAAAATCCGATACCTGAGGGAGAATCGTCTTCTCCTCGTCGAACATGAAAGAATGGAATTTGTCCACTAGGTGCGCCTTGGACAGATCCTCCTCTTGCCTGAAGTGCTCTTCTAGTGCCTCCTAGATTTTTTTGGCAGTCTTCATCTTGATGTACGTCTTCGCCAGGCTGGAGGACAGACAATTCAACAGGTAGTCGTGGCAGAAGTCCTTATCAGCGATCCACTGAGCCTCCTCTTCAGTCCCCATAACGTCAGCACGATCAGACTGAACTGTGTAGAACACGTTCAGATACTTCATTCCAAACTAGATATTAAGCTTCCAGACGTTGAACTCGGTTGCCGTGAATTTTTCCAATTTAATTATCCGGGCAGGAGAGGAGAAATTGGTTCCTTTCATCATGTTGTATTGCCTTGCTTTCCAATGAAAAAGAACAAAATCAATCGGTGATTCTCAAGCAGTGGTTCAGGAAATCAAGCTTCCTTTCCTTTAAACACAGACGGTGTCGTTTTCTTCCCTGTGGAAAATCACCACTCCCATTTTTTTTCTTTAAACCCAGGCGGCTGGATCTTGCAATTGACGAAGGAGACAACAAAAAATTTCTTCTGCCGATAAAAAAAAACTACGGCTTTGACTAAGGCAGAGTGAATCTCCTCTGTTGAAAATTTCAGCAGTAAGACAGAAGCCCTTCTCTCGTTTTACAGCAACAACAGGTTTTCCACACAGGAATGGTGGTGGAAACTTTTCTCCTGTTTATTTTCTTTCCACCCTTAGCCCGAGCAAATCTTCCCCTGTAACCCCTTTCGATCAACAACAACAGTAACAAGAGTATCGCAAGCGGAAGAAAACTGACGGCCGATCTCTTGGCTCGCAGTCGACGGCGGGGGAAAATCCGCACAGTAACGGGCGGCGGGATTTTACTTTCTCCTTTTGCCCTACCGAGCGCACCTTCCGTCTTTTTCCGATCGAGAGCCAGGCGGCGAGAAATTTAGAGTCCAGGCGGCAGCGCCGGGATAGCGGCGGGAGTTTATTTATTTATTTTTTCTTTGCCCTTGATTCCGATTACAGCGGTGGAGGCGGCGGCGGCTTCTCTTCGATCGAGCTCTTGGACGGGATTCTGCCGGGAGTCGATGGCTGGATCGTGATTCTCGACCAGACGGGAGAATAGCAGCGGCGCACGACGTGAAAAAACAATTCCAAACCTACCCTGTTCCGATCTCTAGAGCGGCGGCGTGAATCGAGAACGAAAACCAAAAAGGTAAACGGTTACAGGATGCAAAACGTGAGCGAAGGGGGGGGGGGGCTTGCTTCGAGAATGTTATGTCGCTCGAAGCATCCGGATGGGGATCTAGGTGGAAATCCCCTACCCGTTGCCCCTTGTGGGTATAAATAGGCAAACTCTTAGGAGTTACTATGGGTATGGGTTAACCGTATACCCGAACCGACCCATTACGCCTCTGAACCCGATAATTGTCCAAATATACATTAACACGTCGAGGTTGCAGCATCCGTGGAGAAGTGTCGTCTATGCTGAAATTGGTGTAGTCGGACCTTGTCAGCCGCAAGAGGATCATGAACGAATTTGTTCAGGTCGAGATGGAGCTTCGCTAAAGATGCAAATTTTGGAGAAATGCAAGTTATACATAAACTATATCAGAGAGAATTGTATTGATCTGTCTCGATAATCACGGTAGTAACTTGTATTTATTTGCGTAAGTTATTGCATAGGGAAGTGGGGGAGATCCTTTGTGGATCGAGTAGGGAAAGTTTGTATTTCTATGTATTTTGTATAGGTTTTAGTGGTGGATTTCCGAATTTGACTCTGGTCGTCTAGTGGTTTTCACCCAACCGGGTTTCCTGTTTAAAAATCTCTCGTGCACTATTTTTTTTTGCTTAGATTGTTTTCTTTCGCTAAACGAATATGTAGTTACTCTCACCAAATTAATTTGCAGGTGCTTAGGTCGGATTTGCGTGCTCTCAAGTCAAACAAGTGATATCAGAGCGAGGTTTCTTGTCAGAGATGTTATCGTACTAACATGTCTTAGATTTGAGATGATCCCATTGGATATTTCACGTTGGTGTTCGGGTGCGGTAAGTAACGACTATTGATCCGCTCCCTGACCTCTTTGATTGCTTTCTTTGAAATAATTGGCTCAGAGAACTGGTGTCAGTCCGACTAGTGATAAAGCATGATGTAGTCTACTTCAGGTTCAAGCTCCAAGCAAATGGTGAAATTGAATGACATGAACTACAACCAATAACACTTACTAATGGAAGATCTCATCTACGTCAAGGGCTGTCATGCTCCTATATTTGAGGAGATGCCTATAGATATGAATCAAAATAAGTGGATGATGGATCACTGAAAGTTATGCGAATTCATCAGTCAGTTCATGGAGCCAATCATCAACATTTATGTTGTCAGTATCTTGATGCAAAGATACTTTAAAATACTCTCAAAAGGTCGTATACAAAAGATGTTGTCATTAACAAGCTATATATATTGAAGAAGTTAGGGGATTTTAGATACAGAGTGTGATCCCCTATCCTGGATATTGTTAACTAGTTCCAGGGTATCATTGACCGCCTCACTGCTATAAAGATGACCTTCGAGGATGAGATTAACGCATTGTAATTGCTGAGGTCTCTTTCAGACTCTTAGGAGATGGTAAGAATTTCTTTGATCAACTTCTCTCTTGGTTGAATCATTACTATGGAGATTGTCAAGAGTGACATCCTAAACGAAGAGGTGTGAAGTAATCACAAGGACATTTTGGGTCTTCTTCATGAGCTGATGTCCTCAACATTGAGCTTACGGGAAAGACATGAGCAAGAGTTAAGAAAGGAAGAGCGAGATGAGTCAAAGCAGAGGGAATTTTATGTCCTGCTACAAAAATGTGGAGTGTCATTGCTTCCATAAGAAGGGTCATATTATGAAATTTTGTTACACTCTGAAGAAAGATCAGAAGAAAAAGGGAGAGTACACAAATGAGAAGATGGACACGCACACGACAGACATCGCTTCTGCAAATGAGGATGATGTCATCATTATAGGAGGTGATGCCACTGCTACACTTTCGAGCTATGATATGAGCTGGATTGTGGGCTCGAGTTCTTATGCACAATAGAGAGTTGGTTGCTACCTATATCGCTCACAATTGTGGAGTGCTTAAGATGGGCAATAAAGACACATCGAAAGTCATTCGTATGGAAGACATGCACCTGAAGACAAGAACAGAAGGTTTATTGATTCTAAAGGATATGTGACGCATACCTGACATCTATTTTAACCTATTTTCAGTTGGGAAGCTAAGTGATGATTGACATTTGAGTGTCTTTGGTAGAGATTTTTGGAAGCTAATCAAGTAGTCGCAAGTAGTGGCCAGAAGTTACAGAGACACTAGTTTATACTGCATGAAGGGGAGACCTTAAGCTTCTTAAAACAACACTGTCATAGAAAGTGTATTCACTTCCATATAACATAAGAGATTATGCATATTAGTCAGAGGAGCCTTGAATGTCTTTCCAGGAAGAAGATGATGACTGATCTATATGCATATCAGTTGGAGAGGTGTGATCACTACATGACTGGGAAACAAAATAGAGTTTCATTCTAGAGCTACAACTCCACCAGAAGATTCAAGCCACTGGAGCTTGCACATATTGATGTTTGCAAGCCATTGAAGGTCAAGACGAGAGGAGTGTCTTAATTTGTGATGTTCATTGATAATTTTTTGAGGAAGTTTGGGCCTACACTATTAAGACCAAAGATGAAGTCTTTGACACTTTTCAATGATTCCACGTCGAGGTGGCAAGACAATCAGAGATGAAGTTTAAGTGCATCATGTCTGAAAATGGAGGAGAGTATATTGGTCTTTTTGATGAGTACTGCAGAGAACAAGGGATCAGACATGAAAAGACTCCTCCCAAGACGCCACAGCTGAATGACGTGGCAAAAAGAATAAATAAGACATTAATGGAGAGAGGAAGGTGCATGTTGTTTGAGGCAAAGTTATCTGATATATTTCGGGGTGATGCTTTGTATACAATTACACAAGCCATCAATCTTACCCAGTTCTGCACTACAATACGAGGTTCTTGATAGGATCTGGTATGGGAAAGAACCTTCGCATAGTCACTTGAGAGTATTTCGCTACAAAGTCTTTGAACACGTCCCGAGGGACAAACGATCAAAAATGAATTATAAGATCATACAATCCATTTGGCATATGGACGCAGTGACGAGTTTGACTACAAGTTCTTTGATCCGGTTGAGAAGAAACTTGAATGCAGTCGCGATGCTGTATTTATTGATCAGGATCAGACTGTGATTCTTCATAAGACAACAGATAAGTCCGACTCTCACACTGATGTAGTGTCTCCTACAAATATAGGTGATGACATCGAGGAGGCCCAGTGCCTGATTAGATACAAGGCACTAAGCCACCTCCAAATCATGAAGGCACTACTGATGGTGAGCCTACAGAGGACATCACTAATGATGCATCTATATCAGCAGTTAAGTTCACTCTGCGGAAGTCTGATCGAGTCAGGCGCTCGTCTTCCGGACATTCTGCTACCGAGTATATTATTTTGATTGATGCAAGGGGACCCTGAGTGCTTTGATGAGGCAATGCAAAGCTCGGAGAAGGAAGAATGGATGATTGTTATGTTGGAGGATATGGGTGAGCAAAATAATCGAAACTTGATATCTACTCAAAAATTGCTCGAGTTTTTATTCGAATCGAACTCAAAAAAATTGAATCATATCAAATCGAATCAAAATTGACTCGAAATCAATTTCAAGTCGCTCGATTATGTATTCAATCCAGCTCAATTTATGATTTTAATAAAAAATTTAAATTTTCAGGCACCCTGCCACACTTTTCATAAACCTAGTTTCCAAGGTGTCTTACCTATTCACACCATTACTGTTAGACCTAGAACATCACTCGTCACAGGTCTAGCACCTCTGGGAGTAGGAGAATAACCCTTCACGTGTATACCTAGAGCAACACGTCATCCAAGGTGTTTATTGAGAATTTCATTTGTCAAATTCCTTTTTTAGTTTTTCAATCTGTTACTCATTATTACATTTCTTTTTCCATCTGTAGCATGTCATCCAAGGTGTTACTCATTGTTACATTCTCTTTCCATTTATCTTGCTCATAAAGGCTTTAAATCAATCAAAAATTTTACGAGTAATTTGAAGTGCAAATTAATTTTGGCTACGTGCAAACTATTGTTATGTGTAAACCACAAAATTTTACGTGCAAATCAAATGAAAATTTTAAAAATAACATTTTTATCTTTCAAAATCATGTCAAACAAGTACAAAATGGTCCTTAACAAAAAAATTGGAGGCTGTGAGGATGAATTTCCAAGGGATGATAATCCGCATTCAAGCAAATTTTCTTCATCTAAAAGCTGTGACATTGATTTCATGTTCCTGCATATTAAGGAAATTGTTGAAATGTAAAGGAGTAAAGGATAAGGAAAAATAACTATTAGCAAAATATTAGGATACTACAAAAGGATTCACAAACTATTAGCAAATTATTTCATCACAAAATAACTATTAGCTCAGTAGCATTAGTAATTCAGAAAATAAAACATAATTGTTAAACAATAATAATATTCATATATCAAGGTGTTCTTAAATCCTCGAAGTGCTTTATAAAAGCCCAGCGGCATTGGGAGTAGCCATGGATCTAAAGCAAGGGTTTCAAGAAGAGCCCCAACAATGTTGTTTTGAATTTGTGAGAAACTTACATTTCAAACAGACTTGCTAATTGCCTGACGTTGTTTTTTATGGACGGATGAGTTTCTTGGGGTTGTCAGGCTCGAATGAGGCCACCGAGGGATCTTCTTACACTAATCATTGTTGCATTCTTCAACTTGTGGAAACGAGAAGAGAGGGGGTGGGGTGGGGTGGGGGCGGGGTCTGATCGGGCTCGCGAAAACAAGAAGAGAGGAGGCAGATGGGAGTAGCCGAACCGAATGATGAAAAAACCCTAATGGTTTGCACCTAGCCATAAGAGTGCTCTGATTATTTTAATAAAAGTTATTATTAGGTTTTTCGGGCAGTTTACACCTAGCCATAATAGATTTGCACATAACATAAATCAATTATGTTTTTAAAAACCATGAAAAATGTATTAGAACATGAGAGATGACATAGTATTTCATTAATTATGTTTTTAAACCATTTTATAATAAAAAATAGTGAATTTCGAGTCAGCTCGAAGTCAATTTGAGCCGGCTCGGCTCGAAATGGATATTGATTTTGAATGGATTTGGAGTTGAAAATTTTGATTCCGAGCCATCCCTAACTTGATCAAACTTGACTCGATATCACCCCTATAGGAGGAGATGCAATTTCTGCATGAAAACTACACTTATGATTTAGTGAGATTGCTTAAGGGAAAGAAGACTCTAAAGAATCAGTAGTTTTTCATAATAAAACATGAAGACCCCTCGCCACCACTCAAATACAAAGACAGATTAGTGGTGAAGGGTTTTAGCCAGAAACAAAAAGTTTATTTTTATGAGAACTTCTCTCCTGTTGTGAAAATATCGTCTATTTGGGTTATTTTGGCCTTGCTGCGACGCTAGATCTGGAGATCGAACAGATGAATGTCAAGAATGTCTTTCTGTATAGTAATCTTGAGGAGTTGTATATAGAGCAGTCTAAAGATTTTATGGTGAAAGAGAAGGAGAGCTTAGTCTGTCGACTGAAAAAGAGTTCGTATGGCCTGAAATAGACTCCGCTACAATAGTACAAGAAGTTTGATGCTTTTATGGGGGGAGATCGACTTCAGGATGACCACCCTTGATCATTGAATGTCTGTAAAGCTTTATTCTCTAGAAGATTATATTATTCTATTCTTATATGTTGATGACAAATTGATAGTCAAGAGAAGCACTGCATGCATTACAGAGCTAAAACGAAAATTAAGCTCCATATTTGTAATGAAAGTCTCGGAAGCAACAAAAATCATCCTTGGAATTCATATTCGGAGAGATAAATGCTCTATGTTACTTTGGCTATCGCAATAGAGATACACCAGAAAGATGCTACAGAGATTTAATATAAATTAGGCAAAGAAGGTGAACACGTCTTTTGCATCTCACTTTATACTTACCGTTGACCAGTGCCCGAGTTGTAAGACCCCCTCCCCCAACCCTTACCCGAGTCGGGACGGAGACGGACCTTACTTCCCAAGACGTCCACCCAGTGCTTTCCAAGTTGCAATGACCCATTCTACCAAGCACTAGTTGGCCTCCTTATCAGGCATGAATCACAACCATACACATCACATCGTATATATGCGGAAGCAATAACAGAAAGTCAACCATATATATATGGGCATATAATATATATATATATATATATATATATATATATATATATATATATATATATATATATATATATATCAGAGTAAAAGAATAGGCCGTAGCCACTATTTGTACATGTATGTCTGTGGGCACCGAAATATATACTACTAGAACTCTCTCTATCTCTCTCTCATGTCTTATGCTCTAGAAACTCACGTATCAGAAGTCTGGAGATGACGGGGGTACCTCTGCTCGAGTAGTCATATCTGTTGGTGCGCTATCATGCGACAACTGGACTTCCCGTTGATCTGTCTCCTATGAATGGTTATTTAAATAACTGTTAGTCACACAGCTAAGTATAAACACATGATCTCCTCCCCAGATCCATATCCTAGGGACGAGCCTACACACCCAACAATAAGTAAATAGCCGAAGCAAGAGAGAGTTAACAACAACATTTTAATATAGACCATTTTCAATTCATATGCTAGGAGTAAATATTTGAAAGAGTGCAGCATAATATAACTGGAGAGGTAGAAACATAAATATCAGTTATATATCCAGCGCTCTACTAGCTATCACATAATTAACAGGTACTCATAACCTATAATCACACCGCAGATGTTCAAAACATTCCAATACACTATAGGTATTCAAACCCACGCACACACTCACTATGTTGACATGGATTGGTCCGCTTCTCTTTAAGTAGGGTAGCGAACCCCGCGGGCCTCACCGATGTGGCCGTCGGCAACATTGGTCAGTCCTGCCACTTCTGAGTTTGGTCGTACCTCTCTACCCAGGCCCATACATACGACCAGTTGTATTCTTGGATATGAGCGGCATCCGACGAATTCTGAAATTTAGGCCGACCGGCAGAGGAAAACCCAACGAGGAAAAATACAACGGCCGGTCACCCGTGGCACATATCTCCATATCATCATGAGTCGTCAACCTTCTCGTACGGTACAAACGGTATGCAGAAGTGTCTGATTCGCCACTATTTACCGTAAGCAATTTACAAGCATTCAATTTTATTTAATTTTGACGGCACACATCAGGTATGTGATGGCATGCCCTACCTGGCTTCAAAAATTCTGGCAAGTGGCATTCTTAAAATATATTGCTCAACTTTCGATAAGGAGTGCAACGAGCGTGAGATCACATTATTTGGGGCTAACTTGGGAGGAATATCTCGACTCCTGTTATCCTCAACTAACGCTCTACCAACCCAACTGCTCGTCAGAGGAGGACCCGTGCTTATAATGCTGAAACAATAAATTGTAGTAATTTAAATGCGAGAATAAAATGCTACTAGAAATATGCTACAAAAATGAAATGTTGAACTGAACGCACTGAAATAAAGTGTTGAAGTAAATTAGACCAATACAAAATTATAATAGTAATGAATAATTTTTTTTATAAATAAAGTACTAAAAAGAACTGGACCAGTATAAGACTGGAGTAGTATTGAAAAGAAAACTAAACTTAAAGTACTAAAAGAAACTGGACCAGTACAAGACTGAGAAAAATAGATAATGCAATAAAGAAAATGGATAGTAGTTCAATCACTCCATTTTCAGGAGGCTTCAGTTCCATTTCCATCATAGGAGGGATGTTCAATTTCATCTCCGTTCATAAGAGAAAAGTTCAGTTTCATCTTCGTTCATAGGAGGAATGTTCAGTTACATCTCGTTCATAGGAGGAATATTCAATTCCATTTCTGTTCTTTTGAGGAATATTCAGTTTCATTTCTATTTTTAGGAAACTTCTTTTTAAGTTTCACCCCTTATTATAGTACGATATTTGTTTAGTTGTGCCTTCTGAACACAGCTTTGTTGCTCGAGTTAGGCCAAATTCGAGCATTTTCGTAGAAAGATTTATTTTCCTCGAAAATCAACATCGAGAATCATTTCAAAATAATGGGAAAAAACAATATCTGATTCGAGGTTGGGCATTGCTCTACTCATAGCTCATAATTCTCATTTCTTAATTCGCCCGAGAAAAAGCACTCGATAATTTGCAAAAATTCTCGAAACACTCCGAGTTTGAGATCTTGCCTCGATAATTCTCATCATTTATTTATTTGAAACATAATTCTCCAATTAAAACATGATCGCATGCCATGCATTCTTTTTCCAAAATATTTGAACGTGCTAATTTCAAAGCGCGACCCTAAGCTCTGAAAAATTAGAAATCTTCAAATTTTCCTCAAAAGTCCCCAAATTTTAATACAATAACAAAGATGGCCTAATTTGAGCCTAGAAATATTTACAGAATTTTTCGATCAATTTTGGTCTCATAATTTGATCAAACAAATTTTATTTAGATATTTTAAGGCACCAAATTAATTTATAAAAATTCCCCAAAATTTGAGTTGATATCCCTCATCAAATGGAACAACTCTCATGTTCAAAGATTTTTCCTAAGAGCCTAGATTCACTTCAAACAAATAATCAATTTTCTTATTTGGAATTTGGTCTGCAGATAGCAAATCTTTCAAAAACGGGTGGCTGAGATTGAGCCAACCCGCGTGCTTTATACTTCTGCCCCCACATCGGATCTGTTACTGATCCATTGTGTGTGTGTGTGGGTGGGGGGGGGGGGGCTATGCCGAGGTAGGGGTGGGAATTCAGATAATCCCGACCATCTGATCTCATCGTGGAGATCGGACGATAGCTGCTGCTCCCCGGTGGTACAGAGGGTGGAGGTCTCTGCCACCATAGGTCCCCAGCTACCAGTCCCCGGCGCTGCCCCCGGTCGACTAGTCGAGGGCCTTCGAGTCATTTGGCAGTGGTATAGCGGCCAGGCGTCGCCGACCACTCCTGGTATTTACAACCCGAAAGCAGGGTAGCACGACCTACTCTGCACCTGATGATGTCGCGCTGCCCTGCCTTTTTGGTGTCTTTCACTCCACTACTCCACCCCAGGTCGGCGGGTCAGTGTTTGTCCTTCCCTCCGGTGGTGGCCCGACGGTCATACGCCGTCGGCTGCCGCCGAGAAAATAAAAAAGAGGAAAATATTACTTTTTGGGTGCCACCGAAGGGGCGATTTTTGGTAGCACCACGACCCTCCACCACCCGGGAGAAGCATCCTCAGTGGTATAATACCCTCACAATACCACAACCGGCGCTAAGCAGGGCTCACCATGCATGATCACCACCCAACCTGGAGCTTGGCTCAAGTGGCACTAATGACGCTCCGGACCCCGGGAGGTGCATGCTATATGTCAGGAAGATGAGGAAGGGGAAGGAGAAGAGATTATGCCTGCTGAAAGGGGGCTCGGGAACTGCCTGGCTGAGTCGCCATTGAAGGTGGCGGGATTGGGCAGGCTTGCTCTGGCAAGGGGTGGCTCTCACAGAGGTTTGGGTGGGGAGGTTTGGGCTTTAGGGAGGCGTGCAAGGGAATGAAGAAGGGGGCTCTTATATAGCCGGGGGAGGAGGCTCCTCCTCTCTCACGGCGATGTGGGATTAATCCCTCCTTAGGGAGGGATTAAATCCCCACCCTCCAGCTGTCTAAGGACAGTTGGATGTTGGAGCTTTTCCAGCATGTAGAAAAGAAGGTAAAGCCCTAATGGTCTTCGGCTTATTAATTAGAAAAAGGAGAAAATGGAGAGGGAGGAGGTGATCTCCTCTTGGCCCAAGGCTCTACCCAATATCATGGAATTTGCTGATTTCTTGGGGCCCATTGGTGTATGGGAGGTGGAGCCCATGTTATTCAATGATGGGGAGGTGAATCCCTCATTTGGAAAAATTCCAAAAAATGGATATTTTAAGGGTTTGACCAAAGTAAACCCTAGGGTGGGTCCTCCCATGTGGGTCAAAGTCCAAGTGGGTCCATGTCATCGGGAGATGGGTCAATGTTGGGGTATTGCAGTACAGTCGATGTGTGCACGCTTTTCGGTGCACCGAAAAACTTGGTTGACCACGATTTGACCGCTCGATATCGAAATTTATCGGGACAAACTCTGTTGACTTTGTATTAAACACATGAATCCAATGTCACTGACCGAGGTCAAGTCGAAGTTTATTTGCTCAAAATTCAAAAAATATGTGTCGCGACACACTACGAGACTCAAAATAGTCATATTTGCCATATGACCTCGGATAACAACATAATGAGTACCATCACACTCGTATCGACTATACGAGTTCAGATCACTTTTATTGGGTCCACTATGCTTCTAGTGACCCAATAAAAGTCGGGATGTTACACGAGCACACCTAAAGAAAATAAGGAGATGTAGAAGGTCCCCCATGGTTTTGCAGTTGGCAGTATTATGTGCGCAATGGTGTGCACCTGCCCTGATATAACGCATATTGTTGGGACTGTTAGTAGTTTCTCTCCAATCATGGGAGAGAACATTGGAGCGTTATGAAGTGGATTTTGTGATTTTTAAAAAATACGTCCGACCCGACATTAAAGTTTAGAGACAGTGAGCCTGGGCTACTAGGATATACTACTACTGATATGGCTGGAGATTTGCACTATAAGAGATTGACCTCAGGGTACCTGATCATATATTCTGGAGGAGCTGTTTCATGGAAATCAAGACTCCAAGAATGCATTGCAATGTCGAAAATGGAGGTAGAGTTTATTGTGGTCACTGATACAGGAAAAGATTGACTTTGGATGAAGTGTTTCATCAAGGAGTTTGGTTTCACTCAGGAGCACTACACACTCTTATGCGATAGTCAGAGCGCAATTCATTTGCGGAATAACCCCACCTTTTACTCGAGGTCAAAGTATATTGATACGTGATATCATTGGAAACGCGACATTTTAGAACCGAAGGAGCTGGATTTGCAGAAAGTACACATTGATGATAATGAAGTAAATATGATCAAAAATTCAGTGTCGATGGGGAAGTTTGAAGACTTCCTGAGGTTCGTCGGTATGGAGGTTTCCTCCGCATTGTTATGAAGGGGACAGATTTGTTGGAGTATGGTTCTCATCCGATGCGAAGAAAATAATGGGGATTTACTCATTGCAAGCTCATGATTTTAAAGTAAAAAATAATGGCTCTTGGAATTATTTAAGGCAAATGTTACGTGCAAATCAGTTTTGAATATGTGCAAACCAATTATTCGTGCTGACCAACAAATTATGAGTGCAACCCAAAATGTTATGTGCAAACCAACATTTTTTTTCAAAAACCTTAATAGCCCATTGTACCATCAACAATAAAACAACAATTACAAACTCTTCTAAAATTGCAAGTATCAAACACAACAAGGAGTTTGGAAGCACTCGATTCACATCAAAGAAACATGAGATTTACTCTTCCTTCGACCCTGCAAAAGTTCATCAAGAAGACAACCGTATGCTCCTTTCCCTCAACATCACAACAATAATTTGCACTTAATTTACATATGGACAAATGTCAAGTTAAAACAACATTTACACTAAAACTATACTACTAAATAGGAAAAAAAATCATAAAATGGATGCTTACCAATCTTCTCCATTAGAAGTCCAAAAAGTCAAAATTACTCATTTAAATATCTTTTAATTCTGTTGGGACCTACAAAAGTATTATTTATTAGCAAATATTAACAAGAATTAAATACTAAAGGACTATATAAATCGAGTAAAAAACAATTTTTGTACCATTCTTCAACAATGTAAAGATGATAACTCCTCCAAGTATAGATAATTGGAGGTATTGAGTAGTCATCGCACATCTTAAGTTGCACAAAATGATTTCCATGAATAAATCCTATGAATATTTTTTTCGTGAAGACGGTGGTGCTGAATGTAATGGCAAGAATGTAAAAGACTGGAACATGCTAAAATGGACCAACACAATATTATAATAAGATGTAATGATTAGTCCCATATCTGTCATTGTCATCCACTTATCTAAAGGAGCTGGAACTGTAAGCCCCCGCTAAACCTTGCATCAGGTCAGGTCTGAGGGGATCTTACGTGCCCAAGGCGTCCACCCAGTGCTCCTTTAAGGGGTAACGACCCACTCTACTAAGCACTAGGTGGCTGCCTTGTCGGACTAGAATCACAACATTCACAACACATTAGAGATTTGCGGAAGCATTAACAGGAGAACACTTATATATATATATATATATATATATATATATATATATAAAATACCAAATATGTTTACAAGAGTAGTAGGGACATAGCCTAAGTTCTTATATAAGCCAGCAGGCTGTGAAAGTTCTACATATTGCTCCTCACTCTCTCTCCCTATCCTGCTCACTAGTACTCACGTCTCGAAACTCTGAAGACATCAGTGGTGCTTCTGCTCGAATAGTTCTTCCCACTGGCGCATTCTCCTGCGGCAGGAGGTCACTACGATGCTCTGTTTCTTGTGAATGGTCATTTAAATAACCGTTAGTCACAAGGCTAAGTGGAAACAAGTCTCCTTTCCGGATCTATATCCTGGGAACGAGACACATACACCCAGCAGTATAAGATAGCCGAAGCATGAGAGGGTTAGCATAATATTTCATATTTTAAGCTAAGAGCAACATTAAAGGAAGGGCAACATAACATAACTGAAATGACAGATAAGTAATATACGTTATAGTAAGGGCTCCACTAGCACATCAACACATCAGGTATTCACAACCAGTATCTTATTGCAGGCATTCACAGCCGCGTGCAACGCATCGTAGGCTCTCACAGCCGCGCCAAACACCCTATGTCGATATAGTATGGGTCGTTTCTTTTCAAGCAGGGTAGCGAGCCCTGCGGGCCTCACCGATGTGGCTGTCAATAACAGTGGCCAACCCTGCCACTTCTGGGGATGGTCGTACAACACATCCCCAGGCCACAACGTATAACCCCGTGTACTATTGGATGTGAACGACATCCCGTGTTATCGTATTTTGGCTGACCAGTGGAGGAAAACCCAACGAGGAATAAAAACATGACGACCGGTCACCCGTAGTACCCATCTCTCTGTCGTCTTGAGTCGTCGACCTTCCCGCACCGATACGAACGGTCTGCGGGAGGTACTGACCCTCCACAATTTACCGCAAGTAATTTACAAGAAATCAAACAGTCAATTTTGCTAGCACGCACCAGGTCTATGACGGCCTGCCCTACTATGCTTCAAACTTCGGGCGGCGATGCTTAGCTCAACTTTCGACAATGAGCGTGAGAGCACTTTATTTGGGGCTATACTTGGAGGAACACCTCAACTCCGGTTATCCCCAACTAAGGCTCGACCTTACTAGATAATGACTCGTTAGAGCAGGACCCGGGTTTATAATAGTAAATTGCAGAAATGAAGTGTGACAAATAAAGCTGCTAAACAAAAGCTACAAAAATTTAAGTGCTGGAATGAAATGTGACCAGTACGAAACTGGAGTAGTACTGAATTGAACTGGACAAATACGAGACTGAAGTTGAATTGAAAGTACTTGACCAGTACGGGACTGGAGTTGAATTAAAAGTACTTGACTAGTACATGACTGAAGTATAACTGAATTGAAAGTACTGAATTGCAATTGACCAGTACGAAACTGGAGTACTAAAAAGGAAAGAACTGAATTGAAATTTGACTAGTACAAAACTGTAGTACTAAAAAGGAAAGTACTGAATTGAAATAAATAAATAACTGGACCAGTGCAAGACTGGAATAATCATAAAGAAAATGGTTAATAGTCCAATCACTCCATTCAGGAGGCTTCAGTTTCATTTCCGTTCTAAAGAGGTATTTTTAGTTCCTTTTCAAGATTTCCTTGGGTTACACCCATTATTAAGATTCGATAATTTAGTTGCGCCTTTTGAGTTCACGGTTTAATCGGATCAGAGACTTTTTAGGAGTTACACCCATTTTTATTCGTCGAGAATAATTTGTAACTTACTACTCGTACTCTCACCTTCCGAGCGTGCCCAAATTACCCAAGAGTCGAGGCGCTCGACGTTTTCACCAAATCTCGGAACACCCGGAGCTTGGCTTTTTGCCTTGGCCAATCTTGAATTTATTATTTACTGTTCAACCTATGGAAGGTGATCGCGTGCTCCAATTTCCATTTCCAAGGGAAATGAGCGTAATAAATCCCGAGCGCGATCCTATGATCCAGAAATTAGGAAAAATATCAATTCATATCACCATGCTCCCAAATTTTAATATAACCTTTAATGGGGTATAAAATACACCTATAAAATTTTTCATAATTTTTCGAGCCATTTTGGGCCCTTATTTTGGCCAAATAAATTTTGTTTAGGCTTTTAAAAATACCAAATTATTTTCAAAAATCCCCAAAATTTTTGTGGAGGAAGCCCTCATTATGGGGAACATTTTTTATGTTGACCACTTTGCCTCCAGGGGCTTTGATTTGGCTCAAAAAAATTCCGCAGGTGGCTATTAAAGATTTTGGTATGCATATAGTAGATCAAAATGAGTCTGTGGCTGAGATGGAGCCGGACGAGGCATTATGCCAATTTTCCCCCACATCAAATAAGCCACGGATCCGCTGCGGGTGGCACAGAAGCTGAGGCGGGGCAGGAATTGAGATAATCCCCGCCGTCCATCTCATCGCCGAGAATGGACGGCGGTGATTAACTCCCGCCAGCAGTAAGGCGGTGGCCCTCTGCCACCGCCGACCAGCCATCGCTTGGCGCCAGCACCGCCTCGGTCGGTTCAACGGGGGCCAATGAGTCTTTGGCTAGTGGCCCGGTGGCCTACCGCCGCCAGCCATTGCCGGAATTGGTCAACCCGAGAGCAGGGTGGCGGTGGTACTGCTCCCAGCGCCACCGCGCCACCCTGCCTCTCCGACGTTGAACCTTGGCATGAAACCACCCCCGACCGGTGCGCCGGGGGCAGGGCTCTTTTCCGGTGGTGGCCCGGTGACCAATCGCCGCCGGCCTCCGCCGGAGCTCAAACAGAGTAAAAAATACTGCTTCTCAGGTATCGCCGGAGCGTCATTTTCCTGTGGAACCCCGACCTTCCACCACCAAGGAAAGTCATCCCCGGTGGTTTAGCCCTTCTCCAGCTCCACCTCCGGCGCTGGGAGGGGCTAGTTTGCTGCGGCCACCCCCCGACCTGGAGCTTTGCTCGGGTGGTGCCGGCGGCGCTCCAATCATCAGAAAGCGCATGCAACACGTCAGGGGATAGGTAAGGGGGAGGGGAAGAATGTCCACCTGTGTTGGCGGGGCTTGGGAGGGGCCGGCTTGGTCGACCATGCAAGGTGGCAGGGTGGTGGAGCTCGGGTTGGTCCTTTTCCGGCGACCTGAGCTCCGACAGAGGGGGGGGGGGGGGAAGGGTGGGGGAGATGCTCACTGATCTGAGTGTGTGAGAACAAGGGAGTGGGGCCTTTATATAGGCTGGAGGTGAGGGATTCTACTCCCCTTACACAATGTGGGATTAATCTCTCCTTAGGTTGGGATTAATCTCCACGCTCCAGCTGTCCAAGGACAGCTGGAGGTTCAAAGGATTTCCTCCATATGGGGAAATGGATTTTCCCTCATGGGGGGTCTTTCAAAGTGGAGGAAGAGAGAGGTAGTGGAGGGGGGATTGAGTTGGTGGGCCTCCACTTGCCCCATGAATGTGATTGCTGGTTGGCGGCCCAAGGTGGGTGAGAGGCAAGGCCCTAACTATTAAAGAAGGGGGGGGGGGAGTGAACACCTCTTTTGAAGAAAAATTCAAAAATTGACTTTGGGAGAGTTTGGCCAAAGTCAACTCCCGGGTGGGTCCCTCTTGCTGGTGAAAGTCAAGGTGGGTCCAAGACACTGAGAGTCGGGTCAAAGTCGGGGGGTCGCGTCATAATTTGTGCGTGCACACTTTTTGGTGCACGAGTATGCTTGCTTTGACCATGGATTGACTACTCGTGTCGGAATTTGACCGGGGAGAACTCAGTTGATTTCATATTGACCATACGAGTCCAATGCAACTGACCAGGGTCGAATAAAAGTTCGTTTGCTAAATATTCAAAATCTGCGCGTCGTAGTGAGCTAAAACAGTCAAAATGCGTATTTTCGTCGTTAGACTTTGGATCGCAACGCAACGAGTTCCAATGCGTCCGTATCGGCTATACGAAGCCATAGGAACTGACATAACTCAAATCAAAGTTCTCTAGGTCAATATCTAAAAATATCTCATTTTCGTAACGTTTTGCGGGGAACGATCATATCTACCATATGACTTTGAAATTCACCAGAACGAGTTTCAATACACTCGTATTGACTATACGAGGCCACAGGGCTGACCGAACTCAAATCGGAGTTTTTCTAACTTGGTATCCCGGTCTAGGGTTACCTTTACCTTAGTATGGACCATGGGTAGAGGTTCGAGTAACTTTTATTGGGCCCCTAGGGCTCTGGTGGCCCAATAAAAGTCGGGATGTTACAGGAACGACCAAACAATCAAGTGATTCTTGCAATTCCGATTTTCTAAGCTCCCCAAAAATATCCTCACACAAATCTTTATGTTATTGCATTTCATGTGAAAGGTCAATACAAACTTTTAACCAATCATTTCCCATATTTAATCCATTACTGATTACTCGATAGTCGCAATGTCCATCCCCATCAACATCAAAAACATCAACAATATGCTTTGATATGTATGATGACATCTCTTTATGGACCACTCGAAGTAGTCGTTTTTCATTTGATACACTCTTTTGTGATGGAGGCTTTGAACTTATTTTCAAAGTCAATTCCACACTCTTCAAAACATGTTCAAAGAGGGAGGGATCCCTCTTAGTAGTCTTGCAATCATTTGAGAACTTTTTATAACTTCCTTTAGGTCTACCCTTATTATTGGTTGGAATAGAAGGTTCCATTGTTTGACTTAAAGTGGGATCCATAAGTTCACGTAGTTTTCTTTTTTATCTCTTGTTTTTATAGTTCGGAGGTGTTATTATATCTTCGCAAGATCCCTTCAAATATATTCCACATCAATTTCAGTAGTCACATCCTATTCATCTTTAATGTCTTCGTTTTCATTCATTTCCTGCAAGGTAAGTTGTTTCCAGTGGTCATGTATCATCCATAGTGGAAACATATTATGTTGCCTTATGTAGGGTAGTAAATCATGTGCACATGGTAATCCTAATGTATATTTTGTTCGATGTGTGCATTCTCCAATTGAAGCTTGACCCGACCGTGCTAGCATTTCTTCTCTTTTAAAGTACTCCAAAGCATTGAACAAAACACGCCTAACTAAATTTGAGTATAAAGAAGTGTTGAACTCCTTATTAATTTAAAGGGAGCACTGCACGAAAGATCTATTAATTTCTATGTATTGTAATTTAATCATTTGATCAAATGTTTTCCAAACAGTAGTTAGGTTGCCTATTAAAACTTCAAAAACTTCTTGAGTTAACTGTGAGTGCCCTCCACACGATTTGTGGTAGAATTACCCAAATGTAAATGCAAATCCACCCATGCAGAAACAAAATATTCTTTATAAGGCGTGATCCAAGTTGTCAGAATATAAGAATAAACCTGTGGGTAATTGCTCTCATAATCATTTTTCATGTCAAGGAAATTAGCATACAAATCTGATTCTTTATCTGAGTCAACTAATTGTTGCCATCTTGTTAGGAATTGCTCACTCCTTACCTTTCTTGAACTCCTTCTTACAATGTGCCAATATGCTCCCGCTGATGTGAAACCGACACAAAATATTTTTGGACTTTGGAAAAATAACTGTGATGACATTCATTAATGCTATTTCTCTGTCAGTTACCAATACACAAGGCAATTTCTCCTGGTATAGAGTGGATCGAAAGCAATCAAGAGCCTATGTGTAATTAGCTTGCACCTCATTGGGCATGAATACAAAGGCGGCATAGAAGGTACAGTTGGTAGAAGTGACACCAACTATACTAAGCAATGATAGCTTGTATCTATTATTCTTGTACGTGAAATCAAATAAGAATACAGAAGGAAACATTTTATATAGCTGTATAGAAATAAAATGTGCGAAAATAAGCTTTTCCTTACCCATTCTTTAGATTGTTGTTTCTCACGATAATACCCGACTCTATCACATCTCAAAATAACTCTAAGCTTCAGTCTACTAGTAAGTTTGTCAGCACTTTGGATTGTCACAACAAACCCCAATCCCTTTGCAATTTTCTGAGCCCAAGACACTAACTCCTCTTTAAATTCAAAAGATTGTGATGTGATGAAATGTGATCCAACATCAATTTGTGTTGAATGTGACGATTCAAAATAAGTCAATAATTTGATATTGTCCATACTCGTTTAGTCTACAAAAAAATATGAGAACTAACTTCATCTCTCATACATTTACACATTTACACATTCAATAAAATTGTTATGTTTGCACATAACATTAACAAAAGTAAATATTCACACAATCACTTAATACCTCAAAGAAGGGTCGGAATATATCCACTGTGTGAGAAGCTAAAATCTGAATATACGGAATAGGAATGAGAAGCTGAAATCACCAGTGCTGAAATACCTAGAAAATTAGAAAAAATGGAATAGGAATGAGACTGAAATCACCTATGCTGAAATCTCTAAAAAATGGAATCTGTAAAAAAAATCGGCAAACCTACAGTGATACAAGGCCGGAGGAAGGAGGGGCTGCACGTGGAGGAGTCACTGCCGGCGGAAGGAGGAGCAGCAGGAGAGAAAACCGGCGCTGCGTGCGGATGGAGGCACAACCGACAGAAGGAGGTGCTGCGTGTGGCTACGACAATGCCGACGGAAGGAGGTGTTGGAGCCGTTGCGTGTGATTGGAGGCGCTGCCGGCGGATGACGACCGACGTATTTCGCATAGGCGGAGGCGGACGAAGCTCCCATCGAAAGTTATTTCGCGAGAACAGGGACGGCGAGGATTGATTTGCACCGATCAGGTTTTAGGGTTTTAGTTTTAGGTAATTTTAATAGATTTTATTTAAAACTTTGGGTTGCACTTATCCAAGACTGATTTGCACGTAACATTTGCCTTATTTAATCCCCTGTGATTAATGCAACCTTTATAAAAAAGATATAATGTATATACATAATTAAAAGCCTAAACCTCTACCTATTCATGTATGCCTCGCATGAATGATTAAAAAAGGAAGATGGGGGTTGAAAAGTCCACCCATCAGCCCATGTAAAAATGAGAGAAATTAAAATAGGAAGAAAACTTGGTGAAAGAGAAAAAGTTGGCAGGTAAGCTGCCTTTATAAATCGGCATCTTCGTTGGGGAAAGAGGCAATTCTCAGAGATCCAAGAGCTCAGTTGTGAAGCATCTTGCATCTATTTTTCGCCAAGGTTGTGGCGTACGTGAAGGAGGAACATCAAGGTTGCGGCATCCGTGTTGATGTGTCGCCGGCATTAAAGTTAGTGTTGTCAGCCGCGAGAAGGACCATGAACGACTCTTTTCAGGTCAAGGTGCAGCTTCGTTGTAGACATAAATTTTGGAGAAACACAAATTACGCGCAAATACATCTAAGAGGATTGTATCGATATATCTCAATAATCACTGTAGTAAATTGTATTTATTTGTGTAAATTATTGTGCAACGAGGTGGAGGAGAACTTTTGTGGATCTAAGAGGAAAAACCTGTATTTTTGCTTGTTTATACACATTTTAATGGTGGTTTTCCGGGTTGAACTTCGATCATCCCGTGATTTTCAACCAACTTGGTCCACATTAAAAATCTCTTGTATACGATTTTATATTATTTTACTCGGATTGTTTTCTTCCGCTAAACGATTATGTAGGTGCTCTAGCCAAATTATTTGCAAGTGCTCAGGTCGAGTTTGTGTACTCTCAAACCCAACAGTTTGACCTAGTTAAGACAATCCACTAGTTAACGTTGGGCAGAAAGTTATTTTTGCTAGTGTGGCAGGCCACCGCTCATTTTACAACTGTTATAAGTCTTCTGCGCAAAAAGATGCACACATGGTAGCTACGCGTGCGAGCACGCCCATCATAACTATGTGTGCATGTACGATTTTCAAAATACAAGCACATGCGCACTCTTCATAGTCGTATGTGCTCTCGTGTAAGACCCACGTGAAATATGCATCAACAAGAGGATCCCATCACAAACCACCACGTACCAACCCGCAATTATGAAGTGGATAGCGGAGGAGCAAAGTTATGAACGTCTCATCCCTCCCCCTCCATCTACTCGCAGTGCAACAAATTAGCAATAATGTTAGACGAATAACTATCACATCACAATAAGTTATGAATAAAGTAAGCAAGAATAAGGAGTAGCGGAATACTGCTAATAATATCCATACGGTAGCATCATAAAATTAACAATAAGGAAATAGACAAACAACATCTATATATAGAGTTCGGGTTCGGAAGCCCAATGCTCCAATTATAATGCATATAAAAGTAGGTATGACATGACGACTAACAACACACACAAACCAGGTAATAAATAATAAAAACTAACTAAAAGTCTTCTCTACTCTTCAGCTCCTTCACGGGTCCTCGTCAAAGAGTCTAATATCATGTTCCACCAGCTAAACCTAAAGGGGAGATGTCCAACTGGTGGGTTAGTCATATAATGACTAAGTAACTCCACACCCTCCCCAAGCCATATATGTTCAAAGGAGGGTTGAGACAATATTCTCGCAACAAGTATCGGGATAGAACAAATATATCTATATATAAGGTATGAACAAATGATAAGTATCAAAAGGGCCAGAAGAAAAGTAGATTTAATAACGCTGAAAAATAACAGCAACAAACTACTCTACAAGTACTATCCCAACGATGTCATTTAAAACTAATATATAACACTCGCCTCACATTTAAATAGGGAGTGTTTTTTATACTAATAAGATACACAATTTACCATTCATTATTGATGAGTTTCACCATCATTTATAGGAGAAAAAACCCCCCTCCCCATGATCTCCTCCAAAAGTGGATCATGAGTGGGCCATCCTCCCATGAACTCTCATGATGAGAGAATCATGGGGGGGGGGGGGACCCACTCCCTCTCCCCATGGAGGAGAACCGCCGCCGCCGGAAGGCCCCCGCCGTCGGGCGGCCTGACCACCACCGGCGGCCGGCCCCCTTCCAGGCCTCGCAACGGCCGAACCGCCGGCCCCGCCGGCGGGAGGCCGCAGTAGCCCGTCGGCCTGGCCGCACTCAGCCAAGGCCGGCCTAGCCGCGGCCTAGCCACGGACGGCCTAGCCGCGACCGGACGCGACCGTCCTAGCCGCGGCCAGCCATAGCTGACCTAGTTGTGGCCGCGGCCAGCCTAGCCGCAGTCGGCCACGACTGGCCTGGCCGCGATCGGCCTGACCGTGGCCTGGCGCCTAACCGCCGGCGCCTAGCCGTGGCCAGGCCTAGCCGTGGCCGACCTGCCTGGCCGCGGCCGGCCTGACCGTGGTCGGGCGCCTAACCGTCGGCGCCTAGCCGTGGCCAGGCTTAGCCGCGGCCGACCACCTAGCCGCCGGCGGCCCGGCCACGGCAGGCCGCCGGACGAGCCGCAGCAGGCCGCCGACCCAGCCTCCGGCCTAGCCGCGGTCGGCCCCCGGCAGTCCGCCGTCACCGGACACCAGGCCGGCCGCCCCCGCCGCCGATCGTCCGGCCGGCCACCACCGCCACCGTGGCGACCCGTCGTCGTGGAAAACCTCCCCACCATCCGATCGAGGGGAGGCTCTCCTCACCGTCGGATCAAGAGGGTAACCACCCACTAAATCCACTACTTTAGTGGTGGGGCCCGCCATGATCCTCCCCCGGAGGCTATAAAAGGGACCCCAGGGCCTTTTCATTCTTCACCTTTTCTCTTCTTCGGGTTGTTTTCTTCTTCCTCAGGTGAGAGCTCTCCTGCCTCCTCCACCGAGTCGGCCACCACTCACCGTCAACCACCAGCAGCCGCCATCGAGCACCAGCGGCCACCAGTGACCACCAGCTCCTAATAGCGGCTATAAGCACCCCACCAACGCGTTGTCAGCAAAAGGACGCCTGAGACCTCGAGGAAGACGAAGGAAGAAGACATCCGAAGTCAGCAAGCGCGCATCTCCCCGAGCGTACGCACCAGAAGCATCCCGCGTGTTCCCACGTCTAAGTCACTTCCGCGGTGTAACCTGTTGCCCGCAGGAAGCTATAGTCTCTCTCTCCCCCCAAGTTGTAACGGGAGCGGCCTGTCGTCCCGATTCACCAAACATACTGTAATCACCGAAAGCTAGTGAAATTTGACCGGCACAGACCTGGTCACGTGATTTTTTACCCATTTATGGGGTTTTTCCACGTCATCACGACTTGTGTATACTGTTCATTTTTATTGACTATGGCGCGCTCGACCGCTCCGTGGGCTAAGACGGTTCAAGTTAATCCGGTCCGACTGGGGTATCGAGTTAGTCCGCAACAGTTTGGCGCCGTCTGTGCGAACCATTCCCCACATCCTTCAGAGGGCAAGTCCCTCATCTTCACTGCTTCTGAAGCTCAGATTCAATGGCAAAGAGCAGTACCCGCACCATTGAAGGATCCAAGCTTGGCAAACACATCGAGTCAACACGGTCCCACTCGCTAGTGGACGTGCCATTGACTGCTGAAGCTTAATTAGATCACGACACCTCCCTGGAAGGGCGCATCCGCCAGATGGAGGGCGCATCTGCCAGATGGAAGAACAACAAGTCAAAATGCTCACCCTGCTCCGAAGCTTGGGAGCACCAGTCATTCCCTCGCCTCAGTCAAATCACGCCCCGACTCAAGAATTTCTGCAGAAAGAAGGACAAACTCTCAGGGGACAGGAAGAATCGCGTCAAGATGCGCCCCGTAGGCGTAACCCTTCAACGACCGTGGGGCAACACCCGCTCCAAGAATACTTCCCCCTGAGTATCACCCGCGCTAATGCAATTCGTGCAATACAAAGTGACCCAAAATCCCTTCGGCCAAGGAATCCTCAGCCCTTCGAGCAAGCTGATTTGTTGCCACCAAAAGAACTTTTTCCTCCAATGACACATTGCATGCACAAGGAATACGACATAGAGAAGGAATTCTCGAGCACAACCAGCTCCCACGCACCCGCTGCATCACTCCAAGAAATGTACAATCATCACCTTGCCTGTCCACATTTTGAAGAGAAGGCTGGGAACGTGGCAAGCCCTGATGCCTTGGCCACAGAGCAAAGACTAAACGAATATCAACCCAACTACAACTCACCAAACTCCTGGGCAGCCCCAGGTGATGACTACTTTTAGTCATCGTTTTTGGGGTAATTTAGTAGCCTAAATGCCTAAATTTATTTATATTTTATGATTGTTATTTCATGTTTTAATGTCTTTTTATAATATATTAATTACTAGTTTAATTTTATGTTTTAAGTATTTTTATACATGTTGTGCTTTATTTCTTCTTCAAATCTTTTTGTGTTAGGATAATATAATTACTAGTTTTATTATAGTTTTTATTTGCTTTTTATGCAGAAATTTTATGTCGTTATGTTATGATATAAAAATCTATAGTATGTATTATTATTATTTTTTATGTTTATATGATTATATTATGTGTTATGTTATGCTTGTTATTTTCTTTTGTTTGTTGTTATGTTAAATAACTAATGTTATTTTAATTTCTTTGTAGGTACACAACATGAAGTCCAACCCGGCCACTTTGGAGCAGCCCCTCTACCCGAGCCCATGGTTCAGCCCAACATGAAGCAACCCGAGCCTCAATCCAGGAATGGCCGAGCCCTACAAAGCCTCATAAGCAGCCCACTTCATTCCCAAGCCCACCTAGCTGCTCCTTTTCCCCTACCCGAGCCCACCAAGATGCCCCTTCATGTGGTCGGCCACCTTCCTCTCCTCTCTCTCCATCATTTAATATATTGCATGCATGCATTCTCCCCCTACATGGCCGGCCTCCCTTCTCTCTCTCCCCTTTATTATTTTCTCCCCACTTCATTCCCCATTCACCCCTTCTTTCCCTTTCTCTCATGCTCATTTAAGACTCATTCATTCCCCCCTCTCCATTTTATATTTTCTATGTTATTCCCCTTAAATAAAATACATGAATCTAACCATTCTCTCTCCCCTTCATCAATGAAATGCATGAACCATCCCCCTAGCATGTGGCCGGCCACCTCCTTATCTCCCCCTCTTCATTTTCATCTAGAACCTTCTCCCTCTCCTATAAAAGGAGCCCCTTCCCTCTTGTTTTGTTAAGTAATTTTTGGTTGAAGTAGTTTTAGTTTAAAGTAGTTTTTGGTTGAAGTAGTTTTAGTAAGAAGTAGTTTTTGGTAGAGAGTGCTAGTTCAAGAGTTCTATTTCTTTTCTTTTCTTCCCTTGTTCAAGTTTTCTTTTATTGTTGTAATTTTCTTCATGATATAGTCTTGTCCTTTTAATAGTGTATTCTCTTTTATTTTATCAAGCAATGCAAATGAATTTCTATTTCTTCTATTTTATTTTCCTCTTTCCTGCTATGCGTAGCTAATTAGTTTTTGTGCCCGATCGCGATGAGCTTTGCGATGAAATAACGCATCTTTTATTTTATGTTTGTAATTGTATTTTTCTATTTTTGATCCGACCTTGAATTATTTCGTATCGACTCCGTATTGCTAGTATACGGTAGTAGATTCCGATCTCATATTTGAGTAGCCGAGAGACTCGTGAATATGAAAGATCACTCAAGGAAGGAAGGAGTTGAACGCAACCCTAGAGATAGGATGACGTAAATCCTCCGGATTGGAGTAAAATCCAATAGTGCGGGTCACTTCGGTAATGCGACTTTAGGCCATTTTGACTTGTAAAGAGATTTCGGTCAAAACGACTACAAGTTAGGGGATTTAATGCTCTTGCGAGATTACTTCCTAATATCGGATCCGTCACGGTCTTAATAGAATTGCAAATGTTAACTACTTTATTCCGTTATTTTATTTCAAAGTGAATCGTCGTTCGAGCACTCTTTTGCTTTTATTTTATTTCTCTTTTAACTAAGTTTATTTTATTTTATTTTCAAAACTCATCAAACGTTCGGTAGGATAATAGAATCGTTGTGAGTAATAGTACTTGCCTGCCTCGAGTTTTTATACGACCTTGATATATTTTTATCACTATACTATAAAACAATAGGTACACTTACCTATTCGGATTGTGGTCCGTGAGACGATTTTCACGCATCAAGTTTTTGGCGCCGTTGCCAGGGACATTTTTGGCAATATTACGAAAGCATCGAATTTATTACTTCTACTAAAATTCAAAATAATAATAATAATAATAATATTATTATTATATATATTATAATCAACCCACATCATCTAATTTCTACCCAACCTAAATTCTCTCGAAAAAGGTAAGGGGCTTTAAATGCCACCATTTTACCTAGTACCTTGCGAACCCTTCACCGGGTAGCCCTTGAGAAGTTCGGGAGCCAATCCATTAAAAAAATCTATTTTTCAAAAAAAAAATCTAAAAAACTAATTTTTCTTTTTCTTTTTGGTAACAGTTTATTTTTTTTATGGAATCATCATATTTTTGCGCTTTTTGCGGGTCGTCCGACTACTTTTATTCTGAATGTCTTTCGGGAACCCCTCCCTCTTTTGATTTTAATTTTTCTGGGGAAGGTCAAAATGACCAATTTGACTCTTACTCCAATTTTTATCCTACTTGGGAGATGAGAAACCCGTCTTATTTTTCTTATGATTTTGCCCCGCAAAGCGCCGCGACTCCAAATTTTAATTTTAATTCTATCGATAATGAGTATTTTGAATTGCAAACTTCTCTTGATAATATTAATTCGCATTTCAAAACCATTATGGATTAGTTTTCTCGTGAGGCCGCATCTTTTTCTTTGTCTTCTTCTCCGTCTCCTCCAATTTCTTCATGTAATGAGTCACCGGATATCCCGGCTTGTCCTTTTCCTCTCGAGGAGGATAACTATTCGGATATCCCGGATTGTTTCCTTCCTCCTTTGGAAGACACCTCTATGGATATTCCGGTGTGATTCTTACCCATTGAGGATGACGAGACGTCTCCTATTTCTCCTTCTGAAGACGTTTGCGATTCCATTTCGCTTCAATTTTTAACTGTTCCAAATTTTTCTAGTTTTAGCGAGTCTTTTCCTTCTTCTTTTATTTTAGATAATTCTTCTTTACTCCTCTCTACTCCTTCTTCTCCCGAAATTTCACAAGATTCCCCTTCTCCTTGTGAAATTTTCGTGGATGAAATTTCCTTTTCTACTTCCTTTATTCCTCTTTCTATTTTTTCTTTGTTTTATTCTCCTTCTTTTGACGACCCCTTCTTTCCCATTTTACATACGACAGAGTTCTTATATAACTCTGTCCGTTCATTTTCGGGCGTCATTTCTTTGAAGATTGCACCGCATGTCGGTGCGATTCTTCAATTTTTCTTTTTTTTGATTTACTCTCCTAAGCGCATACTTAGGAAGTTATCTCTTCACTTTAGTTTTTATTTTCCATTTAGCTAACGAATAACGTCGGGCTCAGGCGACGTTAAACAAAGAGCGCTCTTGGGAGACACCCCTTGCTTATCATTGTTGTTCTTTCTTTTTCTTTTTATTTTGTTTTGCAGGAATAAAAACCTCCGGCGGTTCGTTTGGCTCCATCCTTTCCTCTCTTCCTTAGGCCTGAGCCGGTGTCCAGCTCAAGCATGGGGGAGCGACATCTGCATTCGGCCTTCCGAATCCGGGGAAGTCATTTTCTTTTTACTTATTTACTTTATTGCATTCCCCTCCCCCTTCTTCTTCCTTTTTCTTCCTTGTTTTTATTTTTCATTGAGGACAATGCAAAATTTAAGCATGGGGGAGGATTTAGTTAATTTTTATTCTTCCTTTTTCTTTCAAAAAAATTTCAAAAAAAAAGATCATATTTCAAAACCCCCCCAAAAATGAAAAATGTCAAAAAAATCAAAAAAAAAAAACCTCATGCTTAGCTTTTTATTATTTTCAAAAATTTAGTTTGAGTTTGTTTATAAGCATTCTTTTATTTGCTAATCTTTTATTTCATCATATTTCGTTAAATTTAATATTTAGTGATTTAGTTTTGAGGATAATTTTATGATTTTAATTTGCTTAGAGTAATTTATTTAGCATTTTTTCTCTTTTATTTTAAATAGTTTCAATTTTGTAGTATTTTTGCTTAATAATTTGGATTCTAATGATTATTTCCTCATGCTTTTAGATTCTTAAGAAATCTCAATCTACTACTAGTTGCTCTCTAGTATTTTAGTTTATTTTCTAAAATCTTGTTTAATCTCTTATCCTTACCCAATTCTCTTTTTCTTTCTTTTATTGTTAGATCATATGTCATGGGAATAAGGAGATGTTAGTTCCTTATTCTCTGGTACACATATGCAACCCAAAAATAAAGAGAGGAATTAAAAGTTCATATATGTCGGGGGAAGTGATAGGATGTTAGTCTATCATTTTCTGGTATTACATATATATTATTTTTAAAAAAAAATTGGTGGGGTGTGAAGAAAAAAAATAATGATGATCACCTCCAATCAAAGACCTCTTCATGTTAATTTTCTCCCTAAATCCCTTAGCCAATATTATTGTCTTAGTCTTTAAATTAAAATATTGGGAGAGCATAAGTAGTAAGTTGCATTTTTTTCCTTAAGTTTCTTTCAAGTTATGGTTTTTATAATTTCAATATAACTTTGTTTGCAATTTACTCAATTTTGAGTGCTAGTTAATTTATTAGAGAATTTTTGGCTAAACATTTCTCTCTTTTCACTTTAAATTCATAATTTAGGACTTGATTCATAAATCCCTAAATTTTTATTTTTGGCTTAATTTTGGTGTTAATAAATTTTAACTTTAATTGAAAATTTTATAATGTCTTATAAATATTTCTCATACTTTTGCTCTGGAATAACAAAAGCCTAAGCATGGGGGAGTTTGATGACTACTTTTAGTCATCGTTTTTGGGGTAATTTAGTAGCCTAAATGCCTAAGTTTATTTATATTTTATGCTTTTTATTTCATGTTTTAATGTCTTTTTATAATATAATAATTATTAGTTTAATTTTATGTTTTAAGTATTTTTATGCATGTTGTGCTTTATTTCTTCTTAAAATCATTTTGTGTTAGGATAATATAATTACTAGTTTTATTATAGTTTTTATTTGCTTTTTATGCTGAAATTTTATGTCGTTATGTTATGATATAAAAATCTATAGTATGTATTATTATTATTTTTATGTTTATATGATTATATTATGTGTTATGTTATGCTTGTTATTTTCTTTTGTTTGTTGTTATGTTAAATAACTAATGTTATTTTAATTTCTTTGTAGGTACACAACATGAAGTCCAACCCGGCCACTTTGGAGCAGCCCCTCTACCCGAGCCCATGGTTCAGCCCAACATTCAGCAACCCGAGCCTCAATCCAGGCATGGTCGAGCCCTATAAAGCCTCATAAGCAGCCCACTTCATTCCCAAGCCCACCTAGCTGCTCCTTTTCCCCAACCCGAGCCCACCAAGATGCCCCTTCATATGGCCGGCCACCTTTCTCTTCTCTCTCTCCATAATTTAATATATTGCATGCATGCATTCTCCCCCTACATGGCCGGCCTCCCTTCTCTCTCTCCCCTTTATTATTTTCTCCCCACTTTATTCCTTATTCACCCCTTCTTTCCCTTTCTCTCATGCTCATTTAAGACTCATTCATTCCCCCCTCTCCATTTTATATTTTCTATGTTATTCCCCTTAAATAAAATACATGAATCTAGCCATTCTCTCTCCCCTTCATCAATGAAATGCATGAACCATCCCCCTAGCATGTGGCCGGCCACCTCCTTATCTCCCCCTTTTCATTTCCATCTAGAACCTTCTCCCTCTCCTATAAAAGGAGCCCCTTCCCTCTTGTTTTGTTAAGTAGTTTTTGGTTGAAGTAGTTTTAGTTTAAATTAGTTTTTGGTTGAAGTAGTTTTAGTAAGAAGTAGTTTTTGGTAGAGAGTGCTAGTTCAAGAGTTCTATTTCTTTTCTTTTCTTCCCTTGTTCAAGTTTTCTTTTATTGTTGTAATTTTCTTCATGATATAGTCTTGTCCTTTTAATAGTGCATTCTCTTTTATTTTATCAAGAATTGCAAATGAATTTCTATTTCTTCTATTTTATTTTTCTCTTTCCTACTGTGCGTAGCTAATTAGTTTTTGTGCCCGATCGCGATGAGCTTTGCGATGAAATAACACATCTTTTATTTTATGTTTGCAATTGTATTTTTCTATTTTTGATCCGACCTTGAATTATTTCGTATCGACTCCGTATTGCTAGTATTCGGTAGTAGATTCCGATCTCATATTTGAGTAGCCGAGAGGCTCGTGAATATGAAAGATCACTCAAGGAAGGAAGGAGTTGAACGCAACCCTAGAGATAGGATGACGTAAATCCTTCGGATTGGAGTCAAATCCAATAGTGCGGGTCACTTCGGTAATGCGACTTTAGGACATTTTGACTTGTAAAGAGATTTCGGTCAAAACGTCTACAAGTTAGGGGATTTAATGCTCTAGCGAGATTACTTCCTAATATCGGATCCGTCATGGTCTTAATAGAATTGCAAATGTTAACTAATTTATTCCGGTATTTTATTTCAAAGTGTATCATCGATCGAGCACTCTTTCGCTTTTATTTTATTTCTCTTTTAACTAAGTTTATTTTATTTTATCTTCAAAACTCATCAAACGTTCGATAGGATAATAGAATCGTTGTGAGTAATAGTACTTGCCTGACCCGAGTTTTTATACGACCTTGATATATTTTTATCACTATACTATAAAACGATATGTACACTTGCCTATTCGGATTGTGGTCCGTGAGACGATTTTCACGCATCACCAGGCTCGGAAGATGGCTTCGAAATCCGTAGTTTCAGTGGAACAGGCAACCCACTAACACACCTAGAGTATTTCGAAACTATCATGCATGCCCGAAACGCTTCAGATCAACTCATGGTCCAGGAATTTCTAAAAACATTAAAAGGGAGAGCTCGAGCTTGGCTTCATTCCCTACAAGGGGAAAAAACCGACAGCTACATCGAACTCGCCAACCTCTTCATCAAAAGATTCATGACGATCAGAGAGCCCTCACCAGAAAATCCAAGACCAAGGAAAAGACAGAAAATGAAGAAAGAAGAGGAACCAACTCCCACAAGACAAGAAGAACAACAACAGAGTAGGCATTGCCGCGATAACTGTCAACGTGACCCTCCAAGGAATGGGGGGCAACATCTACTTCAGGAATATACCCCACTGAACACCACCCGCATTAATGTGATGTACGCAATTCAACATGATCCGGCGTTCCAACGACCAAGAGCACCGCAACCAAACCCCAAGGCTGACTAGACAAGATACTGCGAGTATCACCGGGGTCATGGCCACAACACCAACGATGGACTAAAGGAGGAAATCCAACGACTTGTCAGCCTAGGAGCGATTGATCAATTCCTGTCAAGAAAAGGATCGCCTACCCGACAGAGTGTAAGATGTACAACAATCAAAATTGGCGAACCATCTACCGAGTTGAACCACGTTCTAGTCGACAGAGAGATTAATGCCAATATACTATTTTTATCAACACTGCTTCAACTCAAGCTAACCACTGGCCACCTCAAGCTAATGTCTGCAAGCGCATATGTTTCGGGGAACAACCCGGTACCAGTCATCGACATCATCACTCTCCCAATCACTCTCGAAGAAGCACACCGGCAGGCATCCTATGACGTGCAGTTCGTCGTCATCCAGGTTGATTCCGATTATACGACAATACTCCAACAATCACTCCTAGATGTCTTCCAATCCCGCTCTCGCCACCTCCATCCTTAGCTTCCTTTATTCGTTCATTTGTTTATTGAGTATTGTAAAAATCACAAGTCCAGGCTTGCAAAGACTATCTTTTCATCATTTACTTTGGCAGTGCATAAATCAAGAAAAGACTTTTCCAGACTAGGTCGCACAATCAGATCAAACACACCGTGGGGTCTGCCCCCCTCACAAAGAAGCCGCGAGCATCCCTCGTGCAAAGTAAGCCGTGAGCAACCCTCGTGCAACACCGTGGGGGACTGCCACCCTCACGAAGAAGCCGCGAGCATCCCTCATGCAAAGTAATCTCCGAGCAACCCTCGTGCAACACCGTGGGGGACTACCCCCTTCACGAAGAAGCCGCGAGCATCCCTCGTGCGAAGTAAGCCGCGAGCAACCCTCGTGCATCACCGTGGGGGCCTGCCCCCCTCACGAAGAAGCCGCGAGCATCCCTCCTGCAATGTAAGCCGTGAGCAACCCTCGTGCAATAACGTGGCAGCCTGCCTCCCTCACAATGAAGCCGCGAGCATCTCTCGTGCAAAATAAGCCACGAGCAACCCTCGTGCAACATCGTGGGGGCCTGCCCCCCTCAAAAAGAAGCCGCGAGGATCCCTCGTGCAAAGTAAGTCGCGAGCAACCCTCGTGCAACACCGTGGGGACCAGCCCCCCTAACGAAGAAGCCGCGAGCATCCCTCGCACAACCTAAGCCCCGAGCATCTCTTGCGCAACCTAAGCCGCGAGCATCCCTCGCGCAAACTAAGCCGCGAGCATCACTCGTGCAAACTAAGCCGCGAGCATCACTCGCGCAACCTAAACCGCGAGCAACCCTCGCGCAGACTAAGCCATAAGCATCCCTCGCGCAAACTAAGCCACAAGCATCCATCACTCACTATGAGTCACGAACCTAAGCTGTACAAGGTAAGCAGCAAGCCAATACAAACAAGCGGCCAAGATGACATAAAAACAATAACGATGTCATAACAAAACAAAGCTAAAATTATACAAGTACAATCAACGTCTAAAGACGACAACAACCAAACCCAAACAAGGGAAAAACAAAGTACAACAAAATGTAAGCATACAATGACAAAAATACCACTACTCACCTTCAGCGTCAGAACACTCATCCTCAGAAACATCCGCAAAACTAAAACTGGATGTGTCACATCCTAGGCTCTTGCTAAAAAAGAGAAAAGCCTTCGAAACCCTGTGTCGGAGCACCAACTCGCGTATGTCATCCATCTAAGGCTCCACCTCCTTAGACTAGATATCGTCACGAACCTCCTCCGCGATCAGGCTACGATCCCGCATGTAGTCCAGTGACTCTAAGTACTCCGCAAGCCCCGCGACCTTTAGCTTTGATGCATGGTCCTCAGAGGACAGCATCTCCACCTGCGCCTTCGCCGCACAAAGCTGAGTCTCAAGGCCTGAGACCTCCTCTCGTGCCGCCTGTAGCTGGGTCCCTAAGCCAGAAGTCTCCTCCATCGAATGCTTCAAAATCTGAGTGGTCCTCTCTACCAAAGTCTTCTCCACCTCCAAAGTCGCGCGTGCATCCTCTAGCTCGGACTTTAGCTCCAAACAAACCCGGCGGAACCGCGTGATGTCCCGATCATGTCCCTACCTCAAGGAGGCAAGCGAACTCATCGTTGACCGAAGATTCTCCTGAAGAGCAAGATACTCGTCCTTTAGGCTTACATAATGATCATTCCAGGTCACCGCAATCTGCGCCTGGGTCTCTATCTGCAGGCGAATTCTGTCTTTTCCTTTTGTAGATAGAGACCCAGGCGGAGATTGTAGTGACCTGAAATGATCATTATGTAAGCCTAAAGGACGGGTATCTTGCTCTTCAGGAGAAGCTTTGGTCGACGATGAGTTCACTTGCCTCCTTGAGGGAGGAACATGCCGTGTGCTAAACACGCCCTGGGACACGCCATGTGCAAAAGGAAAGACAGAAAATAGTGACAGGTGGTGTTTTGAGCCAAATATGGGATTTGGCTGAGGTGACACGGCCTGGGACACGGTCGTGTCATACTCGAGTTCGGCGATGGTTGTGTGGTCGATGAATTTCCAGTCAACGGTCGTCAAAGAAGTGAACACGGCCTGGGACACGGGCGTGTCAACCACTCAAAGCTTTCCACTCAACGATCATTGAGTGAGGGCACACGACCTGACACACGGGCGTGTCAGTGGCCGTGTGTTGCTCGGGAAGTTTGCGGGTTTGTGCTGAGGGAGCTACACGGCCTGGGAAACGGGCGTGTCCCAGGGCGTGTCTAGTACACGGCATATGACACGGGCGTGTCACATGGCCGTGTAATGCTCGGGTCATTCCTGGACCTGTGTCATTTAGGCACACGGGTTGTGACACGGGCCCTGACACGGGCGTGTCACATGCGACACGAGAGTGTCGGATGCCGTGTCATAGGCCGTGTTCTGGTCGGGAATTTTCTTGAGTGACGGCGAATGGGTGACACGGCCTTGGACACGGGCGTGTCGCAAGCCGTGTTCGGCCCAGGAAGTTTAATTTCGGGCTGAATCGTGGCCGCCCGTTTCCTTAGTTTGGGATCCGATAGTTCAGGCTTTTCCCACCTTAGGGTTAAGGCCGGTTCAGGGGTGTAAATCCCTCATTATCTTGGATTCATTCTCTTTCTAAATCCTAGAGAGAGGGGAGAGCAAGTAGGGGAAGGAAGAGGAAGATTCGCCCGCCGGAGGAGATTCGGAGCGCCAAATCGCAAATTGATCCCATATCCGCGGAGGCAAGATCGTTGCGGTGCTTTTCATCTGCGTAGTTTTCCACGATGCCGAGAAGAAATGCTAGGGTAACGATTTTCATCTTGAGCATGTGAAGCTCTTCTTCCTTTGCATGGGAAAACCAGCTCCCGTGAGTGTGCGGTGAGTTTGCAGTATTACTTGGGGTAGATATGTAAAGTCCCCCTTGTTAGAGTCCGGAATCGTAGTATGGACATAAGCATGATGTGTGAAGCCTACCCAGACATATTGGTCTGGATCGGTGATGATTTGCTATGCATTTTTAGCCGGAGAAGACTCCGAGCGTTTTTATTATTTTCGAGTTGCTATGCGTTAGAATGCATCAGGGAGTCTTGGGGATTAACCCCAAGGTGCACTCGGAAATCTGGGCGAAAACGTATTTTTGCCATTTCGGTGGACTGGGAGCCAGCCGGGTATATAGCAGGGCTATGTACCGTGTTTGATCGAAAGTTGGGACTAGGGGAAGCCGGGCCCGCGTCAAAGGCCAAAGGGCCGCGACGGGGTGAGCAACGAGCTGGTGGAACCCTACCCGCTCCATCTGTTTCGGTTAAAGTGACCAAATGTTAACGTGGGACTTATCGATGATTTGGAGAACGAGTCTAGGCTACGGCTGAAAGGACTAAGTGCTCACGAGGTTTGCCTCCCTGGGGGTGGTGGTGGAGTCGAGGATTGGACTGGGTTCGGGCTGGCTTCGCCGAGTAAGTGCCCTGAGAGCACAGGGTGCATGGCTGTGTGTGCGTGCACCTGTGATGTGATGTTTATTCACTATGTTGCTTGTTTTGCTAACAAGTACAGGGAAGGAGCTTGGCCGCCCCGGTTTGGGTGTGGAATCGTTATAATTTGGTCAGCTTTAGCTGACCGTTATTCTTGTTTGCCACCATTGCGATGAATTGTGCTTGCAGGTGCTACGGAGCCGAGCGGTAAATAGCGGGCTAAATCCCAAGTTACTGAGCCGGCCCTCGAAGGCCTAATTTTTGAGTGTTTTCTTGTATTTTCATGTGTGACTAGCCTGCGTGCCGAGGTTTGGAAGGCACTTATATTTGGGCAAACTATTGTAAGGCCATAAGGCTAGTACTCGTGTATTGTACATTCCTGTTTGTTTGAGTAGTGGACATTCATGCTTATGGCTAGGTTCTTTATTCTTTGCAACTTAATAAATTGCTTCCGCTAGATGCTCTATGTAGGATGTTGTGATTGTTTGATTGGTTTCAATGAGTAACCCACCGGTCTGTCCGTGGTATATGACATCGGGCCCTGGCCGGACCTACTGCTATATGCTATGTGACGGATAGGGGTGTTACAGCTGGCCTGGCCACGACCGGCCTAGCCGCGGCCCGGCCACGGACGGCCTAGCCGTGGCCCGGCCACGGACGGCCTAGCCATGGCCCGGCCACGGACGGCCTAGCCGTGGCCCGGCCATGGACGACCTAGCCGCAGCCCAGCCACGGATGGCCTAGTCGCTGCCGGACGTGATAGGCCTAGCCGCGGTCGGCTACAGCTGACCTAGATGTGGCCGCGACCAACCTAGCCGCGGCCGGCCACGACCGGCCTGGCCGCGGCCGGCCTGACCGTGGCCGGGCACCTAACCGCCAGCGCCAAGCCGTGGCCAGGCCTAGACGCGGCCGACTGGCCTGACCGTGGCCGGGCGCCTAATCGCCGGCACCTAGCCGTGGCCAAGCCTAGTCGCAGTCGGCCACCTAGCCGCCGCCGGCCCGGCCACAGCAGGCCGCCGGATGAGCCGCAGCAGGCCGCCGGATGAGCCGCAGAAGGACGCAAGCCCAGCCGCCGGCCTTGCCGCGGTCGGCCCCCGGCAGTCCGCCGTTGCCGGCCACCAGGCCGGCCGCCCCGCCGTCGGCCGCCCGGCCGACCACCACCTCTACCGTGGCGGCCCGTCACCATGGATAACCTCCCCAACGTCCGATTGAGGGGAGGCTCTCCTCACCGTTGGATCAAGAGGGTAACCACCCACTAAACTGACTACTTTAGTGGTGAGGCCCGCCATGATCTTCCCCCGGAGGCTATAAAAGGGACCATAGGGCCTCTTCATTCTTCACCTTTTCTCTTCTCCGGGTTGTCTTCTTCTTCCTCAGGTGAGAGATCTCCTGCCTCCTCCACCGAGTCGGCCACCGCTCCCGTGAACCACCAGAAGCCTCCATCGACCACCAACGGCCACCAGTGACCACCATCTCCTATCAGCGGCTATAAGCACCCCACCAGTGCGTTGTCAGCAAAAGGACGCCCAATACTTCGAGGAAGACGAAGGAAGAAGACATCCGAAGTCAGCAAGCGCGCGTCGCCCCGAGCGTACGCGCTAAAAGCATCCCGCGCGTTCCCACGTCTAAGTCACTTCCGCGGTGTAGCCAGTTGCCCGCAGGAAGCTATAGTCTCTCTCTCTCTCTCCCCAAGTTGTAATGAGAGCGGTCTGTCGCCCCGATTCACCAAACATACTGTAATCACCGAAAGCTAGTGGAATTTGACCGGCATAGACCCGATCACGTGGTTTTTTACCCATTTAAGAGGTTTTTCCACGTCATCACGACTTGTGTCTACTGTTCATTTTTATTGACTGTGTGCACGCTCGACTACTTTGTGGGCTAAGATGGTTCAAGTTAATCCGGTTCGATCGGAGCATCGAGTTAGTCCGCAACAATTATCATTCATATTCACATATTTTTCATCATATAAAAATATTCAAACATCACAAGTTCATATCGACGAAAATAACACAACACTTTTTCGTGGATAACTAATCACACAGGCCTCACACATCGTTGTCATAGGTCGTAGTGCAGTGGTGTATCTCAACTTCTAGAATGTCCTTACACTAGTATCCCTAGATGTGAACGCACAGCTCGTGACCTACACCGCACTCTCCCCGTCAATAAGGACGGAACATATCCTTTCATAAACATGGAACTAGGTTCTATTCAAGATTTCCTAGTAGCTAACACATATAAAGATGATCCCACTAGTCTAGACCTAGACACATAGCCATCAAAGTTGTCCTCCAAGCTCACCATTATTGTGAATCCGGTAGAGCTGGTACAACGCACCACATAATCATCACACATCATTGTATTGACATATCATCTCATAGACTCGTTTTCATAAGAATATCTTAGCTTGCAAGGTTCAAAAGGTCGACACGAGTTTCCAATTGTCAACCCCAATCTCTACGACTCGAAAGGTAGCATACATTTTGTTCACGAGTTAACAACAACCCATCCGGCTCAAATGGTTACTTATCTCTTTATTCACAATTAGCTTATAAGTTTGAGGGTTAGATTATTTTGTCTTAATGTTAACTAGGGTTTATAGATTACCTACAATCACGGTTTGGGCTTACTAAATACTAATCATCCATATAGATCGAAAGTGGAGGCTCATCCATAAATTCATTAACATTTAAATTCATTATTGCGAACTAACTCGATGCCCCGATCGGACCGGATTAACTTGAACCGTCTTAGCTCATGGAACGGTCGAGCGCGCACACAGTCAATGAAGATGAACAGTAGACTCAAGTCTTGATGACGTGGAAAAACCCCTTAAATGGGTAAAAAACCACGTGACTGGGTCTGTGCCGGTCAAATTCCACTAGCTTTCGGTGATTACAGTATGCTTTGGTGAATCGGGGCGACAAGTCGCTCCCGTTACAACTTGAGGGGAGAGAGAGACTGTAGTTTCCTGCGGGCAATAGGCTGCACCAATATGCGGGATGCTTCGGGCGCGCGCACTAGGGGCGGCGCGCGCTTGCTGGCTTCGGTTGTCTTCTTCCTTCGGCTTCCTCGAGATCTTGGGCATCCCTTTGCTGACAACGCGCTGGTGGGGTGCTTATAGCCGCTGGTAGCTGCTAGTGGCCGCCGGTGGCCGATGGTGGTTCACGGCGAGCGGAGGCCGACTTGGTGGAGGAGGCGGGAAATCTCTCACCTAAGGAAGAAGAAGAGCCCGAGGAGAGAAAAGGTGAGAAAAGAGGAGCCCATGGAGGTCCTTTTATAGCCTTCGGGGGAGGATCAAGGCGGGCCCCACCACTAAAGTGGTGGGTTAGTGGTTGGTTACCCATGGATCAGACAGCTACGGAGGCCCCATCACAATCAGACGGTGGAGGCATGTGCGGCATGCCATAGGCTGGTGGTGGTCGGCGGGAGGCGGCCGGCGGCGAACGGAGGCGGTCGGTGGCGGGAGGCTGGCGGCGGGAGACCGGCGGCCGGCGGTGGTTACCTCCTTTTGTCATGGGAGAGGGATTAGTGGAGAGATAAAAGGGGAAGTGGGCCCTCCCACTCCTCCTATCATGATGGGGATCATGGGGAGTGGGTTGACCAGTCAACCTCATGATCCCCTCATTTGGAACGGCTATGCGCACCCCTAATGCATAAAAAATTGGTTAATTCCCATCAATTGCCCCCCAAATCCTTGTTGTTGAGGAACAATGTGAAGAGACAACTTAGGATTTTTTCCTCATCTCCCTCCTCCTTGCCCCCATGACTTCTTCCAAAGAGAAGGCAGAAATGACGGAGAGGGGCGCTTCGAAGGGATGCACGTGAGTTTCATGAAGGGAGAGACGCCTGGTGACGGCGTAGAGCGGCGTCAGGAGCGGTGTTCTCCTCCGCAGAATCAAGGTGCGTGGCTGGGGATACACCCCTAGCCTCTCGCGGCCGCGCATGCGCTTAAAGGGAATGCGGAAGGCAGCGTGCATGGCCGGCCACGGGTGCAGGTGCGGGCGCACCTGGCCGCGCGGTGGCCGACGCACGACTGCCCGCTCTTGGGGGAGCGCAACTGCCCGGCCACGAGGGCCCGCGGGTGCGCATGCGACCATGCTCGCGGCTTAGTTTGCGCGAGGGATGCTCGCGGCTTAGTTTGCGCGAGGGATGCTCGCGACTTAGTTTGCACGAGGGATGCTCCCGACTTAAGTTGCGCGTTGTATGGAGGCAGTTGCTGTGAGGAGCGCTCTGCATGGAGGCAGTTGCTGTGAGGAGCGCGCTGCACGGAGGCAGTTGCTGTATGGAGTGCGTTGCACGGAGGTAGTTGCTGTAAGGAGCGAGGTGCACAGAGGCAGTTGCTGTAAGGAGCACGCTGCACGGAGGCAGTTGCTGTAAGGAGCGCGCTGCACCGAGGTAGTTGCTGTATGGAGCGCGCTGCACGGAGGCAGTTGCTTTATGGAGCGCCCTGCACGGAGGCAATTGCTGTAAGGAGCGTGCTGCACGGAGGCAGTTGCTGTGAGGAGCGCGCTGCACGGAGGCAGTTGCTCTGAAGAGCGTGCTGCACGGAGGCTGTTGCTGTATGGAGCGCGCTGCACAGAGGCAGTTGCTGTAAGGAGCGTGCTGCACGGAGGCAGTTGCTGTAAGGAGCGCGCTGTACCGAGGCAGTTGCTGTATGGAGCGCGCTGCACGGAGGCAGTTGCTGTATGGAGCGCGCTGCACGGAGGCAGTTATTGTAAGGAGCGCGCTGCACGGAGGCAGTTGCTGTGAGGAGTGCGCTGCACGGAGGAAGTTGTTGTGAAGAACGCACTATACAAAGGCAGTTGTTGTATGGAGCGCGCTGTACCGAGGCAGTTGCTGTATGGAGTGCGCTGCACGAAGGCAGTTACTATATGGAGCGCGCTGCACAGAGGCAGTTGCTGTAAGGAGCGCGCTGCACGGAGGCAGTTGCTGTGAGGAGCGCGCTGCACGGAGGCAGTTGCTGTGAAGAGCGCGCTGCACGAAGGCAGTTGCTGTATGGAGCGCGCTGCACGGAGGCAATTGCTGTAAGGAGCACGCTGCACGGAGGCAGTTGCTGTGAGGAGCGCGCTACACAGAGACAGTTACTGTGAAGAGCGCACTGTAAGGAGGCAGTTGCTGTATGGAGCGCGCTGCACGGAGGCAGGTGCTGTAAGGAGCGAGCTGCACGGAGGCAGTTGCTGTGAGGGTAAATGGACTTCTTTGCACTTGGGAAATGTGAGTATGCATTTCAGACTGCACGGGTGACGCTTGACGTCAACAGGCTTAAAATGAGAAAATGTTAACTTTTTTAGAGTTACAGTCGTGAAACTGTTCTTGTGGGAACACATAATTTATAGGAAAGTAAAATTGATAAACGCTATAATAGATAGAGCCCTTCTGAGGTACGAAACCCTCTCTTGGGTTGTTCGTCTTAGGGGTTGCCACCTAGTCCGGTCTAGCAAACGGTGGGCCGAGTTCCTTTCCGTGGACTTGGTTCCTATCCCCGTAAGAATTTCCCTAGGAGGCCTTGTTTGATGAGATACTCGATCTCCTCCTTGAGCTTTGAGCAGTCTTCCGTGTCGTGTCCTTGTCCATGGTGAAATTCATAGTACTTTTTCTGGTCCCCAGTATTTTTAGCGAGAGGTCTGGGCTTGTGGAGCGCCTCTTTGCCTTGGATTGCATAAAATACATTTGTCCTGGAGGTGTTGAGGGGTGTGTACTCTTGGGGCGGCTGATCTCTCTGATGGTTACGTCAGAATCTTCCTTCTTGGTGTTGAGGGGCCGGCTCATTTTCCCTTTTTCGCTTCTGGTTGTCGTTAAACTGTTGACGATGAGCTTCAATAGCCTCATCGGCAGCGATCTGAGCCTCTATGCGGTGCACGAGGTCGGGGTAGCTAGCGACGGTTTCCCTCATTATGCTGAATAGAAGCTGCTCGGGCGAAGACCTTCGAGGAACATTCCTCTTAACAGTTCAGGGTCGACCCCTGGGATTTGGTGGGCTTCTGCGGAGAACCTGCGGAAGAAATCCTTCAAAGAATCCCCTTCGCTCTGGAGGATACCTGATAAGTGGGAAGGGTCGCGGACGATCCTCCGATTTGCTATAAACTGATCTGTGAACTGTCTCGTTAGTTTTGTGAAGTTAGTGATAGTGCCCGCTCTCAAGGAGTGAAATCATGTGCGGGCCTGCCCCTTGAGAGTGGTCGAAAACACTTGGCAGAGTAACTGATCAGGTGCGCTGTAGATCCTCATAATGGTAGTGAAGTGGTTGACATGTTCCAACGGATCGTCAGTTCCATCGAAAGTTTCGATATCAGGCAGTTTGAAACCATAAGGAATTTGATTGTCCAGAATCTGGGGCGTCAGCGGGGAACCCTGACAGAGTGGTCGGCGGGTACAAATATCTCTTGCACCTGCTTGATGATATTCTTCGACGATGACCTCTCGAATTTTCTCCCGAGTAAATCATTATAACGGATGTAGACAGACTTCGTTAGCGGGCTCATGATGATGATGGTCTGCTCTCGCTCTCCTCTGGGCCGAGTGAGCGAAACTTGCAGCTTCAGAATATTCTTCAGATATTTCCTGCCTTGGAGGAACCTCTTGGGCTCTGCCCTGATTTTGTTGTGGCGGTGGATCCACACAAGCTGGTTGTAGTGGGGGAGCCGGAGGTGCTCCAAGGTTCCGCAGCAGTGTGAGCATTTCAATTTGATGTTCTTCCATTTGGCGAACTCTTCCCTCTATAGGAGCAAATACAGCTTCAGCGGTCAGTGGTGCATCCACCAAAGAGTGGGAACGTGCAGGCTCAGCCTGCCTGCCAAGGGCGGAGCCTTCAGCGGTACGAGTGCTTCTCTTTGTCATTAAGGCAGTACTTGGTGGGGGCGATGCTGGTGATCTTACGCTTCAAAGGATGTTGGGAAATCGGTTCCCACAGACGACGCCAAACTGTTGCAGACTAACTCGATGCCTCGGTCGGACCGGATTAACTTGAACCATCTTAGCTCACGGAGCGGTCGAGCGCGCACACAGTCAATGAAGATGAACAGTAGACACAAGTCTTGATGACGTGGAAAAACCCCTTAAATGGGTAAAAAACCATGTGACCGGGTCTATGCCGGTCAAATTTCACTAGCTTTAGGTGATTACAGTATGCTTTGGTGAATCGGGGCGACAGGCCACTCCCGTTACAACTTGAGGGGAGAGAGACTGTAGTTTCCTGCGGGCAACAGGCTGCACCGCGGAAGTGACTTAGACGAGGGAACGTGTGGGATGCTTCGGGCGCACGCACTCGGGGCGGCGCGCGCTTGCTGGCTTCGGATGTCTTCTTACATCGGCTTCCTCGAGATCTTGGGCATTGCTGACAACGCGCTTGTGGGGGTGCTTATAGCCGCTGGTAGCTGCTGGTGGCCGCCGGTTGCTGATGGTGGTTCACGGCGAGCGGAGGCCGACTTGATGGAGGAGGCGGGAGAGCTCTCACCTGAGGAAGAAGAAGAAGAGCCCGAGGAGAGAAAAGGTGAGAAAAGAGGAGCCCATGGGGGTCCTTTTATAGCCTCCGGGGGAGGATCATGGCGGGCCCACCACTAAAGTGGTGGGTTAGTGGGAACCACCCACGGATCGGACGGCTACGGAGGCCCCATCACAATCGGATGGTGGAGGCATGAGCAGCGTGCCACCGGCCGGTGGTGGTCGGCGGGAGGCGGGAGGCGGCGAACGGAGGCGGTCGGCGGCGGGAGGCGGTCGACCGGCGACGGTCGGCCTGCGGCGGGCGGCGGCCGGGCGGGGGCCGGCGGCGGGGGCCTGTGGCGGCCGACGGTGGTTACCTCCTTTTGTCATGGGAGAGGTATTAGTGGAGAGATAAAAGGGGAAGTGAGCCCTCCCACTCCTCCTATCATGATGGGGATCATGGGGAGTGGGTTGACCAGTCAACCCCATGATCCCCTCATTTGGAACAGCTATCCGCACCCCTAATGCATAAAAAATGGGTTAATCTCCATCATTCATCAAAAGTCATTTTATATAATTATTATTTACAATTCATTTAGCAACAACCATGGCATCTCATATTGCCATAATAGTTAATGGTATTCCTCAAGTCATCTAAATATCATTGTATCTTGTTGCATTAGTAATTAACTTGTAATTATCATCTATCACCGTCTCTTTTGATTCGTGAAATATTAAGGCTCTGTTTGACACGATGGTGGCAGCCGTAAACGCATGAGTTAAACCGTCATTCGTTAAGCATCACCTAACAAACATCATCCGTTTGAATATAAAAGTGGATGAAGTTTCTTAGGCGAGCGTTAAGCCGTTAACGAATGACAATTTAACCCTCATGCTCATGACCGCCACCACCGTGCCAAATAGGGCCCAAATCCCAAAATCGCAGCAATCTACGTGTCCATTGAATCCACTCCATTCAAATCACATCACCAATAGTTTCTTAATCACCAAAAACACACCTCATAATCGCAATACATTAAACCTCAGTAGACTTCAAGGCCTAACTTGATCGTGTTTGTAATATTGATGTTAATGGAGTCTTCTTCCAATCGATTCTTATAATTATAGGTCATAAACATATCGTATTTGTGTTTAATTCTACTATGCAGCCTGGTCTGCATGTCTTCCATTTCATGGCGAGGGCTAACACAGGCAGTGGAGCAACCGGTGGGAAGATGTGAACTCATTGTGGGGGTGTTAAATTAACCATCGCATTCATTTCTCATTCCAAAAGCCGGATCAAAGATAGGAGAGGCAATACATATTATAAACATGAGTGGATCGTCTGGGTAGGCTAGTTGTGGGAGACTAATCTTGGAATGCCTTTTTTTGGTTCATGCTGGACCGTCCAACACACTCCCTCAGCGTGAATCTCGATTTGATACCATGTTAAATTAACTACAACACCCATTTTTCATTTCAAAATCCGGGTCAAAGATAGGAGAGACGAAACATATTATACACATGAGTCAAAGATAGGAGAGGCGAAGAATATTGTAAACATGAGTGGATTGTCTGGATAGGTGGTGTGAGACTAATCTTGACATGCCTTTTTTGGTTCATGTTGGACCATCCAACAAGGGGTCCTCAGAGGCCAGCATCTCTCATCCTTGATGTTGATTGTACGTCAGGTTCTCGGCCGCCACCGTACTTGGAGACCCAAAAGCTACGATTACAAACAACTCGCTTAGAACTCATTCCAAGCGGTGCCACCGCATCCGAGAACGCTGAGGAGAATGATCTAAAGTTATAAATCTTAGAAATATGCCCTGGGAAGGAAGTGGAATCACCTCTATGGACATTGCACTCAGAGGTGTCTAATAATCCTTCAGATCTAGATTTAGGCACCGTTTGGGGGGACTAATTTTCACCGGTCAAGTGGTCATGACCGCATGAATCGGGAATTAATTAATGTCTGATTCATGTGGTCATGACCGCTTGACAGGTGAAAATAAGTCCCCCCAAACGGAGCCTTACTGTTTCCACAACTCACTGGAGTTTCTATTCCATCAAGGGTTGGCCTCCTTGGGTTTGTAGAAAGCTATTGGGTGTAGACCGATGGTTGTGTGTGCGCTTGGTTGATCTCCTTCATTGTGGTTGGCCTCTTCTTAATGAAAAATATTTCATAAGTTCGACGAAAAAGAGGAAGGTCCGTGGGTTCCTATAAAAATTTGTGATAGCGGAAAACGGAAAATCAGGCGCAGGAACACTCAATCTATCCAGGTACAAATAACCAGATGCAAGTAGAAGAACAAGAAACTTGTACTATCAAACAATATTTACAAGGCGATGTATACATTGCGAGGCCGATGTACCCGATGGAAGCAAATTACAAGGAAAAGAAAACAAGCCACACAGACTCAAAGAGCAACCGTCGGCCCTGCTGCTAACCGCTACAGAGTCCGCTCAAGCAGACAGATCGCTAGACTGTAACCTAGTCGCGCGGACTGCTCGTTATTTCAATGCTAAACTCTAACCGCTGATCAACAAGCCACCTAACCGCACGGTTGCTAGCCGCCAGATCGCGCGAGCTACTGCCGAACTGAACCAAGCCGCCAGATGCGGACAACTTATTGAACTGGAATACTAGTTGCAGAAGAGAAAGACCACCTAATCGCAAACCGCGAGCTGCTGTTAACTGCTGGTTGCTAACCGAAGAGTCTGCACTGTCCCTGACCGCAGTCATAACCAAGTCTCTGGCTTTCCAGAGCTATCCGCACAACCTGCAACACACAAACCGGTCAACCTCCTCAAACCGCGCGGATACAAAATCCTAACCGCAGCAACTATCCGCGAGTTCACTTACTGTTCAGTTGGTTCTCAATTGATGTGATAGGGGGTCCTATATATAAGCGCGGAGAGAAGTGTGATCACCGCCCTAGCTGATAGGATTACTGCCCTATCTCACGGCGAGCACCAAGTGTATCCTCCAAGCCGTGGATACACAACCAGACCGCTGCAACTAGGCAAGACAGCCAGTCTGCCAAGGTTGCACCACCAAGGCCGGATACCAAGCCAATCCGCCTTGTCGCCAAGGCCCAGCCAAACTTGATCACCATACAGGTGAACTCTGCGAGTTCTGCCCCAGTCCACCTACCTGCGCACACAACTCTAGTCCGCTCGCACCTGCAGGCACCACTCCATTCCGCATATCCCGAACTCACAGCTAAGGCACACAAGACTAATTGCCGAACACAGCGGATAGAGATATCAGTCCGCGCAGACCGCGCGACCTCCCAGACTGAGCAATCCCACACAACCCGGCGTACCCCGACACCAGTCCGCTCTAACCGGCGAACTCCACGGTTACCACCAACCGCGCCACCAGAGCTAGACCAAGGCATACGCCATGCCGATGTCCCGAGATATGGTCCAGTCCGCAACCTGGACTCCGCGAACTTCAACCGAGTCCGCACCTCACCAGTCTTGGCGAGCTCCGTAGATAGCAATCCTATCTGCCTGGTTACCTTCTGGGATCCAACTACCGGCTGCACAAAACCCAGCCTGGCAAGCCACCTCCTCTGTCCGCATAGACCGCACGAACAAACCGTCCAGGCCGCTAGAGGACAAGTCGACTGCAACACCATTGCCGACCTGGCTAGCCGCCAGTCTTGTCCGCAAAGGCTGCGCGGACAGGTCGCCCAGTCCACCACTTTCACTTCATGATTTTCAACACTCCCCCTTGAAGTGAGAAGTGGTGACCAACCCCAGCAGTCCTCGTAACCGTAAACATGGCCTCTCCGATAGCGCCATCGAGAATATGTCCATAACATAGTCCTCGCTCAGCATATCCCAGACCATAAGGGATCCCTCTAGCACCTCTTGAAAGGAGTCATGCTTCCCTCCGCCTTCTTCTCCAGCTTCAACACCCACTTGTGTAACGTTTCGATTCACGCTAGGCCCCTTGTGCGTGTTTTTGGTGTCATGAGAGATAGTGTAGGCTCAAGGGGGTGCAGGCGATCAGGTGCACACTCGCGGGGAACAAGGAAATAGGCCGAAAACTTGTGTTGAGCTTGACACGGGTAGCTACCCGTGTTCAGTGGCGTTGAGTGACTATGGTGCTGAGTGATTCTGAAATGGCGTTGAGTGGTGTGTCCCGAGAAGGACACGGGTAGGGACAAGGGCGTGTCCCTACCCGTGTTCAGTAGCGTTGAGTGGTGTGTCCCGAGAAGGATGCGGGTAGGGACACAGGCGTGTCCCTACCCGTGTTCAGTGGCTTTGAGTCTGTCCAGAAAAGGATACAGGTAGAGACACGGGCGTGTCCCTACCGGTGTTCTCCAAGGCAAGCAAGACGAAAAGTGTCCCGACCAAGACACGGGTATTGACATGGCCATAACCACGGCCGTGTCACCTGGACACGAGTACCGACACGGGCGTGTCAGTACCCGTGTATGAGCATGAAACACCAGTCAAACCGCTGATGACGTTTTGCTAGGACTGAACACGAGTAAGGACACGGCCGTGTCCCTACCTGTGTCACTTCTGTATAAAAAGGAAAAGTGAAACCCTAGAAATCTCATTCTCTTCCCAAACCTTATTTTTTGGTGGGAGATTTCTGGAGGAGGAGATCTTGCTGGAGCAAACCTTGAAGGAGGATAAACGCCACCTCCGTTAAGGAAAAAGCGATGCCGCCGAGGAGGATGACAAGATCCATGGCCGTAAATGGTGGTACCGCTGGAAATAAGGTGAGCTTCCTCCCCTCTCCCTTGGTGCTAGATCCTTAGATATTCTTAGGCGAGATATCGAATCAAATGAGTCTTGATGTGTGAGGAGAAGGTTTCTTAGGAAGGCCTATCTAGAACTTTTGTTCTAATGACTAGTCATCTTCAACCTCCCCTTCTTCAAAGTGATGATGGGGGTGGTTTCATGAAGAGGAATGACCGTGAGAGGGAGAATAAGGGTGGAGGAACTTCTGGTTGCGATTTGGGGTGATCGGCTTGAGGAGGAAGATGAACCGATGCCGTTCATTCCGCTTCAAGATGCGTGCAGAATCTATGTTCTGCACGCAACGAACTTCTTGGCTTTTTTCAGGCAAGAAATGGTCCGATCTGGGCTTTTGACTAAACACGAAAGTTTTAGCACTTGAAATTACCTTTCCAATGAGTGGTTGCACGTCTTCGGGTGCAGCTTGTAGCCACGGGAATGTCTGATCAAAGTAAGGGTTGTAGACTAAGCGCACAGAAATTGTATTCTGTACGCTGTAGGCTTTGAAGCTAGTTTCATGTGGGTTATAGTCTGATCTGGGTTGCCGGCTGAACATGAAAGTTGTAGCCAGTGGAAAGACATTTCCATTGAGGGGTTACACGCACTCACCGAATTTCTGTAGTCACGGGAATCCTCTGTTGAAGTTGCTGTCCAGATTTATTCTGCACCTAAATTTCTGGGTAGTGTATAACATGGATTTATATTCGGTGGAATTAATGTTGCAATCTAACTCGAGGTTCGGGTGAACCTTTTGTGGTAATCATCATAGTGATATGAAGGTTGAAGTTTATTAATTTTAATTCATATAACGAGTTGTGAAGCAAGCTTAGTTGAACGAAATGACTTGATATAAATTAGTAGACTATCATTTATGCGTATTGTTTTATATTATGTTGAAATCATTCGGAAGGACATGTAGATGAATAAACTATGGACATGATATATGTTGAATTGATAGAATGAAATTGGGTAGTCCAATGCTTAGAGTGTCGTCTCCCTACGGGTAGCATTGTGGAAGTTAGTAAGTGCGGAGTTGGCCGTCACTAATTGGGATGGTGTTGAGATGAGTAAAGTTGGACGGTTGGGCTTGTCCCTCGGTGTTCATGTCCCGGGGCTCCTTTCGTGCCAAGTGGATGGTTGGGTTTGGTCCTCGTGCTTTCTCCGAGGCTCCTTCCATGCCACGGTGTTGTGGAATTTCATGCGGTGTGAGTCGACACGCGGTGTCGTAATCGTGGATTAAGGATAGTGTGGCAGGTCTACGGGCTCGCCAATCGTCACACCGATGGGAGTTGACAGATAGACTTTGGGCGGTTGGGCTTGTCCCTCGGTATTCATGTACCGGGGCATCATCCGTGCCAAGTGAACGGTTGGGCTTGACCCTCGTGCTTATTTCTGAGGCTCCTTCCGGGTCACACCATATGCCAGTTCGGGACTAGGATCTTGGTGCACATCTACCCGAGACACCCGCTTAGCCGTAGTACGCATGTGAGCTCCGCTATTGTGTTCTTAGCGTTGAGGTGTACGGAGGCCTAAGTGAGGTAGTGTGGATACCCAATTAGTAGTAGAAGTGCCCGTTCTACTGTCACCGTCTGTCCACGATGGATGATGCCTGAGAGGTTAGCTACCTGCTCGAAAAGTGGGAACTACGAGTCTGTGTCGACATAGCAACTGCATGTGCGTGAACATAGGTGAGTCATTGCATCGCATATATAACATTGCACCTCATTACATATACAAGACCCTCATCGTATAAGTTTGTATGGACACTCCTATACAATGAGTTACTTACTGTTGAACGAACCTCAACCTATATGTCTGTATGGGCATTCATATAAGTTGAGTTACCTTTGCTATAGTTTTACTCATGTGCAATGATAGATGATAGAAATGCTAGAATAACTTATTACTTGATTATACACTACTTCATATACGTAGTGATACCGTACCTATACCACTTGCTTGTTTATACTCCTGCTTTATATAGATATATTGTACCATGTCCCTTTCTCCGCCCGGTGTCGAGGAGTCGCCGGGGGAGCGGATGTGAAGCCACTTAGTCTTTATGACTAACGGTTGCTACGTCTTCCTTTTTAGGAGGAAATCCCATAGATGGAACAGTAGGTCATGGAGCCGATCAGCCAGGCCAGGACGACATGGCCTGAAGGGACGGTGCCGTCGCTACCGTCTGTTGCAGATGTGAGTATATGAGAGTTTTGTTGTAGCCCTTTGGGGAAACTTTATAGCTATACTCTGATTTTGCAGAAGCATGTTTAGCTTCTCTATTACTGTACTTTTGGACTTATAGCTTGTGTGGATTTGATTTCTTTATATTATTTTGGTTGACTTGGCATATATATATTGATATTGGTTGTAGCCGGCAAAATAGGCGTCTTGTGGTATAGGCTAGCCCGAGTGTTAGTGCTACCCCAAGGCGGCTGTTCTGGGCATAAGACCCCTCTCATGCCTTGTTTTGTGTTTCGGGAGGGGGGGGGGGGGTCTTACAAATGGTATCAGATTGCCACGATCCTCAACTAAAGAAGTCATTCAACAATGGGCTACTCCCGTTCGACTATTAAGTTTGGGGACAAACTGACTTAGCGGAAGCAGTGGTGTGCCCATATGTAATTCACACTAAGTTTGTCCAACTCTGACCTTAAGATTAGCTAACCTGACCGTAAGTTTGCATTCTACGTATAGATTCTAGTGCGTGTTGAGCCGTTGGGGGGCACTCCTGCCCTTCCATACCCACTCAGTTCCAACAGTCCGAGTTGGGGTAGACGCTCACCACCATCTTGGATGCATTTAGGGTATAGCAGCCTCTGGTGCTACAACAGGCCCCGAGCTCTAACTGGCTGAGCGCCTTTCGGGCTCTCTCCCCTCCCACTTATCTTGGGACGGAGTCAGCCACGTGCACGGAGGAATGTATTGACACAGTACAGGAGTTATTGGCTGGTATCCGTTGTCCAGCCAACATGGCTGTGTTATTGGCGGTGTCCACCTTGGAGCTACATGCTAAGAGGTGGTGGAAGTCACTCATGGGCTCCACCTTCCAAGGCCGAGTCTATATAGAGATAAGTTGGAGCGAATTCTTGGATGTTTTTCTGGAGCATTTCATTCCTTCATCCGCTCGAGATGAACTTGAGGAGAGATTTCTGAAAGACTTAATTCAAGAGCCTAAACACCTAGAGGGGGGGGGGGTGAATAGGTTCTAATTTTCCTTTAATATTTTAGGCAATTAAACAGATCTTGCTTGGCACAAACAAAATAAAACACAGCACAGAACATTCACAGCACAGAGAACACCAGATTTATAGTGGTTCCCCAAGATATGAGTACGTCCACTTTCCCCCTTCGCCTATCCAGTAGAGTACTGGATTCAGCCTAACTTCTTTCCTCTTTCTCAGATCCAAAGATCCTACAACTCAGAACCAAAATTGTTCCTACACCTTAGACTTTTGCAAGTCCTACCTCAGATCCTTCCCAGAATCCTACCTCAGGCCTCAGCCGTACCTCAACCCTTATCTCTAGGCTTATAACTCAGACTTCACAAGTCCTACCACTCAGGCTCACAACCCTACCTCAACCTTTATAATTATAGGCTTACAGCTCAGATCTACAACAGATCCTACAAGAAATTGTGTAATAAAAGAGATACAAAAGATATCACAAGATAGATCCCCCTATTGATGTTTTTCATGATCAGTTCTTGATCTTCAGTTCCAACCAGACTTAGCTGTTTCAAAGCTTCTTGATAGAACAAAATAAGGTTGGACTGTTCTTGATGTAGAAGTTGATCCACTGTCAGCTCCTTCCTTGAATTTAGAATGAGATCTGAATCCTCTCCGTAGACTGTTCTGGAACTGCCTTCTTAAAGGGTTTCCCCTTTTCTTGTTGTGATTTTTCTCTCTCTTAGTTGATGGATTTTCTGGCCTTCACTGTGTTAGTTTGGTTGTCAGAGGTCAGTTTTTTATATAGATTTTCTTCATGGTTATAGGCTGATCCGGTTTGTAACAACCTTCTGTCAGTTCTGTCAAAGGTGTCAGAATAGTTGGTTATGACAGTTTTCGGTCCACCAGTCATGACAGTTGATTCCATAAAGATTCTACAACTCAGCACAATCCACTGAGCAATCTGCTTCACATGTGTCGACACAAGTAGACAAAGTGTCGATACAAGTCTTGATGATGTTGACACAATACTCCAAGTGTCGACATTGTAATTCTTATGCTCCTCGACACATCTTCTATTTGTATGTGTCGACACAAGTCCAGTGTATCGACACAACTGCTCCTAGTCTCGACATAACTGTTACAGATAGATGGCGTTGAGTGTATGTCTAGCTGTTTACACAGACCATCAGACCCAGTATAACTGTTGCCGTAAAATGGCGTTGAGTGTGTGTCTAGCTGTTGCTGTCAGACGGCGTTGAGTGTGTGTCTAGCTGTCGACACACACCTTCTTCATGTGTCGACACAATTCCTGAGTGTCGACACATGCCTTTCTTCTGGTATCGACATAACTCCTGGGTGTCGACACAGCCTCTGCTTTAGGTGTTGACACAATTCCTGCCTTAGATGTCGACACAATTCTGGGTGTCGACACAACTATTTTTTAGGTGTCGACACAATCTATGCTTTAGGTGTCGACACAATTCCTGCCTTAGGTGTCGACACAATTCTGGGTGTCAACACAACTATTTTCTAGGTGTCGACACAATGCCTGTGTGTCGACACAGCTTTGCTCCTATTGTCGACACTTGTACTTAGAATATTTTTCTTCCACTTCTTAAACCTACACAAGGAAACTTAAACATACATCAAATACATATTTATGTATATCATTGACTAGGATGAATTTTCTCCAAATCTGGTACATACTTCTAGTGTACCCAACAATCTCCCCCTATTTGGAGAAGTCATAACCCTTTGTCAAAGATATACACCAGTCAAGATAAAACACATAAGACATAGATGTACATTCATTCCAGTACAAGTAAACATTCAAACAATGTAAACAATATAAAATAAACAATAAAACTGATTTTATTAAGCAGAAAATATTTATTTTACATGTTTTCTCTTAGAGCAAAAACCAAAAAGTTACATTCTTTCTTATCATAAGCCTATTTATCCTAAAATTTGCTAGACTCCCTTATTACAATGCCTTGACCAGACTTTATCTTTGCCTTCACAGATGGTTTTGTATATTCAGCAGGCTTCTTACCTTTAAGATACTTTTTCTTTAGTTCTTCAGCTTTTATTCTTTGCCTTTCAAAGTAGTGAAAGGGCTTAGGAAAATACTTTTTGGGCTCTATAGCATTTGCAGGTAGCTTCCCAGCTTTTGCACTCCTCCTATGCTGAAGAATGGCTTCCTGTCTAGCTTGATATTTATTCAACTCCTGCTCTGAGTACCACTTACCCCTATCATGGGTCTTGTCCTTAACAACCTTCCATGCAGTCAGAATGATGTTCCTTGATGTAGGGCTCCATTTCTCAAAGTCTGGCTTTAACTCAGCCCGTTCTTTGAATCTCTTCTTAGATAGCAATTCTTCCCTTTGAGCTTCTTTGGCAGCCTCTGACATTTCAACTTTCTCAATAACCACCTTTTGTGCCTCTTGTGGAGGGCTGTACATTTTCTGCACTTATTCATGAACCATCTCAAAATTAGTAGGAGGATATATAACCAGAGCAACTTCTTGCTGATCTCCTTCAATATATGCAGGTTATATTCCAGATTCAGCCATATTATCATCATCATATAAAGGAGGGAAGCCAAGAGTAGCTCTGATGGTATTGGAAACCCATTTGGCATGCTCAGAACTAGCTTGGACTAACACTCTCTCCCCCTTTAGGACTTCTCTTTCAACATGATCTCTGAGATCATCCTTGAGAAATCTGACTTGAACTTCCAAACACTACTAGAAAAATGGCTTTTAACCACGATTTTTTTCCCACGGGGGAAAATCGTGGCTAATACTAAAGTATTAGCCACGGTTCCTATTCTGTGGCTAATAAGCTAGTATTAGCCACAGATGACTAATCCGTGTCAAATAACCGACTTTTTGCCATGGTTTTCCTGTTTTGTGGCTAATAATCTAGTATTAGCCACGAAAGCCTAATCCGTGGCAAAAGGTCGGGTTTTTTTAGTCCCACACCGCCAACAAAAAGCTCGATTTGGGGTTTTTATAGCCCATTCAAAATTATTGTTTGAAATAAAATCGGCGCGGTGGCGGCGGCCGGCGGTCGGCGGTGGCAGCGACCGGGCGGCGGCAGCGGCGGCGGCGGTGGTGGTCGAATATTTTTTTGTTAGGTTTATTACAGACCTTTTAGCCACGACAATTGAACCGTGGTAAATGAGAAACTTTTAGCCACGACAATTGAACCGTGGCTAATAACTTATTAGCCACGGATTCAGCGTGGCTAATACTATTAGCCACGCTCACATTGCCCACACCCATTTGCCGTTGGTAGGCCGTGGCTAATAGTTATTAGCCACGGTTTTGGACTTTTAGCCACGGAAATCTGCCGTGGCTAAAAATCTATTTTTTAGTAGTGAGATGATCAATCCCTTCTTTGTAGTAGACCCCAAATTTATGAATTTGAGTGGTAATAGCTGTTTGGGCAGCCTCTATCGCCGTTTTGACAGCAGCTAGATCAGTCTGAATTAGTTTTGTAACTTCTATTTTGACAGCAACAGATAGTGCTGCAATCTTTGTGAGAATTTCATTATGAGAATCCGTGAGATTCTTATATGTTCTAAATTGATTTTCTAAGATATAGACCTGTTTCTCTTCCATATCAACTGCTTTAGTTTTCTGTTCCTGCTGCTGAGTGGCCAGATACACAACTGCATGGCCTCCTTTCTCAAAGCAGTCTGTCATTTCTTTCTTGTGCAGACTCACTTCAAATCTGATTGACTTGATGTCCTGAGCTAGCTGGTATTGCAGCTCTTTATGAGTTTCATCCACATACTTTTCAAAAGCTGTCCTTTGTTCATCTAGTTTTAGTTGCAATTGGACCATTAAGGAATTAAAGTCCATACTTAGAGCTGGAGGTGGTGTGACTGTTTGTAAGGCCCTCTTATAGCTAGAGCTTCTCTTCTTCATTACAGCAAGTTTCCTTTTCTTAGCCAAGTTGGCTTCTTCATCATCAGAAGATGAACTTTCTATGTCAACAGTCTCTTTGTTTATAGTATGCTTCAGCAATTCCTCCCCCTCAGTCTCTGGTAGTTCTTTGTCCTATGGTTGTTGCTCCCCCTCAGTCCTTACTACTGGTGAGTCAGGGAACAACTCCTCCAAGGTTACCTCCTGCAACATTTGAACAGGAGGAATAAGATTAGTTGACAAAATACACGGTTCTCCCTGGACTTCCATGTCCTTGTCCAGTGACCTTTCTAGGAAGGATAAACTTACTTGCCCAATCTGAGCAGTATCCTTCATATGTACCTCAGGTGCCTCTTCCTCTACATGTAGTAGTGCTTCCTTATTTATATCAAAGACTATATCCATCACAGTATCAACTGCTAATTCACTGTCTAGTGTAGCAGGACCATTTACTCCCCCTTGACCAGACAGATTAGTAAATATAGTGTCTTTTACTGCTGGTGCAGGGTCTTCTCCCCCTGGAGTAGAGATTTTTTGTTGCTCTGGGATCATACTACTGTCCACTTGTCCTTGTGCATCTTTCTGTTGTTGTCTGTCTTCAACAGAACTGAAGACCACTTCTTCTTCTGAATCACTAGATGATTCTTCCTGTGGAACAACCTTCATCTTCTTCTGTATTGTTTTGGTCTGTTTTTGAGGAGTAGCAACCTCCTTAGTCAACACCCAATCCCATCTTGACAGAATCCTGGTGTCCATTCTTCTCATATGATTGATTTTTTGTACCAGGAAGGTGGCTCATTACTTCTGGTATTATAGATGATAGGCATAGAATCAGAATTCGCCCCAAGTTTGGTTTCTTGATACCATCACGTAACTTGTCAAATACTCTGGTTGTCCAATCAGTCTTAAGCTTGAAAATGATCCTGGTCATCAGGTGGAACATGGTGGCTGAGATTCTGTCATGTCCACCTGTTTTACACAGTATGACCTTCCCTACAATCTCAGAAAGGAACTTCCCTTGTGAATTCATCCCTTTTCGGTTGATAGATGATCCTATCTTAGTATTTGGGTTTAACCCACACCATTTTAAGGCCTCCTTGATCATAGATGGCTGTACGTCATCTTCTTCCTTAACCTTTGGGAGTTGGAGTGCTTTTCAGATTGTTTTCAAGGTAATTTTCACTCGGGTATCTTGAACAGTAGCTTTCATCTTCTTCCCGTCTGCGTTTGTAGTTGTAGAAGAATAAAATTCCAGAACTTCTTTCTTCCATATCTTTGTTGGTTCAGAGACCAAGAATTCCAAACCGATGTCTGAAATTAGGGCAATTACTCCCTGAATCTCTGGTGATGCTGTCGTGAACCCACCACGGACCAACTCATATCCTTCGTTCACCTTATCTTCTAGATGAGGCGCCATTACCGGAAGAGAGATATGGAGGTGAAAAGGAAAGATGATTCTCGTCGACAGAGGGTGCAGAGCCAGGAAATCAGAAAGCGTAGTCGACCAAATTTTGGCTTCACCTATTTATAGTCTAAGTGTAAAGGGGAGTTCAAAAGACGCGGCTTAGCACTAGGACTAGTCGACAAAATCTTATATGTGTCGACAGAATAGGTCTAGGTCTCGATAATACTGAGGTTTAGTCGATACATGTATATGTCGACATACTTATGTCAGTGTCGACATAGATGTCGACATGTGTGTGAGAAGTAGCGAACAAACGACTAAAGTAGCGAACAAACGACTAGAAAACAAGCCGAAACTTTGAATAATTGAAATTTTATTATCCAAAAAGATATCATTTACAAAGGTATGGCCTCCCTTTTATAGAATGGAGGAGAGAGGATAGAGTACAAACTAACAATGTGGGACTAAAGCTATACAACAGGTCTGGTCAGCTAGAACAACACACCGGAACAGGCCGCGCGGTTAGACAATATTCTAACCGCTCGGCAATACCAGAAGCAAGAGAGAGATGCGGTAGGAGACCGCTAGACCGCCTGGTTTCCAAGCCGCCGGAGATAAACCATCAGACCGCCGGACACCACACAACAACAGCCTAGATATCAACCCGCCAGACTCAAACCGCCAGACCGCCCGGTCTACAACCCGCCAGGCTCAAACCGCCAGACCGCCCGGTCTCATACTTCGACACTCCCCCTCAAGCTGGAGCATAAATATCAATCATGCCCAGGTTGTCACAAATGTGGAAGAAGGAAGTAGAAACCGGCTTGGTGAAGATATCTGCCAACTCTTTGTCGGAGGTGACGAACAGAGTGCAAATCTGTCTCTTAAAGTCCTCTTCTCGGATGAAATGGCAGTCGACCTCTATATGTTTCGTTCTCTCATGGAAGACCGGATTTTTGGATATGTATATAGCGGCCTTGTTGTCACAGAACATAGGTAGAAGATAGTCGTAGACCTCTCCTAGGTCAAGCATGAGAGCCTACAACCATTTTAACTCACACGTGGTTGATGCCATACTCCGATATTCGGCTTCTACACTGGACCTTGAGACAACAGACTGCTTCTTGCTCTTCCAGCTCACAAGATTACCTCCAACAATTGTGCAAAAACCCGATGTAGATTTACGGTCACCTTTATCATCCGCATAGCTTGAGTCTGAGTAGGCTTCAACTCTCAGATGACCATGCTTCTGAAAGAGTAGCCCTTTTCCTGGTGTTGCTTTGACATACTCTAGTATCTTCAAGACAGACTAAAGATGACATTCCCTGGGAGCTTGCATGAATTGACTGACCTTGCCTACAGCATAGGCGATATCGGGTCTGGTCACCGTGAGATAAATGAGTTTGCCCACCAGACGTCTATACCTTGTGGCATCGAATATAAGAGGTGAGACATCTGTCCATGTTTTGTCCTCTCTAGTGGCCATGGGATACAGGGCCGGTTTTGCACCGGTCAATCCTGTCTCTTGTTGAAGATCAAGAGCATACTTTCGTTGGGAAAGAACCAATGAGTCGGGATTCCGAGAGATTTCTATCCCCAAAAAATATTTCGGGGAGCCCATATCCTTCGTGACAAGGTGTTGACTGAGGTGTTTCTTTGTCAAGTCTACCCTAGCCTGGTCATCGCCGGTAAGAAGAATATCATCCACATACACCGCCAAAACCACAAGGCCCGATGAGGTTTTGCGAATAAACAATGAGTGATCGGCTGAACTTCTTGTAAAGCCAATTGCAGCCACAATGCCACTAAATTTGTCGAACCATGCCCGAGGGCTCTGTTTTAGGCCATAGATTGCCTTCTTCAACTGGCATACACGTGTCTCCCCCTGAGCAACATACCTAGGAGATTGCTCCATATAGACGTCCTCCTGAAGATCCCCATATAGAAAAGCATTCTTGACATCAAGCTAGAAAAAAGCTCACTCCCTGTTGACAGCCACAAAAAGAAGAACCCGGATGGTGCTGAGGCGAGCAACCGGGGAGAAAGTATCAAAATAGTTAACTCCATAAGTCTGAGTAAAGCCTTTGGCCACCAGTCGGGCTTTGTAACGATCCACAGTGCCGTCTGGGCGAAACTTCGCAACGAACACCCAGCGACCACAAACCACATCAGTACCTACCGGTGGAGGAACAAGGGTCCAGGTACCCCTTTCAGTAAGAGTGGCGATTTCCTCATCCATGGCAGATTTCCAATGAGGAATAACAAGAGCCTCCTGGTAAGTGCGGGGAGTGGTAGTAGCCGAGTAGCCAAAGCAAAGCTCCTGCGAGAGGGAGTAAGCCGATCATAGGAAACAACAGCAGCAAGCGGGTTTTGGGTACACTCCCGCACCCCTTTGCGAAGGGCAATGGGAAGATCCAGGTCATCTTGTGCCTCAGGGATCGGAGCGTCCGTGGAGGAGAAAGCTGGCCCGGGACTAAACAGACGGCTGCGGAGAAGAAGGAGGGGATATAATAGGGAGAGGAGGAGACGGAGGAGGAGATGATATAGGAGGGGAGACGTCGATATACGTGGAAGGATCACAGAGAGATGGTGGAGAGTTAGAGACTGCAAGAGGAAGCGGGGATGGACAAGAAAAGTAGGATGCATTTTCGAAGAAGGTGACGTCCGCAGAAACAAACTGTTTGCGCAGAACAGGGTCAAAGCAACAATAGCCTTTTTGAGTGGTCGAGTATACCAAAAAGACACATTTTGTGGAACGGGGGGAAATCTTGTCACGGGTAGTAGACGGAGCATGCACAAAAGCCGTACACCAAAAGATACGGAGAGGAAGAGGAAAGGGTTCCTTGCCCGGGTAGAGAATGGAGAAGGGGGTCTTGCCGTAAAGAACCGAAGAGGGAATGCGATTGATGAGATAGCAGGCAAGAAGAACAGCATATCCCCAGTAGGAGCGAGGCACCTGCATCTGCATCATTAGAGTGCGAGCGATATCGAGGAGATGATGGTTTTTACGCTCCGCCACCCCATTTTGCTGGGAAGTGTAAACACAGCTAGTCTGATGAATAAGACCATGTTGTATACAAAAAGACGAAAACTCATGACTGAGATATTTTTTAGCATTATCATAGCGTAACACTTTAATAGAAATAACAAACTGAGTTTTAATCATATTGTAAAAGGATTGACATACAGATAATAGTTCAGAGCGATCTTTTAATAGATACACCCAGGTACATCTAGACAAATCATCAAAAAAAGTTACAAAGTAAGAACTACCCCGACCAACGGTAAGAGTAGGAGCTGGACCCCAGACATTAGAATGAATGAGATCAAAAGGGAGGGAGAAACCACGGCCTTGCTTCGGCAGGAAGGAGGAGCGGTGATGTTTGCCAAGCTGACACGCATCACAGTTGAGCGGAGGACTGGTCTGAGGTAAGTGGAGAAGAAGCTGACGAAGAATCCGAGGAGGAGGATGTCCAAGGAGAAGATGCCATTGAAGCAGATCAGTAGAAGAGGAAGAGAAGGCGGACAGAGCAGAAACATTATCGAGGAAGTAGAGGCCACCGCTCTCAGTCCCAGTTGCAATCGTCCGTTGGGTTCTCGGGTCCTGAAAATAATAAGGAGTAGGAGTAAATAATACAGAGCACTGAAGTTGCTTGCATAAAGTAGTAACTGAGAGCAAATTGCAAGGGAACTTCGGGACATAGAGAGTATCCGCTAAGCGAAGCGACGGGGTGACTTGAACCATGCCCATCCCGTGAACCGGGGAAGGCGAACCATCCGCAACAAGAACCGGGGGTAACCGATCATGCGTCTCTAAGAGAGAGAAGCAGTGAGGGTTTCCGGTCATGTGATTTGTAGCACACTAGTACATCAGCCATTTACCTTGGATAACGACGTGTGCACTACCTGAGGTCATGGCCACAGAAGTAGATGGCCGAGAGGAGGCGGAGGTTGAGGGAGAAGTATCACCGGAGGGACAAAGATGAGGATGTTTCTGCCAGCAGCGGTCAACAGAGTGGCCGGTACGACCATAGTGAGAGCAGAGGAACCTTGACGGACCGCGTGTGCCAGACTGGCTGCAGCCACTATTGCCACCCCGCTGAACTTTGTGAGCATAGGAGTCCTGTGGAGGAGGGGAGGACAACAGAGGACGTTAGAGCAGTGAAGTAACAACAGCGATGCGAGCTGCGGTGGCATCCAAGGTGGGAGACTCTGCTTCGCCCAAGATCTGCTAGCTGATCATATCAAAAGACTCAGGGAGCCGTAAAAGATAACAAACAACCAGGAGTTCCTGGAAGTGTTTGTGCTGCTCGGCCAAGTCTGCGGAGAAAGGGCGATTCTGGAGGATTTCGGCGCCAAGAGCCTGAACTTGCTGATAAGCCGCAGCAGGAGACATGGAAGGGAGAGTGAAGAGATCCGCATAGAGAGTATAAATGCGGGATGTCTGGGCCCCCTTTGAGTAGAGAGCAGCAAGGTGAAGCCACACGGTCTTGACCGTCTCATCATGGCGTATGACAGGAAGACATTCATCGGAGAGGCTGTTAGCCAACCACGTGCGGACAAGCGCATCACTGGCATCCCAGTCATCAAATTCAGCAGAGTCTTGAGGAGGAGGGTCATCGGTGAGGTGATGACGTTTGCGCTGAGAGCAAAGAAGAAAGGTGAAAGAAACGCTCCAATCCGGATAGTTGGAGCCAACAAGTTTAGAAACCGTGCCAAGGTTGCCAGAGAGAGTAGGATGCGGCGCCGGAGTGGCGATAGGAGTGGTGGTAGTGGAAGTTTCAGAAAGGGCCATAGGAGAAATCAGCGAGAAGCCGCGCGGTTAGTATACAAGCCGTGCGGATAGGAAGAAGAAGAGCTGCGGCGGTCACGATGTCAGACACCAGCGGCCAGAGAAGCCACGACCAAGCCGCAGATCTAAGAAGGGAAAGAAGTCGAACGGCTAGAAGATAGACCGTGCGAACAGAATGGAGGAACAAACAAGACGAAAAAGGCAGCAGGTCGCGGCGAACAAAGTGACAGGTCGCTGCGACTGAAAGGCAGGAAAAAGGAGGTCGCGCGGACATGGCGCAAGCAGGCGGAAGAGACAAGCCACGAGAACAGGTCGTGAGAGGAAGGGGCAAGCCGCGCGGACAGGGCGCACAGAATCAGGAGGAGAAGATCGAGTCCTCTGATACCATGTGAGAAGTAGCGAACAAACGACTAAAGTAGCGAACAAACGACTAGAAAACAAGCCGGAACTTTGAATAATTGAAATTTTATTATCCAAAAAGATATCATTTACAAAGGTATGGCCTCCCTTTTATTGAATGGAGTAGAGAGGATAGAATACAAACTAACAATGTGGGACTAAAGCTATACAACAGGTCTAGTCAGCTAGAACAACAGACCGGAATAGGCCGCGCGGTTAGACAATGTTCTAACCGCTCGGTAATACCAGAAGCAAGAGAGAGATACGGTAGGAGACCGCTAGACCGCCCGGTTTCCAAGCCGCCAGAGATAAACCGTCAGACCGCCGAACACCATACAGCAACAGCCTGGATATCAACCCGCTAGACTCAAACCGCCAAACCGCCCGGTCTACAACCCGCCAGGCTCAAACCGCCAGACCGCCCAGTTTCATACTTCGATAATGAATAACATCCCATTTCCAGCTAGACCACTAGGAGTGGTTTTATCATGACTAGGTCATGACAAAACCCTAAGAAGCCCAAGAAGACCAAGTGAGCTTAGGCATGAAGGTGGAGATCACCATGGTCTGCAAATAGTAGAATTCTAAACACTAGTTTAGGATGACTATAGGGCTTCACCATGAATCCATGACCCCACCACAATATCCCTAAACTATTGGAAGGTCCAATAGAGCCCTAAGGGTCCATTGAAATCAACCCAAAGTGGTCAAATTGACCTAAGACCACCATAGGCCTAAATTGGGCAAGGTGCCCTAACTAAGGGCAAGGTGCCCCTAATATGCCAAACCAACCCTACCTAAGTCTTCCTAGACCTTATGTGAGGTCAATGGGTCACCAATGACCCATTGGGGACAACCCAAGAGGCTAAGTTGACCCAAGTCAACTCTAGCCCCAATGTGGTCAAAGTGCCCTTACTAAGGGTCAAGTGACCTCCAAGGTGCCAAGTCAACAATACCCAACCCTACCTAGACCTTAGGGGAAGCTAATGGGTCACCAAGGACCCATTGGGGTCACCCCAAATGGTCAATTTTACCAAGGTCAACTCAATCCTTGAAATAAGTCAAATTAGCCTAAATGGGCTAACCCAAGCTCAAGCCCTTTTTCATTTGGGCTAACCACCTCCTAATTAATTAATAGTATGAATTAGTGGGCTGCCAATAGTCTAGGGAGATGAACAAATTCGGCCTTGATGACTAGGAGAGAGAAAACTCCATTTTACCCTTTAATAGAGGAGAGAGAAAGTTGTTTAAAGGGGCCATTCATGGCCAAGGGAGACCAAGGGCCTCTCCATTTGATTCCAATGGCTGAATATATTCTCCCTCATCAGTTTTGAGGAGTTTAATAACCATAACCAGCCATAAAAGTGGCTGAATTTAATTTCTCCCATAAGGAAGAGAGAGAAAGAGGGGATAGAAAGCCATTAATGGCCATGGGAGAGCAAGAGTTCCTCTCCAATTGATTCCAAAGCCTTGATTCATCTTCCCCTCATTATTTAGAGGAGACCAAGGGTTTTCATCAGCCTCTAGTTGGCTGAATACAAGGGATATGCCATGGCCGAATTTCACCTTCATGGCCTTAAATGCTTTACCCTTTCCCCTCCCCACTTGGTGATCTATAAAAGCCGCTTAGAGCAAGATTAGAAGTTTACACTCTTGACCAAATGGATTAGAGTTGTTTTTCTTGTTGTAGGAGAAGTTCGGCAATGCCACCACTGCGCCATGGCAACCCGACGTTCATCTCGCCTTTAAACCGCGAACAAGGTCCTCCTCTACTTCTTCTTTTATGGGTAGATCTTAGGATCTTAGAAAGGAAGTTCGTGCTCAACGGAGCCGGACCTATCTCGCATTTTCATGGAAAAACAATGAAAAAAATATATTTTCAAGTCCGCCGGAAACCGTCACCTCCGGCGGCCAAACCACCGCCGACCGATAGCCATCGTAAGAACATTTTTATAATATAAAAATTATGTATATAGTATATAAGGAGAAGATACATTAAATGAGCGCATTTTGATGCTGCAAAACGAGGCACTTAGAGGCCGATTTAGGAAAAATGTCCAGTCATGAAAGTTGTAGCTCTTCGAGTCTAGATTAATTTAAAATTAATTTCAACTCATTTGGATTAGTGGTTTCACCGCAGCACCCGTTTTAGTGGGGGCTGTACCTAGAGTTGGGCAGAAACTAAAATGAATGCCCACTCTTCGTCCCTTTTTCAAACGACCTGATATTTAAGCAGGGGGTTTCACATAGCCATACCTAGAGTCTGTCCAAAAATGGAAATTTTTGGAGATACTTTGCCTAAGGTTTTTGTTTTAATTAAATAAAGTTAGAGTAATTTATTTAAGTGGTCAAATGACCTCCAAACCCTCCCAAATTTTGGTGAGTGGTCCCTGGATATAAAACCTAACTCTGTACAATATTCCAACTCATTTGGATGAGTTTTGGGTAGAAAATCACATATCATTAACTAGGCATTAATGAGGCGTTTTTGAGTAAAAAGTGCACTAAGAGGTTGGAACGGTCAAATCACCTCAACAGAGGCTGATATTTTTACCACTGACTTAGAAGGGTTATTATAACCCACTTGTAGAAAAATAATGTGGTTTAGGGTTGATTTACCCTAGGATCCAAACTCAAATCCTAAAGAGAGGGTTTTGAGAGTTGTGAAGGACATGGGGGCAAATGCCCTCGTATTGCCTTGAAATTTAGTAGAGTTGACGTTAGTATAATATAAATCTTTTGGATGGAATCTCGGAGGATTTGGATATAGGTAGATATCTCAAAACCCTAACCTTAATTTAGGGATAAAATCTCAAATAAGTAAAACCAGTCACTAAACATTATCTAAAAGATGTGAAACTCAGGTAGAGTGAGTTTGGAATGGGTTGAACCTATAACAATTTTACTGGAATTTTATGATGTTTATCTCTAGCACTTCATTTGTAAAGTTTGCTATAGCCCAAATTGACGTTTTCATTATTTAGGTCTTCTTATTTATTGAACTCCATGAAATCTTGACCTTAAATATTATAGATCAAAATGGTTGCTCCTGAATTTTTGTATAAGTTTTAGTTTAGTAAATCTAGTACTTCATTCACAATTGTTAAAAAGGGGTTTTTTGGTTTAAAAATTAATAATGGATGATATTGCTGTTGAAAAATTATGAGGCTTAGGAATTGAGATTTTTAGGCTTTTATATGCTTGTAGAAATTTATTCCTGATTTTTAAAATTTTAGTTACGACACTTTCTTTACAAGTCCACTTTATAGAGATTTTTGATAATTAATTTATGCAGAGATTAATAATTGCTGAAAAATTATGAAACTTGGCCAATGCTATTTTTGAGGTTGTATCTGCATAGTATAATTAATTTATAATTTTTGGATGGATATTCTCTGTACTTGATTCATAAATAACGAAAGATAGAAAATATTGCTAAAATAGTTTTAGTGCCCTTTTGATGATAGAAAAATTGTGATATTTTGGATTTACCATATTGAGATAACATAATATTCATTATAATTTTGTTGGACATCTTGCATGAGTACTTAGGGTAGTTCATGTTCAAACCGGTAGCCCTTGGAATTTTTGAGGAAATTAATTAAATGCCAGATAGTTAGGAAAAATTATAATTTTCTGATTATAGGCTAATTATATCATGATATACCTACAGTAAATAAGTTAGTGCATTTGGATGAGTATTGGATCATTTCCTATCCGGTTCGACTTATAGCATAGGATAGTGTGCAATTAGCAATTTGTGTTAAAAGTCATAGGATATGATGGGGCACAGCGTTAGAGTTAGTTAATCTGCTGAATTGGATGGATATGAAAGTGTTCACCATATAAGGATGGGAAGGTTAGTGAGAAGTGGCGTTGGCTAGAGTTAAGAGGTGCTCGGGTTCGACGAAAGATCGTCTTTTCCGAAGAGAGGAAGGTTAAAAATCGCACTAGGTTAGTCTATCGTAATATGAGAAGGGAATGGGTAAAAGGAATCAACCAATAACAATAAATGTCTTGCGAAAGGGAACGATGAGCTTCAGCTACCATCATAGTTCCTAGTGTCTTTTGAGAGCCCTTCATGGGATATATCGAGGGCAGTCCTGGGTTAACGTAAACTATATTAACAAGCTGAAAAGAGTAACCTAGTAATTAGGGTCTCACATTTCTCAAACACTGTTAGCACAAGAAGATTGTTGGGAGCTTCAGCTCGATTAGTTAAGAGATGGACGTTTTGGTCCGGGGAGTTTCAGCTCGATTGTTTGAGACAGACATTTTAGTCCGGGGAGCTTCGGCTCAGTTTTTATTCTGAATACGTTAAATTTTCATGTGCATAAAGGGAAAGAAAATTAAGGTGGTGGGTCTTCGGTATTGGAGGGTCGATGCACCGACGCTAATACGCTGACTCGGCAAGTGTGGTTAGCACTTCGCCAATAGAAGTACAGTGCGCCAGCCGGCAAGAGTTCGCAGGAGTCCGCTTCGTGCACCAAACGTTGAGGCATACGATAGATCTGGCCGGTAGTGTTTTACTGGTTTAGAGGTGGGCGAGGCCCAACACACCACTTCCGTCTGCCACTACGGAGGTAACCTGGGAGGTTACGGCTCCAGAAAGGGGGAACTAAAGGTCTGTGTGCACAGAGTCGGGTGTGTGTGTTGCACTTGCATGTTCCATTATACCCACTAGCATGTCATAGCATAATCGATTCATTTAACCCCTGACACCTAAGGTATAAGTGGAATGGGATGCTTATACATTAGAACTTGCAAAATGACCTCTTGGTCTATAAGCTTGGGCGGGTAAGTTTATAAATTAAGGTCAAATTCTTTATATATATATTACCGTTAATAACCGACACCCCAACGTATAAATTGGTATGGGACTCTTTATACGATAGGAGCCTTACAGAAGACCCCTTGGCATATGTGATCTTACATAAGTGAATGTTACTTTCCATAGTTCGTCTTATTGCCATTATTTATTATAGAATTGCTAGCATAGGTTCGCTGCCACCTGCTTTTGATTTATTCTCCACCTTCATGTCCTTCCCTTTCTTCCTCTCCGCTCGGTGCTTAGGAGCCATGGGGGAAGGGGCGGGGGATGATAGGGCTTAGTCTTATAGACTAACGGTTTTTGGACCACATCATTTAGGGGATCGTGGAGCCCAGCATGGAGGAGCAGCCCCGGAGGTCGGCCCGTTTGGAGATAGGGCAGTCTAGCGCAGGAGTTCAGCCAGCTAAGACTGTGTGTAAGACCCCCCCTTTTTTTCTTTTTAAACACCGGGGTCTTAGGCCCAGGATCGCCGCTTTGCGGTGACACCTTCACGTCTTGAAGGGTCATCACCACAAGGCACCGATTCTGCTGGCAAATTCGATCATAGAAAGATTGCACAATAAATGAAAAGCAAGACCACAGAAATCACATGTATAGAAATAAAAGTCTCCACGAAGGGAGAGTCCACAGAAATAGTATAAAAGGTACTGAAAGTAAGGGCTTATGTCTGGTACATCATAATCCTCACTACAGGTCACTCATGTGAAAGCAAACTAAAACATCTACTATAAGTCCGGACTCACAGTCCCAATTGTCTGAACTCCTGAGCTAGACTGCCCTATCTCCAAGCGGGCCGACCTCCGGGGCTGCTCCTCCATGCTGGGCTCCACGATCCCCTAAATGATGTGGTCCGAAAACCGTTAGTCTATAAGACTAAGTCCTATCACCCCTACCCCTTCCCCCATGGCTCCTAAGTATCGAGTGGAGAGGAAGAAAGGGAAGGACATGAAGGTGGAGAATAAATCAAAAGCAGGTGACGGAGGACCTATACTAGCAATTTATAGTACATGTGGTAGAAAAGTAAAGTATGAAAAGTAACCTTAACTTATGTGCGGAAGCACCTAAGCCAAGGGATCTTCTGCAAGACTCCAATCGTATAAAGTGTCCCATACCACTTATACGTTGGGGTGTCGGTTATCAAACAGCAGCATATATATATAGAATTTAACCTTAATTTCTAAACTTGTCCACACAAGCTTATAGACCAAGGGGTCGTTTTGCAATTCCTAATGTATAAGCGTCCCATTCCACTTATATATTAGGTGTCGGGGGTTAAATGAATCGATTATGCCATGACATGCTAGTGGGTATGATGAATCATGCAAGTGCAACACATACACCCGACTCTGTGTATACAGACCTTTAGTTCCCCCTTTCGGAGCCATTACCTCCCAGGATACCTCCATAGTGGCAGACAGAAGCGGTTGGTTGGGCCTCGCCCACCTCTAAACTAGTAAAGCACTACCAATCAGACCTATCGTACACCTCAACGCTTGGTGCACGAAGCGGACTCCTGCGTACTCTTGCCGGCTGGCGCTCCGGACTTCTGTTGACGAAGTGCTAACCATACTTGCCGAGTCAGCGTATTGGCGTCGGTGCATCGACCCTCCAATACCGAAGACCCACCACCTTTTTCTTTCCTTTTTATACACATGCAAAATTTAACGTATCAAACCAACCGAGCCGAAGCTCCTCGGACCATTCCGTCCGTCTCTTAACCAATCGAGCCGAAGCTCCCCTAACCCTTTCTGTCCGTCTCTTAACCAACCGAGGCAAAGCTCCACGGACCCTTTCTGTCCGTCTCTTAACCAACCGAGCCGAAGCTCCCAACAATCTTCATGTACTAATAGTGTTTGTGAAACGTGAAACCCTAATTACTAAGTTACTCTTATCAGTTTGTTAATACAGTTTACGTTAACCCAGGACTGCCCCCGATATTCCCTGTGAAGGGCTCTCAAAGGGCACTAGGAACTATGATGGTAGCTGAAGCCCATCGTTCCCTTTCGCAAGGAACTTATTATTATTGGTTGATTCCCTTAACCCATTCCCTTCTCATATTACAGTGGGCTAATCCTAGGGTGATTTTGACTCGTCCTCTCCTCGGGGAAGACGATCTTTCGTCGAACCCGAACACCTCTAGACTCTAGCCAAACCACTTCTCACTACTCTTCCTATCCCTCTATAGTGAAATCATTCACAGCAGTCCGCCCAGCTAAAATGACTAACTCCAACAACTATCCCAGATCATGTCCTATTGCAAATAAACAATTTACTATATGCAGACCAGCCTAGGATTTATGTCAAACTGGATAGGAGACAATCTAAATAATCATCCAAATGCTTTAAATTATTTACTGAAGACTTATCATGACACAAATAGACTAAATCCAAAAAATTGTAATTTTCCTAATTTATTTGGCATTTAATTAATTTTCTTTAAAGCTTCTAAGGTCTACCAACTGAACATGAAGTGAACTTTTCAGGTATGTATAAAGCTTCATAAAATCATGATAAATTCTAAACATTAATTTATCAGTAAATCCAAGATATAGCAATTTTACCAGGACTCTAAAGACTCTTATTTAATTTTGAGAATAAATTCTATTTTCTTTCATTAATGAAGTAAGTGCAGTAGATAATCATCCAAAAATTATTAATTAATCTTCTAGAGCAGATACTATCCTAAAAACATCATTGGCCAAATTTTATAATCGTTCAATGGGGATTGAACTCTAGAATAAATAATTACCAAAATCTCAAAAAGCTATATTTGTGAAGCAAGTATTGTAAATATTCTCCTAAAAATCATGAATAATATTAAACAACTAGATATTGATCTAAAAACATTATTGGCCAGGTTTCATAATTTTACAGTAGGTGATTTGCTCTAAATGATTAATTGACCATAATTTCCCTTTTGAAACTTGTGAAGAAATTACTAGATATAATACGCTAAAATTTGTAAAAAAAAATTCAGGGATGTTTTTTTAGATCTAATTCAGCTGCTGACCAAGTTCCATCATATTCAAATGAATAGAGTAATCAAATTAATTAAAATACTAGTTTGGGCAAATTGATACCTAGCAAATAAAGTACTAGAAATATGATCCATAAAATTCTAATAAAATTACTAAGGGTTCTACCTAGACTAAAACTTACTCTACCCCAGTTTCACAACTTTTGACTAAGGTTTAGTTACTGTGATTTCATAGTTGAGTTTCTACCCTAAAACTAGGGTTAGGGTTTTGAGGTGTCTTCCTACCTCCAAATCCTCTAAGATTTCTACCAGAGAACTGAGAATACACTACCTTCAACTCTACTGAGTTACAAGGTCACACAAGGGCATTTGACCCTATGTCCTTCACAACCCCTAAAGCCCTTCCTTAGGGTTTGAGTTTGAACCCTAGGGTAAATCAACCCTAAATAACACCATTTTCCTTAATAAGGTGATAATGGTCCAACCAAGTTAGTGAAGAAAATTTCAGGCTCTGTTGAGGGGATTTGACCACTCAAAATCCCAAGGGGATGTTTGGACCTAAATAACCCTATAAGGGTCAACCTAGGGTTGGATAGAAACCTAATCAAAACATCTCCAAATGAGATGAAATTTTTACCAAAGCCTTAACATGCCATATAAGACTAACCACCCAAATTTGGGGGGATTTTGAGGTGTTTATGACACCTAATTAATTTATACATGATTTATTAAATCTTTCCAAAACCCATATAAAAATATTCTCCAAAAATTCCCATTTTTGAACAGGCCTTAGATATAGCTAAGGTAGACCCCCTGACCAATTTTCAGCTCATTTGGACAAGGGATAAAAAGTGGGTATCCATTTGAACCTCAGGATAGCCCTAGGTATAGGTCCCACAAAAATGGGTGCTGTGGTCAAACCAATTACCCAATCAAGTTGAAATAAATTTTAGAATAATCTAGACCCGAAGGGCTACAATTTCTGTGATTGGCCACTTTTCCTAAAACGGCATTTAAGTGCCTCATTTAATAGCATCAAAATGAGCTTGATTAAAGTGATAAATTGCTATATATTATATATAAATATATATCAGATTTAATATATGGCACTGTTCATCTTCTCAAAAGCCCGAAACCAGCAACCTAAAAAAAACGCTTAAAACCTGTAGCTTGCAAGTGGATTTCCAATCCACCCAGCCATCTCCCTGGCCGGCCACCACCACCACCACCTCCGTTGAGGTGAGGGCTACCATTAGGGGGCGGCACGACCGCCGGAGAGGCAGTTTCCGGCGAACCCGACCACCATAAATTTTGGAAAAACCATGAAAACGCTCACCCGATCCAGCTCTTTTGAGCCTGATGTCTCTCCTAATAGTTCCTAAGATCAATCCATAGAAGAAAAGGTAGCGGAGGACCTTATTCGCAGTTTAGAGTCGGGCCGATCGTCGTGATGCCATTTGCGCGGTGGTGGCGTCGCTGGAATTCCTCAATAGCAAGGTAACAAGCTCTAGCTTTGTCGGGCAAGGGTGAAAACTTCCTCTCTAAGTCTAGTGAGTCTTTTAAAGGAGAAACAAGGCTGCGGGTGGGGGTATAAGCTGTCCAGCCATTAATGCCTCTTTAAAAGCATGCTTCGGCCAAGGTGGAGGGGAGATGAAATGACTCAAATTAGTTGGAGAAAGGCTGGAAACTCCTCCTCTCCCCATGAGGACTTGAATCAAGCCATTAAGGAGGAGGGGAAGGGGCCATGGAATCAAATGCCATCAGATGCCGTGAAGGCTGGTTCACGGCAATGACCGTGGCTATTAACCCTCTGTTTTCAAAACTGACAGCCACGTGGCATTTTGACCGGTCAAACTTTATTTGAATAAGACTTAATTAAGTCTTAATAAAAGAAACGGCCTATTTAAGACATCCTGGCCCGCTTTCCAAAACGGCCTAGTTCAACTGAACCATCGACCAAGCTAAAACCGCCAGGAAAATTTTCTAAGTAAAATGACGTTGAGTGAGCAGAGCTCACTCAACGCCATCCAGGCTACGGCATTGAGTGAGCCCTGCTCACTCAACGCCATCCATGCTGCAGCGTTGAGTGAGCTCTGCTCACTAAACGCCATCCAGGATACGACGTTGAGTGAGCTCTGCTCACTCAACGCCATCCAGAATACGGCCCTTCCAGACTATGGCGTTGAGTGAGCTCAGCTCACTCAACACCATCCAGATTATGGCATTGAGTGAACTCTGCTCACTCAATGCAATCCAGACTATGGCGTTGAGTGAGTTCAGCTCACTCAACACCATCAGATTATGGTGTTGAGTGAGCTCTGCTCACTCAACGCCACCCAGACTATGGCGTTGAGTGAGCTCAGCTCACTCAATGCCATCAAGATTATGGAATTGAGTGAGCTCTGCTCACTCAACGCCATCTAGACTATGGCGTCGAGTGAGTTCAGCTCACTCAACGCCATCAAATTATGGAGTTGAGTGAGATCTTCTCACTCAACGCCACCCAGACTATGGCTTTGAGTGAGCTCAGCTCACTCAACGCCATCCATATTTTGGCGTTGAGTGAGCTCTGCTCACACAACGCCATCCAGACTATGGCGTTGAGTGAGTTCAGCTCACTCAACACCATCAGATTATGGTGTTGAGTGAGCCCTGCTCACTCAACGCCACCCAGACTATGGTGTTGAGTGAGCTCAGCTCACTCAACGCCATCCATATTATGGTGTTGAGTGAGCTCTGCTCACTCAACGCCACCCGGATTATGGCATTGAGTGAGCTCAGCTCACTCAACGCCTTGAGTGAGCTCAGCTCACTCAACGCCATCCAGACAACACCAGATGGCGTTGAGTGCAGTCACTGAACTCAACGCCATTCAACTTATGGCGTTGAGTGCACCCGACACACTCAACGCGAACCCACCTGTAAGATGGCGTTGAGTGCAGTCAGTGCACTCAACACCATTTTGCTTCTGGCGTTGAGTGCACTCGACGCACTCAACGCTCGAGTCTCAATCTTATTTTAAGCAAGTTTCTGACCTACTATTTACAGACCAAGGTGATTTTCACCTTCCTTCCTAAGCTCTCTTGGTCTTTTGGGTTTACTAGGGTTTTGTCGTGACATAGTCATGGCAAAACCACTCCCGGGGTCTATCCGGAAATGGGATGTTACAAATCCCAATAAACAAAACAAAGATTTCGTCCCCGAAATCAAGGTTAAGCCTACGGGGGCTCCTGTCCGGGAGAAAGAAACTTGTAACATCCCATAAGAATTGAAAGATTTACCTCACGACGCCATGTTTGCTATGTGAGGTTTGAAGGCGATAGTCAGTGTAAGACCCCTTTTTTTCTTTTTCAACTTCCGGGGTCTTAGCCCAGAATTGCCGCTTTGCGGTGGAACCGACTCACGGGAAGGTCGCCACTACAAATTGCCAATTCTGCCGGCCCTTTTCGATCACAAGGAGAGAGGAGTAAGTATACATAAAATGTAAACAGGTCCACAGAAACATGTATGAATTGAAAATCACCACCCGTCCATCAATAGATAATAATAGAAGATAGAGGTACTACAAGGACCAGTTCAGATGAAATATAGATAAACGGGCTCGAGCCCGGTACATCAGAGTCCTCACCACAAATCACTTATCACAGAAGCTATGAAAATACTAATCACTCACGGAGCTGGTCGTAGGTGCACCGGTGCTAGACTGACCCACCTCCATGCGCACCGTACTCGGCTGGTGCTGGTCCCTAGATCCCATCCGGAGCTCCTCTAATGTTGTGATTCAAAAACCATTAGTCATAAATACTAAGCCCTATCATCCCCTACCCCTACTCACGACTCCTAAGCACCGAGCGGAGAGGAGGAAAGGGAAGCTACAAAGGTGGAGAGTAATCAAGCAGATGACAAAGGAGCTAATCTAACAACTATCATGGTGTATAAACAACTATCTAGAATAAAGTACACCTAGCAATTCTACGGTAGTAAGTTATAAAGTAGACATGTAGTAAGTAGCAAATATATAAGAAGACAAATAGAACAAGTAAGTAAGTAAGTAAGTAAATAAATGAGTAACCTTAACTTATATGAATTCCCATACAAACTTATAAGTTAAGGGGTCTTCTGCAAGGCTCCCATCATATAAAAAGTCCCATACCGATTTATACGTTGGGGTGTCAGTTGTATGCAAATATGAGTGTAGTGGTATGCTATGCCATGATTCATACAAGTGCAACTCACGCACACGACTCTATGCGCACAGACCTTTAGTTCCCCCTGTTCGGGCAGCTAGCTTCAGTCCCAGGAACCTCTGTAGTGGCAAACGGAGACATTGGGTTGGGCCCCCCACTCCTAGGCGGGTATCCACACTACCGGGCCTAGCCCTTCCGTACGCCCCTAGAAGAACACGACCTAGAGTATCCGCGTACTTGTGCTGGCTATATCCGCCAGACTTTCTTTGGCTAAGTGTCCCACACCGCCGAGTCAACGTACTGATGTCGGTGTGAACGACAATCAAATACCAAAGATCCACTACCTTATTCTGTACTCAAACCCTTGAGCTCTCGGCTCCCCGGACTATCACGTCCGTGCATCTACCTTCAGAGCTATCATCTGAATGGTAACCAAACCAACTTATTCTACCTCCCTATCTACCGGGGTGTGTGAAAGTGCAACCCTAATTATTCTAGTTGCTCTTTTAATTTATTATTCCTACGGTTTACGTTAGCCCAGGACTGCCCCCGGTATTCCCCGTGAAGGGCTCTCAAAGGGCACTAGGAACTATGATGGTAGCTGAAGCCCACCGTTCCCTTTCGCAAGTCACTTATTGTTATTGGTTGATACCCGTTACCCGATCCCCTTTTTGATTACTTTAGACCTAGCTCTAGAGAATTAAGCCTCTTCCTCTCCTACCCGGGGTGGATGATCTTTCGTCGTCCCCGAACACCACTTAACAATAGCCAATCTCACACTCTACTTATCTTGACTTCCAATAATGAACTTAACTTAACTTGTCCTATCCAAATCAGCAAACTACCAAAATTCCATCTCTCCAAGTTCATTTCCCACTCTAGTTCGGTTTCTGTGGTCTTACTATATACACACCATCCTAAAATACATGAGGTATATAAGGGGAGGTACTCCAAATTGTCTCCTAAATCTCCTATAATATTTACTGGAGGTCTATCATGACATAATATAACTAAGTCTAAGACTTCCAAATTTTTCCTATTTATCGGGCATTTAATTTATTTATTCTAAGCCTCCCAATGCCCTAGTATGAACATGAAGTGCACTAATGAGCCAACAATAAATAATCATTAAATCAATAAAAAGCCTATGATGCGTTTAAGCAGTAATTTCAAATTTTGAGAAATTTCAGAGGCGTTTAGGCCTATATTTCCTAATTTACCATTTTAGGCCACCTCTACTACATTATGAAGTAAGTACTCTAAATATGCACCCAAAAATCACAAGAAAATTACAGAAGCTTGATGATTACCTAAAACTATCAGAAACCAAGTCCATGATTTTTCTCTAATATACGGGCTCTGAATTTATTTTATTGTAAAATACTGATTTTCCTTGCTTAGTGAAGGAGGTACTATTTTTAATTATCTAAAAATCTAAAGAAAATTACAGAGTGACTATCATGGTTTAAAACACCCACTGACCAAATTTCATAATTTTTCAAATAATAATTGGGCATTATTTGCATTTTTGACCACATATCCCAAATGGTAAGTTAAAGAAGCAAGTACCCAAAATAATCAGATAAAACTCCCAAGAAAATACAGAAGGTATAACATGCTATAAGATGCCCTAATCCAAGATTTCATAACTTTCTAGTGAACAAAAATTCCAGAATCATCAAAATAAATATCTAGGGCACAACTATGGTTGTGAATGAAGTACTGTATAAATTAACTCAAAAATCTCAACAAAATAATATTATGTCCATTTAGACCAGAAAATCACCCTTCCCAAATTTTATTTTATTTATAGTTCATTTGTCAGCATAATAGTTCAAATTAAGATTGCTGCCCTAAATTAGGGTTAGGATTTTGGTGGCCTAACTGTCTCCAAATCCCCTAAGATTTTGTCCAGAGAACTATAATGGCCCTATGGTCCTCTCCAACAAATTTCAAGTCAGTCCAAGGTCATTTGACCCCATGACCTTCATAACCCACCAAGAGCCATCCTTAGGGTTTGACCTTGGATCCTAGGGCAAATCTACCCCAATCCACCTCAAACTCCATGAGGGGGTGCTAGAGAGCATTCTAAGTCAGTGGTCAAAATCTCATCCTCTGTTGAGGTGATCTGACCATTCAAGTATCAAAGTGCACTTTTAACCTAAAAACCCCTTAATAAGACATAGCTTAGGTTTGTCCATTTCCAATCTAAAACATCTCAAAATGAGATGACAAATTATACAGAACCTTATGATAAACCCAGGGACCACTCACCAAGATTTGGGAGGGTTTGGAAGTCATTAAGCCAACTAATTAATTTTCCCTAAGATTATTAAATTTTTTCAAAAAACTTTAGAAAAACATTCCCCAAAAATTCCGATTTTTGGACAGGCCCTAGGTATAGCTAGGGTAGACACCCTGCCAAAATGTCAGATTATTTGGTAAAAGGATGAAGGGTGGGCACAACTTTTAGTCTCTGCCTAGCTCTAGGTCTAGATCCAACCAAAAGAGGTGCCCTGGTCAAACAAGTTGACTAAATTGACCCAAATCAATTTTAAAATATAGTAGACCCATAGGGCTACAAATTTCATGTCGTTCATTTCTTCATAAAAAGCCCCTAAGTATTTTTCCTAATTTATCTAAGGTGGCTGTTATTTAAATACAGAAAATGCTTATTTAAATGCACAGATCTTGAAGCAGGATCTAAGGGCCCTGGCTTTGTCTTCTTCCTCCAGCCAAAGGCCACGATCAGCCCGACCTGGAGCTACTTCCAAGCGCAGCCGCCGGCCGTCAAGCCTCTTCCCTGGCCAGCCACCGCCACCACCACCTCCGTTGAGGTGGCGGCCATCGCCGGGCGGCGGCGAAGCCGCCAGAGAGGCTTTTTCCGGCGAGCCCGAGAACGCGAATTTCATGGAAAATACATGAAAATGAAAGCTCAAATCGGGCTCAGTTGAGCCCGATTCTCAATCCTATTGAATCCTAAGATCTATCCGCAGAAGAAGAGGGAGGGGAGGACCTTGTTCGTGGGCTGGAGGCGTGCAGACCGTCGGGATGCCATTGGTGCGGTGGTGGCGTCGCCGGAATTCTCAATCGCACAGTGGGAGGCTCGAAAACTTTAGGTAAAGGCTTAGAAAACTTCCTCTTGGGCCTCTGAGGGTGTTTAAAAGCTCGGTTAAGGAGGGGGAACAGCCAAAAGCTGGTGGCCATTAATGGCCCATTATAGCTTGGCTCGACCATGGTGGTGGGGGGCTAAAACGGCTCTGTGACAGCAAGCTAATGGCTGGAAACTCCTCCTCTTCCCTAGAGGAGTTTGATCCAGTCGTAAAATGGGAGGGGGAAGGCCACAACATCAAATTCCATTGATGGCAATGACAGCAAGCTCTCGGCCATGGCCGTAACCGCCCTTTTTACAAAGCTGTCGGTCCATGTGTCAAGCTTGACCGGTAAACTTATTTTAAATAAGACTTATTAGGTCTTAATAGGAGAAAACGGACCACTCCGAGACCTTCCCGGTTCAGCTGAACCAGCACACAGTCATAACCAATCTGCCAGAAAAATGCCAGCAAAATTCTAAGTATAATGGCGTTGAGTGAGCTCTGCTCACTCAACGCCATCCTTGCTATGGCATTGAGTGAGCTCTGCTCACTCAATGCCATCCAGACTATGGCGTTGAGTGAGCTGGCTCAGCTCACTCAACACCATCCGGATTATGGCGTTGAGTGATCTCTGCTCACTCAACGCCATCCAGAATATGTCCTTTTTAAACGATGGCGTTGAGTGAGCTTAGCTCACTCAACACCGTCCAGATTAGTAAGTCTGCACGATCATCCAGACTAATGGCGTTGAGTAAGTCTGCACAGAACTCCACTCCCTGGATGTGAACCGACCATCCCGATCCGACACGATCGTCCTGGGCACCCCGTGATAACGAATGAACTAATCTATGAATCTCCATACTAGTACCCCAACCGAGTCATCTTTTCTGATCGGAATGAATCTGGACACCTTCGTCAACCGATCGACGATGACCTAAATCGAGTTATTTCCCATCCGTGATCGGGGAAGTCCCTGAATAAAGTCCATCACGATGTCTTCAAATGTCCACTCCGGGGGTACATGTTCTGAGATACACCATCCTTTTGATGATATAACATAGCGATTAAATTTTTACCTTCTCAGATATCCTGAATCTTGTTACCCGTCATCTAATTTCACGTGATAATAGTTAATTCTCGTAATTACTCCGTCTTATTACCATGTCATTGTCTTGGTAATGCTACGGGTCATCATTCCAAACATGTTTTTACAAAATCTTATCTTCGCCCGAATAACGTCGAATTATATCGACTTCAATCTCACTATGTTTGTTACGCCACTTTCCCTAAACTAGGTCCAAGGGAACCCAAGCCAATACTAATTTGCCCAATAAACAAAAGTTTAGCCCCCAATAAACAAAAGATAAGCCCCTACCTATCTTGGGCTAAGTATCTTTTATATTACCCTGTTACATCTGTCTTAGCTGGGTGCACAATCCTTAGGGCATCAATCTTCGACTTGGGGTTCCACCCTGAAACTCGTTAATATACTCCATACTTTAAACTCTCTGAGTCACATTTACGACAACCTTATCCGGGTCAAAATGTTCTCAATCCCAAATGGGTATATTCCAAACTTGAATTCCTATCCGACCATGGGTGTTTGTCTTGGGGTTGTCCCCGAGTAATCTTATTACCGATATGAGGGTTAAGACTACTTGTCTTCTATCATTCTGCTAATGTATTATTGGTCTCAATTCTCCTTAAAGCAGTCTACCGCTTTGAGTAATCCTTGATTGGGATAGTAGGGACACTTGAGTTTATGTCTTAGGTAGTAATTCTCGTGCTAAACTCCTCCTTTATTCTCTTTGGGTATCTCCTTACCTTAACCAAGTTCATACCCAAGGTCTATTTTTGACGAGGGCATACTATAAGTTGTCGTGGTTAGTTATGAGTCCTAATGGGTTGAGTCTAACGCATTGACTAGAGAATTAAGATGAGATTTTTGCAGCCATAGGTGTTCCCTGCTGGGGGCAGGGTTTGCCGCAGGCTACAAAGAAGAATTCCAATTATTGATGAAGTGGACTTTTACATGTGATTTCCCTTATGGGCACACCACTGCTTCCGCTGCTAGTTTGTCCTCAAACTAAGCTCGCGCGGGGGTGACCCAGGGTTAGTGGACTTCTACTTTTCCGATCGAGGTTTGCTCTGATACCACTTGTAAGACCCCCTTTTTAACATTTGTGAATGAAGTACTAGATTTACTCAACTAAAAATTATACAAAAATTCAGGAGCAACCACTCTGACCTAAAACATTTACTTCCAAGATTTCATGGGGTTTCAATGAACAGAAAGATCTAAATAATTAAAACGTCAATTAGGGCTATAGCAAACTTTACAAATAAAGTGCTAGAAATAAACATCATAAAATTCCAGTAAAATTGCTATAGGTTCTACCCATTCCAAAACTCACTCTACCCGAGTTTCACAACTTTTAGATAATGTTTAGTAACTTGTTTTACTTATTTGAGATTTTACCCTAAAACTAAGGTTAGAGTTTTAAGGTATCTACCTATCTCCAAATCCTTCGAAATTCCATCCAGATGATTTATATTATTCTAACGTCGTCTCTACTGAATTTTAAGGCAATACGAGGGCATTTGCCCCCATGTCCTTCACAACTCTCAAAACCCTCCCTTTTGGGTTTGAGTTTGGATCCTAGGGTAAATCAACCCTAAACCACACAATTTTTCTTCAAGTGGGTTATAATAACCCTTCTAAGTCAGTGGTAAAAATATCAGCCTCTGTTGAGGTGATTTGACCGTTCCAACCTCTTAGTGCACTTTCTACTCAAAAACGTCTCATTAATGCCTAGTTAAGGATAGGTGATTTACTACCAAAAACTTATCCAAATGAGTTGAAATTTTGTACAGAGCTAGGTTTTACAGCCAGGAACCTCTCCGAAATTTCGGAGGGTTTAGAGGTCATTTGACAACTTAAATAAATTACTCTAACTTTATTAAATTAAAACAAAAACCTTAGGCAAAGTATCTCAAAAAATTCCCATTTTTCTACAGCCTCTAGGTATGGCTAAGGGTAACCCCCTGCCCAAATTTCAGGTCATTTGGACAACGGATGAAGAGTGGGTATTCATTTTAGTTTCTGCCAACCTCTACATATAGCCCCAACTACAACGGGTGCTGCGGTCAAACCACTTACCCAAACGAGTTGAAATTAATTTTAAATTAATCTAGACTTGAAGGGCTACAATTTTTGTAACTAGCAATTTTTCCTAAATCGGCCTCTAAGTGCCTCGTTTTGCAGCATCAAAATGCGCTGATTTAATGTATCTTTTCCTTATATACTATATACATTATTTTTATATTATAAAAATGTTTTAACGATGGCTATCGGTCGACGGTGGTTTGGCCGCCGGAGGTGGCGGTTTCCGAGAGGACCCGAAAATATATTTTTCATGGTTTTTCCTTGAAAACGCGAGATAGGTCCGGCTCAGAGTGCGCAACGGAAGTGTGGTGGGCCCATAACCCACAGGTCGGAGGATCGAAACCTCCCTCTGATACCACTTGTAAGACCCCCCCTTTTTTTCTTTTTAAACACCGGGGTCTTAGGCCCAGGATCGCCGCTTTACGGTGACACCTTCACGTCCTGAAGGGTCATCACCACAAGGTGCCGATTCTGCCGGCCAATTCGATCACAGAAAGATAGCACAATAAATGAAAAACAAGTCCATAGAAATCACATGTATAGAAATAAAAGTCTCCACGAAGGGAGAGTCCACAGAAATAGTATAAAAGTTACTGAAAGTAAGGGATTATGCCCGGTACATCATAATCCTCACTACAGGTCACTCATGCGGAAGCAAACTAAAACATCCACTATAAGTCAGGACTCACAGTCCCAATTGTCTGAACTCCTGAGCTAGACTGCCCTATCTCCAAGCGGGCCGACCTCCGGGGCTGCTCCTCCATGCTGGGCTCCACGATCCCCTAAATGATGTGGTCCGAAAACAATTAGTCTATAAGACTAAGTCCTATCATCCCCTACCCCTTCCCCCATGTCTCCTAAGTACCGAGCGGAGAGGAAGAAAGGGAAGGACATGAAGGTGGAGAATAAATCAAAAGCAGGTGACGACGGACCTATACTAGCAATTTATAGTACATGTGTAAAAAAAGTAAAGTATTAAAAGTAACCTTAACTTATGTGCGGAAGCACCTAAGCAAAGGTATCTTCTACAAGACTCCCATCGTATAAAGTGTCCCATACCACTTATACATTGGGGTGTCGGTTATCAAACATCAATATATATATATATATATATATATATATATATATATATAATTTAACCTTAATTTATAAACTTTCCCACACAAGCTTATAGACCAAGGGGTCGTTTTGCAAGTCCTAATGTATAAGCATCCCATTCCACTTATACATTAGGTGTCGGGGGTTAAATGAATTGATTATGCCATGACATGCTAGTGGGTATGATGAATCATGCAAGTGCAACACACACACCCGACTCTGTGTACACAGACCTTTAGTTCCCCCTTTCAGAGCCGTTACCTCACAGGATACCTCCGTAGTGGCAGACGGAAGCGGTGGGTTGGGCCTCGCCCACCTCTAAACCAGTAAAGCACTACCGGTCAGACCTATCGTACGCCTCAACGCTTGGTGCACGAAGCGTACTCCTGCGTACTCTTGCCGGCTGGCGCACCGGACTTCTGTTGGCGAATTGCTAACCACACTTGCCGAGTCAGCGTATTGGCGTCGGTGCATCGACCCTCCAATACCGAAGACCCACCACCTTTTTCTTTCCTTTTTATGCACATGCAAAATTTAACGTATCAAACCAATCGAGCCGAAGCTCCCCGAACCATTCCGTCCGTCTCTTAACCAATCGAGCCGGAACTCCCCGAACCCTTTCTGTCCGTCTCTTAACCAACCGAGCCGAAGCTCCCCGGACCCTTTCTGTCCGTCTCTTAACCAACCGAGTCGAAGCTCCCAACAATCTTCATGTGCTAATAGTGTTTGTGAAATGTGCAACCCTAATTATTAAGTTACTCTTATCAGTTTGTTAATACAGTTTACGTTAACCTAGGACTGCCCCCGGTATTCTCTGTGAAGGGCTCTCAAAGGGCACTAGAAACTATGATGGTAGCTGAAGCCCATCATTCCCTTTCGCAAAGCACTTATTGTTATTGGTTGATTCCCTTTACCCATTCCCTTCTTATATTACAGTGGGCTAATCCTACGGTGATTTTGACTCTTTCTCTCCTCGGGGAAGACGATCTTTCGTCGAACCCGAACACCTCTAGACTCTAGCAAACCACTTCTCACTACTCTTCCTATCCCTCTATAGTGAAATCATTCACATCAGTCAGCCTAGCTAAAATGACTAACTCCAACAACTATCCCAGGTCATGTCCTATTGCAAATAAACAATTTGTTATATGCAGACCAGCCTAAGCTTTATGTCAAACCTGATAGGAGACAATCTAAATAATCATTCAAATGCCCTAAATTTTTTACTGGAGATTTATCATGACACAAATAGACTAAATCCAGAAAATTGTAATTTTCCTAATTTATTTCGCATTTAATTAATTTTCTTTAAAGCTTCTAAGGGCTACCAATTGAACATGAAGTGCACTTTTCAGGTATGTATAAAGCTTCATAAAATCATGATAAATTATAAACAGTAATTTATCAGTAAATCCAAGATATAGCAATTTTTTCAGCACTTTAAGGACTCTTATTTTTTTTGAGAATAAATTCTATTTCCTTTCATTAATGAATTAAGTGCAGTAGATAATCATCTAAAAATTATTAATTAATCTTCTAGAGTAGATACTGTCTTAAAAACATCAGTGGCCAAATTTCATAATTCTTCAATGTGGATTGAGCTCTAGAATAAATAATTACCAAAATCTCAAAAGGCTATATTTATGAAGTAAGTATTGTAAATATTCTCCTAAAAATCATGAATAATATTATACAACTAGATATTGATCTAAAAACATCATTGGCCAGGTTTCATAGTTTTGAAGTAGGTAATTTGCTCTAAATGATTTATTGACCATAATTGACTTTTTGGAACTTGTGAAGGAAGTACTAGATAAAATCAGCTAAAATTTGTAAAAAAATTCAGGGATGTTTATTTAAACCTAATTCAGCTGCTGACCAAGTTCCATCATATTTAAATGAATAGAGTAATCAAATTAATTAAAATACCAGTTTGGGCAAATTGATACCTAACAAATAAAGTACTAGAAATATGATCCATAAAATTCTAATAAAATTACTAAGGATTCTACCTAGTCTAAAACTTACTCTACCCCAGTTTCATAACTTTTGACTAAGGTTTAGTGACTGTGATTTCATAGTTGAGTTTCTACCCTAAACTTAGGGTTAGGGTTTTTTAGTGTCTTCCTACCTCCAAATCCTCTAAGATTTCTACCAGAGAACTTAGAATACACTACCTTCAACTCTACTGAGTTACAAGGTCACACAAGGGCATTTTCCCCCATGTCCTTCACAACCACCAAAAGCCCTTCCTTAGGGTTTGAGTTTGAACCCTGGGGTAAATCAACCATAAATCACACTATTTTCCTTATTAAGGTGATAATGGTCCTACCAAGTCATTGACCAAAACTTCAGCCTCTGTTGAGGGGATTTGACCACTCAAAATCCCAAGGGGATGTTTGGACCTAAATAACCATATAAGGGTCAACCTAGGGTTGGATAGAAACCTAATCAAAACATCTCCAAATGAGATGAAATTTTTACTAGAGCCTTAACATGCCCTTTAAGACTACCCACCCAAATTTGGGGGATTTTGAGGTGTTTATGACACCTAATTAATTTATACATGATTTATTAAATTTTTCCAAACACTATAGAAAAATATTCTCCAAAAATTCCCATTTTTGGACAGGCCCTATATATAGCTATGTTAGACCCCCTGACCAAATTTCAGCTCATTTGGATAAGGGATGAAAAGTGGGTATCCATTTGAACCTCAGGATAGCCCTAGGTATAGGTCCCACCAAAATGAGTGCTGTGGTCAAACCACTTACCCAATCGAGTTGAAATAAATTTTAGAATAATTTAGACTCGTAGAGCTACAACTTCCGTGACTGGCCATTTTTCCTAAAACGGCCTCTAAGTGTGTCATTTAATAGCATCAAAATGAGCTTGATAAAAATGATAAATTGCTATATATTATATATAAATATATATCAGATTTAATATATGGCACTGTTCATCTTCTCAAAAGCCCGAAACCAGCAACCTAAAAAAATGCTTAAAACCTGTAGCTTGCAAGTGGATTTCCTGTCCACCCAGCCATCTCCTTGGCCGGCCACCACCACCACCTCCATTGAGGTGAGGGCTACCGTTCGGGGGCGGCACGGCTGCCGGAGAGGCGGTTTCCGGCGAACCCGACCACCATAAATTTCGGAAAAACCATGGAAATGCTCACCCGATCCAGCTCTTTTGATCCTGATGTCTCTCCTAATAGTTCCTAAGATCTATCCATAGAAGAAAAGGTAGAGGAGGACCTTATTCACGGTTTGGAGTCGAGCCGATCGTCGTGATGCCATTTGCGTGGTGGTGGCGTCGCCAGAATTCCTCAATAGCAAGGTAACAAGCTCTAGCTTTGTTGGGCAAGGGTGAAAACTTCCTCTCTAAGTCTAGGGAGTCTTTTAAAGGAGAAACAAGGCTGCGGGTGGGGGTATAAGCTGTCCAGCCATTAATGCCTCCTTAAAAGCATGCTTCGGCCATGGTGGAGGGGAGATGAAACGGCTCAAATTAGCTGGAGAAAGGCTGGAAACTCCTCCTCTGCCCATGAGGACTTCAATCCAGCCATTAAGGAGGAGGGGAAGGGGCCATGACATCAAATGCCATCAATGGCCGTGAAAGCTGGTTCACGGCCATGGCCGTGGCTATTTACCCTCTGTTTTCAAAACTGACGGTCACGTGGAATTTTGACAAGTCAAACTTTATTTGAATAAGACTTAATTAAGTCTTAATAAAAGAAACGACCTATTTAAGACATCCTGGCCAGCTTCCCAAAATGGCCCGGTTCAACTGAACCATCGGCCAAGCTAAAACCGCCAGGAAAATTTTCTAAGTAAAATGGCGTTGAGTGAGCAGAGCTCACTCAACGCCATCCAGGCTACGGCGTTGAGTGAGTAGAGCTCACTCAACTCCATCCATGCTGTTGCATTGAGTGAGCTCTGCTCACTCAACGCCATCCAGGATATGGCGTTGAGTGAGCTCTACTCACTCAACGCCATCCAGAATACGACCCTTCCAGACTATGGAGTTGAATGAGCTCACCTGTAACATCCCATTTCCAACTAGACCCCTAGGAGTGGTTTTGTCATAACAGAACCCTAGGAAACCATAGAATTGAAGTCTATCGACCAAGATTTCGAGTCAAGGGGTTGTCACGCCCGTGACCGACCCGTCACACCTGTGACCTAGGGCGTGACCCCTTCGACGATCGTCGACCTCAGAAAGACGATCAGCGAGCTCGAAAATTTCAACATGGGCCTGGCCACCCGTGACCGATCCGTCACACCCGTGACCTTGGAATGGAACTCACTCAACGCCATAAGCTAGATGGTGTTGAGTGCACAGACTACACTTAACGCCATCTAAAGTAGGCTGGATGGCGTTGTGTGAGCAGAGCTCACTCAACGCCATAAGCTAGATGGTGTTTAGTGCATAGACTGCACTCAACGCCATCTTAAGTAGACTGGATGGCGTTGAGTGAGCTTAGCTCACTCAACGCCATAAACTAGATAGCGTTGAGTGCACGGACTGCACTCAACGCCGTCTGCTGAGGCCTGGAATGGCGTTGAGTGAGCTGAGCTCACTCAACGCCGTAGTTTGGATGGAGTTGAGTGAGCTTACCTCACTCAATGCCATAAGCTAGAAGGCATTGAGTGCACAGACTGAACTTAACGCCACCTTGAGTAGGCTGGATGGCGTTGAGTGAGCAGAGCTCACTCAACGCCATAATCTGGATGGCGTTGAGTGAGCTGAGCTCACTAAATGCCATAGTCTGGAAGGGGCGTATTTTGGATGGCGTTGAGTGAGCAGAGCTCACTAACAGCCGTATCCTGGATGGTATTGAGTGAGCCGAGCTCACTTAATGCCGCAGCTTGGATGTCGTTGAGTGAGCAGAGCTCACTCAACGCCATTTTACTTCGAATTTTTCTGGCAGATTTTGGCTGGGTGTTGGTTCAGTTGAACCAGGCCATTTCGAGAAGTGGGTCAGGGGGTGTTAATTAGTCGTTCCTCTATTAAGACCAAATTAAGTCTTATTTAAATAAATTCTGACCGGTCAAATGGAGGTAGGACACGTGGCCGTCGGTTTTGAAATGCAGAATAGTTTCGGCCATGGCCGAGAACCTGCTCTTATGGCAATCAATGACACTTGATGTCGTGGCATTTCCCCCTCCTCTTTAATGGCTGGACTCAACTCCTCTAGGGAAGAGGAGGAGTTTCCAGCTGTTACTTGGCTGGATTGAGCCAGGTTCAGCCCCCCACCTCCATGGCCGAGCCAAGTTTTCAATGGCATTAATGGCCATTGAAGTTCTGGCCTTTCACCTCCTTAACCGAGCTTTTAAACACCATCAAAGGCCCAAAAGGAACGTTTCCCAGCCCTTACCTGAAGCTTTTGAGCCCTCCCACCATGCTATTGCCGAAGCCGAGCGGTGCCACCATCGGAAATGGCTTTCCGTCGATCTGTATACCTCCAGCCTGCGAACAAGGTCCTCCCCTCCTCTCTTTCTACGGGTAGATCTTAGCCTTCTTTAGGATTAAGAATCGGGATCAATGGAGCCCGATTTGAAGAACTCCTCTTCCCGTTTTCCCGCAAAATTTTAGTGCTCGGGTTCGCCGGATTCCGCCTCTCCGGCTGCCGCGCCGCCGCCCGACGATGGCCACCACCTCAACGGAGGTGGTGGTGGCGGTGGCCGGCCAGGGAGGAGGCTGGATGGCCGGCGGCAGTATCTGGAATGCACTCCAGGTCGGGCGAATCTCATCCCTTAGCTGGAGGAAGAAGAAGACCCAACACTGTTGGATCTGCTTCAAGATTAGTGCTGTTATTTAATTCTTTTCTTTTATATGAATTTTCTGTACAAAATATCAGTCACATTAGAAAATTTATGAAAAATACTTAGAGGCTTTATATGAAGAAATGGTCAACATATAATTTGTAGCCCTTGGGTCCACTTTATTTTAAAATTGATTTGGGCCAATTTGGTCAACAAGTTTGACCAGAGCACTTCTTTTGGTGGGATCTATACCTAGAGCTAGGCAGAGACTAAAAGGTGTGCCCACCCTTCATAACGTGACAAAATGATCTGAAATTTTGGCAAGGAGTCTACCCTAGCTATACCTAGGGTCTGTTCAAAAATAAGAATTTTTGGAGAATGTTTTTTGATAGGTTTTGAAAATATTTAATAATCTTAGGGTAAATTAATTAGATGGCTTAGTTACTTCCAAACCCTCCCAAGTTTTAGTGAGTGGTCCCTGGGTTCATCATGAGGCTCTGTATAATTTTTCATCTCATTTGGAGATGTTTTGGATTGGAAATGGACAAACCTAAGCTTTGCCCTATTAAGGTGTTTTTAGGTCAAAAGTGCACTTTGAGATTGGAGTGACCAGATAATCTCAACAGAGGCAGAGAACTTTTATTATGTCTGTCCCGAGATATAAGCAATTAATTCAGAGAATATAAGTGCATTGATTTATAAGGGAATTAATAGCCTATAATAGTTAAAATGATGAGACAGAAAGAGAAAGAATAAATAACAAAATGTCTTACAGTTTTCGTCGACCTGAGATCAGCTTTCGTCGACCTCTAATCAGCTTTCATTGACCTCTAATCAGCTTTCGTCGACCTGAGATTTCGTCGACCTCTGATCAGCTTTCGTCGAACTGAGATCAGCTTTCGTCGACCTGAGCTCTGTGAATCAACTATTGTGCATAAACTTACTAATTCTGCGCTCTATGTTCGTCGAACTGAGACTGTGAAGTTAGTCGACCTAATAACTTGGTCAATCTGTGTGTTGAGTGAATAACACATCTGGCGTTGAGTGTTCTTTGTCTCTGAGTCAAACTTGGCTTTGAGTGAATTATGGCGCTGAGTGTTTAAGAGTTAGTCGATCTGAGAACAAAGTTCGTCGAGCTCAGCTCAGAGATTTTAGCTCTGAGTTTGTTGAGCTGAGCACGACTATCGTCGACCTGAGATCGACGAACGTAGATCTCTCTCTCTCTAAATATTGATTTCTATAAGTCATGAGTCTTTGGCGTACTGAAAGGCTATGCCCGATAGTGTGGATACCCGCCTTGGAGTGGGGGGCCCGACCCACTGTCTCCGTTTGCCACTACGGAGGTTCTTGGGAGTGAAGCTAGCTGCCCGAACAGGGGGAACTAAAGGTCTATGCGCATAGAGTCGTGTGCGTGAGTTGCACTTGCATGCATCATGACATAGCATATCACTACACTCATATTTGCATACAACCGACACCCCAACGTATAAATCGGTATGGGACTTTTTATACGATGGGAGCCTTGCAAAAGACCCCTTAACTTATAAGTTTGTATGAACATTCATATAAGTTAAGGTTACTTACTTATTTACTTACTTGCTTTCTATTTGTCTCCTTATAAATATGTTACTTACTACATGTTTTACTTTACTACTCACTACCGTAGAACTGCTAGATGTACTCTATTTTAATTAGTTGTTTATACACCATGAATAATTGTTAGACTAGTTCCACTGTCATCCGTTTTATTATTCTCCACCATTGTAGCTTCCCTTTCCTCCTCTCCGCTTGGTGCTTAGTAGCCGTGTGGGGAGGGGTAGGGGATGATAGGGCTTAGTCTTTATGACTAATGGTTTTCGAACCACAACATTACAGGAGCTCCAGATGGGAGACAGGGACCAGCAGAACAGGGACCAGTACCAACAGAGTACAGTGTGCATGGAGGTGGGCCAGTCTAGCACCGGAGCACCTGTGACCAGCTCCGTGAGTGTTTAGTATTTTTATAGCTTCCGCGATGAGTGATTTGTAGTGAGGACTCTGATGTACCGGGCCCGTGCCCGTTTCTTTATTTCATCTGAACTATTCTTTTGCAGTAATTTCTATTATTATATATTGTTGGACTTGTTGTGATTTCTATTCGTTTACAATTCTGTGGACATGTTTACATTTAGTGTATACTTATTTCTCTCTCCTTGTGATCGAAAAAGGCCGACAGAATTGGCGTTTTGTAGTGGCGGCCTTCCCGTGAGTCAGTGCCACCGCAAAGCGGCAATTCTGGGCTAAGACCCCGGTGGTTGAAAAAGGAAAAAAGGGGGTCTTACAAATGGTATCAAAGCGAAGTAGTCCACAAACATTGGGCCACTAGCAGAGGAGACCTCGATCGAAAGAGAAGTAGTCCACAAACCTTGGGCCACCCCCGTGCCAGCTTAGTTTGCGGAAAAACTAGCAGCGGAAGCAGTGGTGTGCCCATAAGGGAAATCACATGTTAAAGTCCATCCTACCCCTTTCTTATATCCATTTATACGTTCACTAACAAATGGAACTTTTCCTTGTAGCCTGCGACGAACCCTACACCACAGCAGGGGACACCTCAGGCTCCGAATGTGGTCCCTCCTCCGCTGGCTCCAGCTCCGTTCCAGTAGACGGAGATGGGGCAAACACTAACAGCCATTCTTGAGGCCTTCAGAGCTCAGCAAGCCCCGACTCCACAACCAAACCCCAGGGACAACTGGATGAGCGTCTTCTGGGGACTTTCCCCTCCTTTCTACCTAGGGACTGAGTCGACAGTATGCACAGAGGAATGGTTGGATACCATCTACGAGATGCTTGAGGGGATTCGATGCCCCACTGAGGAGGTAGTTGCTTTGACAGCCTTTTTCCTGGAGTCACACAGAAAGAGGTGGTGGAAGTCACAGTTGGACACCACCTTTGCGGGTATGGATTGCGCAGATATTACTTGGGAGGAGTTCAGAGCAGCGCTCTTGGGACATTTAGTACCTCAGTCGGCGAGGGACGAGCTGGAGGATAGGTTCCTGCGATTGAGGCAGGGGAACAGGACGGTACTGAAGTATTATCAGAAGTTTACTCACCTGGCCCGCTATGTGGACGCTTATCAGTTGGACGACGCTGGCTATGCCAGGAGGTTTTACAAGGGGCCGCAAGACGACATGAGACAGGCCCTCCTCTTCGTCTAAGAGGGGAGTTTGGCCAGGATTCTGGAGATGGCTAAAAAGAGGGAAGCGGATCAGCTTACAGTCAAGAGCCGGAAGAGACCGACTGACGATGTAGTGATTGGAGGTCGTAGAGACCGTCCTCGAGGCCAGGTTATTGGGGAGAGAAGGAACGGGGATCAACCTCATCAGGAGATTGGGTAGGAGAAGAGGAGTCAGGGGGTATTGGCTCCCCAACCTTTACAGATGCCTTAGATGCCAAGGATAGACGAGCTATTTGACCAGCTGGAGGGAGCCCATTGGTTCTCAAAGCTGGATCTGAGATTGAGGTACTACCAGCTTCGCATTCAGTAGGAGGACATCCCGAAGATGGCCTTCAGCAAAGATATGGTTTGTACGAGTTTACCATGATGCCTTTTGGGCTCACGAATGCACCCTCCGCATTCATGACCTTGATGAACCGGGTGTTTGAACAGTATCTGGATGTCTTTGTTATCGTATTCATCGACAACATCCTTATCTATTCAAGGACGGAGGAGGAGCACGCGATACATCTGGCCTTGACCTTGGAGAAGCTGCGGGAGCATAAGATGTATGCCAAATACAGCATGTGCCAGTTCTGGCTAAAGGAGGTGGCCTTCTTGGGCCATGTCATCAGTGGAGCAGGTTTGGCAGTAGATCCGGCGAAGGTCCAGGCAATACGGGATTGGCCACCACTAAAGTCGGCCTCGGATGTTCGAAGTTTCTTAAGACTTGCCAGTTATTACCGGAAGTTCGTAAAGGGGTTCTCTAAGATTTCCCTCCCTCTTACGTCACTAACGAAGAAGGAGTCCCATTTTTTTGGACACCATGATGCGAATCTGCTTTTCAGGAGCTGAAGAATCGTCTTACCTCGGCTCCCATCCTTGCTCTTCTATCAGGGAAGGAAGGATTCCAGGTGTACACAGATGCTTCCTATCAGGGGATGGGTGCCGTTCTGAGTAAGAACGGGCACGTAATAGCTTACGCCTCCCGTCAGCTGAAGCAACATGAGCAGAACTATCCCGTGCATGATTTGGAGAAGGGGGCAGCTGTTTTTGCTCTTAAGATCTGGCGACACTATCTCTACGGAGTACATTGCGATATCTTCTCAGACAACAAGAACTTGAAATACATAGACACACAGAAGGAGTTAAACATCAGGCAGAGACGCTGGGTGGAGTTTCTGTCGGACTACCAGTAAACCATGAACTACCATCCAGGGAAGGCAAACGTGGTCGCAGATGCTTTGAGTCGGAGAGCTAGTACGTCAGGAGTAGGCCCGCAGCTGATGGCCTTGGAGTTGGCTAAATCATTCGAGGAGATGCAGATATCACTAGTGTCCGAGGATGACCCAGAGTTATACATGGAGTACCTGGGATCGATAGTTACTACTGATGATATCCGGGACCGCATCAGAGATGGGCAGAAGCTGGATGTGAGAGCTGAGCCGATATTCCGAGCCTTGGAGGAAGGAACGACAGGAGATTACTCTTTGAGGGATGGTCTCCTGTGTTTCAGAGGCAGGGTCTACATACCAGCAGGAGGCCAGATCCGGGAGGACATTATGACGGAAGCTCACTGCAGACGATACTCGGTACACCCGGAAATCACCAAGATGGTAAAAGATTTGAAGAGGACGATGCACTGGCCGGGTATGAAGAAGGACATTATGTACTTTGTGACACATTGCGAGGCCTGCCAACTCGTAAAGACAGAGTGTAGGAACCCGACAGGCTTATTGCAGCCACTTCCGGTGCCGGAGTAGAAATTTGAGGATATAGCCATGGACTTCATACATGGGCTACCTCGATCCCATGCGGGAAATGACTCGATCTGGGTGATAGTGGACAGGCTAACAAAGGTGGCCAGATTTATTCCAGTGGCGAAGGACGCTCCGGTTAGTGTATTAATACGGAGGTTCATTAAGAAGTTTGTGCGCTATCATGGGGTGCCCAAGACTACCGTTTCGGATCGGGATGGGCGGTTTGCATCCAGAGAGTGGAGGTCAGTCCAGGCCCATCTAGGTTCTCAGTTGACATTCATCACAGCTTTTCACCCTCAGACCGACGGGCAGACGGAGCACACCAACCGTATACTGGAAGATCTTTTGCGCCTGTGTATTTTGGACCGCAGCGAGCCTTGGGAGAGGTTGCTACCACTGGTCGAGTTTTCATATAATAACGCCCATCAGTCCAGCATAGGCATGGCTCCATATGAGGCATTGTATGGAAGGAGGTGCAGGACCCCACTATCATGGGTTCAGGATGAGGATCCGCAAGCACTATGCTCGGAGTTTGTGGGAGATACAGATGCTCAGATTAGATTGATCCGGGACAGGATGTTGGAAGCCAAGAGTAGGCAGGCCAAATATTACGATGCGAGGCATTGTCAGGTGGAGTTCCAGGTGGGGGACCGAGTTTTCTTGAAGATATGGCCGATGCACGGAGTCTCGTGGGTTCGCGGGCGGAAGAAGCTCAGTCCAAGATATATGGGGCCTTACAGGATCCTGGAGCGGATCGGCCCCTTGTCTTATAGACTGGAGCTACCGCCGGAGTTAGCGGGATTGCATGACGTCTTCTACGTCTCCTCACTACAGAGGGCTCTGCTACGACCAGAGCAGCTGATTTCCACAGTAGACGGCCCGGTAGCCTCGGATCGGTCAGTCAACTTGGAGCCTATCAGGATCGATGACACGACAGTGTGGGTCTTGCGACGTAAGAAGGTTCCATTAGTCAAGGTTTTGTGGAGGAACCACGGTCAGGAGGAGCATACCTGGGAATCGCAGGACCTGATGCGACAAAAGTATCTGGAGCTGTTCAGTCAGGTATACCTCACAACCTCTCAAGATGTTCAATTTACTTTCTTATCTTAAACAAGTAGGACTGAAATTTCAAGATTAGGGGCTAATCTTTTGTTTATTGGGGTCTAGACTTTGTCAATTGGACGAACTGGTCTTAGATTTGACTATCACCTTCAAACCTCATATAGCAAACATGGCGTCGAGATGTAAATCTTTCGACTCTCATTGGATGTTACAAGTTTCTTTCTCCCCGATAGGAGACTCCGTAGGCTTAACCTTGATTTCGGGGACGAAATCTTTGTTTTGTTTATTGGGATTTGTAACATCCCATTTCCAACTAGACCCCTAGGAGTGGTTTTGTCATAACAGAACCCTAGGAAACCCAAGAATTGAAGTCTATCGACCAAGATTTCGAGTCAAGGGGTGGTCATGCCCGTGATCGACCCGTCACGCCCGCGACCTAGGGCGTGACCCCTTCGACGATCGTCGACCTCAGAAAGACGATCGACGAGCTCGGAAATTTCAACATGGGCCTGACATGCCCGTGACCGATCCGTCATGCCCGTGACCTTGGAATGGCATTGAGTGAGCTTAGCTCACTCAACGCCATAAGCTAGACGGCGTTGAGTGCACAGAATGTTCTCAACGCCATCTTAAGTAGGCTGGATGGCGTTGAGTGAGCAATGCTCACTCAACGCCATAAGCTAGACGGAGCTGAGTGCACAGACTGCACTCAATGCCATCTTAAGTAGACTGGATGGCGTTGAGTGAGCTTAGCTCACTCAACGCCATAAACTAGACAGCGTTGAGTGCATGGACTGCACTCAACGCCGTCTGCTGAGGCCTGGAATGGAGTTGAGTGAGCTGAGCTCACTCAACGCCGTAGTTTGGATGGCGTTGAGTGAGCTTACCTCACTCAACACCATAAGGTAGACGGTGTTGAGTGCACAGACTGCAATCAGCGCCACCTTGAGTAGGCTGGTTGGTGTTGAGTGAGCAGAGCTCACTCAACACCATAATCTGGATGGCGTTGAGTGAGCTGAGCTCACTCAATGCCATAGTCTGGAAGGGGCGTATTCTGGATGGCGTTGAGTGAGCAAAGCTCACTCAACGCCGCATCTTGGATGGCGTTGAGTGAGCAGAGCTCACTTAACGCCACAGCCTGGATGGCGTTGAGTGAGCAGAGCTCACTCAATGCCATTTTACTTAGAATTTTTCTGGGAGATTTTGGCTGGGTGCTGGTTCAGTTGAACCAGGCTGTTTCGGAAAGTGGGCCAGGGGGTGTTAATTAGTCGTTCCTCAATTAAGACCTAATTAAGTCTTATTAAAATCAATTCTAACCGATCAAATGGTGGTAGGCCACATGGCCGTCAGTTTTTAAATGCAGAATAGTTTCGGCCATGGCCGAGAACCTGCTCTCATGGCCATCAATGGAACTTGATGTCGTGGCCTTTCCCCCTCCTCTTTAATGGCTGGACTCAACTCCTCTAGGGAAGAGGAGGAGTTTCCAGCCATTACTTGGCTGGATTGAGCCAGGTTTTGCCCCCCACCTCCATGGCCGAGCCAAGCTTTCAATGTCATTAATGGCCATTGAAGTTCTGGCCTTTCCCCTCCTTAACCGAGCTTTTAAACACCATCAGAGGCCCAAAAGGAACGTTTCCCAGCCCTTACCTGAAGCTTTTGAGCCCTCCCACCGTTCTATTGCAGAAGCTGAGTGGCGCCACCATCGGAAATGGCTTTCCATCGATCTGCACGCCTCCAGCCCGCGGACAAGGTTCTCCCCTCCTCTCTCTCTACGGGTAGATCTTAGCCTTCTTAAGGATTAAGAATCGGGCTCAAAAGAGCCCGATCGGAAGAGCTCCTCTTCCCATTTTCCCGCAAAATTTTAGTGCTCGGGTTCGCCGGATTCCGCCTCTCCGGCGGCCGTGCCGCCGCCCGGCGATGGCCACCACCTCAACGGAGGTGGTGGTGGCGGTGGTCGGCCAGGGAGGAAGCTGGATGGCCGGCGGCAGATTCTGGAATGCACTCCAGGTCGGGCTAATCTCAACCCTTGGCTGGAGGAAGAAGAAGACCCAGCACTGTTGGATCTGCTTAAAGATTAGTGCTGTTATTTAATTCTTTTCTTTTATATGAATTTTCTGTACAAAATATCAGTCACTTTAGATAATTTATGAAAAATACTTAGATGATTTATGTGAAGAAATGGTCAACATATAATTTGTCTCCCTATAGGTCTACTTAATTTTAAAATTGATTTGGGTCAATTTGGTGAACTGGTTTGACAAGGGCACCTATTTTGGTGGGATCTATACCTAGAGCTAGGCAGTGACTAAAAGGTGTGCCCACCCTTCATACCTTGACCAAATGATCTGAAATTTGGGCACGGAGTCTACCCTAGCTCTACCTAGGGCCTGTCCAAAAATGGGAATTTTTGGAGAATGTTTTTCTATAGTTTTTATAAAAATTTAATAATCTTAGGGTAAATTAATTAGATGGCTTAATGACTTCCAAACACTCCCAAATTTTGGTGAGTGGTCCCTGGGTTCATAAGGAGGCTCTGTATAATTTTAAATCTCATTTAGAGATGTTTTAGATTGTAAATGGACAAACCTAAGCTTTGCCCTATTAAGGGGTTTTTAGGTCAAAAGTTCACTTTGAGATTGGAGTGGCCAGATCACCTCAATAGAGGCTGAGATTTTGGCCACTGACTAGGCATGATGCCTAGCACCCTCTCATGGATTTTTAGGTGGATTGGGGTAAATTTGCCCTAGACCCGAGGTCAAACCCTAAAGATGGTTCTTGGTGGTTTGTGAAGGGCAAATGGTCAAATGACCTGGTTATGATCTGAAACTTAGTAGATAGAATTCTAGGGTAGCTAGAATCCTCTTGTAGAAATCTAAATGGATTTTAAAGTAAATAAGTCCCTCAAAACCCTAACCCTAGTTTAGGGCACAAAACTTGTAGAGATAGAGAATGTCACTAAAACTCACTAAACAGTAATGAGATTTGGGTAGAGTAGTTTTTAAGGTTAGTACAAGCTCTGGAAATTTTATTTTGAATTTAGGATCATTATTTTGGATACTTTATTAACAATTTAGTAGTTTGCATTATTTGCTTAAGAATTTATTATGGAGAAAATTCTTTCTGAAAATTGATGAACTTTAGGCAGAGAACTTTTATTATGATTTTAAAAGCTTTGTGAGTTTTTATGGGATTTTTAGAAGAGTAATTCTAAGGCTTGCTTCATGAAGTGTTGTTTCCCATGAAAACTTAATTAAAGAAATTTTGGTGTCTAGCAAGCCTGTAAAATTATGATCTTTGCACAATAACCTTTTCTGGACCATATTAATATTCAGTAATTTTTATATAATTTTATAATGAGTAATTTCTGTACTTCCTTCTTTACATAGGATTAATGGGAGTATAATGGATAAATTAATTAAAGGCTAAATACTTTCTATAAAATCATCAAAATTAGTATTTGATGATACCTTTCTGTTATTTAGTGATAATAATTTTTGGGTGGCCATTATTTTAGAAAATCATGTAGTTCATGTTTAAAATTACCCATGGCAAATCTTTTTGGAAAATTAAATAAAAATCAGATTAATTAGGAAAATTATTATTTTCTGGATTTAGAGTAATCATGTCATGATAGACATGCAGTAAATTTTATAGGAGATTTGTAAGACAATTGGGAGTACTTCCCATTATATACCTCATATATCTTAGGATGGTCTGCGTTTAGTAAAACAGTTGAAATCATATTAGGCTACATGATAAACTTAGAGGATTTGGGTATTGGGTTTGTGGTTTGGAAATGTGTATGAATGCATCCTCAGTAACCAAGATGTGGTTAGGTTTGTAGGTTGTCGAATCATAAGAGGTGCTCGGGACCGACGAAAGATCGTCCTTCCCGGTGGGAGAGGAAGAGTCTTAACACACTAGGGTTAGATCCAAAGTAATTTGAATGGGATAGGGAAATGGGTAATAACCAATAAAAGTAAGTGCCTTGTGAAAGGGAACGATGGGCTTCAGCTACCATCATAGTTCCTAGTGCCCTTTGAGAGCCCTTCACAGGGAATACTGGGGGAAGTCCTAGGCTAACGTAAACCGTAGGGATAATAAACTAAAAGAGACACTATAATATTTAGGGTTGCAAATTCACACACCCCGGTAACTAGGGAGGTAGAATAAGTTGGTTTGGTTGCCATTCAGACGATATCTCTGAAGGTAGATGCACGGACGGGACAGTCCGGGGAGCCGAGGGCTCGAGGGTTTGAATACAGAATAAGGTGGTGGGTCTTCGGTATTTGATTGTTGTTCACACCGACATCGGTACGTTGACTCGGCGGTGTGGGACACTTAGCCAAAGAAAGTCTGGTTGATACAGCCAGCGCTAGTACGCAGATACTCTAGGTTGTGTTCTTCTAGGGGGGTACAGAAGGGCTAGGCCCGGTAGTGTGGATACCCACCTAGGAGTTGGGGGCCCGACCCACTATTTCCATTTGCCACTACGGAGGTTCCTTAGAGTGAAGCTAGCTGCCCGAACAGGGGGAACTAAAGCTCTGTACGCATAGAGTCGTGTGCGTGAGTTGCACTTGCATGAATCATGGCATAACATATCACTATACTCATATTTTCATACAACCGACACCCCAACGTATAAATCGATATGGGACTTTTTATACGATGGGAGCCTTGCAAAATACCCCTTAACTTATAAGTTTGTATGAACATTCATATAAGTTAATGTTACTTACTTATTTACTTACTTGTTTTTTATTTGTCTCCTTATAAATATGCTACTTACTACATGTTTTACTTTACTACTCACTACCGTAAAACTGTTAGATGTACTCTATTTTAATTAGTTATTTATACACCATGAACAATTGTTAGACTAGTTCCACTATTATCCGTTTGATTATTCTCCACCATTGTAGCTTCCCTTTCCTCCTCTTCGCTCGGTGCTTAGGAGCCGTGGGGGGAGGGGTAGGGGATGATAGGGCTTAGTCTTTATGACTAATGGTTTTCGAACCACAACATTACAGGAGCTCCGGATGGGAGACAGGGACCAGCAACCCAGGGACCAACACCAGTGGAGTACGGTGTGCATGGAGGTGAGCCAGTCTAGCACCGAAGCACCTGTGACCAGCTCCGTAAGTGTTAAGTATTTTTATAGCTTCCGCGATGAGTGATTTGTAGTGAGGACTCTGATGTACCGGGCTCGAGCCCGTTTCTTTATTTCATCTGAACTGTTCTTTTTCAGTACTTTCTATTATTATATATTGATGGACTTGTTGTGATTTCTATTCGTTTACGATTCTGTGGACATGTTTACATTCAGTGTATACTTACTTCTCTCTCATTGTGATCGAAAAAGGCCGGCAGAATTGGCGTTTTGTAGTGGCGGCCTTCCCGTGAGTCGGTGCCACCGCAAAGCAGCTATTTTGGGCTAAGACCCCGGTGGTTGAAAAAGGAAAAAAGGGGGTCTTACATCAGCTCACTCAACGCCATCCAGATTATTGCGTTGAGTGAGCTTTCTCACTCAACGCCATCCAGAGTATGGCGTTGAGTGAGTTCAGCTCACTCAACGCCATCAGATTATGGTGTTGAGTGAGCTCTGCTCACTCAATGCCACCCAGACTATGGAGTTGAGTGAGCTCAGCTCACTCAACGCCATCCAGACTATGACGTTGAGTGAGTTCAGCTCACTCAACGCCATCAAATTATGGAGTTGAGTGAGCTCTGCTCACTCAATGCCACCTAGACTATGGCTTTGAGTGAGCTCAGCTTACTCAATGCCATCCAGATTATGGCGTTTAGTGAGCTCTGCTCACTCAACGCCATCCAGACTATAGCGTTGAGTGAGTTCAGCTCACTCAACGCCATCTGATTATGGTGTTGAGTGAGCTCTGCTCACTCAATGCCACCCAGACTATGACGTTGAGTGAGCTCAGCTCACTCAACGCCATCCAGATAATGGTGTTGAGTGAGCTCTGCTCACTCAATGCCACCCGAATTATGGTGTTGAGTGAGCTCTGCTCACTCAATGCCACCCGGATTATTGCATTGAGTGAGATATGCTCACTCAATGCCTTGAGTGAGCTAAGCTCACTCAACGCCATCCAGACAACACCAAATGGCGTCGAATGCAGTCACTGTACTCAACGCAATTCAACTTATGGCGTTGAGTGCACTCGACGCACTCAATGCCAAGCAACCTGTAAGATTGCGTTGAGTGCAGTCAGTACACTCAACGCCATTCTGCTTCTTGCGTTGAGTGCACTCGACGCACTCAACGCCCGAGTCCCAATTTTATTTTAAGCAAGTTTCTGACCTACTATTTGCAGACCAAAGTGATTTTCACCTTCCTTCCTAAGCTCTCTTGGTCATTTGGGTTTCCTAGGGTTTTGTCGTGACCTAGTCATGGCAAAACCACTCCCGGGGGTCTAGCCAAAAATGGGATGTTACACTGTGAGTCCCGAATTATAGTAGTTCTTATAGTTTGCTTCCGCATGAGTGACTGTGTAGTGAGGATTTGATGTATCGGGCTTAAGCCCTTAGTTTTAGTACTCTATATTTTGTGGACTCTCCCTTCGTGGAGATATTATTACTCTGATATGTGATTTTCTGTGGACTTGCTTTTACTTTATTGTGCTACCTTTCTGTGATTGAATTGGCCGGCAGAATCAGCGCTTTGTGGTGATGACCCTTCAAGGCGTGAAGGTGTCACTGCAAAGCGGTGATTCTAGGCCTAAGACCCCAGTGTTTTAAAAGAAAAAAAAGGGGTCTTATAAGTGGTATGAAAATAGAAGTCCACTAACCCTGGGTCACTCCTGCGCGAGCTTTATTTGAGGACAAATTAGCAGCGGAAGCAGTGGTGTGCCCGTAAGGGAAATCACATGTAAAAGTCCACTTCTTCATTAATTGGAATTCTTCTTTATAGCCTGCGGTAAACCCTGCCCCCAGCAGGGAACACCTCTGGCTGCGAAAATCTCATTTTAATTCTTTAGTCAATGCGTTAGACTCAACCCACTAGGACTTATAACTAACCACGACAACTTATAATATGCCCTTGTCAAAAATAGACCTCGGTTATGAACTTGGTTAAGGTAAGGAGATACCCAAAGAGAATAAAGTAGGAGTTTAGCACGAGAATGACTACCTAAGACATAAACTCAGGTGTCCCTACTATCCCAATCAAGGATTACCCCAAACTGGTAGACGACCTTAAGGATAATTAAGGCCAATGATCTATTAGCAGAATGGCAGAAGTCATTTTATCTCGACCCTCGTACCAGTAACAAAATTACATGGAGGCAACCACCGAGACAAAAACTAAGAGTTTGATAGGAATTCAAGTTTGGAAGAAACCCATTTGGGATTGGGAACATTTTTGACCTCGATAAGGTCGTCGTAAATGTGACTCATATAGTTTAAAGTATGGTTTATATTGACTAGTTTCTGGGTGGAACCCCAAGTCGAAGATTGATGCCCTAGGGATTGTGCACCAAGCTAGGACTGATATTGCATGGTAATATCAAAGATACTTAGCCTAAGGTAGGTATGGGCTTATCTTTTGTTTATTGGGGGCTTATCTTTTGTTTATTGGGGACTTGTCCTTTATTTATTGGGCAAATTAGTATTGACTTGGGTTTCCATAGACCTAATTTAGAGAATGCGGCGTAACAAACATAGTGAGGTTAAAGTCGATATAATTCGACATTATTCGGACGAAGATAAGATTTTGTAAAAACATGTTTGGAATGTTGACCTGTAGCATTACCAAGACAATGACATGGTAATAAGACGCAGTAATTTCAAGGATTAACTATTATCATGTAAAATTAGATGACGGATAACAAGATTTAGGATATCTGAGAAGGTAAAAATTTAATCGCTATGTTGTATCATCGGAAGTATGGTGTATCTTAGAACATGTACCCCTGGAGTGAAGAAAGGTGTCATGGGTTTGGTGATGCACGGTAATGTCCGTCAGTTGATGTAGGCTATGTGAAAGAGTTTTTGGGGAACTATTACAGCCACTGCCCAAGTTGGAGTAGATGTTCGAGGGTATAATTAGGGATTTTCATACACAGGATTCCTCATCCCCACTCCAGGCATAATTATAAAGGGACATCGAGGATAGACTGGCCGAGGAAGCTAGGGTCACCCCGACCTGGAAGAAATCTCCCATGGTTATTTCTTGAAGTTTGGGAGTAGAAGTCCGTTATCATGGTATGCTTAAGGTGATCATGTCAAATCAGGATGGATAGTGTACGTCCAAGGAGAAAATATCGGTCCAGGCTTATCTGGACTCTCGGCCTACATTTAACACAGCTCTCCACCCTCGTACGGAGGTACAGGATTCCACTGGCATGGATCTAGGACGAGGATCCAAAGGCACTCGACTCAGAATTTATGAAGAACCCCGACACCTGGGTGTGACTAATTCACGATAGAATGCTGGAGGCCCAGAGCAGACCAGCCAAATATTACGATGCGCGACATTTCCAAGTAGAGTCTCAAGATGGAGACCATGATTCTTGAATATACGTCTGGTGCAAGGAGTCTCGCGGGTACATGGGCAGAAGAAGCTCAGTCCATGGAATATGGGGTGTTACAGGATCCGGGAGCAGATCGGCCCATTGGCTTACAAGCTGGAGCTATCGCTGGAGTTAGTTGGTTTGCACGATGTATTCCATGTCTCCTTTCTCAGGATGGCTCTACTATGACCGGAACAGCAGGTTCTTGGTATAGATGGCTCAACAGATTTTGATCAATCGGTAACAAGATGAGCCGGTCAGGATAGATGACACAGCGGTGCGGGTCTTGCGGCACAAGAAGGTCCCACTGGTCAAGGTCTTATAGATGAACCATGGGCAGGAGGAGCATACCTGAGAGCCACCAAATCTAATGCAGTGGAGGTACCCGGATCTCTCCGGGTAAAGTATACATTCAACTTCCTATGGGATGTTACAAGCAGTTACCCTCAGTAGAAACCCCGCAGGCCTAACTTGAATTTCGAGGATGAAATGTTTGTTTTTGTTTATTGTGATTTGTAACATCCCATTTTCAGCTAGACCTCTAGGAGTGGTTTTGTCATTACTAGGTCATGACAAAACCCTAAGAAGACCAAGTGAGCTTAGGCATGAAGGTTGAGATCACCATGGTCTACAAATAGTAGAATTCTAAACACTAGTTTAGGATGACCATAGGGCTTCACCATGACTCCATGACCCCACCACAATATCCCTAAACTATTGGAAGGTCCAATAGATCCCTAAGGGTCCATTGAAATCAACCCAAAGTGGTCAAATTGACCTAAGACCACCATAGGCCTAAATTGGGCAAGGTGCCCTAACTAAGGGCAATGTGCCACTAATATGCCCAAACAAGCATACCTAAGTCTTCCTAGACCTTAAGTGAGGTCAATGGGTCACCAAGGACCCATTGGGGACAACCCAAGAGGCTAAGTTGACCCAAGTCAACTCTAGCCCCAATGTGGTCAAAATGCCCTTACTAAGGGTCAAGTGACCTCCAAGGTGCCAAGTCAACAATATCCAACCCTACCTAGACCTTAAGGGAAGCCAATGGGTCACCCCAAATGGTCAATTTGACCAAGGTCAACTCAATCTTTGAAATAGGTCAAATTAGCCTAAATGGGCTAACCCAAGCTCAAGCCCTTTTCCATTTGGGCTAACCACCTCCTAATTAATTAATAGTATGAATTAGTGGGCTGCCAATAGTCTAGGGAGATGAACAAATTTGGCCTTGATGACTAGGAGAGAGAAAACTCCATTTTACCCTTTAATGGAGGAGAGAGAAAGTGGTTTAAAGGGGACATTCATGGCCAAGGGAGACCAAGGGCCTCTCCATTTGATTCCAAGGGCTGAATATATTCTTACTCATCAGTTTTGAGGAGTTTAATAACCATAACCAGCCATAAAAGTGGCTGAATTTAATTTCTCCCATAAGAAAGAGAGAGAAAGAGGGTAGAGAAAGCCATTAATGGCCATGGGAGAGCAAGAGTTCCTCTCCAATTGATTCCAATGCCTTGATTCATCTTACCCTCATTATTTAGAGGAGACCAAGGGTTTTCATCAGCCTCTAGGTGGCTGAATACAAGGGATATGCCATGGACGAATTTCACCTTCATGGCCTTAAATGCTTTACCCTTTCCCCTCCCCACTTGGTGATCTATAAAAGCCCCTTAGAGCAAGATGAGAAGTCTACACTCTTGACCAAACGGATTAGAGTTGTTGTTCTTGCTGTAGGAGAAGTTCGGCAACGCCACCACCATGCCATGTCAACCCGACATTCATCTCGCCTCCAAACTGTGAACAAGGTCCTCCTCTACTTCTTCTTTTATGGGTAGATCTTAGGATCTTAGAAAGGAAGTTCGTGCTCAACGGAGCCGGACCTATCTCACATTTTCATGGAAAAACCATGAAAAAAATATATTTTCGGGTCCGCCGAAAAACGCCACCTCCGGCGGCCAAACCACCGCCGACCGATAGCCATCGTAAAAACATTTTTATAATATAAAAATTATGTATATAGTATATAAGGAGAAGATACATTAAATAAGGGCATTTTGATGCTGCAAAACGAGGCACTTAGAGGCCGATTTAGAAAAAATGGCCAGTCATGAAAGTTGTAGCCCTTCTAGTCTAGATTAATTTAAAATTATTTTCAACTCATTTGGGTAAGTGGTTTCACCGCAGCACCTGTTTTAGTGGGGGCTGTACCTAGAGTTGGGCAGAAACTAAAATGAATGCCCACTCTTCGCCCCTTGTCCAAACGACTTGAAATATGGCCAGGGGGTTTCACTTAGCCATACCTAGAGGCTGTCAAAAAATGGGTATTTTTGGAGATACTTTGTCTAAGGTTTTTGTTTTAATTTAATAAAGTTAGAGTAATTTATTTAAGTAATCAAATGACCTCCAAACCCTCCCAAATTTTGGTGAGTAGTCCCTTGATATAAAACCCAGCTCTGTACAATATTCCAACTCATTTGGATGAGTTTTGGGTAGAAAATCACCTATCCTTAACTAGGCATTAATGATGCATTTTTGAGTAAAAAGTGCACTAAGAGGTTGGAACGGTCAAATCACCTCAAAAGAGGCTGATATTTTTATCACTGACTTAGAAGGGTTATTATAACCCACTTGGGGAAAAATGGTGTGGTTTAGGGTTGATTCACCCTAGGATCCAAACTCAAACCCTAAAGGGAGGGTTTTGAGGGTTGTGAAGGACATGGGGGCAAATGCCGTCGTATTGCCTTGAAATTTAGTAAAGTCGACGTTAACATAATATAAATCATTTGGATGGAATCTCAGAGGATTTGGAGATAGGTAGATACCTCAAAACCCTAACCTTAATTTAGGGGTAAAATATCAAATAAGTAAAACCAGTCACTAAACATTATCTAAAAGATGTGAAACTCGGGTAGAGTAAGTTTTGGAATGAGTAGAACCTATAGCAATTTTACTGGAATTTTATGGTGTTTATCTCTAGCACTTCATTTGTAAAGTTTGTTATAGCCCTAATTGACGTTTTAATTATTTAGATCTTTCTGTTCATTGAAACCCCATGAAATATTGGAATTAAATGTTTTATATTAAAATGGTTGCTCCTGAATTTTTGTATAAGTTTTAGTTGAGTAAATCTAGTACTTCATTCACAAATGTTAAAAAGGGGTTTTATGGTTTAAAAATTAATTATGGACGATATTGCTGTTGAAAAATTATGAGGCTTAGGAATTGAGACTTTCAGGCCTCTATATGCTTGTATAAATTTATTCCTGATTTTTAAAACTATAGTTACGACACTTTCTTTACAAGTCTACCTTATGATGATTTTTGATAATTAATTTATTCAGAGATTAACACTTGCTGAAAAATTATGAAACTTGGCCAATGCTATTTTTGAGGTTGTATCTGCATAATATAATTAATATATAATTTTTAGATGGATATTCTCTGTACTTGATTCATAAATAACGAAAGATAGAAAATATTGCTAAAATAGTTTTAGTGCCCCTTTGATGATAGAAAAATTGTGCTACTTTGGATTTACCATATTGAGATAACCTAATATTTATTATAATTTTGTTGGACATCTTGCATGAGTACTTAGGGAAGTTCATGTTCAAACTAGTAGCCCTTGGAATTTTGAGGAAATTAATTAAATGCCAGATAATTAGGAAAAATTATAATTTTCTGATTATAGGCTAATTATATCATGATATACCTCTAGTAAATAATTTAGGGCATTTGGATGAGTATTGGATCATTTCCTATCCGGTTCGACTTATAGCATAAGATAGTGTGCAATTAGCAATTTGTGTTAACAATCATAGTATATGATGGGGCACAACGTTAGAGTTAGTTAATTTGCTGAATTGGATGGATGTGAAAGTGTTCACCATATAAGGATGTGAAGGTTAGTGAGAAGTGGTGTTGGCTAGAGTTAAGAGGTGCTCAGGTTCGACGAAAGATCATCTTTTCTGAAGAAAGGAAGGTTAAAAATCACACTAGGTTAGTCTATCGTAATATGAGAAGGGAATGGGTAAAGGGAATCAACCAATAACAATAAGTGCCTTGCGAAAGGGAATGATGGGCTTCAGCTACCATCATAGTTCCTAGTGTCCTTTGAGAGCTCTTCACGGGGTATACCGGGGGCAGTCCTGGGTTAACGTAAACTGTATTAACAAGCTAAAAAGAGTAACCTAGTAATTAGGGTCTCACATTTCTCAAACATTGTTAGCACAGGAAGATTGTTGGGAGCTTCGGCTCGATTAGTTAAGAGACAGACGTTTTGGTCCAGGGAGTTTCGGCTCGATTGTTTGAGATGGACATTTTAGTCCGGGGAACTTCGGCTCGGTTTTTATTCTGAATACGTTAAATTTGCATGTGCATAAAATGGAAAGAAAGTTAAGGTGGTGGGTTTTCGGTATTGTAGGGTCGATGCACCGATGCCAATAGGCTGACTCGGCAAGTATGGTTAGCACTTAGCCAATAGAAGTCCGGTGCGCCAGCCGGCAAGAGTACGCAGGAGTCCGCTTCGTGCACCAAGCGTTGAGGCGTATGATAGGTCTGAACGGTAGTGATTTACTGGTTTAGATATGGGCGAGGCCCAACCCACCGCTTCCGTCTGCCACTACGGAGGTATCCTGGGAGGTTACGGCTCCATAAAGGGGGAACTAAAGGTCTGTGTGCACAGAGTCGGGTGTGCGTGTTGCACTTGCATGTTCCATCATACCCACTAGCATGTCATAGCATAATCGATTCATTTAACCTCTGACACCTAAGGTATAAGTGGAATGAGACGCTTATACATTAGGACTTGCAAAACGACCCCTTGGTCTATAAGCTTGTGTGGGCAAGTTTATAAATTAAGGTCAAATTCTTTAAATATATATTGTTGTTAATAACCGACACCCCAACGTATAAATTGGTATGGGACTTTTTATACGATGGGATCCTTACAGAAGACCCCTTGGCTTATGTGATCTTACAAAAGTGAGGGTTACTTTCCATAGTTCGTTTTATTGCCATTACTTATTATAGAATTGCTAGCATAGGTCCGCTGCCACCTGCTTTTGATTTATTCTCCACCTTCATGTCCTTCCCTTTCTTCCTCTCCGCTCGGTGCTTAGGAGCCATGGGGGAAGGGGCAGGGGATGATAGGGCTTAGTCTTATAGACTAACGATTTTCGGACCACATCATTTAGGGGATCGTGGAGCCCAGCATGGAGGAGCAGCCCCGGAGGTCGGCCCGTTTGGAGATAGGGCAGTCTAGCTCAGGAGTTCAGCCAGCTGGGACTGTAAGTCCCGACTTATAGTAGATGTTATAGTTTGCTTCCGCATGAGTGACTGTGTAGTGAGGATTTGATGTATCGGGCTTAAGCCCTTAGTTTTAGTACTCTATATTTTGTGGGCTCTCCCTTTGTGGAGATATTATTACTCTGATATGTGATTTACTGTGGACTAGTATTTGAGTTTCTTCCTTACTCTTTTACCTTTGCTACTTTTCTGTGATCGAATTGGCCGGCAGGATCGGCGCTTTGTGGTGACGACCCTTCAGGGTGTGAAGGTGTCACCGCAAAGCGGCAGTTCTGGGCCTAAGACCCCGATGTCAAAAAAGGGGTCTTACAACATATCTCGACACAGAGTGTTGACTTTGATTTTTGTGTGTTGACACAAAAAAATCAGCTAACTGATAGTCTCTACATAGTTGTTTCGACACCAACTCTTGTGTGTTGACACAAAAGTCCTCTAGTTATATGGTCTCGACATAGTTATGTCGACACATATTCTTCAGTCGACACAAATATTATTTCTGTGTCGACACATCCATTTTCTTTGTCGACACAACATACTGAGAGTGTCGACACAAGGTCTGCTTGTGTCAACACAAACTTGGTACTTAGCCAAATTTCCTATGAAAACTTGAGCTTACATGTTCTACTTAAGGTATCTTGTGCTAACCTAATCTAGATACAACATACCTAATTCAATTTTAAAATAATTGAATTTAGTTTCATCCAGAGGTTTTGTAAAAATATCAACAATTTGATTATTTGTATTCACAAACTCTAGACTAATATTTCCTTTTACTACATGTTCTCTGATGAAATTGAATTTAATTTCTATAAGCTTTGTTCTACTGTGTGATATAGGATTCTTAGTAATAGAAATATCACTAGTAGAATCACAAAACAGTAGAATTCTACTTACCTTGATGTCATAATCTTCTAGTTGGTGCTTTATCCACAATAGTTGTGCACAACAGCTGCCTGCAGCTACATATTCTGACTCAGCTATTGATATAACTACACTGGTCTGCTTCTTGCTGCACTAAGACACCAGTCTTCCTCCTAGGAATTGACAGGTTCCTGTAGTACTTTTTCTGTCTTCTTTGCATCCTGCAAAATCTGCATCTGAGAAACCAGTTAGTGTGAAATCTCTATTCTTAGGGTACCAAAGACCTAGATTAGGTGTGCCCTTGAGATATCTCAAAATCCTTTTAACTGCAGTATAATGATATTCCTTAGGGCATGCTTGGTACCTGGCACAGACACATGTTGCATACATGATGTTAGGTCTACTAGCAATCAAGTAGAGTAGGGAGCCAATTATCCCTCTATATAAAGACTCAAAAATAGGTTTCCCTGCCTCATCTTTGCCAATATGAATACTTGTTCCCATTGGAGTTTTCATGGTGGAAGCTGAGTCCATTCTATACTTTTTAATCAACTCCTTAGTGAACTTAGATTGAGATATGGATAGTCCATTATCAGTCTGTCTTACTTGAAGTCCCAAAAAGAACTTCAGTTCACCCATACTACTCATTTCAAACTTCCCTTGCATAAGTTTTGCAAACTTCCTGCAAAGGTTGTTCTCAGTAGATCCAAAGATAATATCATCAACATATATCTGGACTAAGATTATCTTTCCTTTGGATTCCCTATAGAATAGAGTTTTATCTATCTTTCCCCTTGAGAATTTATTCTAAATAAGGAAAGCAGACAAGGTTTCATACCAAGCCCTGGGGGGCTTGTTTCAAACCATATAGGGCTTTCCTAAGCCTATATACATAATTAGGACAGTGAGGATCTATAAAACCTGAGGTTTATTCAACATAGACTTCCTCTTTCAAGTCACCATTTACAAATGCTGACTTTACATTCATCTGAAATACCATGAACCCTTAATAGGCTGCATAGGCCAGGAACATCCTTATATCCTCCAATCTTGCTACTGGGGCAAAGGTTTGATCAAAGTCTATTCCTTTCTCTTGTCTGTAGCCTTTTGCTACTAGCCTGGCCTTGTTCTTGATGATTGTTCCATTTTCATCAAGTTTGTTTATGTAGATCCACTTGGTTCCTATGATATTGTGATCCTTAGGTTTAGGAACAAGTTCCCAGACATTGCATCTCCTGAATTGATTCAGCTCTTCTTGCATTGCATCAACCCAGTTAGCATCTAGCATTGCTTCTTCAAAATTTTTGGGTTCTATTTGAGACAAAAAGCTAGAAAACAAAACTGTGTTCATGCTCTTGCTCCTTATTAGAACACCTTGACTTGCATCTCCAATTATCTGGTGAGCTGGATGATCCTTTAGGTGTATTCTTGCTGGAGGAAACCTGTCTATCTCATAACCTTCTTCATTTTCCTCCACCTGATGCTCCTCATTCTCTTCTACTTCCAGTGTGTTTTGTTCTCCCCCTGGATAGCATGCATCATCCATCCTAGCAGGAGCTTCATCATTGATGGTCATCTTGTCCAGCCTATCTGTTAGACCTGCAGAACTAACTGAAACACTAGATAATTCATTGTTAATCAATCTAGACTCATCAAAAACAACATGAACTGACTCTTCTAAAACTTGGGTAGTCAAGTTGTAGAACCTGTATGCCCTAGTGTTGTTATTGTACCTAACAAATATCCCTTCTAGGGATTTGACAGCAAACTTTATTTGGTAGTGCTTACCATTCAATAGGACATAGCACTTGCTACCAAAGATTCTGAAATATAAAATGTTTCGTTTTCTACCTTTCAAAATCTAATAGGGAGTTAACTTAAGTTTCTTATTAATAATTTCTCTATTGAGAACATGACAAGATGTATTTACTACCCTTGCCCAGAAATATTCAGGGAGAGTAGTGTCACTGAGTAGAGTTCTACCAGCCTCAATGAGAGTTCTATTCTTTCTTTCAGTAATTCCATTTTGCTGAGGTGTTCTAGGTGAGGAGAACTCCTGATGAATCCCAAGTTCTTTATAGAATTTTATCATACATTCAGACTGAAATTCAGTTTCATGGTCACTTCTGATTTTGACCACAGAATTTTTAAATTCATTCTGAACTTGTCTAACAAAAGTCTGGAAAATACTAGGGGTTTCAGATTTCTGCCTTAAGAAGAACACCCATGTGTATCTAGAATAGTCATCCACAATAACTAATGTGTATGCTTTCCTACCAAGACTTTGAACTGGCATAGGACCAAAAAAATCCAAATGCAAGAGATATAAACATCTCAATGAATCTTTGGTATCTAGTGCTGGAAAAGAGGACTTGGTATGTTTGCCCTTTTGACAAGCTGAACACAGTCCCTCTTTCATGCACTTGACATGAGGACCATTCCTCACCAACCCCATGCTGAACAGCAGTCCTATGGACTTATAGTTTTGATGAGCTAGCCTCTTGTGCCATTTGACATATAGTGAGGCTGTCTCATCTGCAACTAAGCAAATAGGTGAGTTGTTTAACTCACAATCTATGTTAAGACAATAAACATTTCCTCTCCTAGTGCCAGTCAAAATGATCTCTTGATCACTTGACCTTTTAATTTGGCACTCCCCTTTGTGAAAGGAGATGTCATAACCTAGATCACTAAGCTGACTTATGCTTATAAGGTTGTGTTTTAGACCCTTCACATAAGCCACTTTAGTGATAGTAATTGAGTCACTAGAGATGTTACCAAATCCTTTGATGACTCCTTTTTCTGATCCACTAAAGATGACTTTGGGACCATTCTCTATGGGTACAAAGTCCCTCAGCATTCTTCTTATTCCAGTCATATGTCTGGAACAGCCACTATCCAAGTACCATATAGGGGTATGGTCACTTGGATTCACCTGCAACAAATAAATGATTACTTATCCTTAGAACCCAAGTTATTTTTGGGTCCTAGGTTCTTGTTAGTCTTGGAAATAACAGGTTTACCTACATATTTTCTGATAGGTAAACTACTCTTGGTTTTAACACTTGTGTTAAACCAACAGTCCAATGCAAAGTGGCCTACCTTTCCACAACACCAACACTCAAATCTGTTATACCTATTCTTAGGTACAGACTTCACAGTCATGTTGCCAACAGTCTTTTTGAGTGTGGGTGCTGGAGCAGCAAACCCCATTAATTCCTTTTGAATCTGATGGGCTTGCCTATAGAGTGGCCTCTTGGCATTTACACACTTGCCAAGGTGAACTCCATACTCACAGTGACCATGAGTAGTTTCATGATCATACCTGTTTGTAGGATTCATCACCTTCCTAAAGAAGATAGGGGGTTTTACAGCTAGAGGCTGAACTGGGGCCTTACCTTTTCTTTGTGAATTGGTGGCCCTAGTTCTTCCCTTAAAACCTAGACCAGTCTTCCCTTTTTGTGAGATGAACTTTTCTATTAAGGGTAAGACAGATTTTGGTTTGGAGAATTTAGCCACTAGCACTTTTTCTTGCTGAATTTTTGCCTCCAGTTTCTTGATATGATGATTCTCCTTGAAAGAGATTGTGCCCATCTGAATAACAGTAATGTTTTTCAGTTTGGCAACCTCATTCAATTTTAGATCCAAAAGCTTTGCTGAATCTGCTGCAGCCAGCTTAAGAGACTCAATCTCCTTGGTCTGCTCTTTGATAAAAAGTTTGCTTCTCTTAAGAGCTTGTTATAATCCACCATACTTATTAATGAGTTGGTGCACATCCCCTTCAGACTCAGAACCATCCACATCTCTTGATGCTGATGCTTCTGATTCTGATCCAGTAAAATAATAAAATGCTGTAGGAGAGTTATATACCTTACTAGGACCATCTTGATCCAGGAATTGATCATTTTCTGTTAGGGCCATCAACCCTCTGCAGCAGTATTCTTCCACTCCATTTATGGATTCCCGCATTTGTAGAAATTCTATCTCCTTAGAATCCTCTTTAGTTGAGAATAACCCAACATATGTTTTAGCCTCTTCTTCTTCTCCTTATTCAGATAATGAAGAATCTGTCCAGCTTTTCTGCTTTTGGGCAACAAAAGTTTTTCTTTCTTGCCCTTCATTTGTTGCTTCTTCTTGTCTTTTGATTCAGCCCTCTTGTCTGGACAGTTTGCTATGATATGTGTTTGCCTTTTGTAACAAGAGCACACAATCTTAGAATTAGATTGTTTACTAGGTTTAGAAGCATACATGTCTTCCTTTGGAGTTTTCTTTTTCTTGTACTCATCTTTTGAAAAGGATGAAGAATGTCTGCTTCTCCACTTCTTCTTCTTCATGAATCTTTGGAACTGCCTTGTGAAGGCTGCAAAGTCCTCATCTGAGGTGTGGCTGTCTGATGAAGTATTGTCAGGAATCCCTTCTTCTGCCTCAGCACTCCTTCTGAGAGGAGAAGGAGATTTTCTCCTGCCCTTTCTTGTGCCTTCAACTTTGAAGGAAATTGACTTTTCCTTATATTCAGATCTGCTGCTCTTCTCTTCCTCCTTCCTGGATGTAAGTTGCATTTCATATGAAAGCAGCTTCCCAAATAGTGTGGGAGGAGGTGTGTCTGCCAGCTTGGCCACTTCTCTGATGACATAAATCTTGGTGCCCCAATCCTTTATCAGAGATCTTAGAAATTTGTCATTCAGTTCATAAGTGCTGAAGACTCTTCCATAAGTCATCAGCTCATTTACAATCCTGAAGAATTTCTTGTAGCATTCAGCTATGCTGTCATTCTTGGCTTGCCTAAAACTTTCATACTCCTGATCCATCATATATTTTCTGTCTTCTCTGACTTCTTCTGTTCCCTCCCTGTAGACAATACGAGTGTCCCATATTTCTTTGGAGGTTTTGCAATGCACCAGATTCTGAAAGGTGGCATCATCTATGGCACTTATAATGATATTCTGTGCCTTTTGTCTAGTGTTGCCAGGATGATTTCATCCTTTATCATTTCTGAATAACTCTTAGGAGTCTTCATATTTGCATCCAGTGTAGATACCTTCATTGGAATGAAGTGTCCTTCCTGTACTGTGATGTAAATTCTTGGATCAGAAGCTTCCATAAACAATCTGACCCTCTCCTTCTATATGCCAAAACATTCCTTCGTGCAGATAGGCAGTTTCATTGATCCAAACTCTTTTTGGTTCTCACTTGAACCCATTCTTGAATTCTGAAAATTGCCTAGGAGATTTACTCAGACCGTTAAGTCAATCCTTGAGTAACCTCCCTCTGATACCACTTGAAAGACTTAATTCAAGAGCCTAAACACCTAGAGGAGGGGGGGTGAATAGGTTCTAATTTTTCCTTTAATATTTTAGGCAATTAAATAGATCTTGCTTGACACAAACAAAATAAAACACAACACAGAACATTCACAACACAGAGAACACCAGATTTATAGTGGTTCCCCAAGATATGGGTACGTCCACTTTCTCCCTTCGCCTATCCAGTAGAGTACTGGATTCAGCCTAACTTCTTTCTTCTTTCTCAGATCCAAAGATCCTACAACTAAGAACCAAAATGGTTCCTACACCTTAGACTTTTGCAAGTCCTACCTCAGATCCTTCCCAGAATCCTACCTCAGGCCTCAGCCCTACCTTAGCTCTTATCTCTAGGCTTACAACTCAGACTTCACAAGTCCTACCACTCAGGCTCACAGCCCTACCTCAGCTTTTATAATTCTAGACTTACAGCTCAGATCTACAACAGATCCTACAACAAATTGTGTAATAAAAGAGATACAAAAGATATCACCAGGTAGATCCACCTATTGATGTTCTTCTTGATCAGTTCTTGATCTTCAGTTCCAACCAGACTTAACTATTTCAAAGCTTCTTGATAGAACAAAATAAGGTTGGACGGTTCTTGATGTATAAGTTGATCCACTGTCAGCTCCTTCCTTGAATTCAGAATGAGATCTGAATCCTCTCTACAGACTATTCTGGAACTGCCTTCTTAAAGGGTTTCCCCTTTTCTTGTTGTGAATTTTCTCTCTCTTAGTTGATGGATTTTCTGGCCTTCACTGTGTTAGTTTGGTTGTCAGAGATCAGTCCTTTATATAGATTTTCTTCATGGTTATAGGCTGATCCGGTTTGTAACAACCTTCTGTCAGTTCTGTCAAAGGTGTCAGAACAGTTGGTTATGATAATTGTCGGTCCACCAGTCATGACAGTTGATTCCATAAAGATTCTACAACTTAGCACAATCCACTCAGCAATCTGCTTCACATGTGTCGACACAAGTAGACAAAGTGTCGACACAAGTCTTGATGATGTCGATACAATACTCCAAGTGTCGACATAGTAATTCTTCTACTCCTCGACACATCTTCTATTTGTATGTGTCGACACAAGTCCAGTGTATCGACACAACTGCTCCTGGTCTCGACATAACTGTTGCAGACAGATGCCATTGAGTGTATGTCTAGCTGTTGACACAGACCTTCATACCCAGTATAACTGTTGTCGTAAAATGGCGTTGAGTGTGTATCTAGCTGTTGCTGTAAGACGGCGTTGAGTGTGTGTCTAGCTGTCGACACACACCTTCGTCAGGTGTCGACACAATTCCTGAGTGTCGACACATGCCTTTCTTCTGGTGTCGACATAACTCCTGGGTGTTGACACAGCCTCTACTTTAGGTGTCGACACAATTCCTTCCTTAGGTGTCGACATAATTCTGGGTTTCGACACAACTATTTTTTAGGTGTCGACACAATCTCTGCTTTAGGTGTCGACAAAATTCTTTCCTTAGTTGTCGACACAATTCTGGGTGTCAACAAAACTATTTTTTAGGTGTCGACACAATGCCTGGGTGTTGACAAAGCTTTGCTTCTAGTATCGACACTTGTACTTAGAATATTTTTCTTCCACTTCTTAAACCTGCACAAAGAAACTTAAACATACATCAAATACATATTGATGTATATCATTGACTTGGATGAATCTTCTCAAAATCTGGTACATACTTCTAGTGTACCCAATAGTTTCTTCTACTAAAACAAGGATCGAAGACAGTTACGGAATACCAGCGAGAGTTCCAACATCTTGCAAGGTTCGCAGACTCATACGAGTTAGATGATAGAGGTTACGCCAAGCGTTTCTACAAAGGGCTGCGAGATCCCCTAAGGCAGGCCCTTTTGTTTATAGCGGATGCTAACTTGGCGGAGATTATCGATATGGCAAAAATATTGGAGGCGGACCACTTGAGTAGTGGTAAGATACCTACAGAGGGCATTATGGAAGCTGGCCTGAGCAATAGAAGGAGACAAGACTTTAGAGGAGGAAGCGGATATCAAAGAGGTTGAGGGTGTGTCAACCAAAACTATAGGGTGGAGCATCCGGTTCCGCAACTGCCCGCGTTACCTCCACCGCAACAGCCTCAGCAATTTCAGCAACTCGAGAGGCATCGTGGGCTGGTGTGTTTTGAATGCAACCAATCGGGTCACATTCGACGCTATTCCCCGCAATTGTTTGAGAACTCCCCTCCCACTCTCCCTCCGGCGGCCCCTCGAGTGAGGGGTTACATGCGTGGTCGAGGACGAGGACTGCGAGGAGGTAACCCTGGCCCTGCCCGGGATCAAGTGTACGCACTAGACATGGCGCAAGAACGGAATCCCCAGAATGTTATTGCAGGTACGTGTAGTAAGATTTCATGTTTTCTGTGTTAAACTTAAGTTGCTTACGACATACTATTTATCTAGCAATAAGTTTTGATTATTGGTACTTAGGCACCAAGATAATTGACGGAAAGACAGCCTATACGCTGTTCGATACCAGTGCCTCACACTCCTTTATGTCCGAGGATTTCATTAAGGATATGGGGGGTGTGCAATATTTTACTGGAATAACCCGACAAGTGCGCCTTCCAGACGGCTCGGATATGGTTGCAACCGCTAAGTGCGAGCTTGAGGTACTTATTGAGGGAATGACTTTCGTTACGCCTGCCACTATCTTGAAAATGCCGGAATTTGACATCATTCTGGGCCTGACGTGGTTGGACTGGCACTTTGCAAGGATCGACTATGCAGAGAAGCGGATCTATTTGATACATGGATACTCCGACGTCATCTTCCAAGGTATTAACTTCGCACCTCGTCTGACATTATCATCCGTTCAGGTTGTAAAAGCCCACATGAAGGGGGATGAAGTTTTTATGATCTGGTTCAAGTTGAAGGAAGTAGCATTGGACGTAAAAGACGTACGGGTAGTGCGGGACTTCCCCGAGGTATTTCCTGAGAAACTCCCAGGATTACCCCCGCATAGAGATGTTGACTTCCAAATTAATCTCGTACCGGATGCCAAGCCTGTATCCAAGGCCCCTTACTGAATGGCTGTAACGCCCCCGATTTTTCTGCGACTATTTTATTCTCATTTGGCATTTCGGTGACGCGTTTTTGTGGCTTGTGCCATTTGTGGAGTGTCGTTTAGCTCCTTAGAACTGAGTGGCCTATTTTGTAGCCTATTGTCAAGGTCTCCCTAGCAAGCCGAGTCATTTTTGGTGACCCGGTGTGGCCTCTTGGGGGATGCTTGTGTTTTGGCTTTAGGTGGGTATAACTCGAGTTCTGTTTGTCGAAAGTAAATTTTGACTTCGCCGATGTGTTCGTAGCGTGGGTATTTAGCTACGGTGCTAATTTCGTCGAATTCCGAGGTAGGTCGGTTTTCGCGTCGTTTTGGATGTGCTATTAGTAAAATCAAATAAGAAATTTGATTTTAGCTGAGTGAATCGGCATTTTCACGCAGCTGTTAGGCTGATTAGGCATGTTAAGACTTATTTAAAGCCTTAATTAGAAGTTGGCGGGCCACTCTCCTCCTTCTTCCCTAGACAGAAAACCATCTGCTCCTGTTCGCGGAAATCAGAGGCGGAAATGGCAGACTGCCCTAGCTTTCGGACGGTGATTCCGGGAGTGTTCATGGACGGATTTCGATTCCGAAAGTGGAGTTGTCTTGCTCTCGCTCAGATCTATGTTTTGACGGTAAGAAATTTGATTTTTGTGGAGTTTTAGGAGATTTGGGATTTCGGTTTTGTGGTTTTCCGCCATTAAAGTACAGGAGTTTGCTTTTAGGTGTTGCTGCTGCTAGTGCTAAGCAAAGAGGAGGGAAAGCCGTCCAAGCTTCACCAGAAATCGAGGCAAGTGGTGTTCTTGCCCTTGCCATTGTTGTTCTCTTGAAATTCTGAAAATTCCTGGTTAGCCCTAGGGTAGAAGCCAGACATGTTCTCTTTTATCTTGCTGAATTTAGGGCTTAGATTCTCCTATGAGCCCCCCTACTTTGTGCTGTTGGTGCTCAACCCGCCGGCATAATGCCATCAGTTAAACTCCAGATTGCTGTCTTGTTGGTGGCTTGCGGGTGAAGCCGAGAGAGTGAGAGAGGAGGGGGTGCTTGCTGTGTTTGTTGGTAAGAGCCTTTTTTTATTCTGTCTGGTCGGCGTTGAGTGTGGTGCACACGCTCAAAGCCTTTGCGGGTTTGGCGTTGAGTGTGGTACATACACTCAACGCCGCAGCTGTAGCCAGTCAGAATTTTTCTAAGTACTAGGGCGTTGAGTGAGGTGGACTCACTCAACGCCGCAGCCCCTGCTAGCGGCTAAGTACTTTGGCGTTGAGTGAGTCGACCTCACTCAACGCCATTTCCGTTTTCGCGTTGAGTGAGGCAAGCTCACTCAACGCCGCGGTTTTCCTGAGAAGCTAAGTGTTTTGGCGTTGAGTGAGTCGACCTCACTCAACACCATTTCGGTTTTGGCGTTGAGTGAGGTGGACTCACTCAACGCCGTCGCTTCTGTGCAGCCAAGTACTTTTGCGTTGAGTGAGGTGTGCTCACTCAACGCCATAGCCTTTTCTGAGGCTAAGTACTTTGGCGTTGAGTGAGTTGACCTCACTCAACGCCATTTCTGGTTTGGTGTTGAGTGAGGTGGCCTCACTCAATGCCGAAGGCAAGTTTGCGGCCAAGTCCCGTAGCGTTGAGTGAGTGTACCTCACTCAATGCAATTTCTGCTTTGGCGTTGAGTGAGGTAGACTCACTCAACTCCACAGCCCTTCTTCGCAGCCAGAACTTCTGGCATTGAGTGAGACGACCTCACTCAACGCCATTGCTGTTTTGGCATTGAGTGAGGTCATCTCACTCAACGCCGTAGATTTGCCTTGTTGCGGCTAAGTGCCAGGGCGTTGAGTGAGTAAACCTCACTCAACGACATTGCTGTTTTGGCGTTGAGTGAGATGGACTCACTCAACGCCGTAGTTTTCTTTTGCGGCTAAGTGTAAGGGCGTTTAGTGAGTGAGCTTCACTCAACGCCATTGCTGTTTTTACGTTGAGTGAGGCCAGCTCACTCAACGCCACTTTCTCTGTTTATGGTTAAGTACCAGGGCGTTGAGTGAGTGTGCCTCACTCAATGCAATGGCTGTTTTGGCATTGAGTTAGGTTAGCTAACTCAATGCCAGAGTATCCTTGCGGGAGGCGTTGAGTGAGTGAACCTCACTCAACGCCATGCCTATTTTGGCGTTGAGTGAGGCTAACTCACTCAACGCCAGGGTTGTTCTTCTGGAGGGCATTGAGTGAGTGAACCTCACTCAATGCAATGGCTGTTCCGGCACTGAGTGAGGCTAACTCACTCAACGCCAAGGTCTGGTTAGGCGTTGAGAGGGTCCCACTCAATGCCAAGCCGTGTTGAGTCATTTCAACACTTTTTCCCTACCTTGATTTTCGCTCCCGAGTGAATTCCTTAATTTCTTATGTTTTTTGAGGTTCCTTGTCGGCCATATTTTACTTTCCTAAAGGCCGAATCGTGGGTCGTGGTTAGTAGTGGTGGTTTGAAGCTCTTCATAGGGGAGGTGTTGTGTTATTTAGCCGTGGCCACCCTTTTCTTCTATCTTGCACCAGGTACGGGCTGGGCAAGGGGGTGGAAGGTCCCTAGTGCTTTCACATGTAGACCCTTGAGCTTGTTGGCTTAGAAATGGTGGTTGGGGGACTTAGTTTGCCTCCAACCCGGATCCATGTTGTTTGTTTTGCTACTACCATCTCCCACAGCTTAGGGTGTTAGATGTTTCTTCCTTGGTAGATTACAGCACTTTGGGCTCTTGGTAGCTTAGTAGACTCTGCAGGATGTAGTTTCTGGGCAGGGTTGATGCTGTTTCTTCGCACATAGTGCATTTCTTTTTGTCTTGCTTTGCGCAGTTGTGACTTTTACTGCAGTGTGTTTTCCTCTTTCATTTATCCTATGGTTGACACTTTCATGCAGTTTTTTCTTGTTTTGCTTGCTGAGGTATTCTTTCTTCTTTTGAATGCCTCAGGTTCTTAGCAGTAGCCAGTTTGGTGGCTAGGTTGCTGTTGGGTACATTGGAAAATGTGTACCTGATTTAAAGAAGCCCAACTTAGCTCAATGATATACATCAAGGTGTATTTGATGTTGTTTTGAGTTGACATGTGCAGGTGAAGAAGTATTAAAGAATGCAGAAAAATATTCTAAGTCCACATGTCAACACCTGAAGAAATTGTGTCGACACTTCAGAATATTTGTGTCGACACTTCAGAATATCAGTGTCGACACAGAGAAAGATAGTCGACCACACTTATGTCGACACTGGGAAGCAGTGTCGACACATAAAAAAAATCGTCGACCTCAGCACTGGGAAGCAGTGTCGACACAGTGAAAGATAGTCGACACCCAGAGAAAGTTTGTCGACTAGTGAAAGATAGTCGACCAGAGAAAAATAGTCGACTAGTGGAAGATAGTCGACTAGTGAAAGATAGTCGACCAGAGAAAGTGTGTCGACTCACAAAAGAGGATAGTCGACCTCAACTGTGTCGACACTGGGTGGATGTGTCGACACCAGAAGATTGAGTCGATACATATTGGCAGAAGTCGACTATGCTTGTGTCGACACCAGAAGACTGAGTCGACACATATTGGCAGAAGTCGACTATGCTTGTGTCGACACCAGAAGACTGAGTCGACACATTTTGGCAGAGTTGAATATTGCTGTGTCGACACCTGAAGGCTGAGTCGACACATACTGAGTTCTGAATCTACAACAACTGTGTCGACACACAGGACTTATGTCGACACACTGCAGAGTCTAGACCAAGTTATTTTCTGAAGAAGCTGTGTCGACTTAAAGGCAACTCAGTCGACATCATCAAAGACTGTGTCGACAACAAAGTCACTTGTGTCAACACAGATAGACAGATTGGTCTCGACACTTTCTAACAGACTGTCTCGACATTTTGCTGTCCAAGGCTAAGGTACAGGAACTGTTTGAAGACTTGACAGCTGTGGGTTGCCACCGTTTAACTGAAGCTGTCAGACCTGTCAGAAATCAGTTAGAAACCGGATCAGCCGGTTACCATGAAGAAAATCTATAAATAGACATATTCAGAAGGAAATTAAAAAAATTAAAAAAAAGATAACTGAAGAAGATCTAAGAAGAAGAAACAGAAGGATTACAATCCTGTTGTAGCTTCAATTCAAGAAAGTGCTAAGCTCTAAAGAAGATCTTCATTAGTAGATCTAAGAAGAAGAAGAAGAAGTCTGAAGTATCAGAAAAGGTGTTGGATAGAGAGGGATCCAGTCATCTTGAAGAAGAAGAAGGAAGCCATCAGTGGTTTCTCAAGAAGCTGTTTGGAAATCAACTCAGCTAAGTTCAGATTCAAGAAGCTTTGAAGAAAGCTCATATTCAGTTGATTTCATCAGCTGATCAAGAAGTGTCTTGTCCTCTTCTCTCTCAACAAAGGCAAGACATTAAAATATCTTTTCTAAATTTCTGTAGGATCTGTTTATACAGATCTGAGTTGTAAGCCTGTGTTATAAAGGCTGAGTGTAGGAGAGGTGATCTCTGAGTGGTAGGGCTATTTGCCTGAGTGTAGGAGAAAGTTATTCTCTGAGTGGTAGGCCTTGAGGCAAGGCTGAGGTAGGGCTGTTGAGCCTGAGTTGTAGGAACCTATCCAGGTTCTGAGCTGTAGGATCTGAGGATCTGAGAATAGTGGAAGTTTGGCCAAATCTAGCATACTGCTAGATAGGTGAAGGGGGAAAGTGGATGTACCCAGACCTTGGGGAACCACTATAAAACATTGTGCAATCTGTGATGCTTAATTATCTGTGAATGCTGTGCTAGATGTCTTAATTTGTAATTGAATTCTGCCTAGAAGTATAAACAAGAAATTAGAACCTATTCACCCCCCCTCTAGGTGTTTAGGTTGTCTTGAAAGTAAAACTATCAAGTGGTATCAGAGGGAGGTTCCTCAAAAAGGACTTAACAGTCTGAGGTAGATCTGAAAGGCAGAATCAAGATTCAAAAAGATGGGTTCTGGTGAGAATCATAAGGAGCTAGGGTCTATGAAATTACCCATATGCAAGAAAGAAATTTTTGGAATTTGGAAAGAAAGAGTCAGACTGTTTATGGAGGCATCTGACCCAAGGATTTACATCACTGTACAGGAAGGCCCCTTCATTCCAATGAAGGTATCAGTTCTTGATGCAAATATCCAAACTCCAAAGAGTTATTCAGAAATGACCAAGGATGAAATCATCTTGGCAACCATGGACAAAAGAGCTCAGAATATTATTGTTAGTGCCATAGATGATTCAACATTTCAGAATCTGATTCACTGCAAGACCTCCAAAGAGATGTGGGACACATTGATTGTCTACATGGAGGGATCTGAAGAAGTAAGGCAGGACAGGAAATCTATGCTCAATCAGGAGTATGAAAGTTTTAGACAAGGAAAATCTGATAGCATAACTGAGTGCTACAAGAAATTCTATAGAATTGTGAATGAGCTTATATCCTATGGAAGAGTCTTCAGTATTTATGAACTGAATGACAAATTCTTGAGATCCTTAACAAAGGATTGGGACACAAAGATCTGTGCCATAAGAGAAGTGGCTAAATTGGTAGAGATATCTCCTCCCACCTTGTTTGGAAAGTTGCTATCCTATGAAATGCAACTTATGGTGAGGAAGGAGGAGGAAAAAAATTCAAGAGGAGAGCATAGAGAAAAGACTGTGGCATTTAATGCAGAAGCCACTAGAAAGAATAGGAGGAAATCACCATCTCCTCCTAAGGAATTTGCAGAAGATAGTGCTGAAAATTCAGATAAGGGTTCAGAAAGCTATGATTCAGATGCAGACTTTGCTGCATTCACAAGGCAATTCCAGAGGTTCTTGAAAAAGAAGCAATGGAAGTCTAGGCCTTCCACATCACAGCAAGTTGATGACTATTATCAGAAGAAAAGGTCATCAAGGAAAGAGAAGAGCAGATCAAAGCCCAGCAAAGCCTCTACTTCAAAGATTGTCTGCTATTGTTGCAATAGGCCTGGACATGTAGTGACTAACTGTCCTGATAAGAGAAAGGAGTCTTCAGACAAGAAGAAGACTCATCAGAAAGGCAAGAAGGAGAAATCCTTTGTTGCAAAGAAAGATAAGAGTCTAACAGACCAGTCAACTTCAGAGTCAGAATCTGAAGCTGAAGCATATATTGGACTATATGCTGCATCTGAAGAAGAGGAGTTTCTGCAGTTGCTAGACTCCATAAATGAACAAAAGAATCATCAGTGTATGGGGCTGATGGCAGGATCAGAAGAGGACATATGCCAGAATCAGTCTGGTCCTAATAAGGTACAATGTCCTTCTATTACATCTGATTGTTGTACCAGTGAAGAATCAGCTACATCTGCATCAAGTGATGTAGATGTATCTGAATCTGAAGGAGATGTCTATCAATTGATAGACAAGTATGGGGACTTGTTGCAGGCCCTTAAGAAAAGTAATAACTTGGTTAAATCTCAGGCTCAGGAAATTGCTGAATTAAGGGTTGCTACAACTGAGTTAGAGAAAGTTATTGATCAAAAATTAAATGAAATTGCCAAGCTGAAGAATATAACTATTATTCAGATGGGCACAATTAATTACACTAATGATCAAGTGAAGAGCCTGGAGGCCAGACTTAGAATTGAAAGAGATTTAGTGGCTAGTTACTCTAAGCCAAAATCTGTCTTACCCTTGATAGATGAATTTGTCACTCAAAAGGGTAAGGCTGGATTAGGATTCAAAGGTAACTTCAGGGCTGGCAGATTCAAGAGGAAAGGCAAAGCTCCTGCTCAGCCACTAAACCTTTCAGTCCCCATAAATTTTAGTAAGGTGAAAGTGCCTTCTAACAAATATGATCATGAAGATATTCAAGGTCATATTAAGGCTAATGTTCTGAAGAACAAGGGTGTAAATGCAAGCAGGCCTACCTATGGTCATAAACCCAATGGTTTTAAGAAATCAGTAGGTGAAGTTGCTGAAGCACCAGCAATGAACAGAAATTCTTCTAACAAGGATGTATCTAGATCTAAATACAATAAGTTTGAGTGTTGGTGCTGTGGCAAGAGAGGCCATTTTGCACTAGACTGCTGGTATAACCCAAGTGTTATAAAGAACAATAGTCTACCTGTTAGAAGAGGTTATGGTAGCTTTATTAATGCTAACCTGAACCAAGGACCCAAGACTTACTTGGGTTCTAAGGGTAAGTAATTCTGTGTTGCAGGTGAATCCAAGTAACCATGCCTATATATGGTACTTGGATAGTGGTTGTTCCAGGCACATGACTGGAACAAAGGGGCTGCTGAAGGAGTATTCATCTGTCAAAGATGGACCTAAAGTGATCTTTGGTGGATCTGAAAAAGGAGTCATCAAAGGGTTTGGTAACATTTCTTCTAACCTAATTACTATCACTCAAGTGGCTTATGTAAAAGGTTTGAAACATAATCTAATAAGCATAAGCTAACTAAGTGATTTAGGATATGACATTTCAATTGTTAAAGATGGATGTCATATCAAGAGGTCAAGTGATCAAAAGATCATTCTGACAGGGTATAGGAAGAGAAATGTATATTGTCTTAATTTTGAATGTGAGAATAAGGCTTCACCCATCTGTCTTGTAGTTGATGACAATGCTTCTCATTGTGTTAAGTGGCACAAGAGATTGGCTCATCTAAACTACAAGACAATTGGCCAACTCTTTAGCAAAGAGTTAGTGAGGAATGGACCTCAAGTTAAGTGTATAAAGGAAGGGATATGCTCAGCTTGTCAAAAGGGCAAGCAGACAAAATCCTCCTTTCAAAGCCTTGAAATCAAGGATTCTATGAGGTGCTTATACCTCTTGCATATGGATCTTTTTGGTCCTATGCCAGTTCACAGTCTAGGTAGGAAAGTCTACACTTTTATGGTTGTAGATGACTATTCAAGATTTACATGGGTGTTCTTTCTGAGACAAAAATCTGAAACCCCAAGTGTATTACTGAATTTTGTAAAGCAAATTTAGAATGAACTAAATAGTACAGTGGTCAAAATCAGAAGTGACCATGGTACTGAGTTTTAATCTGAAAGCATAACAAAATTGTGTAAAGACTTTGGGATTTTCCAAGAGTTCTCCTCACCTAGAACACCTCAGCAAAATGGAATTGCTGAAAGAAAGAATAGAACATTAATTGAAGCTGGTAGAACTCTATTGAGTGACACCTCTCTCCCAGAATATTTTTGGGCTGAGGCAGTTAACACTGCTTGTCATGTGATCAATAGGGCTACTATCACCAAAAGCCATAAAATGACTCCCTATGAGATTGTGAAAGGAAGAAAACCAAATCTATCTTACTTTAGGATCTTTGGTTGCAAGTGTTATATACTTAACAATGGCAAGTCATATTTGACTAAGTTTGCTGCCAAATCCCAGGATGGAATATTTGTTGGGTACAGCACAAATAGTAAGGCCTATAGAGTCTTCAACTTGACTACTCAAGTTGTTGAAGAATCTGTGCATGTTGTGTTTGATGAAACAAGATTAATCAACTGTGAGTTGTCTTGTAGATCAAATGACTCAACAGATATAAGCAAAAGTATGGACAAGCTCACCATTACTGAAGTATCAAAGGAAGATGGGGCATTGGAAAATGAAGACTTCTGTCAAGGGGGAGAACAAGACACTATAGAAGCTGAAGAAAACCAAGAGATTCAGCTAAATGAAGGAGCTGGAGATGTTCAACCAGAAGGGAATCTTCCTCCAGCTACAAGACATTTAAGAGATCATCCAGCTAATCAGATAATAGGTGATCCAAGACAGGGGGTGCAAACTAGAAGCAGAAATCAAAACACAGTTCTACATTCAAGTTTCCTGTCACAATTAGAGCCTAAGAAGTTTGAAGAAGCTATCCAAGACCAGCACTGGATTGATGCTATGCAAGAGGAGCTGAATCAATTCAGAAGGTGCAATGTCTGGGAGCTTGTTCCTAAACCAAGAGGCCACAACATAATTGGCACAAAATGGATCTATAGGAACAAGCTAGATGAAAGTGGAATAATAGTAAAGAATAAAGCAAGATTGGTTGCAAAAGGATACAGGCAGGAAGAAGGGATTGACTTTGATCAAACCTTTGCTCCAGTAGCAAGGCTGGAGGCAATCAGAATATTCCTTGCCTATGCAGCCTATCAAGACTTCAAAGTATACCAGATGGATGTGAAGTCAGCATTTCTGAATGGTGATCTTAAAGAAGAAGTATATGTAGAGCAGCCATCAGGTTTTGTAGATCCTCTTAAACCTGATTTTGTTTATAAGCTTAGGAAAGCTCTGTATGGGTTAAAGCAAGCCCCAAGGGCTTGGTATGAAACCCTGTCTACTTTCCTTATTGAGAATAAATTCTCAAGAGGAAAAATTGACAAAACTCTATTCCTTAGGGAATCCAAAGGCAAGATCATCTTAGTACAGATCTATGTTGATGACATAATCTTTGGATCTACTGAAAACAACCTTTGTAAAAAGTTTGCCAAACTTATGCAAGGGAAGTTTGAGATGAGCAGTATGGGGGAACTGAAATTCTTCTTGGGACTCCAAGTAAGACAGACTGATGATGGCTTGTCCATATCACAGTCTAAGTTCACCAAAGAATTGATTAAGAAATATGGTATGGAGTCATCCTCCACCATGAGAACTCCTATGGGAACAAGTATGCCTATATGCAAAGATGATGCAGGTAAACCTGTTGATGAGACTTTATATAGAGGGATAGTTGGCTCACTACTATATCTCACTGCTAGTAGACCAGATATTATGTATGCTACATGTGTCTGTGCTAGGTACCAAGCCTACCCTAATGAATCTCATTATACTGCAGTCAAAAGGATTCTGAGATATCTTAAGGGCACACCTAATCTAGGTCTTTGGTACCCTAGGAATAGAGATTTTCAACTAACAGGCTATTCAGATGCAGATTTTGCAGGATGTAGAGAGGATAGAAAGAGTACTACAGGTACTTGTCAATTCCTGGGAGGAAGACTAATATCATTGAGTAGTAAGAAGCAGACCAGTGTGGCAATTTCCACAGCTGAGTCTGAGTATGTTGCTGCTGGAAGCTGCTGTGCACAACTATTATGGATGCAGCATCAGCTTAAGGATTATGGTATTCAAGTAAGTAGAACACCTCTTCTGTGTGATTCTAAGAGTGCAATTTCTATTGCTAATAATCCTGTTTCTCATAGTAAAACTAAGCATATAGAAATAAAATACCATTTTCTTAGAGAATATGTAGAAAAAGAAGACATTTCATTGGAATTTGTGAAAACAGATTATCAAATAGCAGATGTATTTACTAAGCCCCTAGATGAAACCAAATTCAATAAATTCAAAATTGAATTAGGTATGTTAACCATTGATTAGTGTAATCACAAAATCATCAACAATGGAGTTGAAGTGGTAACAAGACATTCAAGTGATATAAAGACACATTGAAGTAGTATCAAGTACTTTGTAGTACTTATAAGTTGTGTTGAACAAATAGAAATTGGCTAAGTAAGTTGGTGTCGACACATTCAGTAATAATGTGTCGACTCAGGATAGTAATGTCGACAAGTCAGAGATGTTGTGTCGACACAGAAAATATGTGTCGACACTTAAGAATCTTATTGACGACTTATCCAGGAATGTAGTGTTGACTTCACCAGCATAGTGGTGTCAACACTTACAGATTTTGTGTCGACACTTATACTAAGAGTCGACACAGAATTTCTGAAGCTCTACTATATATCTCTGGTATCGACAAAATAGCAAATTGATGTCGACACATAATAGACGGACATGAAGTCGAGACATAGACATTTGTGTCGACACATTCCATCTGTGTCGACACTTATTGTCTGTTTTTGGCGACTTTTGATCTTCTTTAAACAGAAGGTATAAATAGGTCAAAAACCCATTCTGTCGACACGCTTACAAGGTTTTCGAAACCCTGTGTCGACATTCTCTCTCTCTCTCTCTTTCTCTCATCTTTCAAGCTTTCTCGACTGATCAATGGCGCCAAAGATTGAAGATAATGTGAATGAAGGATATGAGTTGGTGCGCCAGGCCTTTGCTGCTGCCCCTCCAGATGTTCTCAGGGTTATCTCTCTCCTCTCTGACTCAGGTTTAGAATTTCTAGTCTCCGAACCATCAAAGATATGGAAGAAGGAGGTGCATGAGTTCTTTACTTCTGCATCTGTAGTCTCTGAAAGTCAAGAGATAAAATCCACAGTTCATGGGTCACCAGTGGAGATTACACCAAGTAAGTTAAGAACAATTCTGCAATTACCTATAATTGAGAATGAAGAGGATGTCCCTGCTTCTAAATCAAGGGAGGCTCTTCAATGGTGTGGATTTGATTCCACCATGAAAATTGGAGCTGCTTTCAATAGGAAAGGAATGAATCAACAGGGCAAATTTCTGTCAGAAGTGGTTGGAAAAGTTATTCTATGCAAGCCAGGTGGACATGATAGGATTTCTGCCTATATGTTCAGCCTAATGACCAGGATTGTGTTTACAATTCCAACAGATTGGTCATCTGTAATCTTTGAAAAGATTAAGGAAGGAATCAAGAAGCCAAATCTGGCTAGGATAATGAGTATATACCTAAGTAAGGAGATTTCTGCTGTTATGCAACAACAACCTGGAACAAAAATCAATCACATGAGAAGGATGGACATGAGATTGTTCTCCAGATAGGATAGGGTGCTGACCAAAGAGATGCCTGAAGTGGAAAGGCAGGATTCACCTGAGAGATCCCCAGGTCATGCTACCAGTGCTGAGCACCAACAAGAAGAGCAAGTAAGACAAGAGGTTGAAGATCAGCCCGCTTCTACACAAGTTCAGGATGCCACATACCTGGAATCCAAGAAGAAGAATTAAGAATACCAGCTCAGCAAGTTTATTCACCTACACAAATTGTATCTACTCATGACCAGGTACAGGTGCAGGGGGAGCTGGTGTATTTTCCTACAGAAGAGATTTCTAATATTTCTATTTCTGCACAGGTCCAGGGGGAGCAAGTGCAAGAAGATGCTCAAATTGATCTATCTTCAAATTTGAATACTGCAAATGATCCAGCACAGAAGGAATATACTCTGGAGGAGTTATTCCCAAATGATGAAATAATTACTGATAGCCTGGAAGTGGAGCAAGAAATTGAGGGGGAGCCAGTGCATATTGAGACTGTACAACATGGCACTGAAGTAGCTGTTCCTCCTCCTCCCAAAGAAAGAGTTCAAATTGATAGTACTTCTGATTCTGAGAATGAAGAAGCCAGTGTGGCTAAGAAGAGAAAACTTATGGTCTTCTAGAGAAGGAGCAAGAGCTATAAGCAGGCTCTACAGTCTACAGCACATCACACTCCTTCTGACTTTGATTATAACAAGTTTTTGGTTGATTTACAAGTGAAATTGGATGAACACAGGGTGGCCATTGAAAAATAAGTTGATGAGAACAACAAGTCCCTGTAGTTTGACTTAGCTCAAGATATAAAATCTATTAGGTTTCAGGTCAATATGCATAAAAAGGAGATGACAGATTGCTTCCATAAGGGAGGTAATGCTGTGGTGTATTTGGCAAAACAACAACAGACTATCATCCCTAAGGTGGATGATATTGCTTTAAAGCAAAGCTATGTCTTGGAAAATCAGTTAAGAATGAATGACAATTTAACTGAATCTCATCATGAGATCATAGAGGAATTGAAAAAGATTGTTCCAGGCCTGTCTGCAGCTAGAGCAAAAGAAATGGAAGAATTTGATAAGAACTTTCAAGCTGCTATTGATTCTGTTAAAACTGCTATCACTTCCTCTCAAAAAGAAATATCTGACAAGCTTCAAAAGTTAAAACCATTTTTTAAAGAGGGTGTGAATTATCTGGATGGCCAAATTTGATTTCAGAAGGAAGATCTGAAAGATCATGTTACTAGAGAAGCCATAAAGGGGGAGAGGATGTTAGTTCATGCAGGCTCAGAGCACACCAAATGGGTGACCAATAGTATTCGAGCCACATTGGGATATCCACCATTGTGTGATGATGCTATGGTGGCTGAGTCAGGAATACAAATAAGTCTACTTGAAGGCAATCAACCTGAGGTTGCCCAAGTCATTTACCCTCCTCCAGATTTTGACATGATTGATCAGCAAGTTCAAGGAATGTATTGTCCTCCAAAGGAGGTTACTAATGTTGTTCTTGGGAAGGTTGATAAGCCTGAGGCTACTTTGAAAGACCAGCAAGATGCTCTACTTTCTAAGAAAAGATTTAGAGAGCAGGCTGAACTTAAGCCAGACTTTGAGCAGTGGAGTCCTACTTCCAGAAATATAATACTCACTACATGGAAGGCTGTCAAAGACCAAGTGCAGGAAAGAGGCAAGTGGTACAATGAGATGGAATGGCAGAAGTATGAAGCCAGGCAAGAGGCCATAGTACAGTTTAGAAGAAAAGCAAAGATGGGTAGGCTGCCTCCAGATGCTCAGGAGCCAAGCAAGTACTTCCCAAAGCCCTTTCATTATTTTGAAAGGCAAAGGCTCAAGGAAGAAGCAAAGAAGAAGGCTGATCTAAAAGGCAAGAAGCCAGCTGAAGATTCTGAAGCTCCTGTGAAGGCTCAAGTTCTATCTGGCAAAGGGATTGTCATTAAAGAGCCTGATCAGTCTTAATTTTTAGTTCTTTCAAAGTATTTTGTAATGTTTTGATTAAATCATTAAATGTAAATCTCTGTATTCAAACATTATCAAGTTATAAACAAAATGTTGGTTGGTATCAAATAATGTTCATTCTGTGATGGATTGTTTTTATTTTTGTTTATATTAAGTATTCCTATTATGTCATATATCATCAGTTTATACTTGTTATAAATGGTGTATATCATTGGCTATAGGGTTATGACTTCTCCAAATAGGGGGAGATTGTTGGGTACATTAGAAAATGTGTACCTGATTTAAATAAGCTCAACTTAGCTCAATGATATACATCAAGGTGTATTTGATGTTGTTTTGAGTTGACATGTGCAGGTGAAGAAGTATTAAAGAATGTAGAAAAATATTCTAAGTCCACATGTCGACACCTGAAGAAATTGTGTCGACACTTCAGAATATTTGTGTCGACACTTCAGAATATCAGTGTCGACACAGAGAAAGATAGTCGACCACACTTATGTCGACACTGGGAAGCAGTGTCGACACATAAAAAAAATCGTCGACCTCAGCACTGGGAAGCAGTGTCGACACAGTGAAAGATAGTCGACACCCAGAGAAAGTTTGTCGACTAGTGAAAGATAGTCGACCAGAGAAAAATAGTCGACTAGTGGAAGATAGTCGACTAGTGAAAGATAGTCGACCAGAGAAAGTGTGTCGACTCACAAAAGAGGATAGTCGACCTCAACTGTGTCGACACTGGGTGGATGTGTCGACACCAGAAGATTGAGTCGACACATATTGGCAGAAGTCGACTATGCTTGTGTCGACACCAGAAGACTGAGTCGACACATATTGGCAGAAGTCGACTATGCTTGTGTCGACACCAGAAGACTGAGTCGACACATTTTGGCAGAGTTGAATATTGCTGTGTCGATACCTGAAGGCTGAGTCGACACATACTGAGTTCTGAATCTACAACAACTGTGTCGACACACAGGACTTGTGTCGACACACTGCATAGTCTAGACCAAGTTATTTTCTGAAGAAGCTGTGTCGACTTAAAGGCAACTCAGTCGACATCATCAAAGACTGTGTCGACACCAAAGTCACTTGTGTCGACATAGATAGACAGATTGGTCTCGACACTTTCTAACAGACTGTCTCGACATTTTGCTGTCCAAGGCTAAGGTACAGGAACTGTTTGAAGACTTGACAGCTGTGGGTTGCCACCGTTTAACTGAAGCTGTCAGACCTGTCAGAAATCAGTTAGAAACCGGATCAGCCGGTTACCATGAAGAAAATCTATAAATAGACATATTCAGAAGGAAATTAAAAAAATTAAAAAAAAGATAACTGAAGAAGATCTAAGAAGAAGAAACAGAAGGATTACAATCCTATTGTAGCTTCAATTCAAGAAAGTGCTAAGCTCTAAAGAAGATCTTCATCAGTAGATCTAAGAAGAAGAAGAAGAAGTCTGAAGTATCAGAAAAGGTGTTGGATAGAGAGGGATCCAGTCATCTTGAAGAAGAAGAAGGAAGCCATCAGTGGTTTCTCAAGAAGCTGTTTGGAAATCAACTCAGCTAAGTTCAGATTCAAGAAGCTTTAAAGAAAGCTCAGATTCAGTTGATTTCATCAGCTGATCAAGAAGTGTCTTGTCCTCTTCTCTCTCAACAAAGGCAAGACATTAAAATATCTTTTCTAAATTTCTGTAGGATCTGTTTATACAGATCTGAGTTGTAAGCCTGTGTTATAAAGGATGAGTGTAGGAGAGGTGATCTCTGAGTGGTAGGGCTATTTGCCTGAGTGTAGGAGAAAGTTATTCTCTGAGTGGTAGGCCTTGAGGCAAGGCTGAGGTAGGGCTGTTGAGCCTGAGTTGTAGGAACCTATCCAGGTTCTGAGCTGTAGGATCTGAGGATCTGAGAATAGTGGAAGTTTGGCCGAATCTAGCATACTGCTAGATAGGTGAAGGGGGAAAGTGGATGTACCCAGACCTTGGGGAACCACTATAAAACATTGTGCAATCTGTGATGCTTAATTATCTGTGAATGCTGTGCTAGATGTCTTAATTTGTAATTGAATTCTGCCTAGAAGTATAAACAAGAAATTAGAACCTATTCACCCCCCCTCTAGGTGTTTAGGTTGTCTTGAAAGTAAAACTATGAGTTGTGTTGGTGTTGTTGGCGGTCTCTTAGACTCTAGAGATCCTGTTGCTTTGTTAGTGAGGTGGTTTTTCTGCACTTTTCTTACAGACATACATATTTTCCAGTGGGTTCGTGTCAGGTTGTTGGCGCCCACTGGTAGTTTTTACCTTTGTACTAGATATATTACTTTTACTGCTACCATTTTCTGGAGATAGTCTACTTGCTCTGAGAAGAATTTATGCTAGGTTGCTAGTTATTTTTAAAACTACAATTATTATTATAAGTATAGCTCATGATCAGCATTTTTTACAAAACTCAATCACTATTTTCCAAACAACGTATAAAGATAGTTTTCCTATATATAGTATAAATTAAATATAGAGTCTTGCATAGCATAAGTGGTCCTCATGGGGCTCTCATGCACTCCTTAGGATGTCAATCCTGAATAAAGTATTTTCCGCAGCGTATAAGTATAGGTTTTTTAAATGTGGACTAGGTGATCCACCGAGCCGAGGGATACGGCCTCTAAAATATAACTGATTTTCCAATCATTAAACTCATGAATTTCTTTCATAAAGTAAAGTAGATGGTTTTGCCTGAGCGTCGGCAGTTATCCCCTGCTTGACGTGGCATCATTACGCGTGTTTTCTCATACTCTTATAATTCCAAAATTCGGAGAAAATACAGGTTCTGACAGTTAGTATCAGAGGGAGGTTATTTGACAAGTTAGTCGGGCAACCTTCCTATGATTGCATTAGTAGTTCAGCATCATGTCAATCACACACTGATATGTCGTCAGCACGTCTTGGAAAAATCACGAACACTACACTCATAGCATAACATGAAGTATACAGGTCATATTATGTAGTATGGGATGCATAATATGTGTTCGTATATGTATCCACCATAGGGGCAACATGTGAGGGTTATGTAGTATGGGATGCATAACCTCACCATATGGCTGCGACTAGCTCATTTTCTCTTTTGTTACATGAGAATGTTATGTAGTATGGGATGCATAACATTTTCATGCGTACGCCGCTCATAACATACATTAGGGTTTTTTTAGAATGCATAGCACAAACATGCATGGCATAACATTGCATAAGCACAACGTTCCAAGCTAAAGACTGGCAGGATGACATATGTACACACATAAGCTTTCAAGTCAAAAGTAATACAAATTCATGCATTCCCGATCTAGGCACATTAATTAGCATGGTGGTGGTTAACCATCTTAGGATAGGACATAACATCAATTTTTGTAAAAAGATAAACTCACAGAGCAAGTTTAGCAGCTTTAAGTTTATATCTATATATGTATTGTCTGTACTTGTAGTTGGTTCTAGCCGTTGTATTAGGATCTAACTAGTGTTGCTATGATTTTAGGATGGCGAGACGTCCTTCGACTAGATCGACTCCCCTGTCTGAGGGTGAGTCATCTGGAGCTAAGAATGACGCGGTGATCGAGAGCCTGCAGCAGAGTTGCGTTGCCATGAGCAGGCAGATGGTGGAGATGCAGTCCCTGATTCAGTCCCTGGTGGCGGTTATGGCTGGTCAGACTCAAGGAGTGCAAGGCCCTGCAGGGGGGTTAGCTGTCCCTCCTCCTCCTACACCCTTAAGACCTCCAGTGGTGGTGCCGGCAGAGATGGCCTTCATCTCGCAGTTTCATAGGCTGAGCCCTCCCACTTATGACGGGAAGGCAGACTTTATGGTGATAGACGATTGGCTGATCTCCATGGAGGAGATGTTCTCGTACTCCGGGATTACAGATGACTAGAGGGTGATGATAGCCGCCTATCAGCTTAAATATTTGGCTAAGAGTTGGTGGCTGAGAGAAAAGGAGAGCTTAGTAGCTGGATGCTCTTGGGAAGTGTTCAAGGAGATGCTGTTGAGGAAGTTCTTACCCTCGGTCGAGCGTGACCGCCTCATGAACGACTTCCTCCATTTGAAGCAAAGGCAACTCACGGTGGGTGAGTATGAGATAGAGTTCAACAAGTTGAGCCATTTTGCCCCTTGATTGGTCAGCATTGAGGCTGATCGAGTTAAGCGCTTTCTCGGTGGTTTGAGGAGCGAGGTGCAGCAGTTGACCAGTGCTTACGGGTCAGAGACTTATGTAGGAGTAGTGGAGGCTTCTCTGAAGGTGGAGGTTATTGAGACCGCGAAGAGCAGAGGCCAGCAAATGAGGAAGGACAAGAGGAAGTCTGTGGAGGAGAAGAAACCCCAGGTACCCGGTACGGCTCCGGGAAAGAAGAGCAAAGTGGTGTGCAGCTTCTGTGGCCGGTCAGGCCACCCTGTCGAGAGATGTTTCAAGAAGGCAGCAGCTCAGAGGAACGAGCAGGTTCATGCGATTCAGGGTGCTCCTAGGAGAGATGTCTCATGTTCTTTTTGCAAGCGACCCGGGCATGATGCTGCCCAGTGCTGGTCCAAGGATAAGGTCTGCTTTTAGTGTGGGAAGAAGGGACACATCAAGGCTAGGTGTCCTCAGGTCCATCCTGCTCTTCATGCAGTTCCACTACAGGCATTAACTCCACCTCCGCGTGTGGACAAGGGCAAGGGCAAGCTGAACGTGATCTCTTCCGAGGAGGCTCAAGCTTCGACTCAGGTCATCTCAGGTTAGTTGTCCTTCCAGCCTGAAGGTTTTGTTCTTGTTTTGCTAGAATGTTTGCAGTATTATTGTGGTAGTTCCTTAGTTTTATATGCTTCTATAGGGAAATTTAAGGTGAAGAACCGCTGGGCGCATGTTCTGTTTGACTCCGGCGCTACCCACTCGTTCGTGGCTAGAGCCTTTGTGGAGCGACATCGGTTGACTTTAGATTGAGTTCGGGATACCTTCCGTGTCAAGTTCCCCTCTGGTGAATCTGTGTTGTCAGATTTGGGCATGTTAGATTGCCCTGTTTTGTTAGGGGACTTCCTTGCGAAGGCAGACCTGAAGATGATTGATCTGGATGACTTCGATGTTATTTTGGGCATGGACTGACTGTCTAGGTATTATGCAGTCATTCAGTTAAAAGGGAAGCGCTTGGACTTCATCAGGGACGACGGTCAGCCCGGAAGCGTGTATGCTGATCTATGTCAGGATTCTCCTATTATCTCTGCGGTTGTGCTTAGAAGCTGTTTCTTTCGGATTGTTTTGCTTGTTTGGTCTCGGTGGTTGGGACCGCTGTTAGTGTACCGCGCTTGGGAGAGATTCCAGTTGTTCATGGTTTCGCCGATATTTTTCCTGATGATCTTCCTGGCCTTCCGCCCGAGCGGGATGTTGAGTTTGTGATCGATCTGGAGTCGGGTACGCGTCCTATTGCTAAGGCGCCGTACCAGATGGCCCCTCGTGAGTTAGAGGAGTTGCGAGTCCAGTTGGATGAGCTGTTGGCAAAGGGATTTATCAGGCAGAGTTCGTCGCCTTGGGGTGCTCCTGTGCTGTTTGTGAAGAAGAAAGATGGGTCAATGCGGCTTTGCATCGACTATAGGGAGTTGAACAAAGTCACAATTAAGAACAGGTTCCCTCTGTCGAGGATCGATGACTTATTTGACCAGTTGCGCGGTAGCACGGTGTTCTCCAAGATCGATGTTCGTTCAAGCTATCATCAGCTCAGGATCTGTGAGGCAGATATTCCACAGACTGCATTTAGATCAAGGCATGAACATTTTGAGTTCTTGGTGATGTCGTTTGGTTTGACCAAGGCACCATCAGCCTTCATGTATATGATGAACCGGGTGTTCAAGGATTTCCTGGACAAGTTCGTGGTGGTCTTAATCGATGACGTGTTGGTTTATTCTCGAAGTGCTGAGGAGCATGAGCAGCATTTGCGCTTGATTATATCGGAGTTGAGGAACCACAAGTTATTCGCCAAGCTGAGCAAGTGTGAATTTTGGTTGCCTTAGGTTTCATTTCTAGGCCACATGGTGAATAAGGATTGGATCTTGGTCGACCCAGAAAAGGTCGCAGCAGTGATGGATTGGAGTAGGCCGAATACGCCTAAGGAGATCAGGAGTTTCCTAGGGTTGGCTGCCTACTATAGGAGGTTCGTGGAGGGTTTCTCTTCCCTAGCTGCACCTTTGACACAAGCTGACTCAGAAGAACGTGGCTTTTGTTTGGAGCGAGAAGTGCAAAGAAGCCTTCCTGGAGTTAACGAGGAGATTGTGCACTGCCCCCGTTCTTACCCTGCCTACTAAAGGGGTGGATTATGATGTTTATGTGGATGCTTTGCATGTAGGTCTGAGTTGTGTGTTAATGCAAGTTAGAAAAGTGATTGCCTATGGGTCAAGGCAACTGAAGACTCATGAGAAGAATTATCCTACACATGACCTCGAGTTCGCAGCGGTTATTTATGCGCTGAAGCTATGGAGACACCTACTTTATGGGGCTCAGTGCAAGATCTTCACCGACCATAAGAGCCTGAAGTATGTGTTCACGCAGAAGGAGTTGAATCTGCGCCAACGGCGGTGGCTAGAGTATGTGGCCGATTATGACGTAGAGATCCAGTATCATCCAGGCAAGGCCAATATGGTGGCCGACGCCTTGAGCCGAAATACGGGAAAGATCTTTAATCTCACCGCTGATCGTTTAGTGGAGGAGTTCCTCCTTATGGATATATTAGTGGGATGCTGTGGCTTGCAGAGTAGTTTATCAGTGGCAGAGCCGTCCTGGATTTCTTTGACCAAACTGCACCAGAAGGACGATCCGGATCTTCTACACTTATTCACCAGGACCGAGAAAGGGGTATTGCCAGACTTTGTTATCGATGATGCGGGTACTTTGAAGTACCGCGGCATATTTTGCATCCCCGCTGTTGGGGGCATCAGAGGTATGATTTGCAGAGAGGCTCATGGATCCAGCGTTGCCTACCATCCAGGATTTACAAAGATGTATCGTGACCTAAAGCAAATTTCCTGGTGGTATGGCATGAAAGGCGATATAGCCCGATTTGTTGCGGAGTGCCACACTTGCAAGCGTGTGAAGGCCAATCATGGAAGTCCTGGTGGCAAGTTGACTTCGTTAGAGATCCCGACTTGGAAGTGGGAAAGTATATCTATGGACTTCATCACGGGTTTACCGCGATCCCCGAGGGGATTTGATTCTGTCTGGGTCATAGTGGATAGACTAACGAAGTGTGCTCACTTCGTGCCATATAAGATTGATTACCCGATGAAGAAGATAGCAGAGTTGTACTTGAATGAATTCATCCGACTTCATGGTGTTCCTGTGAGTATCATTTCTGATCGAGACTCCCGATTTACTTCTCATTTTTGGCAGAGTCTGCCGGAGGGTTTGGGTACGGATCTGAGGTATTCTACTGCCTACCACCCGCAGACCAATGGGCAGACGGAGCGGGTGAACCAGATAGTTTAGGATATGATCCGATGCTACATTTTAGACCACGGTGGAGCGTGGGATGAGCAGCTGCGACTTATGGAATTTGCATACAACAACAGTTATCAGGAAAGCTTGCAGATGGCTCCTTTTAAAGCCTTGTATGGGAGGCGCTGCAGAACTCCATTGTTTTGGGCTGAGGCTGGTGAGAGGTCTTTGTTGGGTCCTGATGCGCTTGAGGAAATGGAAGTCGCAGTGAAGATTATTCGAGAGAAGCTTCGAATAGCTCAGGAGAGGTACGAGAAGAACGCCAATCGGCGTTGGTCTGCCTTGGAGTTTTCTGTAGGGGACCTTGTATTTCTTAAGGTTTCCCCGATGGTGGGTGTAAAGAGGTTTGGTAAGAATCAAAAATTGGACCCGAGGTATGTGGGCCCATTTTAGATTATGGAGCGGATTGGCGTGCCATCTTACAGGTTGGATTTTCCAGCAAACTTCCCAGGTGTTCATAATGTTTTTGATGTAAGCCAATTGCGGAAGTGTGTGCGCAATAGTGTGCAAGTCTTGGACGTTGTGCCCCAGTTTGAGCACAACCTCTCTTTTGTTGAAGTGTCGGTCTGCATTTTGGGTACTCAGGAACGGGTGTTGCGAAAGAAGTCCATTCCGATGGTGAAAGTTCTATGGAAGAATCAGGATTTGTAGAGCGCGACTTGGGAGCTAGAGTCAGCCATGAGGAAGGCTTACCCTCACCTGTTTCCCTGATTTGATCGGTATGATTCCCTTCTTGGAACTCCTGTTTGTTACTTTTTCCTTCTATAGTAGAAGTGTTGTGCGTAAAGTTGCGGGACGAAACTTTCTTTTAGGGGGAGTGACTGTAATGCCCCCGATTTTTTTGCGACTATTTTATTCTCGTTTGGCATTTTGGTGACGCATTTTCGTGGCTTGTGCCATTTGTGGAGTGTGGTTTAGCTACTTAGAACTGAGTGGCCTATTTTGTAGCCTATGGGCAAGGTCTCCCTAGCAAGCCGAGTCATTTTGGGTGACCCAGTGTGGCCTCGTGGAGGATGCTTGTGTTTTGGCTTTAGGTGGGTATAACTCGAGTTCTGTTTGTCGAAAGTTAATTTCGACTTCGCCGAGGTGTTCGTAGCATGGGTATTTAACTACGGTGCGAATTTCGTCAAATTCCGAGGTAGTTCGGTTTTCGCGTCGTTTTGGGTGTGCTATTAGTAAAATAAAATTAGAAATTTGATTTTAGCTGAGTGAATCGGCATTTTCAGGCAGCGGTTAGGCTGATTAGGCGTGTTAAGACTTATTTAAAGCCTTAATTAGAAGTTGGCGGGCCACTCTCCTCCTTCTTCCCTAGACAGAAAACTGTCTGCTCATGTTCGCGGAAATCAGAGGCAGAAACGGCGGACTGCCCTAGCTTTCGGACGGTGATTCTGGGAGTGTTCGTGGACGGATTTCGATTCCGAAAGCGGCGTTGTCTTTTCTCGCTCAGATCTACGTTTCGACGGTAAGAAATTTGATTTTTGTGGAGTTTTAGGAGATTTGGGATTTCGGTTTTGTGGTTTTCCGCCATTAAAGTACGGGAGTGTGCTTTTAGGTGCTGCTGCTGCTAGTGTCAAGTAAAGAGGAGGGAAAGCCGTCAAAGCTTCGCTATAAATCGAGGCAAGTGGTGTTCTGTCCCTTTCAATTGTTGTTCTCTTTAAATTATAAAAATTCCCGGTTAGCCCTAGGGTAGAAGCCAGGCATGTTCTCTTTTATCTTGCTGAATTTAGGGCTTAGATTCTCCTATAAGCCCCCCTACTTTGTGTTGTTGGTGCTCAACCCGCCGGCGTAATGCAATCAGTTAAACTCCATATTACTGTCTGGTTGGTGGCTTGCGGGTGAAGCCGAGAGAGTGAGAGAGGAGGGGGTGTCTGCTGTGTTTGTTGGTAAGTGACTTTTTTTTGGATTCTGTCTGACCGGCGTTGAGTGTGGTGCACAAACTCAAAGCCTTTGCGGGTTTGGCGTTGAGTGTGGTGTATACACTCAACGCCACAACTATAGCCAGTCAGAATTTTTCTAAGTACTAGGGCGTTGAGTGAGGTGGACTCACTCAACGCCGCAGCCCCTGCTAGTGGCTAAGTACTTTGGCATTGAGTGAGTCGACCTCACACAACGCCATTTATGTTTTGGCATTGAGTGAGGCAAGCTCACTCAACGCCGCGGTTTTCCTAAGAAGCTAAGTGTTTTGGCATTGAGTGAGTCGACCTCACTCAATGCCATTTCAGTTTTGGCGTTGAGTGAGGTGGACTCACTCAATGCCGTCGCTTCTGTGCAGCCAAGTACTTTGGCATTGAGTGAGGTATGCTCACTCAACGCCATAGCCTTTTCTGAGGCTAAGTACTTTGGCGTTGAGTGACTTGATCTCACTAAATGCCATTTCTGGTTTGGCGTTGAGTGAGGTGGCCTCACTCAACGCCGAAGGCAAGTTTGCGGCCAAGTCTCGTGGCGTTGAGTGAGTGTACCTCACTCAACGCCATTTCTGCTTTGGCGTTGAGTGAGGTAGACTCACTCAATGCCACAGCCCTTCTTCGCGGCCAGAACTTCTGGCGTTGAGTGAGATGACCTCACTCAATGCCATTGTTGTTTTGGCATTAATTGAGGTCAGCTCACTCAACGTCGCATATTTTCCCTGTTGCGGCTAAGTGCCAGGGCGTTGAGTGAGTAAACCTCACTCAACTCCATTGCTGTTTTGGCGTTGAGTGAGATGGACTCACTCAACGCCGTAGTTCTCTTTTGCGGCTAAGTGTAAGGACGTTGAGTGAGTGAGCTTCACTCAACGCCATTGCTATTTTGGCGTTGAGTGAGGCCAGCTCACTCAACGCCACGTTCTCTGTTTATGGTTAAGTACCAGGGCATTGAGTGAGAGTGTCTCACTCAATGCCATGGCTGTTTTGGCGTTGAGTGAGGTTAGCTTACTCAACGCCAGAGTATCCTTGCGGGAGGCTTTGAGTGAGTGAACCTCACTCAACGCCATGCCTGTTTTGGCGTTGAGTGAGGCTAGCTCACTCAATGCATGGGTTATTCTTCTAGAGGGCGTTGAGTGAGTGAACCTCACTCAACGCTATGGCTGTTCCGGCGCTGAGTGAGGCTAAATCACTCAACGCCAAGGTCTGGTTAGGCGTTGAGTGGGTCCCACTCAACGCCAAGCCGTGTTGAGTAATTTCAACACTTTTTCCCTACCTTTATTTTCGCTCCCGAGTGAATTCCTTGATTTCTTATGTTTTCTGAGGTTCCTTGCCGGCCATGTTTTACTTTCCTAAAGGCCGAATCGTGGGTCGTGGTTAGTAGTGGTGGTTTGAAGCTCTTCATGGGGGAGGTGTTGTGTATTTTAGCCGTTTCCACCCTTTTCTTCTATCTTGCACCAGGTACGGGCTGGGCAAGGGGGTGGAAGGTCCTTAGTGCTTTCACATGTAGACCCTTGAGCTTGTTGGCTTGGAAATGGTGGTTGGGGGACTGAGTTTGCCTCCAACACGGATTCATGTTGTTTGTTTTTGCTACTACCATCTCCCACAACTTAGGGTGTTAGATGTTTCTTCCTTGGTAGATTGCAGCACTTTGGGATCTTGGTAGCTTAGTGGACTCTTCAGGATGTAGTTTTTTGGCAGGGTTGATGCTGTTTCCTCGCACGTAGTGCATTTCTTTTTGTCTTGCTTTGCGCAGTTATGACTTTTACCGCGGTGTGTTTTCCTCTTTCATTTATCCTCTGGTTGGCACTTTCATGCAGTTTTTCCTTGTTTTGCTTGCTGAGGTATTCTTTCTTCTCTTGAATGCCTCAGGTTCTGAGCAGTAGCCAGTTTGGTGGCTAGGTTGCGGTGGTGTTACTGGCTGTCTCTTAGACTCTAGAGATCCTTTTGCTTTGTTAGTGAGGTAGTTTTTCTGCGCTTTTCTTACAGACATACATATTTGTTAGTGGGTTCGTGTCAGGTTGGTTGCGCCCACTGGTAATTTTTACCTTTGTACTAGATATATTACTTTTGCTGCTACCATTTTCTGGAGATAGTCTACTTGCTCTGAGGAGGATTTATGCTAGGTTGCTAGTTATTTTTAAAACTACAATTATTATTATAAGTATAGCTCATGATCAGCATGTTTAACAAAACTCAATCACTATTTTCCAAACAACGTATAAAGATCGTTTTCCTATATATAGTATAAATTAAATATAGAGTCTTGCATAGCATAAGTGGTCCTCATGGGGCTCTCATGCACTCCTTAGGATGTCAATCCTGAATAAAGTATTTTCCGCAGCATATAAGTATAGTTTTTTAAATGTGGACTAGGTGATCCACCGAGCCGAGGGATACGGCCTCTAAAATATAACTGATTTTCCAATCATTAAACTCATGAATTTCTTTCATAATGTAAAGTAGATGGTTTTGCCTGAGCGTCAGCAGTTATCCCTCGCTTGACGTGGCATCATGACGCGTGTTTTCTCATACACTGATAATTCCTAAATTCGGAGAAAATGCGGGTTGTGACAATGGCCCCGAAAGAACTCGTGGAGTTTAGAGTTCAACTACAAGAACTGGTGGAGTCAGGGTTTGTGATGGTTAAAACGCGCAGGTTTCTTTTTTATTTTATTTTAAGATGAGTGGGAAATTATTTTATAAAGAAAAAGAAGAGCGTTTTGTTTTGTTAGAAACCGAGTTTTAACGAGAGGGAGGCAAGTGCACCTATCGCGTGTAGTACAGGATATTCCGGTGTGGAATATCGGGGTCGTATTGTTCTCGGGGCCGGCTTAGCTATATGTACTCTTTCCCTGAAAGCCTATTATTCTACCGATAATATTTTAGGTGGATTATATAAAAAATGAAATGGTGAACATAAAAATAAATATAATACAGAAAATGAAAGCAGGAAATAAAGTGCAGAAGGTCGACGAAGAACTCGACGCGACGATATCAAAAGAGAATTTGAACTAAAATATCTTTTAATAAAAAGAGATCCTAAATTTCAAATTAATTAAGGCGGAGACTCGGCCGTGGAGGTTCCTTAGATATGAGCTCACCTTGGTCTAGGGATATCGCTCACCTGAACGCTAAGACTATTCGACCGATCGCTAGACCGACGAAGGATTCCTCTTAACGCCCGCATTACGCTGAGAACCCCGCTATTGGGTGGGGAACCCAATCTGGTAGAGTCACGCGCCTCCTCTCTCGAGGGTTAGCGCAAAGCTCTCTTTACCCAAGGGTGATCGGTCCATACGTGCGGCCTCTCGGCGTTGCGTATGGATAACGGAAATAGAGCCCGCACATCGATTATGCGGTCCTACGCGTCGTTAACCCGGGGCAAACCTTAAGAAATTTAATTAAATAGAAAACAGGACCTTTAATTATTTAAAGCTACTTTATTTGTCCCAATGCTCTTCGATATTGAGGGCTAAGGGCGGTTAGCCACTCATCGGAATGGGGACACTTACACTAGAAAGCAATAAAGAAAGCTGTAAAGAAAGCAGTAAGAAAGCAGGAAGAAAGTAGTAAATTGCAAGTCCTACCCAAACGAGTAGGACTGAAGAAAGCAGTAAATGCGAATCCCGACTCAAATGAGTGGGCGGGGGTAAATTAATCTCATACACGCACACACTCTACGGAAATTAAAATCACACACACGCACTCTACAGAAAAGTAAACACACACACGCACTCTAAGTTTTCCTACTCAAGTGAGTAGGAAGAAAATGAAAGCATTAAAATGACGAGTCCTACTCAAACGAGTAAGCGGGAAATGAAAGCAAAGCGCCATTTAACTCTTAACGAGTAGGCGGAAATAAATGCATACGCACACACTCTACAGAAATTAAAATAAAGTAATAAAATCTAACTCATACACGCACGCACACATGCAAAAAATTAAGAAAAACAAAGTGACTGAAAAATTAAAACAACTGCATTTCTACCGCTAGAATGCGGTAGAAATGCATAAAAAGAGAAAATAAAAATTAACCAGACAAAAAGTTTTGCAAATAAACGCAAAATGAAAGTTGGCAAAAAATTAGAACGACGACATTTCTACCGCTAGAATGCGGTAGAAATGCGTAAAAAGATGAAATAAAAATTAAACAGGTAAAAAATTTTGAAAATTAAAATGAAAAGCAAAGTGCTCGGAAAATAAAAAGGATGATATTTTCATTCTTAAGATTTTATAAAACCACCTAAAAAGTGAAAATATAACAAAAAAAAGACGAAAAAGTTTTACAATCGTAAAAATCCTAAGTTAAAGAAAATAAAAACAACACATTTTAGGCGTTTTTATAAAGTCTTTAATAATGAAAATAGGATAAAAAAAAAAGCTAAAGCAAAAGAAATGCGAAAAATGAAAATAAAACGGACATTACAACGGCTAGAAAGTGCGATAAAATCCTAAACTAAACGAGTTAAAAAGCTTTAAAGATGAAAATATAAAATGAAAAAGATAAGATAAGAAATAAGATTGCTAAAGGGAGAGTTGCTTAGATCCATTCCAAACACGTATTAAGAGAAGAAAAACACGTTTCATTAATTAAAAGAACAAGTTACAAGACACAAAAAATAGCAAAAGCTAAGGAGAGGGGGAGAAATTTCCCTTACATAGCATTTGGAATATATTTGGGCAGCATAACCCCTTAGCAAAATGGACCAAAAAGGTGGACAAGAAAAGCTTCCTGGAAGCTTGTATTTATAGGCAAAAATTCGGGAGTGACACGCCCTAGGTCACGGGCGTGACAGGGGGGCGTATCACTACTATTCATGAGCTGATCGGGTGATTTGACTGGAGCTTTGACTTCGGCTAAAAACGTGGCGGTCACACCCCAGGTCACGGGCGTGACAGGTGTCAGTCACGGGCGTGACTAGGGCGTGACAGGGAGCTGGATCTAGGTATTTGACGCGAGCTTTGACTTCGGGGCGGTCCACGTGGCGGTCACGGGCGTGACACAAATGTCACGAGCGTGTAAGGGGGGCGTGACCCGGACAGCTGGCAGCTCGATGTCGGCAGCGTTGACAGTTGACGAAGCATTGAGTGCCGACATCGACACGGGCGTGACTTAACTTGACACGGGCGTGACGTGATGGCGTTGAGTGATGAATAGTGGAATTGTTGAGTGTTGACTGGCTGATGGCGTTGAGCACCTGGCACGCCCGTGTCGGGCATGGTCACGGGCGTGACAGGGCCGAAAATTCAGTTCTTCTGAAAAATTTCAGAAAACAAAAATAAATTAAGTTAGTATAAAATTTACAAAAAAGAAGCATTTTATTAAAGTAAATAAACTAAAAAAGACAAAAATAAAGTAAAATGACATAATTAAAATACAAAAATATAGGTATATTTACAACTCATCAAATACCCTCATACTTAAGCTTTTGCTATTCCAGAGCAAAAGTTGGAGATGAACCTATAAGGAATAAAAAAGAATCCTAAATTCAACTAACACTTAAGTTAATTGTAAGAAAGATTGAAATGAATTTCCGGGGTTTCGGAATTAAATCCTAAATTATGAAAATGTTATAAATAGAGAAACCGTTTCAAAAATACTTCTAAATGAGAAAAATAGAAAGCGAAAATAATTTTGTTAGTTTAACAAAAATGGATTGGAATTATTGAAAAAACTTTCGCTGAAAAGAAATTAATAGGAAATAATTCAATTTAAAAATTATGCTCTCAAAATATTTTTAATTAATTCTAGAATCATGAAAAATGGATAAGTGGATTGGCGGTTATGAAGAGGGCTTTGATTTTTGAGGCGAGATAATTTTTTCTCGAACCTCCACATTTTTTTTTCTTTTTGGATTATTTGGAAAATGAAATCTTATTTTCCTAACATTTTTTTTTCTTTCTTCATAAATATAAATAAACCCAATGCATATGTATAGGAGTAATGAATTTTATCCTCTTACTCCATAGCATATAATCTTTTTAATTATTGGGTGCCTATGTTTACGGGATGAAATCTTATCCCCATTGACATAAGATCTTTTTAAGGGTGAGTGAGGAATCATGCCAATTAAGGTATGAAAAAATAATGGAAGGGATGAATTTCTAGAAGAAAACTAGAGTTTAATAAAAATTTTGAGAGCAACCTTTGTAATTTGAATGTTCCTACGTTTCTAAAAGCATAAGTAGAAATAATAAAAATCCATAAATGTTATTTTCTAACATAAAAACGTGCTTTTATTCAAAAAAATTAGAAGTGATAGTGAGAAAAATAAGTTCCCTATAATAATAAAAAGCCATAAAAAATTCTTTAAAATCTTAACCCCAGAAATTTAAGTCTATCGAGCTACAATTAATAAACGAATAGTAAATAAAGAATTAATTAAAATTCGCTTATAAATAAACTCGAAACGATTATTTTGGAGAGCAAAGAGGTTAAGAAATGAGGTTTTCGAATTATTTATTACAAAATAATTTTTTTGATTTTTATGAGTTTTTCAAATTTTTTGATATTTTGGGGTTATTATCATTTTTTGGAATTTTTTGAGTTTTTTTTGAGTTATACAGATTTTTTTTTTGAATTTTTGGATTTACAGAAATATTTACAAGAAAAGAGAGAGAATTTTTACAAGATAGGAAAGAGAAGGGGAAAGGGACGAGAATATTTACAAAATATTTACAAAGTAAAAAAAAAAGGATCGCCCGCGAACAGACTCTTATTTGTGCTTGGTTCGATGAGTCGAACGTCGCGGAGCGATGTTTCATTTTTTTTTTGAAAATATTTTATTTATTATTATTATTAAAGCATGAAAATTTTTTTGAAGTTTTTAATTTTGTAATGTTTTTAAGTTTTTTTTATTAAGTGCGGGAAATAAAAGGGCACAAAAAATAAGAAACACCCCCATACTTAAGTCCAACATTGTCCTCAATGTTGCACTAAGTATGAGAAACATGATATATATATATATATATATATATATATATATAAGAGTATTTATGTACAAAAAACAAATAAAAATAGGGGTTTAGAAATTCTTCCCTAAACCACGTTTGGGGAAGCCCGTTAAGAATAACCCTGCAAAAGTTAAAAGAAATAGCAAAAATATAATATATAATAAAAAAGAGAAATATTCGGCGAAAATGTGTGGGTGATAGGGGGCAAGTGGGTGTGACTCGTAAGCTAACGTCTTAGCTAAGTGAGCGCGACCGATATGTGATCCCCTAGCGCTCACGATTGTGAAGCGCTCCGAAACAACAAAATAAATACATAATTAATAAATTTTTTTGTTTTATATATTTTTTCTTAGTTTTTTTTTTCTTTCTTTTTTTTTTTATGTTTTTAGTTTTTGATTTTTTGAAAATAAAAAGAAAAAGAAAAAAGAAAATAAGTTAAAGGCAAAATAAAAAATGAAAGATATATATTTTTTTGAATTTTAAATTTTTGGATGAAAAGAAAGATAAAAAAATTTCATCATTTTTTTTTGAAGTTTTTTTTAAGTTTTTTTATTTTTTTTAGTTTTAAAGTTTTTAAGTTTTTTATGTTTTTAAGTTTTTGATTTTTTTTTTTTAAAGTTTTAAATTTTTCTGATTTTTTTTTTGTTTTAAAGTTTTAAAAAAAAATTTTTAAAATTTTTTTTTTAGTATTTATTATTAATATTAATATTGATATTATTATTATTATTAATATAAATTTTTTGGTTGATCAAATTTCTTTTTTTTGTATATATATATTAGTAGAAATAAAGGGTAAAATTAATAGGTTTCAGGAATTCAAAATAGTAAGACGAAATTATTCCCGACAACGACGCCAAAAACTTGATGGTTAAAACACACAAGTTTCTTTTTTATTATATTTTAAGATGCGTGGGATATTATTTTATAAAGAAAAAGAAGAGCGTTTTGTTTTGTTAGAAACCGAGTTTTAACGAGAGGGAGGCAAGTGCACCTATCGCGTGTAGTACAGGATATTCCGGTGTGGAATATCGGGGTCGTATTGTTCTCGGGGCCGGCTTAGCTATATCTACTCTTTCCCTGAAAGCCTATTATTCTACCGATAATATTTTAGGTGGATTATATAAAAAATGAAATGGCGAACATAAAAATAAATATAATACAGAAAATGAAAGCAGCAAATAAAGTGCAGAAGGCCGACGAAGAACTCGGCGCGACGATATCAAAAGAGAATTTAAACTAAAATATCTTTTAATAAAAAGAGATCCTAAATTTCAAATTAATTAAGGCGGAGACTCGGCCGTGGAGGTTCCTTAGATATGAGCTCACCTTAGTCTAGGGATATCGCTCACCTGAACGCTAAGACTATTCGACCGATCGCTAGACCGACGAAGGATTCCTCTTAACGCCCGCATTACGCTGAAAACCCCGCTATTGGGTGGGGAACCCAATCCGGTAGAGTCACGCGCCTCCTCTCTCGAGGGTTAGCGTGAAGCTCTCTTTACCCAAGGGTGATCGGTCCATACGTGCGGCCTCTCGGCGTTGCGTATAGATAACGGAAATAGAGCCCGCACATCGATTATGCGGTCCTACGCGTCGTTAACCCGGGGCAAATCTTAAGAAATTTAATTAAATAGAAAACAGGTCCTTTAATTATTTAAAGCTACTTTATTTGTCTCAATGCTCTTCGATATTGAGGGCTAAGGGCGGTTAGCCACTCATCGGAATGGGGACACTTACACTAGAAAGCAATAAAGAAAGCTGTAAAGAAAGCTGTAAGAAAGCAGGAAGAAAGCAGTAAATTGCAAGTCCTACCCAAACGAGTAGGACTGAAGAAAGCAGTAAATGCGAATCCCGGCTCAAATGAGTGGGCGGGGGTAAATTAATCTCATACACGCACACACTCTATGGAAATTAAAATCACACACGCACTCTACAGAAAAGTAAACACACGCACGCACTCTAAGTTTTCCTACTCAAGTGAGTAGGAAGAAAATGAAAGCATTAAAATGACGAGTCATACTCAAACGAGTAGGCGGGAAATGAAAGCAGAGCGCCATTTAACTCTTAACGAGTAGGCAGAAATAAATGCATACGCACACACTCTACAGAAATTAAAATAAAACAATAAAATCTAACTCATACACGCACGCACACATGCAAAAAATTAAGAAAAACAAAGTGACTGAAAAATTAAAACAACTGCATTTCTACCGCTAGAATGCGGTAGAAATGCATAAAAAGAGAAAATAAAAATTAACCGGACAAAAAGTTTTGCAAATAAACGCAAAATGAAAGTTGGCGAAAAATTAGAACGACGACATTTCTACCGCTAGAATGCGGTAGAAATGCGTAAAAAGATGAAATAAAAATTAAACGGGTAAAAAGTTTTGAAAATTAAAACGAAAAGCAAAGTGCTCGGAAAATAAAAAGGATGATATTTTCATTCTTAAGATTTTATAAAACCACCTAAAAAGTGAAAATATAACAAAAAAAAGACGAAAAAGTTTTACAATCGTAAAAATCCTAAGTTAAAGAAAATAAAAACAACACATTTTAGGCGTTTTTATAAAGTCTTTAAGAATGAAAATAGGATAAAAAAAAAGCTAAAGCAAAAGAAATGCGAAAAATGAAAATAAAACGGACATTACAACGGCTAGAAAGTGCGATAAAATCCTAAACTAAACGAGTTAAAAAGCTTTAAAGATGAAAATATAAAATGAAAAAGATAAGATAAGAAATAAGATTGCTAAAGGGAGAGTTGCTTAGATCCATTCCAAACACGTATTAAGAGAAGAAAAACACGTTTCATTAATTAAAAGAACAAGTTACAAGACACAAAAAATAGCAAAAGCTAAGGAGAGGGGGAGAAATTTCCCTTACATAGCATTTGGAATATATTTGGGCAGCATAACCCCTTAGCAAAATGGACCAAAAAGGTGGACAAGAAAAGCTTCCTGGAAGCTTGTATTTATAGGCAAAAATTCGGGAGTGACACGCCCTAGGTCACGGGCGTGACAGGGGGGCGTATCACTACTATTCATGAGCTGATCGGGTGATTTGACTGGAGCTTTGACTTCGGCTAAAAACGTGGCGGTCACACCCCAGGTCACGGGCGTGACAGGTGTCAGTCACGGGCGTGACTAGGGCGTGACAGGGAGCTGGATCTAGGTATTTGACGCGAGCTTTGACTTCGGGGCGGTCCACGTGGCGGTCACGGGCGTGACACAAATGTCACGAGCGTGTAAGGGGGGCGTGACCCGGACAGCTGGCAGCTCGATGTCGGCAGCGTTGACAGTTGACGAAGCATTGAGTGCCGACATCGACACGGGCGTGACTTAACTTGACACGGGCGTGACGTGATGGCGTTGAGTGATGAATAGTGGAATTGTTGAGTGTTGACTGGCTGATGGCGTTGAGCACCTGGCACGCCCGTGTCGGGCATGGTCACGGGCGTGACAGGGCCGAAAATTCAGTTCTTCTGAAAAATTTCAGAAAACAAAAATAAATTAAGTTAGTATAAAATTTACAAAAAAGAAGCATTTTATTAAAGTAAATAAACTAAAAAAGACAAAAATAAAGTAAAATGACATAATTAAAATACAAAAATATAGGTATATTTACAACTCATCAAATACCCTCATACTTAAGCTTTTGCTATTCCAGAGCAAAAGTTGGAGATGAACCTATAAGGAATAAAAAAGAATCCTAAATTCAACTAACACTTAAGTTAATTGTAAGAAAGATTGAAATGAATTTCCGGGGTTTCGGAATTAAATCCTAAATTATGAAAATGTTATAAATAGAGGAACCGTTTCAAAAATACTTCTAAATGAGAAAAATAGAAAGCGAAAATAATTTTGTTAGTTTAACAAAAATGGATTGGAATTATTGAAAAAACTTTCGCTGAAAAGAAATTAATAGGAAATAATTCAATTTAAAAATTATGCTCTCAAAATATTTTTAATTAATTCTAGAATCATGAAAAATGGATAAGTGGATTGGCGGTTATGAAGAGGGCTTTGATTTTTGAGGCGAGGTAATTTTTTCTCGAACCTCCACATTTTTTTTTCTTTTTGGATTATTTGGAAAATGAAATCTTATTTTCCTAACATTTTTTTTTCTTTCTTCATAAATATAAATAAACCCAATGCATATGTATAGGAGTAATGAATTTTATCCTCTTACTCCATAGCATATAATCTTTTTAATTATTGGGTGCCTATGTTTACGGGATGAAATCTTATCCCCATTGACATAAGATCTTTTTAAGGGTGAGTGGGGAATCATGCCAATTAAGGTATGAAAAAATAATGGAAGGGATGAATTTCTAGAAGAAAACTAGAGTTTAATAAAAATTTTGAGAGTAACCTTTGTAATTTGAACGTTCCTACGTTTCTAAAAGCATAAGTAGAAATAATAAAAATCCATAAATGTTATTTTCTAACATAAAAACGTGCTTTTATTCAAAAAAATTAGAAGTGATAGTGAGAAAAATAAGTTCCCTATAATAATAAAAAGCCATAAAAAATTCTTTAAAATCTTAACCCCAGAAATTTAAGTCTATCGAGCTACAATTAATAAACGAATAGTAAATAAAGAATTAATTAAAATTCGCTTATAAATAAACTCGAAACGATTATTTTGGAGAGCAAAGAGGTTAAGAAATGAGGTTTTCGAATTATTTATTACAAAATAATTTTTTTGATTTTTATGAGTTTTTCAAATTTTTTGATATTTTGGGGTTATTATCATTTTTTGGAATTTTTTGAGTTTTTTTTGAGTTATACAGATTTTTTTTTTGAATTTTTGGATTTACAGAAATATTTACAAGAAAAGAAAGAGAATTTTTACAAGATAGGAAAGAGAAGGGGAAAGGGACGAGAATATTTACAAAATATTTACAAAGTAAAAAAAAAAGGATCGCCCGCGAACAGACTCTTATTTGTGCTTGGTTCGATGAGTCGAACGTCGCGGAGCGATGTTTCATTTTTTTTTGAAAATATTTTATTTATTATTATTATTAAAGCATGAAATTTTTTTTGAAGTTTTTAATTTTGTAATGTTTTTAAGTTTTTTTTATTAAGTGCGGGAAATAAAAGGGCACAAAAAATAAGAAACACCCCCATACTTAAGTCCAACATTGTCCTCAATGTTGCACTAAGTATGAGAAACATGATATATATATATATATATATAAGAGTATTTATGTACAAAAAACAAATAAAAATAGGGGTTTAGAAATTCTTCCCTAAACCACGTTTGGGGAAGCCCGTTAAGAATAACCCTGTAAAAGTTAAAAGAAATAGCAAAAATATAATATATAATAAAAAAGAGAAATATTCGGCGAAAATGTGTGGGTGATAGGGGGCAAGTGGGTGTGACTCGTAAGCTAACGTCTTAGCTAAGTGAGCGCGACCGATATGTGATCCCCTAGCGCTCACGATTGTGAAGCGCTCCGAAACAACAAAATAAATACATAATTAATAAATTTTTTTGTTTTATATATTTTTTCTTAGTTTTTTTTTTCTTTCTTTTTTTTTATGTTTTTAGTTTTTGATTTTTTGAAAATAAAAAGAAAAAGAAAAAAGAAAATAAGTTAAAGGCAAAATAAAAAATGAAAGATATATATTTTTTGAATTTTAAATTTTTGGATGAAAAGAAAGATAAAAAAATTTCATCATTTTTTTTTGAAGTTTTTTTTAAGTTTTTTTATTTTTTTTAGTTTTAAAGTTTTTAAGTTTTTTATGTTTTTAAGTTTTTGATTTTTTTTTTTAAAGTTTTAAATTTTTCTGATTTTTTTTTTGTTTTAAAGTTTTAAAAAAAAATTTTTAAATTTTTTTTTTTTAGTATTTATTATTAATATTAATATTGATATTATTATTATTATTAATATAAATTTTTTGGTTGATCAAATTTTTTTTTTGTATATATATATTAGTAGAAATAAAGGGTAAAATTAATAGGTTTCAGGAATTCAAAATAGTAAGACGAAATTATTCCCGACAACGACGCCAAAAACTTGATGGTTAAAACACGCAAGTTTCTTTTTTATTATATTTTAAGATGCGTGGGATATTATTTTATAAAGAAAAAGAAGAGCGTTTTGTTTTGTTAGAAACCGAGTTTTAACGAGAGGGAGGCAAGTGCACCTATCGCGTGTAGTACAGGATATTCCGGTGTGGAATATCGGGGTCGTATTGTTCTCGGGGCCGGCTTAGCTATATCTACTCTTTCCCTGAAAGCCTATTATTCTACCGATAATATTTTAGGTGGATTATATAAAAAATGAAATGGCGAACATAAAAATAAATATAATACAGAAAATGAAAGCAGCAAATAAAGTGCAGAAGGCCGACGAAGAACTCGGCGCGACGATATCAAAAGAGAATTTAAACTAAAATATCTTTTAATAAAAAGAGATCCTAAATTTCAAATTAATTAAGGCGGAGACTCGGCCGTGGAGGTTCCTTAGATATGAGCTCACCTTAGTCTAGGGATATCGCTCACCTGAACGCTAAGACTATTCGACCGATCGCTAGACCGACGAAGGATTCCTCTTAACGCCCGCATTACGCTGAAAACCCCGCTATTGGGTGGGGAACCCAATCCGGTAGAGTCACACGCCTCCTCTCTCGAGGGTTAGCGTGAAGCTCTCTTTACCCAAGGGTGATCGGTCCATACGTGCGGCCTCTCGGCGTTGCGTATAGATAACGGAAATAGAGCCCGCACATCGATTATGCGGTCCTACGCGTCGTTAACCCGGGGCAAATCTTAAGAAATTTAATTAAATAGAAAACAGGTCCTTTAATTATTTAAAGCTACTTTATTTGTCTCAATGCTCTTCGATATTGAGGGCTAAGGGCGGTTAGCCACTCATCGGAATGAGGACACTTACACTAGAAAGCAATAAAGAAAGCTGTAAAGAAAGCTGTAAGAAAGCAGGAAGAAAGCAGTAAATTGCAAGTCCTACCCAAACGAGTAGGACTGAAGAAAGCAGTAAATGCGAATCCCGGCTCAAATGAGTGGGCGGGGGTAAATTAATCTCATACACGCACACACTCTATGGAAATTAAAATCACACACGCACTCTACAGAAAAGTAAACACACGCACGCACTCTAAGTTTTCCTACTCAAGTGAGTAGGAAGAAAATGAAAGCATTAAAATGACGAGTCATACTCAAACGAGTAGGCGGGAAATGAAAGCAGAGCGCCATTTAACTCTTAACGAGTAGGCAGAAATAAATGCATACGCACACACTCTACAGAAATTAAAATAAAACAATAAAATCTAACTCATACACGCACGCACACATGCAAAAATTAAGAAAAACAAAGTGACTGAAAAATTAAAACAACTGCATTTCTACCGCTAGAATGCGGTAGAAATGCATAAAAAGAGAAAATAAAAATTAACCGGACAAAAAGTTTTGCAAATAAACGCAAAATGAAAGTTGGCGAAAAATTAGAACGACGATATTTCTACCGCTAGAATGCGGTAGAAATGCGTAAAAAGATGAAATAAAAATTAAACGGGTAAAAAGTTTTGAAAATTAAAACGAAAAGCAAAGTGCTCGGAAAATAAAAAGGATGATATTTTCATTTTTAAGATTTTATAAAACCACCTAAAAAGTGAAAATATAACAAAAAAAAGACGAAAAAGTTTTACAATCGTAAAAATCCTAAGTTAAAGAAAATAAAAACAACACATTTTAGGTGTTTTTATAAAGTCTTTAAGAATGAAAATAGGATAAAAAAAGAAAAGCTAAAGCAAAAGAAATGCGAAAAATGAAAATAAAACGGACATTACAACGGCTAGAAAGTGCGATAAAATTCTAAACTAAACGAGTTAAAAAGCTTTAAAGATGAAAATATAAAATGAAAAAGATAAGATAAGAAATAAGATTGCTAAAAGGAGAGTTGCTTAGATCCATTCCAAACACGTATAAAGAGAAGAAAAACACGTTTCATTAATTAAAAGAACAAGTTACAAGACACAAAAAATAGCAAAAGCTAAGGAGAGGGGGAGAAATTTCCCTTACATAGCATTTGGAATATTTTTGGGCAGCATAACCCCTTAGCAAAATAGACCAAAAAGGTGGACAAGAAAAGCTTCCTGGAAGCTTGTATTTATAGGCAAAAATTCGGGAGTGACACGCCCTAGGTCACGGGCGTGACAGGGGGGCGTGTCACTACTATTCATGAGCTGATCGGGTGATTTGACTGGAGCTTTGACTTCGGCTGAAAACGTGGCGGTCACGCCCCAGGTCACGGGCGTGACAGGTGTCAGTCACGGGCGTGACTAGGGCGTGACGGGGAGCTGGATCTGGGGATTTGACGCGAGCTTTGACTTCGGGGCGGTCCACGTGGCGGTCACGGGACTGACACAAATGTCACGGGCGTGTAAGGGGGGCGTGACCCGGACAGCTGGCAGCTCGATGTCGGCAGCGTTGACAGTTGACGAAGCGTTGAGTGCCGACATCGACACGGGCATGACTTAACTTGACACGGGCGTGACGTGACGGCGTTGAGTGATGAACAGTGGAAATGTTGAGTGTTGACTGGCTGATGGCGTTGAGCACCTGACACGCCCGTGTCGGGCATGGTCACGGGCGTGACAGGGCCGAAAATTCAGTTCTTCTGAAAAATTTCAGAAAACAAAAATAAATTAAGTTAGTATAAAATTTACAAAAAAGAAGCATTTTATTAAAGAAAATAAACTAAAAAAGACAAAAATAAAGTAAAATGACATAATTAAAATACAAAAATATAGGTATATTTACAACTCATCAGTTTGTTCGCCCCAGTTCATCACCTTGGGGAGCTGTTGTATTGTTCGTGAATAAGAAGGATGAAACCCTGCGGCTGTGCATAGATTATCGGGAACTCAATCGGTTGACGGTGCGGAACACTTACCCTCTACCTCGGATCGACGAGTTGTTCGATCAACTAGTGGGAGCGCATTGGTTTTCTAAGCTAGACTTGAGCTCAGGGTATTACCAGTTGAGAATACAAGAAGGGGACATCCAGAAAATAGCCTTTAGTTCAAGAGATGGGTTGTACGAGTTCACCGTAATGCCGTTTGGGCTCACAAATGCCCCTTCGGCTTTCATGATTCTGATGAACAAGGTATTTGAGCCCTATTTGGACATCTTCGTCATTGTTTTCATCGACGATATCCTAGTCTACTCAAGGACGGAGGAGGAGCATGACGAGCACCAGAACTTGGTGTTGAAGAAATTGAAGGAGCATGCCTTATACGCCAAATTTAGCAAATGCGAATTCTTGCTTAAGGAGGTTGCCTTCTTGGGTCTTGTGATCAGTAGGGCTGGGCTAGCTGTTGATCCGGAAAAAGTGTGTCGTAAAGGAGTGGTCACCCTTCAAGTCGGCGGCCTATGTACGGAGTTTCCTTTGACATATCGGGTACTACCACAAGTTCGTAAAGGGATTCTCAAAGATTGCTCTTCCTCTTACTTCCCTAACAAATAAAGGTGTGCCGTATGAGTTGACACCCCAATTTGAAGCTGCGTTCCAAGAATTGAAGGATAGACTTACCTCCGCCCCTATCCTTGTCCTTCTGTCTGGGAAGGAAGGATTTCAAGTTTACACAGACGCGTCATATCAAGAGATGGGAGCGGTATTGATGCAGCACGGGCACGTGATTGCTTATGCTTCAAGACAATTAAAGAAGCACAAAATCATTACCCGGTTCATTATTTGGAGCTAGGAGCAGTGGTGTTCGCCTTGAAGGTTTGGAGGCATTATTTATACGGCGTCCACTGCGAGATCTTTTCAGACCACAAAAACTTGAAGTACGTTCATACTCAGAAGGAGTTGAACTTAAGAAAACGACGGTGGTTAGAATTTCTATGCGACTATGAGTTCACCTTGAACTACCACCCCGGAAAAGCGAACTCAGTAGCCGATGCGTTGAGTAGAAAAAATACTAGGCTCGAGCCCAGAGTCTCAGTTGATGAGTATGGAGTTGGCTCAGATGATTGATGAGATGGTTATTACTTTGATATTTAAGGGTCCTTCGGCAGAATACATGAAGTACTTGGCCAACATGAGCATAGTTTGTGATATCCGGAACCGGATCCGGGTGGAGAAAGGAGTGGATGCGGCTCTGGCCCCGACAATCAAGTCAATCGAAGATGGGACTACCGACGAATACACACAAAAAGACGGTCTCGTTTATTTTCACGGCATGCTCTACATTCCCAAGGGCGGTAAAATCCGGGAGGATATCTTGAGAGAGGCACATTACTTTCAGTATTCAGTGCACCCGGGAATTGCAAAGATGTACGCTGGCTTACGAAAGACCATTTGTTGGTCGGGAATGAAGAAGGATGTCCGATATTTTGTTACACATTGTGAGGCCTGTCAAAGGGTGAAGGCGGAGTGCAGGAGTCCCGACGGCTTGTTACAGTCATTACCCATTCCCGAGTGGAAGTTCGAGGATATTTCCATGGACTTCGTACATGGTCTACCTCGCTCACGCTCAGGGAATGATTTAGTATGGGTGATCGTTGATCGACTGACGAAAGTAGCGCGGTTTATCCCTATGAAGAAGGAGGCTCACCTGGATGTCTTGGTACGCCTCTTTGTGGAGCGGTTTGTACAGTATCATGGCGTGCCTAAGACAATAGTTTCTGACCGTGATGGTCGCTTTAACTCCAAGAAGTAGAAGGCAGTACATGCGTATTTGGGCTCGCGCCTTACCTTCAGCACCGCGTTCCATCCTCAGACGGACGGGTAGTCTGAGCGGACCATCTGGACATTGGAGGATCTGTTGAGATTATATGTGTTGGATAGGGGAGAGCCGTGGGAAAGGATCTTACCCCTGGTGGAATTCTCCTACAACAACAACCATCAGGCGGGAATCGACATGACACCCCATGAAGCCCTTTATGGAAGAAGGTGTAGAACCCCCTTATCTTGGGTGCAAGATGAAGACCCGAAGACTTTGGGAGTTGAGTATATAAATGACACTGATGCGGTGGTAAGGCTGATAGGGGATCGCATGTTAGAGGCTCAAAGTCGGTAGACAAAGTATTATAATGCAAGGCACCATCCGGTGGTGTTTCAAGTGGGTGATAAAGTATTTCTGAAAATCCGGCCGATGCATGGAGTGTCACGGGTGAGTGGTGTGAAGAAGCTCAGCCTGAGGTATGTGGGTCCTTATACTATACTGGAAAGGGTTGACCCGTTAGCCTATCGATTGGAGCTACCGCCCGAGCTAGAGAATCTCCACGACGTGTTCCATGTGTCATCACTTTGGAAGGCACTGTTACATCCCGATCAATACATCCCCACAACTATTGGCGCTGTGGCGTCTGATAGGTCTGTGCGACTAGAGCCGGTGCAGATTGTAGACAACGAGATAAGAACCTTGCGTCGCAAAAGTGTTCCCTTGGTAAAGGTGCTATGGTCTAATCATGGGAAGGAGGAGTTTACATGGGAGCCAATGGATTTGATGCAAAGATGCTACCCGGGGTTGTTTGCTCTAGGTAATTTTATTTAAAAGCATATTTTGTTTTTCTGTATGCTTCATTCCCCATAGCCTTAGCCTGATTTCGGGGACGAAATCTTTTATTTTGTTTATAGGATTTTTAACGTTCCGATTCACGCAAGGCCCCTTGTGCGTGTTTATGGTGTCAGGAGAGCTGGTGTAAGCTCAAGGGGGTGCATACGATCAGGTGCGTACTCGCGGGGAACAAGAAAATATGCCGAAAACTTGTGTTGAGATTGACACGGGTGGGGACACGGGCGTGTCCCTACCCGTGTTCAGTGGCGTTGAGTGACTATGGTGCTGAGTGATTCTGAAATGGCATTGAGTGGTGTGTCCCGAGAAGGAAACAGGTAGGGACACGAGCGTGTCCCTACCCGTGTTCAGTGGTGTTGAGTGGTGTGTCCCGAGAAGGATACGGGTAGGGACACGGGCGTGTCCCTACTTGTATTCAGTGGCTTTGAGTCTGTCCAGAGAAGGACACGGGTAGAGACAAGGGCATGTCCCTACCCGTATGCTCCAAGGCAAGCAAGACGAAAAGTGTCCCGACCAGGACACGGGTATTGACACAGCCATAACCATGGTCGTGTCACCTAGACACGGGTACCGACACGGGAGTGTCAGTACCCGTGTATGAGCATGAAATTCCAATCAAACCGCTGATGATGTTTCGCTAGGACTGAACACTGGTAAGGACACGGCCGTGCCCCTACCCGTGTCACTTCTGTATAAAAAGTAAAAGTGAAACCCTAGAAATCTCATTCTCTTCCCAAACCCTATTTTTTGGTGGGAGATTTTTGGAGGAGGAGATCTTGCTGGAGCAAACCTTGAAGGAGGAGAAACATGTAACACCTCTACCCGTCAAGAAGAATATAATAGAGGGTCCGGCCGGGGCCCCACACCATATTCCACAAACCGGCGGAGACGCTACTAAATAATATCATAACCAACGCATCCTAACACAGAGCATTCTAGCGGAAGCTTCACGGTTGAATTACTGAACTCAAGAGAAACAACATTGTCCACTAACATAGGAATGTATATATATATATATCAAAAGAGTCTGGCCTTAAGGCCTTACAACAGTTTCTCTTAACAAGAGTGTGGTTTACATACATCGGCACGCAGGCCGGCCACATATGAACAAAAGAAATAAAACAAAGCCTTCAAGGGCAGCAACGCAGCTTTGGGCTTCAGCCCGCTAAGTCCCGCTCGGACCAGCTCCTCCAGCACCTGTAAGAACCAATCCACCAAACGGTGGGAAAACAGGGCAACGGTCAGCATTCAGCTGACCAATTATAACGACCCTGCCCCTGGCACGGGGCAGCGGAATTCCATCCCTGCAAAGCATTCATCCAACATGATATAGATAGCCATTCAAGCAAGACGTGCACGCCCGCACTGATATATATCACAAACGTCGGCTCGACGGCCCGACGCTCCGTGCACTCAGGGCACATTCACACCGTTCAGAGGTCCCAGACATAACGGCGCACTATGAGCATTCTAGTCTGATCGGCTCACCGGCCGTCGACTCTCGCTATGTGATCCTAACAGGGTCTTAAGCACCCAAGGTTAGACAACCATAACGCGGGTACAGATCCACCTTTCCCGTTGCTCACATCGTCAGACTCACGCCTGGACTGACGCGGGTACAGTTTCACCTTGCCCGTTCCACCATTTCCTAGTTGCAGCCTCACAGCTCAACTTTCCACCAGTAGCACTCACGGCCACAAGAGAGTCCAACTCTCATAATTTCCTGGACTTCCTCCAGTACTTTTATCCATCATGCATACAAGCAATCATCACGGAGTCTTCTCCGATATGCAACCAAGCATCACCAATCCAGACCATGTCCAGATGGGCTTCACACAGCATGCCTAGATCCGTACTCCAATTCCGGACTCTAACAAGGGGGACTTCACATATCTACCCCAAGGGACGCCACAACCCACCGCACACTCGCGGGGAAGGGTTTTCCCTATGCAATGCAGGAATTAAGGACTTCACATGTCCAAGCAGGAAATCGTTACCCTAGGAGTTCGCTTCGGAGCCATGGAGAGAAATTTGAGACGGATGAAAGCCTTCGCAGCAGCCTTGCCGTCACAACGCCGGCTTCGGATCGCGAATCGAACCACGGGAGCTCCGCCGGTGGCTTGGACTCCTCCTCCTTCTTCTCTTCCTCTCTCTTTCTCTCTTCCTTAAGCCAAATGAAGAATGACCTCTTCATTCCTCTCTTCTCGTAATAACCCAGCCAGGAAACCACCTGGACCCTTGGATCAAAAGAGAGAAAACTGAACGGCCAAGATTTCCCCAGAATTTCACTTTTTGGCCGACACGGCCTGTGACACGCCCGTGTCACAGGCCGTGTACCCCTTCAGCGGTGCACACAGCTTGAACCGACTGAACCACACGGGTCATCGACACGCCCGTGTCGGACCTGACACGCCCGTGTCGGACCTGACACGCCCGTGTCAAACCTGAGACACGCCCGTGTCTCCTGCTCCATCGAGCTGCAACCAGAACACGGGTCGGAACACGGCAGCTGACACGCCCGTGTCCAGCCTGACACGCCCGTGTTCCCGGCCGTGTTCAAGGCCGTGTCCGGCTCTGCCCGGAATAGGCCAATTTTGCAAAATAAATAGAACACGCCCTGGGACACGCCCGTGTCCCTGGCCGTGTCACCCGACACGCCCTGGGACACGCCCGTGTCCCAGGCCGTGTAACCTGACCTGCTACTCAAATCTCAAGTTGAGTCTATTGGGGCCTTTTTGGGGTGTTACAACCCTCTCCCCCTTAACAAAATTTCGTCCCGAAATTTGCACGGTAAGGAAAGAAAACCAGCAATGCTATAAGCATGTTATAACAAAAAGTACACGGTCTACAGTTATACAAATAACTCGGGAAACTCGGCTCGCATGGTCTGCTCCCGCTCCCATGTTAGCTCTTCACGGCCACAATTGTCCCATCGGACCTTGACCATCCCGATTACTTTGTTCCGCAACTGTTTCTCGGCTCGATCCTCGATCCGAATGGGTCTAACCCTCGTCGTTAGCCCATATTCGACCGGTACCCGATCAGCCTCCACGACTTGTGCTGGATCCTTTACCGCCTTACGAAGGACTGAGATGTGAAACACATCATGTAATCCACCCAAGTCCGCTGAAAGTGCTAGTCGATAAGCAGCCTCCCCAACACGCTCCACCACCTCAAACGGACCAAGATACCTCGGACTTAGCTTTTTCAAACGCCGAATCCTGGACACACCTTTGAAGGGTTTGATCTTCAAATATACCCAATCACCCACCGCGAACTCCACGTTCCGGTGCTTGGCATTGTAGTACTTGGCTTGACGATCTTGGGCTATCAATAGCCTCTCCCGAATAGAGCGGATGAGCGAAGTAGCTTCTTCGACTTCCTTTTTCCCATTCAGCTTCGATTCGCCTGCTTCTGCCCAAGCTAACGGTGTACGGCATTTCCGACCATACAACGCCTCGAATGGTGCCCTACCAATACTCGCTTGGTAGCTATTATTATAGGCAAATTCAACGAGAAATATGTAATCTTCCCATCTCTTACCAAAATCTAGGGCGCACATGCGGAGCATATCCTCCATCGTCCTGTTGGTTCGTTCAGTCTGGCCATCCGTTTGGGGATGAAAGGCCGTACTAAACGCTAATTTTGTACCCAACATTTGATGAACGAGCCGCCAATCATTCGATGTGAACCGCCCATCACGGTCACTAACGATGCTCCGGGGAACACCGTGCAGTCGAACAACCTGCTCCACATACAGCTTGGCCAAGGTTTCCACTGAATCATCTCTTCTATTTGGAAGGAAGTGCGCCACTTTTGTCAACCGGTCCACAATCACCCAGATTGAATCATGACCGCGTTGAGATCTCGGCAACCCGTGCACGAAATCCATCGAAATATCATCGAACTTCCACTCCGGAATAGGTAACGACTTCAGAAAACCGCCAGGCTTCTGGCATTCTGCTTTCACCAACGCACAGGTGTTGCATTTAGCCACATAACGAGCCACATCTTTCTTTAATCCGGGCCACCAGAACAGCTTTTTCATGTCCCTGTACATCTTTGTGCTCCCTGGGTGAACTGAGTACTTTGCAAAGTGAGCTTCGTACATCAACTCTTCCCTCAGTTTACCCACACTTGGGACGCATACTCGACCATTTCTCCGTAACAACCCGTTATCCCAAGAGAATTGATCATCCGGCCCATCTTTAGCATAGCGCTGGAGACTTTCATCAAGCTCCGTTGCTCGCCGAACTCTGTCCGTAAGGTCATATTGCACCTCCGTCCAGTTTAAGCACGCATCGGTTGACGCACCCTTGTCAACACACGATATCTCCATTGCCTCCAATTCTTGGATCAAACGCTGATCATGCCTCTGCAACCAGCTTGCCCGTACCGGAGTCTTCCGACTCAAAGCATCAGCGACCACATTTCCCTTCCCGGGAGTATAGTGAATCTCGAAGGTGTAGTCCCCGAGGAACTCCATCCATCTTCGTTGTCGCATATTCAAATCCTTCTGATCCAACAAATACTTTAGGCTCTTGTGATCCGTATAGATATCCACTTTGACGCCATATAGATAGTGCCGCCACAACTTGAGCGCAAAGATTACCGCCGCCAACTCCAAATCATGGACGGGATAATTCCGCTCATGCACTTTCAATTGACGCGAACCATAAGCGATCACCTTGCCAAATTGCAGGAGAACGCAGCCTAAGCCGCTTCCTGACGCATCGCTGTATATTTCAAATCCATCTGTACCACATGGCGACGTCAACACGGGCGCCGTGGTCAAACGACTTTTCAACTCCTCAAAAGCTCGTGCGCACTCCGGCGTCCAAACGAACTTCTGATCCTTTCTCGTCAACGTAGTCAGAGGCAAAGCAATCCGGGAGAAGTTCCCCACGAACCTCCTATAGTAGCCCGCCAGTCCAAGGAAACTTCTGACTTCGGCCACTGAAGACAACACTGGCCAATCCCGAATGGCACTTATCTTAGCCGGATCCACCGCTATGCCCTCTCCACTTACCACATGGCCTAGAAAAGCCACCGACGAGAGCCAGAACTCACACTTTGAGAACTTGGCATACAGCTTATTCCTTCGCAAGGTATGCAATACTAACCGCAAATGGTTTGCATGATCTTCCTCTGATTGTGAATATACCAAAATATCATCAATAAACACAATCACAAACAGATCCAGGTATTCGCGGAACGTACGATGCATGAGATCCATGAATACCGAAGGCGCATTACACAAGCCGAACGGCATCACTGTGAACTCATAATGACCATAGCGTGTGCCAAACGCTGTCTTGGGAATGTCACTTTCCCTAATCCGCAACTGGTAATACCCGGACTTCAAATCCAACTTCGAATAGACGGTTGAGCCTGCTAGCTGATCGAACAAGTCATCGATCCGAGGAATTGGATACTTGTTTTTCTCCGTCAGTTTGTTCAGTTCGCGATAATCAATACATAGTCGCAAACCACCGTCTTTCTTTTTCACAAAAAGAACAGGCGCGCTCCAAGGTGACATACTTGGGCGTATATATCCCTGCTCCAACAACTCTTGCAACTGAACTTTCAGTTCGGCCATTTCTTTTGGCGCTACCCGATACGGCGAACGGGCCACGGGTTTTGCACCCGGCACCAGCTCGATAGCGAAGTCAATTTCCCTTTGGGGAGGTAACCCCGGAAGGTCCTTTGGAAACACATCCGCATATTCCGACACAATCGGCACTTCACTCACACTGGCCTTCGGCGCCACCGCCTCTATGAGTGTGAAGAACAACTCCGCACCCTTCCGAACTGCCTTAACAACTTGGAGAGCGGATAACAACATCCCACTCATCCCTTGCATACCAATAAACTTGGTCTCTCGTTCGGTATTTTGCCCAAGTGTGACCTCTTTTGAAGTGCAATCGATACAGGCACGCTGCTCTGAAAGCCAGTCCATACCAAAGATTATATCAAACTCTTTGATCGGCAATACTAGTGTTTCCACCTTGAACTCCCGACTTCCTATCTTGACCTCAAGACCGCAAGATCGATCCGCGCACATCAAACATCCGTTAGGCAACAACACCCTGATACTGTCTGTCTTGGTCCGGATAGGCACCCCGACACGCAAGACAAAATCCTCAGACAGAAACGAATGTGAAGCACCTGTGTCGAACAGTGCTCGCGCCGGATACTCTCGTATAAGGACAAACCCTATAACATGACAATTAAAACAAGCACAGCACACCAAAAGTACAAACATTAAAACTTAAGCGCACCTGTGACGACATCAGCCTGCTTAATGGCCTCCTGTTGTCCAAGGTTGAAGACCCTGGGCTGCGCGTGCGAGGCAGAAGACTCCACCACAGCCTTCCCCTTCTCCGCATAAGACGCTCCCGTCTTCTTATCACCCTTTGGAGGACCAAATCGGCATTCACGTGCGAAGTGTCCAACCTTCCCGCACGTAAAACAAGCACGAGCTCCATTCCCAGATGTGTCCGTCACAGTCGCAGATGGAGCTTGTCCAGAAGACTTAGACTTCTTATTCCATTTCCTTCGGTAGCCAAACTTGTCCGGACGCGGCGGCTTAAACTCCGGCTTCACAACCGCCAAGTTTCCCTTTGCTTGCCCCCGTTTCATATCCGTCTCCAAAGAACGAGCCGTACAGACTAAGGCTTGGAATCCCTGACTCACAGAACTTGAGAGCAAATACCTTAGCTCATCTCGCAGTCCCGCATAAAACCGACTAGTCTTACGCTCTTCTTCGGCGAAGATCGAGCCCGCATATCTTCCCAACCGGGTGAACTCATGCAGGTAGTCATCCACACTTCGATCTCCCTGTGCTAACCGTTGGAACTCCATTTCCATCGACATCCTTTGCTGCATCGGCAGATGTTGTGCTAAGAACAATCGAGAGAATTCTTCCATTGTAATCTCTGCCAATTGCCTGCCGGCCAAGTGATGCAGTTCAATCTCATCCCACCACAATCGCGCCTCTCCTTCCAGTAGGAAAGTGGCTAACATCACTTTCTGTTCCTCCTCAACCCTGATAGCCCTCATAATCCTCTTAATTCTTGCAAGCCAATCCTCTGCTTGGGCCGGTGTACCCGCCCCATGAAACTGCGGAGGGTTAAAGCTCAAGAATTGCTTCCATTGTTGATCTGCTACTCGCGGATCAACTTCGGCTTCTACCGGTTCTTGCCGTACCCCAGCTTGCGTTGGCACCACTGCAGGACGTGCTTGCCCCGCTTGCTGAGCATTCATCACAGCAAGTACCGTTTCCGTAATGAGACGGACTGTTTCAGCGGATGGAGGAGTTGTGGGCACCTCGGCTGGTGCCGCACTCGCAACAGAACGTTGTGGTTCGGACTGGCCCGCAACACTTCTGGTCACCTATATGTGTAAAACACACAGGTTAACGACCAATATAAACGGCAATCATACAAAGAGAATACACAAGTTCAACAAACAAGTGTATTTGCATTCCTAAGTGGACAATCTTGAGTTCAAATTAAGTGTTATAACGACGGCACTAACACGTGCTCGCCCCCTCTCAAAAGAATGCGTCCGCGAATTCGGAAGAGATCGACCAACAAGCTGATACCAAATTGTAACACCTCTACCCGTCAAGAAGAATATAATAGAGGGTCCGGCCGGGGCCCCACACCATATTCCACAAACCGGCGGAGACGCTACTAAATAATATCATAACCAACGCATCCTAACACAGAGCATTCTAGCGGAAGCTTCACGGTTGAATTACTGAACTCAAGAGAAACAACATTGTCCACTAACATAGGAATGTATATATATATATATCAAAAGAGTCTGGCCTTAAGGCCTTACAACAGTTTCTCTTAACAAGAGTGTGGTTTACATACATCGGCACGCAGGCCGGCCACACATGAACAAAAGAAATAAAACAAAGCCTTCAAGGGCAGCAACGCAGCTTTGGGCTTCAGCCCGCTAAGTCCCGCTCGGACCAGCTCCTCCAGCACCTGTAAGAACCAATCCACCAAACGGTGGGAAAACAGGGCAACGGTCAGCATTCAGCTGACCAATTATAACGACCCTGCCCCTGGCACGGGGCAGCGGAATTCCATCCCTGCAAAGCATTCATCCAACATGATATAGATAGCCATTCAAGCAAGACGTGCACGCCCGCACTGATATATATCACAAACGTCGGCTCGACGGCCCGACGCTCCGTGCACTCAGGGCACATTCACACCGTTCAGAGGTCCCAGACATAACGGCGCACTATGAGCATTCTAGTCTGATCGGCTCACCGGTCGTCGACTCTCGCTATGTGATCCTAACAGGGTCTTAAGCACCCAAGGTTAGACAACCATAACGCGGGTACAGATCCACCTTTCCCGTTGCTCACATCGTCAGACTCACGCCTGGACTGACGCGGGTACAGTTTCACCTTGCCCGTTCCACCATTTCCTAGTTGCAGCCTCACAGCTCAACTTTCCACCAGTAGCACTCACGGCCACAAGAGAGTCCAACTCTCATAATTTCCTGGACTTCCTCCAGTACTTTTATCCATCATGCATACAAGCAATCATCACGGAGTCTTCTCCGATATGCAACCAAGCATCACCAATCCAGACCATGTCCAGATGGGCTTCACACAGCATGCCTAGATCCGTACTCCAATTCCGGACTCTAACAAGGGGGACTTCACATATCTACCCCAAGGGACGCCACAACCCACCGCACACTCGCGGGGAAGGGTTTTCCCTATGCAATGCAGGAATTAAGGACTTCACATGTCCAAGCAGGAAATCGTTACCCTAGGAGTTCGCTTCGGAGCCATGGAGAGAAATTTGAGACGGATGAAAGCCTTCGCAGCAGCCTTGCCGTCACAACGCCGGCTTCGGATCGCGAATCGAACCACGGGAGCTCCGCCGGTGGCTTGGACTCCTCCTCCTTCTTCTCTTCCTCTCTCTTTCTCTCTTCCTTAAGCCAAATGAAGAATGACCTCTTCATTCCTCTCTTCTCGTAATAACCCAGCCAGGAAACCACCTGGACCCTTGGATCAAAAGAGAGAAAACTGAACGGCCAAGATTTCCCCAGAATTTCACTTTTTGGCCGACACGGCCTGTGACACGCCCGTGTCACAGGCCGTGTACCCCTTCAGCGGTGCACACAGCTTGAACCGACTGAACCACACGGGTCATCGACACGCCCGTGTCGGACCTGACACGCCCGTGTCGGACCTGACACGCCCGTGTCAAACCTGAGACACGCCCGTGTCTCCTGCTCCATCGAGCTGCAACCAGAACACGGGTCGGAACACGGCAGCTGACACGCCCGTGTCCAGCCTGACACGCCCGTGTTCCCGGCCGTGTTCAAGGCCGTGTCCGGCTCTGCCCGGAATAGGCCAATTTTGCAAAATAAATAGAACACGCCCTGGGACACGCCCGTGTCCCTGGCCGTGTCACCCGACACGCCCTGGGACACGCCCGTGTCCCAGGCCGTGTAACCTGACCTGCTACTCAAATCTCAAGTTGAGTCTATTGGGGCCTTTTTGGGGTGTTACAAAACACCACCTCCGTCAAGGAAAAAGCGATGCCACTGAGGAGGATGACAAGATCCATGGCCGGAAATGGTGGTACCGCTGGAAATGAGGTTAGCTTCCTCCCCTCTCATTTGGTGCTAGATCCTTAGATATTCTTAGGCGAGACATCGACTCAAATGAGTCTTGATGTGGGAGGAGAAGGTTTCTTAGGAAGGCCTATCTAGAACTTTTCTTCTAATGACTAGTCAACTTCAACCTCCCCTTCTTCAAAGTGATGATGGGGGTGGTTTCGTGAAGAGGAATGACCTTGAGAGGGAGAATAAGGGTGGAGGAACTTCTGGTTGCGATTTAGGGTGATCGGCTTGAGGAGGAAGATGAACCGATGCGGATTTAGGGTGATCAACTTCAACCTCCCCAAAATTCGCGTGTTACTTGATTTATAAGTGGGCGGTAGGGGAATCAAATCAAGTGGCACGGGCGCCTTATAACCGTGCACAATCTCATTTGGCGACTACCCGGTAGACCTATTCTTAGAATTATTATAAGCGAGTTGTGCATGAGGGAGAATGAGATCCCAAGTGACTTTGTGCTCTCCAACAAGACATCGTAAAAGATTGCCCACGCTCCTATTTACGACCTCCGTTTGGCCATCCGTTTGCAGATGATAGGCGGACAAAAATAAAAGTTTGGTTCCCATAAGTTTCCAAAGCGTCTTCCAAAAATAGCTAGTGAATTTAACGTCCCTATCACTAACGATAGTTTTTGGAACGCCGCGGTGCCCGACGACTTCCTTAAAATAAATTTTTGCCATGTACGAGGCATCACTAGTTTTGCTACACAGAATAAAGTACGCCATCTTCGAGAACCGGTCTACAACTACCAAAATAGAGTCATGTCATCGGAAGGTGGTCGGGAGGCCTAAAATAAAGTCCATGCTCACATCCTCCCAAGGGATAGAAGGGATGGGTAGAGGGGTGTAGAGACCAGCGTTCGTCTTACTACCTTTCGCTAGTTGACAAGTACGACAACTACTAACAATTTTACCAACGAGAGATTTCAAACCCGGTCAATAAAATTTCTCCTCTACTAAAGCTAGTGTCTTATCCCGACCAAAATGGCCACCAAGGCCACCACCGTGAAGCTCCCAAACGATGTGATGGCGGAGGGAAGTTTGTGGGATACACAATTTCGTTTGCTTAAATAAGTAACAATCCCGGATGTAGAATGCCGTAATAGTGGAGGGAGACTCCTCTTGGGTGGCAAAGTAGATATCCTTAAAGTCCGGACATGACGCGTATTTGTCCTTAACACGCTCAAAACCAATCACCTTAACTTGCATGGTGGACAATAATAACGAAAGTCGGCTAAGGGCGTCGGCCACACGGTTGTTGGTCCCCTTAAGATGCTTAAGAGTGAATGTGTACTCTTGGAGGAATGACACCCACTTAGCATGCCGGGGGCTGATTTTATGTTGGGAATTAATAAAACGTATGGCTTCATGATCCCAAAGAAGCACAAATTCCTTGGAAAGGAGATAGTGTCTCCAATAGTGCAAACTTCGGACCACCGCATAGAATTCCCTATCGTAATTAGAGTAGTTTAATTTGGCCCCGGACAACTTCTCACTAAAATAACAAATGGGGTGACCCTCTTGACTTAATACTCCTCCAATCCCAACTCCGGACGCATCGCATGCTAATTCAAACACCTTAGAGAAATCCGGTAAGTGTAGGAGGGGTGCTTCCGTCATAAGAGTTTTGATTGTTTGGAAGGCATGAGTGGCGGATTTAGTCCATTTGAAATCACCCTTCTTCATGCACTCCGTTAAAGGAGCCATGATGCAACTAAAATTCTTAATAAAATGCCGATAAAAAGTAGCGAGTCCATGGAAACTTCGAACATCACGGATGGACTTGGGCTCCGACCACTCTCTAATAACTTGCACCTTTTTCGGGTCGACTCTAATGCCGTCCGCTCCGACAATATATCATTTGAACTCAACCTCACGGACAAGGAACGCGCATTTCTTCAAATTTAAAAATAGTTTTTCGTTCCTTAAAGTAGTTAAGACGGTTCTCAAGTGATTTGTATGTTCGGCGGACGTCAAGCTAAACACCAAGATGTCGTCAAAATACACTACCACGAATTTTCCCATGAATGGTTGGAATATTTGAGTCATCATCTGAGAGAATGTGCTTGGGGCATTAGAAAGCCCAAATGGCATAACAAGCCACTCATATAAACCATCCTTAGTTTTGAACCCCGTCTTCCATTCATCCCCTTCCCGAATTCTAATTTGGTGGTAGCCACTCCTAAGATCTAACTTGGAAAAGATCGTGGCTCCGACAAGCATATCCAAAAGATCATCCAATCGGGGAATAGGGAACCTATATTTAATAGTGATCTTATTAATCGCTCTACTATCGACACACATTCTCCAAGTGTCGTCTTTTTTTGGGGCTAATAGGGCCGGAACGGCACATGGGCTCAAACTATGGGGGATGAACCCTTTAGTTAAGAGGTCCGATATTTTAGTTTGAAGCTCTTGGTGTGCCGCCGGGTGGAGCCTATAATGGGGCTGATTTGGGAGTGAGGAACCCGGGACGAGATCTATGGCATGTTGAATGTCACGTAGAGGAGGTAAGATGGGCGGTAACTCGGCCGGATACACGTCTTTATACTCATCCAACAATTGTTTTAATTCCTCGGGAATATCTTCTAATTGATCACCATCCCCCTTACTACTCATGAGCACTAACGCATAGATCACTCCGTCTAGAAATGGGTCGCGGGTGAACTCTTTTCTTCCTATTAAGCTCAAGATTTTCTTCTCCACGGGTACAATGGTATCCTTGGACGGAATAGTCGGATCCTTAGGTGGAGTTGGTTTAAGGGTAATAATTTTTCCTTTTAACTTAAACTCATAAGTATTAGCCCTATCGAAGTGGGTCACGTCGTGGTCATATAGCCAAGGCCATCCAAGAAGGACGTGACATGCATCCATGGGGATTACATCACACCATACTTGTTCGGAATAAGATTTGATGTTAAGGGGAACTAGACAACGCTTCGTGATAGGAAGAGAAGTCTTATTTACCCAAGCAACATGATAAGGTTGGGGGTGGGGTTCGACAACTAATGACATCCTTGCAACCGCACTCTTCGAAACGACGTTCATACAACTCCCACTATCGATGATAAGCTTACATAACTTTTCTCCGCTCTTAAAGATCGTCGAAAAGAGGGTCGTCCTATTCAAATCATTAGGCGTTCGGGGAACCGTCAAGATACAACGCATTATCATGAGGTTATGTTCATCCTCCAAATTACTCGGGACTCCCTCAATATCAGAATCCTCGTCGGCCTCATAAATTATTTTGGCCGGGTCGTTTGGAGCCTCCATTAATGCTAAGGCCTCAGGCTTGGTGGGGCATTCGCTCGCATAATGCCCTTGAACTCCACAAGCATAGCATGTGACATTCGTCTTGTTAACTCTCCCAATTGGCACTCGCTCTCTGGTTGGATTTTTAGAATTCCTAGCGGTGATGACTATCGAACTTGTGTCGGTAGCCTTAAACTTTCCTTTGTCTTTATACGTGGACTTTCCTTTTTGGAAATATTTGGCTTTAGACTCTAGAGCGATATTTTTCTCAATGTCCAAGGCCGCATTGTACGTGGTGTTTATATCCGTATGTCCATAACGCAAAAACTTGCGCTGAATATCCGGATCCAACCCCTTCCGAAACCTCGAGAGAGTCACTTCGGGCATTTCCTTAACATCGCAGCGTACTAGCATATCCTTAAGTTTACCCATGTAATCTGACACCGACTGACTCCCTTGCTTAAGAGAGGCTAAATCGTCAAACAGTTGTGTACGGTAATATGTGGGGACGTATTGATCCGACAATATCGCTTTCATAACCTGCCAACCAATTGGTGGCAAACCCTCAAGTGCTCCCATGCGTCTCTCCTCGTTGAGCCAATATACCTTGGCCCGGTCTAGTAATTTCAGCCTAGCGACTTGGACCTTTTGCCTATCGGTTAAGTTGTGCCACTCGAAGTAGCACTCGATATCCATAATCCAATTTAGAAAGATTTGGGGCTACCCCAAACCGTCGTAAGTAGGGGCGTTGATAGTTTTACTTTCAAGACAACCTAAACACCTAGAGGGGGGGGGGGGTTAATAGGTTCTAATTGCTTGTTCAATTTTTTAGGCAGAATTCAATTACAAAAATTAAAACATCCAGCACAGCATTCACAGACATTTAATCATCACAGATTGCACAATGTTTTATAGTGGTTCCCCAAGGTTTGGGTACATCCACTTTCCCCCTTCACCAATCTAGCAGTATGCTAGATTCGGCCAAACTTCCACTATTCTCAGATCCTCAGATCCTACAGCTCAGAACCTGGATAGGTTCCTATAACTCAGGCACTACAGCCCTACCTCAGCCTTGCCACAAGGCCTACAACTCAGAGAAGAACCTTCTCCTACACTCAGGCAAACAGCCCTACCACTCAGAGATCAACTCTCCTACACTCAGCCTTTATATCACAGGCTTACAACTCAGATCTGTGTAAAACAGATCCTACAGAAATTTAGAAAAGAAGTTTTAATATCTTGCCTTTATTGAGAGAGAAGAGGACAAGACAATTCTTGATCAGCTGATGAAATCAACTGAATCTGAGCTTTCTTCAAAGCTTCTTGAATCTGAACTTAGCTGAGTTGATTTCCAAACAGCTTCTTGAGAAACCACTGATGGCTTCCTTCTTCTTCTTCAAAATGGGTGGATCCCTCTCTATCCAACACCTTTGATGATACTTCTGAATTCTTGTTAGAACTCTTCTTAGATCGATCCTGAGATCGTCTTCTTAGATCTTCTGATGAAGATCTTCTTTAGTGTATTACTCCTTGATTTGATTTCTCAATTTGATTGCCAAAGTTCAATCTTCTCATTCATGTCTTTACTTCTCTCTGAATCTGTCTATATATAGATCTTCTTAATGGTAACCGGCTGATCCGGTTTATAACTGTCTTCTGACAAGTCTGACACCATCAGTTAACTGGCTGCAACCCACAGCTGTCAAGTCTTCAAACAGATCCTGTGCCTTAGTCTTGGTCAGCAATGTGTTGAGACAGACTGTCAGGAAGTGTCGAGACCAACTGTCTGTATGTGTCGACACAAGTAACTTTGGTGTCGACACAGCCTTTGATGATGTCGACAAGTTTGCCTTTAAGTCGACACAGCTTCTTCAGAGAATAACTTGGTCTTGACTTTGCAGTGTGTCGACACAAGTCCTGTGTGTTGACACAGTTGTTGTAGATTCAGAACTCAGTATGTGTTGACTTAGTCTTCTGGTGTCGACACAAGTATTGTCGACTTCTGCCAATGTGTGTCGACTCTGTCTCATTGTGTCGACACAGCCTCCCAGTGTCGACACAAATGTGGTCGACTATCTTTCTCTGTGTGTCGACACTACTTCCCAGTGTCGACACAAATATGGTCGACTATCTTTCTCTGTGAGTCGACACTGCTTCCCAGTGTCGACACAAATGTGGTCGACTATCTTTCTCTATGTCGACACTGCTTCCTTCAAGTGTCGACACAAATATTCAGAAGTGTCGACACTGTTTCTTCAGGTGTCGACACATGGACTTAGAATATTTTTCTGCATTCTTTAACATTTCTCCACCTGCACATGTCAACTTAAAACAACATCTAATACACCTTGATGTATATCATTGAGCTAAGTTGGGCTTCTTCAAATCAGGTACACATTTTCCAATGTACCCAACAATCTCCCCCTATTTGGAGAAGTCATAACCCTTATAGCCAATGATATACACCATTTATAAAAGTATAATATGATGATATATGACATAACATGAATACTTAATATAAACAAAATATGAACAATCCATCACAGAGTGAACATTATATGATTCCAAACAAAATATTATTTATAACTTGATAATGTTTGATTATAGAGTTTTACATTAAATGATTTAATCAAAACATTACAAAACACATTTGAAAGAACTTAAAACTAAGACTGATCAGGCTCTTTTATGACAATCCCTTTGCCAGATTGGATTTGAGCCTTCACAGGAGCTTCAACATCTTCAGCTGGCTTCTTGCCTTTTTGATCAGCCTTCTTCTTTGCTTCTTCCTTGAGCCTTTGCCTTTCAAAGTAATGAAAGGGCTTTGGAAAGTACTTGCTCGGCTCCTGAGCATCTGGTGGCAGTCTACCCAGCTTGGCATTTCTTCTGAACTGTACTATTGCCTCCTTCTTAGCTTCATGCTTTTGCCATTCTATTGTATTATACCACTTTCCTCTTTCATGAACTTGGTCTTTCACAGCCTTCCATGCAGTGAGTATAATATTTCTTGAAGTAGGGCTCCACTGCTCAAAATCTGGCTTTAGTTCAGCCTGCTCTCTAAATCTCTTCTTAGATAATAGAGCATCTTGCTGTTCTTTCAAAGTGGCCTCAGGCTTATCCACTTTCTCAATAACAACCCTGTTAACCTCCTTTGGAGGACTATACATTTCTTGAACTTGCTGATCAATCATATCAAAATCTGGAGGAGGGTAAATGACTTGGGCAACCTCAGGTTGATTGCCTTCAAGTAGACCTGTTTGTATTCCTGACTCAGCCACCATAGCATCATCACACAAAGGTGGATATCCCAATGTGGCTCGAATACTATTGGTCACCCATTTGGTGTGCTCTGAGCCTGCATGAACTAACAATCTCTCCCCCTTTATGGCTTCTCTAGTAATATGATCTCTTAGATTTTCCTTCTGAAATCTGATCTGTCCATCCAGATAATTCACACCCTCTTTAAAAAATGGTTTTAACTTTTGAAGCTTGTCAGATATGTCCTTTTGAGAGGCAGTGATAGCAGTTTTAACAGATTCAATAGCAGCTTGAAATGTCTTATCAAATTCTTCCATCTCCTTTGCTCTAGCTGTAGGCAGGCCTGGAGTATTCTTTTTCAATTCAGCAATAATCTCATGATGAGATTCAGTTAAATTGTCATTCATCCTTAGCTGGTTCTCCAAAACATAGCTTTGCTTTAAAGTAATATCATCCACTTTAGGGATGATGGACTGCTGTTGTTTTGCCAAATACACCACAGCATTACCTCCCTTATGGAAGCAATCTGTCATCTCCTTCTTATGCATATTGACTTCAAATCGAATTGACTTTATATCCTGAGCCAAGTCAAATTGAAGGGCCTTATTGCTCTCATCAACATATTTTTCAACTGCCACTCTATGGTCATCTAACTTAACTTGCAAATCAACCATAAACTTATTATAATTAAATTCAGAATGAGATGGTTGAGTTGTAGTCTGTAGAGCCTGCTTATAACCTTTGCTCCTTCTCTTGAAGACTACAAGTTTTCTCTTCTTAGCCATTCTGCTTCTTCAGTCTCAGATTCAGATGTACTATCAACTTGAACTCTTTCTTGAGGAGGAGGAGGAATATTTGTCTCAGTGCCATGTTGTTCAGCCTCAACATGCACAGACTCCCCCTCAACCATTTGCTCCTTCTCAATTTCTATCTCCATGTCAAGGGCCTTTTCAATCTCTTGCCCCTCTTCTACTCTATCAGTAGCCATATCAACATTAGGGAATAACTCATCTAGAGTATATTCCTTCTGAGCTTGAACATAAGATGTATTAATTAGATCTTCTATATTCAGATCTTTGGAGATATCAGTTTGGACTGCCTCTTGCACTAGGGCAGACATCTTCTCCCCCTGTACTTGGTCATTATTGGTAATGACCTGGGCAGGTGAGTATACTTGCTCACCCTGCACCTGTGCAGTAATAGAAATATTAGATAAGTCTTTAATAAGGAAATACACCAGCCCCCCTGCAACTGTACCTGGTCAGGAGTAGATACAATCTGGGCAGGTGAATGAGCTTGCTCCCCCTGCATCTGTGCAGGTATAGTGTCTTGCTGGGCTGGAGTAGACACAGGGTGATCTTCATCCTGCTTCCTCTCTTGTTCTTCTTGAAGCTGCTCAGTATCTTGAGCATGAGAAGGGGATTTCACTGGGGTGTCCTGCCTGCTCTCATCAGGCACATCCTTAGACAGCACCCTATCCCACCTAGAAAACAATCTCATGTCCATCTTTCTCATATGATTGATCTTTGTTCCTGGCAGGTGTTGCATTACCTCAGGGATCACTCCATTCAGATATAAACTCATAATCCTAGCCAGATTTGGCTTCTTTATTCCTTCCTTGATCTTTTCAAAGATTACAGCTGACCAATCAGTTGGAATTGTAAACACAATTCTGGTCATGAGACTGAACATATAGGCTGAAATCCTATCATGTCCCCCTGGTTTGCACAGAATCACCTTGCCAACTACTTCAGACAGAAATTTCCCTTGCTGATTCATTCCTTTTCTGTTGAAAGCAGCTCCAATCTTCAGAGTGGGATCCAATCCGCACCATTGGATAGCCTCCCTTAACTTAGAAGTAGGGACTTCTTCTTCATTCTCAATTATTGGTAAGTGTAGAATCTTCCTTAGACTTCTTGGGGTAATCTTCACTGTCGACCCATGCACAGTGGACTTTATCTTGAGAACATCTGAACCTATTGATGCATAGATAAAGAATTCATGCACCTCCTTCTTCCATATCTTGGAAGGTTCAGAAACTAGGAACTCTAATCCGGATTCAAAAATGAGAGAGATAACTCGTTGAACATCTGCTGGGGCTTCGACAAAGGCATTCCTTACTAACTCATAACCTTCATTGACGTTGTCTTCAATCTTCGGCGCCATTGCTCAGATGAGAAAGCTTGAGAGAAGAGAGAGAGAGAGAGAAAGTTGACACAGGGTTTCAGTATCGAAAACCTTGTAAGCGTGTCGACTGATTAAGTTCTTGACCTATTTATACCTTCTATTGAAAGAAGATCAAAAGGCGGGCAAAAACAGTCTATATGTGTCGACACAGATGGAATGTGCCGACACAAACTTCTATTGTCTCGACAACAAATCTGTCTACTATGTGTTGACACCAAATGTGGATATGTCGACACCTGAGAGATATAGTAGAGTATCAGAAAATCTGTGTCGACTCTTAGGATAAGTGTCGACACAAAATTTGTAAGTGTCGACATCACTAGTCTGGTGAAGTCGACACTACCTTCCTGGATAAGTCGACAATTTAATTCTTAAGTGTCGACACTTTTTTTTGTGTCGACACAAAATTTCTGACTTGTCGACATTACTTCACTGAGTCGACACATTATCACTGAATGTGTCGACACTATTTTACTTAGCCAATTTTTGTTTCTGTCTACACCACTTAAGACCATTTGATAATCTAATATGTTATTTGTAAGTTTGTTGATAATCTAATCAATGGTCAGCATGCCTAATTCAATTTTAAATTTATTGAATTTTGTTTCATCCAGAGGCTTAGTGAATACATCTGCTATTTGATAATCTGTTTTAACAAATTCCAATGTGATGTCTTCTCTTTCTATATGATCTCTAAGAAAATGGTATTTAATTTCTATATGCTTAGTTCTACTATGAGAGACAGGATTATTAGCAATAGAAATTGCACTCTTAGAATCACACAAAAGAGGTGTTTTACTTACTTGAATACCATAATCTTTAAGCTGATGTTGTATCCACAATAGTTGTGCACAGCAGCTGCCAACAGCAACATATTCTGACTCAGCTGTAGATATAACCACACTGGTCTGCTTCTTACTACTCCAAGATATCAGTCTTCCTCCCAAGAATTGACAAGTACCTGTTGTACTCTTCCTATCCTCTCTACAGCCTGCAAAATCTGCATCTGAATAACCTGTTAGTAGAAAATCTCTATTCCTAGGGTACCAAAGACCTAGATTAGGTGTGCCCTTAAGATATCTCAGAATCCTTTTGACTGCAGTATAATGAGACTCTTTAGGGCAGGCTTGGTACCTAGCACAGACACATGTAGCATACATAATATCTGGTCTACTAGCTGTGAGATATAGTAGAGAACCAACTATTCCTCTATACAAAGTCTCATCAACAGGTTTACCTGCATCATCTTTGCATATAGGCATACTTGTCCCCATAGGAGTTCTCATGATGGAGGATGACTCCATACCATACTTCTTGATTAATTCTTTAGTAAACTTTGACTGGGATATGGACAAGCCATCATCAGTCTGTCTTACTTGGAGTCCCAAGAAGAACTTCAGTTCCCCCATACTGCTCATCTCAAACTTCCCTTGCATAAGTTTGGCAAACTTTTTACAAAGGTTGTTTTCAGTATATCCAAAGATTATGTCATCAACATAGATCTGAACTAAGATGATCTTGCCTTTGGATTCCCTAAGGAATAGAGTTTTGTCAATTTTTCCTCTTGAGAATTTATTCTCAATAAGGAAAGTAGACAGGGTTTCATACCAAGCCCTTGGGGCTTGCTTTAACCCATACAAAGATTTTCTAAGCTTATAAACATAATCAGGTTTAAGAGGATCTACAAAACCTGATGGCTGCTCTACATATACTTCTTCTTTAAGATCACCATTCAGAAATGCTGACTTCACATCCATCTGGTATACCTTGAAATCTTGATAGGCTGCATAGGCAAGGAACATTCTGATTGCCTCCAGCCTTGCTACTGGGGCAAAGGTTTGATCAAAGTCAATCCCTTCTTCCTGCCTGTATCCTTTAGCAACCAATCTTGCTTTATTTTTCACTATTACTCCATTCTCATCCAACTTGTTCCTGTAGATCCATTTTGTCCCAATTATATTGTGGCCTCTTGGTTTAGGAACAAGCTCCCAGACATTGCACCTTCTGAATTGATTCAGCTCCTCTTGCATAGCATCAGTCCAGTGCTGGTCTTGGATGGCTTCTTCAAACTTCTTAGGCTCCATTTGTGACAGGAAACTTGAATGCAGAACTGTACTTTGACTTCTGCTTCTAGTCTGTACTCCCTGTCTTAGATCACCTATTATTTGATCAGTTGGATGGTCTCTTAAATGTCTTGTAGCTGGAGGAAGATTCCCTTCTGGTTGAACATCTCCAGCTCCTTCATTATGCTGAACCTCTTGGTTTTCTTCATCTTCTATTGTGTCTTGTACTCCCCCTGGACAATATCCTTCATTTTCCAATACTCCATCTTCCCTTGAAGCTTCAGCAATGGAGAGCTTGTCCATTCCTTTGCTTATACCTGTTGAGTCATTTGATCTACAAGACAACTCACAGTTGATTAATCTTGTTTCATCAAACACAACATGCACAGATTCTTCAACAACTTGAGTAGTCAAGTTGAAGATTCTATAGGCCTTACTATTTGTGTTGTACCCAACAAATACCCCATCTTGGGATTTGGCAGCAAACTTAGTCAAATATGACTTACCATTGTTAAGTATATAGCATTTGCAACCAAAGATTTTGAAGTAGGATAGATTTGGTTTTTTACCTTTCATAATCTCACAGGGAGTCTTTTGTGGCTCTTGGTGATAGAAGCCCTATTAATTACATGACAAGCAGTGTTTACTGCCTCAGCCCAGAAATACTCTGGTAGAGAGGTGTCACTCAATAGAGTTCTACCAGCTTCAATTAATGTTCTATTCTTTCTTTCAGCAATTCCATTTTGCTGAGGTGTTCTTGGTGAGGAGAACTCTTGTAAAATCCCAAAGTCTTCACATAACTTTGTCATGCTTTCAGATTGAAACTCAGTACCATGGTCACTTCTGATTTTGACCACTATACTATTCAGTTCATTCTGAATTTGCTTTGCAAAATTAAGTAAGACACTTGGGGTTTCAGATTTCTGTCTCAGAAAGAACACTCATGTAAATCTAGAATAGTCATCTACAACCACAAAAGTGTAGACCTTCCTACCTAGACTATGAACTGGCATAGGACCAAAAAGATCCATATGCAAGAGGTATAAGCACCTCACAGAATCCTTGTTTTCAAGGCTTTAAAAGGAGGATTTTGTCTGCTTGCCCTTTTGACAAGCTGAGCATATCCCTTCCTTCATACACTTAACTTGAGGACCATTCCTCACTAACTCTTTGATAAAGAGTTGGCCAATTGTCTTGTAGTTAAGATGAGCCAATCTCTTGTGCCACTTAACACAATGAGAAGCATTGTCATCAGCTACAAGACAGATGGGAGAGGCTTTATTCTCACATACAAAATTAAGACAATATACATTTCTCTTCCTATACCCAGTCAAAATGATCTCTTGATCACTTGACCTTTTAATATGATATCCATCCTTAACAAATGAAATGTCATATCCTAAATCACTCAGCTGGCTTATGCTTATTAGATTATGTTTCAAACCTTTTACATAAGCCACTTGGGTGATAGTAATTAGGTTAGAATAAATGTTACCAAACCCTTTGATGACTCCTTTTTCAGATCCACCAAAGATCACTTTAGGTCCATCTTTGACAGATGAATACTCCTTCAGCAGCCCCTTTATTCCAGTCATGTGCCTGGAATAACCACTATCCAAGTACCATATAGGGGCATGGTTACTTGGATTCACCTGCAACACAGATTTACTTACCCTTAGAACCCAAGTAAGTCTTGGGTCCTTGGTTCAAGTTAGCATAAACAAAGCTACCATTATTTCTTCCAACAGGTAGACTATTGTTCTTTCTAACACTTGTGTTATACCAGCAGTCTAGTGCAAAATGGCCTCTCTTGCCACAGCACCACCATTCAAACCTATTGTATCTAGTTCTAGATACATCCTTGACAAAAGAATTTCTGTCCATTGCTGGTGCTGCAGCAGCTTCACCCACTGATTTTTTATAACCATTGGGTTTATGAACATAGGTAGGCCTGTTGGCATTTACACCCTTGTTTTTCAGAACATTAGACTTAATATGACCATGAATATTTTCATGATCATATAGGTTAGAAGGCACTTCCACCTTTCTAAACTTAATAGGGACTGAAAAGTTCAGTGGCTTGACAGGAGCTTTGCCTTTCCTCTTGAATTGGCCAGCCCTGGAGTTACCCTGGAGTAACCTCCCTCTGATACCACTTGATAGTTTTACTTTCAAGACAACCTAAACACCTAGAGGGGGGGGGGGTGAATAGGTTCTAATTGCTTGTTCAATTTTTTAGGCAGAATTCAATTACAAAAATTAAAACATCCAGCACAGCATTCACAGACATTTAATCATCACAGATTGCACAATGTTTTATAGTGGTTCCCCAAGGTCTGGGTACATCCACTTTCCCCCTTCACCTATCTAGCAGTATGCTAGATTCGGCCAAACTTCCACTATTCTCAGATCCTCAGATCCTACAGCTCAGAACCTGGATAGGTTCCTACAACTCAGGCACTACAGCCCTACCTTAGCCTTGCCACAAGGCCTACAACTCAGAGAAGAACCTTCTCCTACACTCAGGCAAATAACCCTACCACTCAGAGATCAACTCTCCTACACTCAGCCTTTATATCACAGGCTTACAACTCAGATCTGTGTAAAACAGATCCTACAGAAATTTAGAAAAGAAGTTTTAATATCTTGCCTTTGTTGAGAGAGAAGAGGACAAGACAATTCTTGATCAGCTGATGAAATCAACTGAATCTGAGCTTTCTTCAAAGCTTCTTGAATCTGAACTTAGCTGAGTTGATTTCCAAACAGCTTCTAGAGAAACCACTGATGGCTTCCTTCTTCTTCTTCAAAATGGGTGGATCCCTCTCTATCTAACACCTTTGATGATACTTCTGAATTCTTGTTAGAACTCTTCTTAGATCGATCCTGAGATTGTCTTCTTAGATCTTCTGATGAAGATCTTCTTTAGTGTATTACACCTTCTTGATTTGATTTCTCAATTTGATTGCCAAAGTTCAATCTTCTCATTCATGTCTTTACTTCTCTCTGAATCTGTCTATATATAGATCTTCTTAATGGTAACCGGCTGATCCGGTTTATAACTGTCTTTTGACAAGTCTGACACCATCAGTTAATTGGCTGCAACCCACAGCTGTCAAGTCTTCAAACAGATCCTGTGCCTTAGTCTTGGTCAGCAATGTGTTGAGACAGACTGTCAGGAAGTGTCGAGACCAACTGTCTGTATGTGTCGACACAAGTAACTTTGGTGTCGACACAGCATTTGATGATGTCAACAAGTTTGCCTTTAAGTCGACACAGCTTCTTCAGAGAATAACTTGGTCTTGACTTTGCAGTGTGTCGACACAAGTCCTGTGTGTCGACACAGTTGTTATAGATTCAGAACTCAGTATGTGTTGACTTAGTCTTCTGGTGTCGACACAAGTATTGTCGACTTCTGCCAATGTGTGTCGACTCTGTCTCATTGTGTCGACACAGCCTCCCAGTGTCGACACAAATGTGGTCGACTATCTTTCTCTGTGTGTCGACACTACTTCCCAGTATCGACACAAATATGGTCGACTATCTTTCTCTGTGAGTCGACACTGCTTCCTAGTGTCGACACAAATGTGGTCGACTATCTTTCTCTGTGTCGACACAGCTTCCTTCAAGTGTCGACACAAATATTCAGAAGTGTCGACACTATTTCTTCAGGTGTCGACACATGGACTTAGAATATTTTTCTGCATTCTTTAACATTTCTCCACCTGCACATGTCAACTTAAAACAACATCAAATACACCTTGATGTATATCATTGAGCTAAGTTGGGCTTCTTCAAATCAGGTACACATTTTCCAATGTACCCAACAGGCGTCTATACGGATGGCTTTCGTGATGTTGAACTCTTGTGGAGCTCGATTATAATAGTGTGGACCACGTGGTGCAAGGTCATCGTAGTCCTCCTCAAATCGATGAGGATAACGGTGCTGGTGGTTGTTCGGGGGGTGAGGATTAATTGGTAGCGGTGGATTAGGAGGGACTGGTGGAGCCGCTCTAGCAGGCGTAAGTTGAGCGATCATGTCCCTTAACTCATTCATGCGACGCTCTTGATTCGCGATGTGCTCATTAAACTCTTGTCGAAGAACCTCGATGGGAGTCGGGTCTTGGTCTCCATGCCGCTCGTCTCCCATGTTGGAAGAAGAGGGTGTGTACTCGGTGCCGTGCCTTGTGAGCATGCAGATTTTTTTTCTTCTGCACTAAAAGAGGCCTAAATACCCTGACTGGCTAAAATTTTATAAGAAATAATTTTTTTCCCGCCCGATCGATGGACTAAACTGAAGTTTTAATTTAATTCTCCCTAAGGTGAAGAGAGTGCACCCGAAATTTGTTTTTTGAGTTTGAAGGAAAAATCCGATTTTAGCCGGCTATTGGCACACCAAAAATAGTGATTTTTGCTGAAATACAGATTTTGCTGAAATTTATTTTGTAAAAACGAAGCCTACTCAAGCGGAGAAGGATTGTGCCGATTAAGAAACTAACACAAACCTCCCTCTGATACCAAATTGATGTAGGCTACCGGGGCGAATTGTCCGGCACATTCTAGCGACTAAATTTACCCGCACACGATCTAATTTAGGAACACTACACGCAAGTGCAGCCATGTTTTAAATGAACGTTTATTGTCACACAACGACTTGAGGGTCGCAAACCCCCTTAGGATCAAATAGTGACTAGAGGCCACTATCCTTTCCGGCGAAATGAACCCACACGGCTCAGTCGAGTGAAGTCATACCAAGGAGATCCACCAAAGAAAGGATTCGGAAAAGTGGTTGATCTCCCCCGACTAAGAAAACCAAAGGTCACCACCCTTCTTCGAATGCGAGCAACTTAGAGAAATAAATACGAAATCAAATGGAAATACTTCGATTAAAATTTCAGATTTCACACCAAAGCTCTCGCACAAGAAATATGCTTAGATGTAGAGGAATCACAAGATAGAGAAGAGGAATCGTTACTCCAACTCGTAGATAGTTGCACGTGGAGAATCGCTCTACCACGGTTCCGTCGTAGTCACACCGGAAGAAGCTTTGCACGTCCACCTTCAACGGAGTCACACCGCGAAGTTCCAACGCCGGAAGAGGAGGGCCTTCACTTGGCCGAAATCTCCAAGGAGGAGGAAGAAGAGGGGGGGGGGGGGGGCAAGAAGGAGGAGCTCTCCAAAAAGCTGAAATTAATTTTAGGTTTTCTTCTTTTCTACCTCAAACTAAGGGAGTGGATGCCTTATATATGACCCACTCTAATTAAAAGTTCATACAACTTGAAATATTCAGAAATTAAAAGCTATTGGAGGCTAAATGCAGACCACCAATTAAACAAAATAAGCATAAAAATGGCTATCCGCAGCCCGACAGTTTTTATGACAACAACGTCACTTGATGGCGTTATCTTGTGAACGAAGATTGTAGCGATGAGAGGTGCGGTGCCGCGCTCCCACATCTTTATTTCGCCGTAGATCCTTGCTTTGTAGTGGTGGCGTGTCATCCATTAGCGCTTCAACATCAACGGCCGCGGGTTGGAGAGGGTCGGCTCCGTCACCATCCCACACAATTCGGCGTACCCTGACACTAGTCCGCTCTAACCAGCGAACTCTGCGGTTACCACCGACTGCGCCACTAGAGCTAGACCAAGGCACATACCATGCTGATCTCCCAAGTTTTGGTCCAGTCCGCAACACGGACTCCGCGAACTTCAACCAAGTCCGCACCTTGCCAGTCTTGGCGAGCTCCGCGGATAGTAATCCTATCCACCTGGTTACCTTCTGGGAACCAACTTGGTGGGTACATTGGGAATTGTGTACCTGATTTGAAGAAGCCCTTTCAACTCAATGATATACACAAATTCGTATTTGATATATGTTGAGTTTACTTGTGCAGGTTCTATGTTGACGAAAATAAAATAAGTACAAAAGTGTCAAGACACTAGACAAGTGTCAACACCTTTGTAAAAGCAGTGATGAGACAAGGAATCAAGTTGTGTCGACACCCAGGACTAGTGTAGACACCTTTTATACAAGTAGTAGTGTCGACATACTAGATTGTTGTCGACACCCCTATAAGATAAGTGTCGACACCCAGGATTGGTGTCGATAGAATCTAAGTACAGAAGTGTCAACACCAAGAACTAGTGTCAACACTGTTGAAACCAAAAACTTGGTCTCTGTGGAGTTCGACCCTTGGGGAAGGGGTGACCTCACACCTACTACACTCGGGGGGATGTCACGGACCAAAGGCTCAGGAAACTAGGAATAGACCCTCGGCTCTAGCGTGGAGGTCCCACCACACACCCGAAAGGTTGCTAGAACACTTCCCCTCCCTCACCAAGTGGCTGAGCTGGGCGCCTTGGAGAGCTCTCTACTCTACCAAGATGAAGCTAAGGGAGGAGGAGGTAAGGAAATCTCATCCTCTCCAAAGGCACCCATGGGGGTCTATTTATAGTTTTTCCAAAGCCTGGGGTCAAAATGACCCAAATGCCCTTAAGGCAAATAAACCACTAGCCAATAGCAAACTTCCACACCGGGGGGTAAAGAGGTAATTTCCACCCCGGGGGCACAACTGTAAAAGTACGACCCAAGGGGGTCCAGGGGCCGAGCCATGCTCCCCACCCCTTGGGCGAGCCGCAGGCCGCACGCCTGGCTCGCCCGCAAGGGCAGGCCGCCCGGGGCGAGCTGCAGGCCGCACGCCTGGCTCGCCCGCAAGGGCAGGCCGCCCGGGGCGAGCCGCAGGCCGCACGCCTGGCTCGCCCGCAAGGGCAGGCCGCCCGGGGCGAGCCGCACGCCTGGCTCGCCCGCAAGGGCAGGCCGCCCGGGGCGAGCCGCAGGCCGCACACCTGGCTCGCCCGCAAGGGCAGGCCGCCCGGGGCGAGCCGCAGGCCGCACGCCTGGCTCGCCCGCAAGGGCAGGCCGCCCGGGGCGAGCCGCACGCCTGGCTCGCCCGCAAGGGCAGGCCGCCCGGGGCGAGCCGCAGGCCGCACGCCTGGCTCGCCCGCAAGGGCAGGCCGCCCGGGGCGAGCCGCAGGCCGCACGCCTGGCTCGCCCGCAAGGGCAGGCCGCCCGGGGCGAGCCGCAGGCCGCACGCCTGGCTCGCCCGCAAGGGCAGGCCGCCCGGGGCGAGCCGCAGGCCGCACGCCTGGCTCGCCCGCAAGGGCAGGCCGCCCGGGGCGAGCCGCAGGCCGCACGCCTGGCTCGCCCGCAAGGGCAGGCCGCCCGGGGCGAGCCGCAGGCCACGGGGCCTGGCTCGCCGCTCCTTCCTAACACTAAGGCTACGCACGCCGGGGGACCCTGCTCTGCGAATACGGGGTTGTACACAATCCCCGCTCTTTTCGAGGTTGGCACAAGCTCGGAAAGAAACATCCAACCCAACGTATTCGCTGAGTTAGCCTGTCATGCCAGCTAAATGGGAGCCTGGGTGACGAGACAGCCTCGGGGTGACAATACTTAGCCTCCCGAGGGGTCAACCTGTCATGCCAGCTAATGGGAGCCTGGGTGACGAGACAGCCTCGGGGTGAAAATACTTAGCCTCCCGAGGGGTCAACCTGTCATGCCAGCTAATGGGAGCCTGGGTGACGAGACAGCCTCGGGGTGAAAATACTTAGCCTCCCGAGGGGTCAACCTGTCATGCCAGCTAATGAGAGCCTGGGTGACGAGACAGCCTCGGGGTGACAATACTTAGCCTCCCGAGGGGTCAACCTGTCATGCCAGCTAATGGGAGCCTGGGTGACGAGACAGCCTCGGGGTGAAAACACTTAGCCTCCCGAGGGGTCAACTTGTCATGCCAGCTAATGGGAGCCTGGGTGACGAGACAGCCTCGGGGTGAAAACACTTAGCCTCCCGAGGGGTCAACCTGTCATGCCAGCTAAGGACTTGGGGCTTCCACGAGAGGTACGCCTGACCTGCCAGCTAGTGAGAGCCTGACAGCGGGACCATCATCGGAGCTAAGGACTTGGGGCTTCCACGAGAGGTACGCCTGACCTGCCAGCTAGTGAGAGCCTGACAGCGGGACCATCCTCGGAGCTAAGGACTTGGGGCTTCCACGAGAGGTACGCCTGACCTGCCAGCTAGTGAGAGCCTGACAGCGGGACCATCATCGGAGCTAAGGACTTGGGGCTTCCACGAGAGGTACGCCTGACCTGCCAGCTAGTGAGAGCCTGACAGCGGGACCATCATCGGAGCTAAGGACTTGGGGCTTCCACGAGAGGTACGCCTGACCTGCCAGCTAGTGAGAGCCTGACAGCGGGACCATCATCGGAGCTAAGGACTTGGGGCTTCCACGAGAGGTACGCCTGACCTGCCAACTAGTGAGAGCCTGACAGCGGGACCATCATCGGAGCTAAGGACTTGGGGCTTCCACGAGAGGTACGCCTGACCTGCCAGCTAGTGAGAGCCTGACAGCGGGACCATCATCGGAGCTAAGGACTTGGGGCTTCCACGAGAGGTACGCCTGACCTGCCAGCTAGTGAGAGCCTGACAGCGGGACCATCATCGGAGCTAAGGACTTGGCGTCTCAACAAAACCTTGTCAAATTCAACATCCTCAAACGGGGAAAAAATGATGGGTTACATGACCTCTCCCGACTCAGTGGGTCGGGGGCTAGACTCGATACAACATAACAAAAAATACAAGTTCCTATTGAGGCGAGGCTCCTTCACCTCTTGCATTAACCGATCCTTCCCCGGCTGCCCACGTCGACCCGATCCTCACATCTGTTTTCTTCCCTGGCTGGGGGCGGGGCTTCGATCTGCCTCGGGGGTGGTTGCTGGGCTTGACCTCTCGCTCCTCTTACCTCCAGGAATTCGGGGCAGGTAGCTGTCGCGTGCCCCTCCACCTGGTGGTAGTCACAGTACGGCAATGTTTCTTCTACCGGCCTCCTTCGGCGGACTCGGCGATCTCTCCCGTTGCCTCTTCTTCCTTCGCCTATTGCCAAGGCTTGCTGCGGTGGAGGTAGGAGTTGTCTTGGGGCTTGACTTTGGAAGTCGAACCTCCCTTGGCCCCCGTGAAAATTCCCCCCACCCTGGACCAGAGCTCTTCCTGGACCCTGGGCAGGTCCTCCCTGCCGCCTCCAACCTGGCTCCGGACCCTCCTGTCCCTGGAACCCCTGAGCCCTCTGCTCTTCTCTCTGCCTTCCCTCCCGGTGCCTCGAGCCACCTTGCTCCTTTGGCTCCGCTTCCGTCAACTTTGCCAATTTCTTCACGAAGGCCGGGTTGGCTGCCTCCATGGCTATCTCCTCCGCCGCCCTTTCCATCAGCTCCTCGAAGGAAAGGGGGGCCTTCCGAGTCAAGCTCATCTTGAAGAACCCTTCGCGCAACCCCACCGTGAACGCCATCTGGAGGGCATATCCTGGTACCTCCTGGATATCCGCGACCTCTTCCTGGAACCTGTCGACGTAGTGGGCCAGCGACTCCTCGACCCTTTGCTTTATCAGGAAGAGGGACTCAGGACCTTTCTTCCTCTTCTTGGAGGTGGAGAAGCGAAGCTGAAAGCTCCGGCTCAAGTCTTCGAACCCAAAGATGGACCTTGAAGGGAGTTGATGAAACCAGTCCCTTGCCTTCTCCTTCAACGTGATCGCAAAGAGGCGACACTTGAAGGCATCCGTCATCGGCCTGATGGAGACGGCATCCTCGAACCATTGCAGATGCTGGACGGGGTCATCCTTCCCGGTATAGTAAACCATGTCTGGCTCTCTGAACCCCTCGGGAACGGGGGCTGAGATGATTAACTCACTGAAGGGTGACCCCCTAAGGGGAGCTCTCGCCACCTCCACTCGCGCGACCTGCTCGACTGAGGGGCTAGCTCTCACCGGGCTGGGGAACAGCTCCCGGCCTGAGAGGTCTCGCTCAACCCCTTCTACCATCCTCTCCTTCCCAGGCCTCCTATCCGGCATACTCACTTCTCCCCCTGCTGGGGTGATCTCGCCTTGCCCCCTGGGAGCCAGCTCGCCGAGACCACTCTGGGTTGGCTCGCCGAGACCCCTGGGAGCTAGTCCCTGGGGGGTGGGGGTTGAGCTGTCAGCCCGAGGGGCAATGCTTCTAAGCATCCCCATGATGCCTTCGATGGAAGCCATAAACTCCTCCCTTCCTACAAAGGGTCCTAGGTGGGGGAGACCACCGAGGTCATCACTACCTCCCTGATCCCCAGCCATGACACTCTCCCGAGATCTTCTGTGCTGGTCACTTTCCACGCTCACCGCACCAAAATGTTGAAACCAAAAACTTGGTCTCTGTGGAGTTCGACCCTTGGGGAAGGGGTGACCTCACACCTACTACACTCGGGGGGATGTCACGGACCAAAGGCTCAGGAAACTAGGAATAGACCCTCGGCTCTAGCGTGGAGGTCCCACCACACACCCGAAAGGTTGCTAGAACACTTCCCCTCCCTCACCAAGTGGCTGAGCTGGGCGCCTTGGAGAGCTCTCTCTATTCTACCAAGATGAAGCTAAGGGAGGAGGAGGTAAGGAAATCTCATCCTCTCCAAAGGCACCCATGGGGGTCTATTTATAGTTTTTCCAAAGCCTGGGGTCAAAATGACCCAAATGCCCTTAAGGCAAATAAACCACTAGCCAATAGCAAACTTCCACACCGGGGGGTAAAGAGGTAATTTCCACCCCGGGGGCACAACTGTAAAAGTACGACCCAAGGGGGTCCAGGGGCCGAGCCATGCTCCCCACCCCTTGGGCGAGCCGCAGGCCGCACGCCTGGCTCGCCCGCAAGGGCAGGCCGCCCGGGGCGAGCCGCAGGCCGCACGCCTGGCTCGCCCGCAAGGGCAGGCCGCCCGGGGCGAGCCGCAGGCCACACGCCTGGCTCGCCCGCAAGGGCAGGTCGCCCGGGGCGAGCCGCACGCCTGGCTCGCCCGCAAGGGCAGGCCGCCCGGGGCGAGCCGCAGGCCGCACGCCTGGCTCGCCCGCAAGGGCAGGCCGCCCGGGGCGAGCCGCAGGCCGCACGCCTGGCTCGCCTGCAAGGGCAGGCCGCCCGGGGCGAGCCGCACGCCTGGCTCGCCCGCAAGGGCAGGCCGCCCGGGGCGAGCCGCAGGCCGCACGCCTGGCTCGCCCGCAAGGGCAGGCCGCCCGGGGCGAGCCGCAGGCCGCACGCCTGGCTCGCCCGCAAGGGCAGGCCGCCCGGGGCGAGCCGCAGGCCGCACGCCTGGCTCGCCCGCAAGGGCAGGCCGCCCGGGGCGAGCCGCAGGCCGCACGCCTGGCTCGCCCGCAAGGGCAGGCCGCCCGGGGCGAGCCGCAGGCCGCAAGCCTGGCTCGCCCGCAAGGGCAGGCTGCCCGGGGCGAGCCGCAGGCCACACGCCTGGCTCGCCCGCAAGGGCAGGCCGCCCGGGGCGAGCCGCAGGCCACGGGGCCTGGCTCGCCGCTCCTTCCTAACACTAAGGCTACGCACGCCGGGGGACCCTGCTCTGCGAATACGGGGTTGTACAAACACCTTTATGTAGAAGCTCTCAAGACAAAAATTCTTCTAAGTCCAGAATTTGAAGCCTGAAGTTCTGATAACCGTCAGAACTATCATATGTCAGTGGATTAACTAGGGCAGCCAGTCACTCTTACCAAAGCCTATAGATTTTTTTCATTCTTCTCATCTCATTCTGTCAGATCAATTCAACAGAATTCTGAAGGTGGAGAGGAGACAGATCGTGGATCAACTCCAATCTTCTCCAGCCAAGTTCAACCCTACCTTCTCCTTCAAGAAGCTTTGAAAAGCTAAGAAGGATTGAACTATTTCTTCTCAATCAAATTCAAGGAAGAAGATTACTCATCAAGATCTGATCAAGAAGAAATCACCTGTTTCTTTCCTGCTGGGGGATTTATCAAATCTCAAATTCTAATCTACTTTAATTTTTATTTTGTAAGATCTGGTAGCAGATCTGAGGGGTAGGAGATATATATTTCTTAACTGTAAGCCTAAATTATAAAGGCTAAGGTAGGGCTGAGAGCCTGAGGTAGGAGAAGAAGGAATTTCTCTGAGTTGTAGGAACAATTGTGTTCTGAGGGTGTAGGGCAAGGATTTGCCCGAGGTGTAGGAGTGAAGGTGCACTCCGAGGTAGGATTCTTGAAGGGAATCTGAGTTGTAGGAGCCAACTGGGCTCTGAGGTGTAAGATCTGAGGAAACGAAATGAGGAGTTTGGCCGAATCTAGTTCATTGCTAGATAGGCGAAGGGGGGAAAGTGGATGTACCCATAATTTGGAGAACCACTATAAAATTCTTGTGTGTTGTGCTGTAGTTTGTGCTATGAATGTTAGATTAGATCTGTGTTGATCTTAGTTTATTTTTTTCTTGATTGTTGTGGCTGTGTTAACTTCCTCACTAAGGAATTTTTTGTGTCCATGAGTAGCTAAGATTTGAATAAATTTGAATTGGACCTATTCACCCCCTCTAGGTCAATTAGTTTCCTAAAACAAACACTTTACAATTAGTATCAGAGCGAGGTTCACTGTGAAGGCATAATAGCCTAATGAGAATCCTAAGGATTAACTGAGATCTAATCATGGCTCAAAGAGAAAATCATTCCATCAAACTCCCAATCTGTTCTAAAGAAAACTTTGAGATCTGGAAAGAAAGGGTTAGACTCTTTATGGAGGATGTAGATCCAAGAATATACATCACTGTATTGGAAGGACCTTTCATACCTATGAAAGTGTCATGTCTTGATTCAAATATAAGGACACCTAAAACCTACATGGAGATTGACAAGGATGAGATAATTCTGGCCTCTATGGACAAGAGGGCTCAGAACATAATTTTCAGTGCCATAGATAACTCCACATTCCAAAATTTGATTCACTGTAAAACAGCTAGAGAAATATGGGAATCTTTGATAGTGTACATGGAAGACACTGATGAGGTTTGAGATGACAGAAAATCTCTATTAAACAAGCAGTATGAAGCCTTAGGACAAGAAAAAACAGACACAGTAACTGAGACCTTTGAGAAATTCTTCAGAATTGTGAACAACCTGAGAACTTATGGAAGAAAATTCACAACCTATGAACTGAATGATAAATTCTTGAGGGCCCTAAATAAGGAATGAGACATCAAGATATGTACAATCAGGGAAATGAGTAACTTTGCCAATATAGACCCCCAAGATCTATTTGGCAAGCTGCTATCTCATGAAATGCAACTGAACCTTAGGAAGTCTGAAGAAGACACAACTAAGGCCCACAGTAAAGGAGAAAACACTGGAATTAAAGGCTGATTCATCCAAGAAAAATAGAGAAAATATTGTACCCACAGTAAGAAAAGAAACACAGTCAGAAGACTCTGAAACTGCTTCATCTAGAGAAGATATAACTGAAGAAGAATTATCATTACTCTCCAAGCAATTTAAGAAGATTCTGAGGAGAAAATGGCAAGTCAGCTGGAAGGGTCTTGGTGGAGATTCTTCTCACAGGAAGATTGACCATTCATAGAATCCCAAGAAAAAGAAGTCTGGGGAAAAGTATGACTCTTCTCAGAACAAACAATTTAAGACTAATTTTATTTGTTATTGTTTAAACCGGTAAGGGCATGTCATTACTAAATGCCCAGTAAAAATAAAGGAAAAGAAAACTGAAAACAGGAAGTCTAATGCCCAGTAAAAATAAAGGAAAAGAAAATTGAAAACAGGAAGTCTAATATACATAAGAAAGCTGACAGGAGTCTGTTAGCTAAGAAGCAGTCAACACTTTCAGAAAGTGAAACTGAATCTTTAGAGTCTAAAGAAGGGGAGGCTCTAATGGCCTTGATAGCCACTAAGGACTTAGACATGAGAATAAGGGCTCCACTCTCCACATTTGACAGTGACTCTGAAGAGGAGGGACTCATGGCCAACAATGATGAAAAGGCTCAGGATGAACACCATCCTGATGAGGTAAAAATCTCTATCCAATAGTTTAAATTCTAGTTCTTGTTCAGACTCAAACTATGAACAAGATTCAAAATCTGAGGCTCACATCAACAATCTCATAGAGAAGTATGGGATATTGTTGAAATCTCTTATGAACAGCAAAGAACTTGTTAAAAAACAAGCAAAGGAAATTATGAATCTTAGAGATGTTGCTTTTCAGTTTAAGGATGCAACCATAAAGTTGGATCATCAAAAATTGGAATTGATAGAGTTAACTCACAGACTAGATGAACAAACTAAAATCATTGTTGAACAAGCCAAGACAGCCAAGAACTTGGAAGCAAAGCTTCTTCAGGAAAGACAGCTATTGGACACGTTTTTCAAGCCTAAGTCAGTCTTGCCCATTATTGATAAATTTTCTGCACCATTTAGAAGTGGTGTAGGATATATTGAGGATACTAAGATCTATAAGAAACCTGATCCGAATGGGAAAACCCTAATGGATTCTGTTAAACCACCAGCCAAACATTTGAATTCTAACCGATGCAAGGCATCATATTTTCCTGGACACATTATTGTTGTGTGCTCCACCAGCAAGGTCAATAAAGAGCCTTGCTGGAAAGGAACTATATCTAATGGAAACAAGGCCTATAGACCTCCACAAAGTGTGATCAATCCAAGGAGACAAGGAATTCTTGGACCTGGTTCCAGTGCACAACACTCATTTCTGAAAGGGAAAGGTGTCAATTCTGTACCACAACCTTAGAATCTGAAAGTCAACTCTAAGTTGCACAAAATTTCAACTTCAAATATGCAGCCCTAAGATAAGGTATAACAGATATGAGTCTTGGTGTTGTGGGAAGGTTAGTCATTTTGCTCTAGATTGTTGGTAGAATCCAACAGGACCAACATTTAGATCTCAGTCTTACGCATTCAAAAAACCTGTTGTGGTTCACACAGCTAAGTCTAACAGGAACCAAGACCCCAAAACTATTTGGGTTCCTAAGGTTAACTAATTTTGTGATTGCAGGTAGATCCAAGTACCACAGAAATTCCTATATGGTACTTGTACAGTGGCTGTTCCAGGCACATGACTGGAACCAGGAGTCTGTTGATAGACTATAGAACAGTAAAGGCTGGACCAAATGTGATCTTTGATGGCTCAAAAAGATTCTACACAAAAGGATATGGTAACATTTCTAATGGTCTAGTGACTATCGCAAAAGTGGCTTATGTGGAAGGATTGAAACACAATCCGATAAGCATAAGTTAGCTTTATGATATAGGCTATGAAATAGCCTTCCACAATGATCAGTGTCTGATAAGGAAAATAAGTGATCAAGAGATCATCTTGTCAGGCACTAGGAGTGACAACATTTATTGTCTAAATTTCTTATGTATAAATGAGGATTCTCCAGTATGCTTAGTAGCAAGTGAGAAAGACACTTCGTGTGTGCAATAGCATAAGAGGTTAGCTCACTTAAATTATAGAGCAATGAGCAAGTTGCTTTCTATGGACTTAGTTAGAAATGGACCCCAGCTAAAATGCTCGAAAAAAGGCATGTGTCCAGTATGTCAAAGATGCAAACAGACAAAAGTCTCCTTTAAGAGCATTCAATCCAAAGACACTGGGAGGTGTCTATACTTACATCATATGGACCTATTTGGTCCTATACAAGTTCTTAGTTTAGTTAGGAATTCTTACACCTATGTAATTGTAGATGATCACTCTAGATTTGCTTGGGTATTCTTCCTAAGGAGAAAGTCTGAAACTCTGGACATTCTTGCTGATTTTGTCAAACAAATTCAAAATGAAAAGGGATATTCTGTGGTCAAGTTCAGAAGTGACCATGACACAAAATTTCAATCTGAAAGAATGATAAATTTTTGTAAAGAACTAGGGATCTTTAAGGATTTCTCCTCTCCTAGAACTCCCCATCAAAATGGGATTGCTGAGAGGAAAAATATAACTCTCATTGAGGCTACAAGAATTATGTTAAGTGACACATCTCTCATAGAATATTTTTGGACTGAAGTTGTAAACGCTGCCTGTTATATTCAAAATATGGTCTTGATCAATAAAAGTCACAACAAGACTCCCTATGAACTAATGAAAGACAGAAAACCAAGTCTATCCTATTTCAAGATCTTTGGAAGTAAGTGTTATGTACTCAATAATGGGAAGACTTATCTAACTAAGTTTTCAGTGAAGTCCTATGAAGGTATTTTTGTAGGCTATAGTAATCATAGCAAGATATATAGAATCTACAACTTGAAACACCAAGTGGTAGAAGAATCAATTAATGTTGTTTTTGATGAAACTTCTATTTTACATAATATACTATCTAACAATTCTAGTCTAAGAGATGTTGACTCTAAGATGGAAAAAATTAAATATAGGAGATTCATCTTATATAGAATTAGAGGCTAGAAACAATGTTGTAGTTCCTATAGAAGACATAGTCACTGCCTTGGGGAGGAAGAGACCCACCCTTCTCTACCTGAAGAACTAGGTGATAGTAGAAATCTGTCTGTAGCTGTTAAACACCTTAGAGATCATCCTATTGATCAAATAATAGGTGATGTCAGGCTAGGTGTGACCACTAGGAGTAGATATCATAATGAAGTTCTATTCTCTAGCTTTCTCTCTCAGATGGAACCTAAGAAATATGAAGAAGCCAATTCAGACCCCAACTAGATCATGACAATACAAGAAGCGCTTAATTAATTTAAGAGATGTAAGGTCTGGAGTCTAGTTCCTAGACCTAGAAATCACAATGTCATAGGAACTAAGTGGATATATAAGAATAAATTAGATGAGAATGCAGTCACAGTTAAAAATAAGGCAAGACTTATGGCTATAGGGTATAGACAAGAGGAAGGAATAGACTTTGACTAAACCTTTGCACCTATAGCTAGGCTAGAAGCTATTAGATTATTTTTAGCTCATGCAACTTACAAAGGATATAAAGTCTACTAGATGGATATTAAATCTGCATTCCTAAATGATATATTGAAGGAAGAGATCTATGTAGAGCAACCACCAGGTTTTGTAAATCCTAAACATAGCTCTCATGTCTTCAGATTACATAAAGCATTGTATGGGTTAAAACAGGCACCTAGAGCCTGGTATGATATTATGTCTAGATTTCTCATAGAGAACAAATTCTCTAGGGGGGAGATAAATAAGACACTATTCCTAAGGGACATCAAAGGTTCAAGCATCCAAGTCCAGATTTATATAAATGACATTATTTTAGGATCTACTAATGAGCTGCCATGTAGGAAATTTGCCAAGCTTATGCATGGCAAGTTTGAAATGAGCTTTATGAGTGAGCTGAAGTTCTTCTTGGGATTCCAAGTTAAACAATCTGAAGATGGTATATCCATCTCTCAGTCTAAATTCACAAAGGAGTTGATTAAGAAGTATGGTATGGAAAATTCTTCTACCATGAGAACCCCAATGGGTTCCTCAGTATCACTACACAAGGATGAATCTGGGAAACCAGTGGATGAATTCTTGTATAGAGGAATCATTGGATCACTCCTTTACTTTACAGGTAGTAGACCAAATATCATGTTTTCAACATGTGTCTATGCTAGGTACCAAGTCTGCCCTAAAGAGTCTCATTATACATCTACTAAATGAATACTGAGATATCTAAAGGGCACACCCAATCTTGGGCTTTAGTATCCTAGGAATAGTGATTTTGATATAACTGGATACACAGATGCAGATTTTGCAAGCTGTAGTGAGGACAGAAAGAGTACTTCAGAAACTTGTCAATTTTTGGGGAGAAGACTCATCAGTTTGAGCAGCAAAAAGTAGACAAGTGTAGCTATTTCGACAGCTGAGTCTGAGTATATATCAGTTGGGAGCTACTATGCATAGTTAGTATGGATTCAACATCAACTCCAGGACTACAGTGTACAACTAAGTAAATCTATTATGTATTGTTATTCTACTATTGCAATTATTGGGTATTGTATCCACAATAACCCTGATTTGAAGAAGGGTCCCATCAAGCTAAAATTAATTGAGGTTGTATTTGATATTGCACTTTAGTTATTTACTTATAGGTTTACAATGCCAAGGACACACCAATGTTAGGTTGCAGTGATTCAGTAAACAATGGACTGCACAATGTAATCCCTCATTGTGTAGGTCAATGTGTTGACTCACGTATAATCTCTCTATTAGGGTGTACTTCTACCCCAAGTACAAGTGAAGGCTCAAGGATGGTCTAGGGTCAGACTCAAGAAAAACTGGAATTTTACCTAAGTAAAATTCGGCGAGTATGGTTAAGCATATACGTCGAATTCGTCTAGTATCAACATTGATACATGCCAAATTCGTCGAGTATACTTACTAATACATGTCGAATTCGTCGTATATACTTAGGATAAATTCATTGGATTTGTGAAAAATCTGTTAAGTAAAATTAACCGAGTATCGTTGTGCATACTCGTTGAATTCGTCAAATGTATCTATCGATACTCGTCGAATTCGTCAAATATGCTATGTGATATATGCCGAATTTATCGAGTCTAGTCGACACTACTTCTCTAGATTTTTCCAAGTCTAATTCGTCGAATATCAAAGCGTTGAGTGCGTTGAGTTAACTCAATGACATTTGACAAATGGAGCTCATGGCGTTGAGTGAGCAGAAAGCGTTGTGTTGAACGACGTTGAGTGCATCGAGTCAGTTCATATATACTCGACGAATTCGTCGATTATGCCAGATGATACTCGACGAATTCGTCGAGTATGACTCGTCACCAAGGCGTTGAGTGAACAGCCGGCCTGTGATGTTTTGTCTAAGTCTTTTTTGCCGTATATCAATATGTATTCCACGAGTATCATTATGATACTCGACGATACTCTACGAATATGACTTAGGTCATTTTTCCGAAAATTTCTTCCTCTTGTAACGGGTTCGGTCGGCCATGTACAGTGCTATTTAAGTTTCATTTCTGGAACTCTTTTATAGCCGTTTCATTTTGAATACCTCTATAAATACCTAGAGTAATTTCAAAATGACAACGGATATTGAAAACCTAATTTATCGAATCAATTTTCACTCTTTCCAGAAATAGCAATCGCTGGCCGCACGCTCTGGTTTTTGCGATTTACTTCCGATCGGCTGCCACAACGAGCAATCTTCTTTGACAACGACTTATTTGACTGGATTGCTTCCTCGTTCAGGATCTGATTTACTCCAGTCCTCGTTGATTGAAGATTCAAGATCCAAAGATTTCAAGTTTTTTCGAGTTCTCCAAGATTCAACTTCCAACCTTCAAAGAACGTCGGATAAAAATTGGAATCGTGTGTTGTATTGTAATTTCTTTTTGAATATTGTAGTAGATTTTTATCCGAGGTTGTATATCCATTTGTGGATCGATAGAGTAGATCTGGTGGTAGATTTAGTGTGTAGATCTAGTTTGCGGATCGAGTTGTAGGAGAGTTTGTTCTCCGAGTGGTAGGAGCTTCGTCTCCGAGGTGTAGGAGTTGCAACTGCGAGGTATAAGATTTGACGAAATCTGAGTTTGGTGAAGTAGCCGAAGCATACCCTTTGTGGTAGATAGGCGAGGCCGGATAGTGGACGTACCCAATACGAGGAACAACTATAAATCTTTATGTTTGTGTGCTTGTCTTTTAAATATTTTTATTCCGCAAAAAGACGCATACATCACCTATTCATCACCCTCTAGGTGATTTAGGTAGACGCTAAATACTTTCAATTGGTATCAGTGGAGCGTTTTGATCGATAAGGCTAACACCTTGATCAAGATCCCTGATCTAGCGTTAAGAGATTCTGCACAGTCACCATGGATTGAAGCAAAGATCTGCTTCCATAAAGTTACCAGTGTGCACCAAAGGGAACTTTTCAATGTGGAAAGAAAGAGCACGGTTCTACATGGAGGTTGCAGATCCGAGAATTTTTCAGATCGTGGAAGAAGGACCACACATCCCTACATAAGCTTCAAATATAAATCCAGCAATTCAGATTCCCAAAAAGATGATAGATTTCACTAAGGATGAGATTTCCCTAGTCTCCCTGGACAAGAAGGCGAAGAATATAATAGCTAGTGTAGTGGATGACTCAATGCTCCAGAACCTATTCCACTGCAAATCTGCCAAAGAGATGTGGGACTGCCTGGTTGTACTTATGGAAGGAACTGAAGAAGTGAGAGACAATCGCAGATCATTGTTGAATCAGGAGTACGAAGCCTTTAATCAAGGTGACAATGACTCCATAGCTGACAGCTTTGAAAACTTTTTCAAGATTGTCAACAGCCTCAGGAACTATGGTCGTGAATTCACTCATGGTGAACTGAACGACAAATTCCTCATATCCTTGACTAAGGAATGGGACACCAAGTTGGTTGCCATTAGAGAATTTGGGAAGCTGACAGAGATAGATCCACAGAACCTATACCGAAAGCTGCTCTCCTTTAAACTCCAAATGAACACCAGAAAGAAGGAGGAGCAAGCCAACCGATCTTCAAGAAAAGAGAAGTCTACAACCCTAAAGGCTGAAGGTTTAAGGAAGTACAAAGTTGTGTCACCCATAAGGACACGAGCACCTGACACTCCTGAAGACTCTGATCCCAACACATCAGGCTTCGAGCTATCGGACGGAGAGTTCTCCTTAATCTCCAAGCAGTTTAAGAAGATGCTGAGCAAGAGAAGACCAATGAAGAATAAGTCTTCCTCTTCATATTATAGAAGATCACATCGTGACGGTGATCATACGAAGAAAAGCTACAACAAGGAGGACAGGTATAAATCGAAACCTAGTCAATTTTTTTCCTCTAACGTTGTTTGCTACTGTTGCAATAAATCAGGTCACATGATTGCGGAGTGTCCATATAAGAAGAAGGATAGCTCTAGGAAGGATGAGAAGATATCCTTCAAAGGAAAGAAGAAAGAAGAAAAGAGCTTCGTCCCCATGAAGTTGAAGACTCTCAACGATAGTGACTCGAGGGAGTCAAGTTCTGAAAATGAAGAAGCTTACTTTGGGCTTATGACTCAATCTAACGAAGAAGTGGGCGACTCAGAGTAACACAGAAAGGTAAACTCGCACACCATTCTCTCAGAATATTAAACCTCTACCATTGGTCATGAAGACTACTCTTCGGATGAGAACGAATCAAAATTGATGGCTCAACATAAGAACCTCCTAAAGACTTTCGACAAATGTCATAAGGTAGTCTGAAAGCAAGGTAAGGAGATTGCCTCCCTCAAGGCAGTGGAAAATGATCTGAAGGAAGAAATTGAAAAATTGCTTACTCTCAGAGATGAAGTCCACTCCTTGAAAGAGGAACTCAAGGGCTCCGGTGAGATACTAATTCTGAAAGAAAAATATCTTGATGAGCTGCAAGAAAAGTTCGCGGTGGAGAGAAAACTCGTTGAGAGCTACTCCCAACCGAAGACTGTTTTGCTTATCATTGATGAGTTCTCCGCTTAGAAGAAGGGTATTGGTCTTGGCCACATCCGTGAAAAAGGTAAGGCTACCAAGAAAGCTAGCGCCAAAGAAAACAGTAAGACACCCATGGATCAACCTTCACTCAGGAAAGTAATCTTTCTGATGAACAAGTTTGACCTTGAGTCATCCTATGGTCATCATGCTAGGCCTACTCATGTAAGGCCCAAGAACAGATACCATGGATGGACCCGTCTCCATGACTTTGATGCCAGCGTGTTCAAGGCACCATTTGAGGAAATCCAGATGAAGAGTTATGGTCCATATATGCATGGCCATAACAATAAGAAGACACCAAAAGCCACATCTGTTGTGCCTAAGGCTACGGAGACGGGAAGCCCCTATGTATGCTGCAACCAAGAGGCCTCCACCTCTAAGAATGCTACCCCTGCTAAACCCCACGTTCAAAGGGTAGAGTAGGTGTACAAATGAAGGTACAATAGATTCGATTGTTTGTCCTGCGGTAAAATTGGTCATTTTGGCGCAGATTGTTGGTATAACCCTGCCAATCTTGTAACTCATAGAGTTAGCTATGCGAGACCGACCACTCATAAGGATAATATTACTAGGGGGAGTATGCTGACCAGGAACCAAGGACCCAAATACATTTGGGTTCCTAAGGTAAACTGATTTATTTTTGCAGGAATGTCCAAAGGCCTATAGAACTCTGATCTGGTATTTGGAAAGTGGATGCTCTCGGCACATGACCGGGACAAGAAGCCTTTTGCGTGATTATACCCCAGTCAGAGATGGACCGAAATTCATCTTTGGAGGTTCAGACTGGGGAATAACAAAAGGTTATGATATGATTTCCAATGATGTAGTATCTTTTACAGACATTGCTTATGTTGAAGGATTACACCATAATCTAATAAGCATAAGTCAACTATATGACAAAGGCTGTATCGTTGAGTTCTGCAAGGACAAGTGTCTGATAAAATCATCTGCAAATTTGGAGAAGGTCTTAATTGGCACTCGGAGCTGAAATATTTTCTATTTAAATCTCCTTTGCTTAGACACTTCTACCCCAGTGTGCTTTTTGGAAAAAAGTAGTGTGTCTCTCTGTGATCAATGACACAAGAGATTAGCACATATAAATTTTAAAATCTTAAATATGTTATTTTCTCATAACTTAGTGCCTGATTCCCCCAGCATTAAGTGCCTTAAAGAGATTCCATGTCACTCATGTCAAATGGGAAAGCAAACACGGGCTACCTTCAAGGGTATTGCTGAGAAAGATAATTCTCGAAGCTTATACTTGCTTTACATGGACTTATTCGGTCCTATACCTATTCACAGCTTAGGAGGTAAGGTCTATACATTAGTAATCATTGATGACTACTCACGTTTTACTTGAGTGTTCTTTTTGAAACACAAGTAAGACACCTTGGCGTCTTTCACTAATTTTGTCCGGCAAATTAAGAACGAACTGAACTGCTCAGTGGTCAAAATCAGAAGTGACCATAGAATAGAGTTTGAGTCTGGTGCCATGACAGAGTTCTGTGAAATTCAAGATATCCATGAGTTTTTCTCCCCGCGCACTCCACAACAAAATGTAGTAGCAGAGAGAAGGAATAGAACCCTCATTGAAGCATGTACAATGATGTCGAATGACGCCTCACTTTTGGAATACTTCTGGGCTGAAGTAGTCAACACGGCTTATCACGTTCAGAACAGAGTACTCATCAACAAAAGTTATCGTAAGACCCCCTATGAGATATTGAAGGGCAGAAAACCGACTGTGTTCTACTTTAGAATCTTTGGAAGCAAATGCTTCGTACTTAATAATAAAAAGTATTACCGCACAAAGTTTAGTGAAAAATGTTTTGAAGGTATTTTGTAGGATATAGTAGCCACAGTAAGGCATATAGGATTTTTAATAAGAAAACCCTGGTGATAGAAGAGTCTATAAATATTATATTTGATGAGATCAGACTGCTCCATAGAAGCTCATCTAGTGTTATTGGTGCAGATGTAGGTACCAGGTTTAAGGAGCTAAGTGTTAGAAACGAACCAAAAAAACAAGCTGGAAGAGTATAATAGAAATTTTATTCTCTAAAAAAGGTATCTATTACAAAGGTATGACCTCCCTTTTATAGAATGGAGGAGAGAAGAGAGAATACAAATAAGAGATGTGGGACTAAAAAATTACAGGACTAAGCGGTCTATACAGAAATAACCCGCACAAGCCGCACGGTTAGACGGAAGAGCTAACCGCTCGGCTACCACCAGAGAGGAAGGAGAGATCTCTATGGGAGACCGCTAGACCTCCCGGTCTCCAAGCCGCCAGAGACAAACCGCTAGACCGCTTGGACTCCAGACAACAACAACACGACAACCAAACCGTTGAAGGGAAACCGCCAGACTGCGCGGTCTTCAATCCGCCAAGACGGGCCGCCAGACCGCCCGGTCACCAACTTCAACACTCCCCCTAAGTTGGAGCATATATATCGATCATGCCCAACTTGTCGCAAATTTGAAGAAACAAGGCAGATAATGGCTTGGTGAAGATGTCAGCCAACTCTTTATCAGAAGTGACGAATGGAGTGCAAATTTGTTCCTTCAAAATCTCTTCACGAATGAAATGACAGTCAACCTCAATGTGCTTTGTTCTTTCATGAAAGACCGGATTTTTGGAAATGTATATGGTCGCTTTGTTATCACAGAACATAGGTAGAGAATGGTTGTAGACCTCTCCTAAATCCATCATGAGAGCTCGTAACCACTTTAACTCACAAGTGGTCGACGCCATACTATGATACTCTGCTTCTGTACTGGATCTGGAAACAACAGACTGCTTCTTGCACTTTCAGCTCACCATATTTCCCCCAACAAAGGTGCAAAAACCCGAAGTTTACTTTCGATCCCCTTTGTCATCAGTGTAACTCGCATCTGAGTATGCTTCAAGCCTCAGGACACCATTCTTCTGAAAGAGTAATCCTTTCCCAGGTGCTGCTTTGACATATTCCAAGATCCGTAAGGAGGACTGTAGATGGCACTCCCTAGGCACTTGCATGAATTTACTCACCTTGCCCACATCATAGGAAATGTTGGGCCTGGTCGCTATGAGATATATGAGCTTACCAACCAAATGCCTGTATTGCGTAATATCTGAAAGAGGAGACGAATCATCTGTTCAGGTTTTGTCTTCTCTAGTTGTCATGGGGCATCGGGCAGGTTTTGCTCCAGTCAATCCTGCCTCTTTTAATAGATCAAGAGCATACTTACGTTGGGAGAGGACTAAGGAGTTTGGCTTTCGAGAGATTTCAATCCCCTGAAAGTACTTCGGAGAGCCCATATCTTTCGTGACCAGATGTTTACGAAGATGCCGCTTTGTCAAGGCAACCCCTTCCATGTCATCGCCAGTGAGAAGAATATCATTGACATACACAGCAAGAACCACCAGTCCCGAGGAGGTTTTGCGAATGAATAACGAGTGATCGGCAGAGCTTCGCGTAAAACCAACGGCCGCCACGATGCCGCTGAACTTGTCAAACCAGGCTCGATGGCTCTGCTTGAGGCCATAAATGGCCTTCTTCAGCCGACATACCCGTGTCTCCCCCTGAGCAACATACCCAGGAGGTTGCTCCATGTAGATGGCCTCCTGAAGATCACCATAAAGGAAGGAATTCTTAACATCCAGCTGAGAAATCGGCCAATCTCGATTGACGGCCACAGAGAGTAGGACCCGAATAGTGCTGAGACGAGCCACGGGAGAGGTGTCAAAGTAATCAACCCCATAGGTCTGAGTAAAGCCCTTAGCAACGAGGCGGGCCTTATACCGATCCACAGTGTCATCTGGGACAAATTTGACCAAAAAGACCCAGCGACAGCCAACAACATCAGTACTGAAGGGAGGAGGAACAAGAGTCCAGGTACCCCGCTCAGTGAGGGTCGCCATTTCCTCATCCATGGCCATCTTCCAATGAGGAATAGCAAGGGCCTCCTGGTAGGAACGGGGTGTGACAGTGCCAGAGATAGCCAGAGCAAAGGCCCTAAGAGAAGAGGTAAGACGATCATATGAAACAATAGCAACAAGGGGGTATAGAGTACACGTCCGCACCTCTTTACGAAGAGCTACAGGAAGATCCAGGTCGACGGGTCCCTCGGCATCTGGAGCATCCGTGGTAGAGAGAGCTGGCCCGGGAGTAGAGAGCAACGACGATGGAGATGAGGGATATGGTGGCGGAGAAGAGGGAGAAAGAGGCGGAGGGAGAGGAGTGGACGGAGATTGAGTAGGGGTTGAGACCGCAGTAGGAGACGAGGGAACAAAGAGAACAACAGGAGTATCAGAAGCTGGAGGGAGTGGAGATGATTCAGCCTAGAAGTAGGAGGCATTCTCGAAGAAGGTGACATCAACAGATACGAACTGCTTACGAAGAATGGGGTCAAAGCAACAATAGCTTTTCTGATTTTGGGAGTACCCAAGAAAGACACATTTGGTGGAACGAGGGGAGAGCTTATATCGGGTAGCAGATGGGGCATGCACAAAGGCAGTGCACCCAAAGATTCGGAGAGGGGGGGGGGGAAGGGCTCCTTGCTCGGATACAGAATGGAGAATGGGGTTTCCCCGTGGAGAACCGTGGAGGGAATGCGATTGATGAGGTAGCAGGCAAGGAGAACAACATAGACCCAATAGGAGCGAGGAAAATGCATCTAGGTCATCAAGGTACGAGCGACATCAAGGAGATGAAGGTTTTTGCGTTCCGCCACCCCATTTTGTTGGGAGTTATAAACACAGGTAGTCTGATGAATAATACCATGTTGCACACAAAAAGATGTAAATGCATGACTCAAATATTCTTTAGCATTATCTGAGTGAAATGTTTTAATACAAATACCAAACTGAGTTTTAATTAATTGATAAAAGGAGATCCGTACATCCAAAAGTTCAGAGCGATCTCGTAAGAGATACACCCAAGTACATCTAGAAAAATCATCAATAAAAGTTACAAAATAAGAACTACCCCGACCAATAGTGAGGGTAGGAGCAGGGCCCCAGACATCAGAGTGGACCAGATCAAACGAAAGGGAAGAGCCCCGACCTTGCTTCGGTAGGAAGGAGGAACGGTGATGCTTGCCAAGCTGACAAGCGTCGTAGTTGAGAGGAGTACTGGAAGGAGGGAGGTGGTGCAGAAGCTGATGTAGAAGTCGCGGAGGAGGATGACAGAGGCAGAGATGCCACTGGAGAAGATCCGTAGAAGAAGAGGAGAAGGCGGACAAGGTGGAATTGTTGTCGAGGAAGTAGAGGCCACCGCTCTCAGTCCCAGTAGCAATCGTCCGTTAGGAGCTCGGATCCTGAAAAGAACAAGAAGTCGGAGTAAATGTCACAGAGCATTGAAGCTGCTTGCATAAAAAGGTAACCGACAATAAATTGCACGGAAATTTGGGCACATAGAGAGTGTCCGCTAGGCGAGGAGACGGAGTAACATGAACCACTCCCGACCCATGAACCGGGGAGGGAGAACCGTCAGCAACGAGGACAGGAGGCAACCGATCATGCTATTCGAGAACAGATAAGCACTGAGGATTGCCCGTCATGTGATTAGTCGCACCAGAGTCGATAAGCCATTTACCTTGGGTCACCACGTGGGCACTACCTTATGATGTGACCACGAAGGCAGACGGCTTGGAAGAGGAGGCGGAAGAGTCACCCGAGGGGCGAAGATGGGGATGCTTCATCCAGCAGCATTCCACAGTATGGCCGGTGCGACCACAGTGAGAACAGAGGTAGCGGGAAGGAGCACGTACACCAGACTTGTGACTGTAGCTACCAGAGCCACTCCGCTGAGTTTGGTGAGCATAGTTGTCAGGTGGAGAAGGAGCGGGTAGACGTGGGCGCTAAAGGAGCGAGGTGACAGCAGTGATGCGGGTAGAGGTGACATCTATGGTAGGGGATTCCGCCTCACCCAGAATTTGTTGGCGGATCATATCATAAGTATCACGAAGCCAGACCAGATAACACACAATGAGAAGCTCCTAGAAATGCTTGTGTTATTGAGCCAAATCCGCAGAAAAGGGGCGATTCTTAAGAATCTCATCCCTAAGAGCCTGAACCTGTTGGTAGGCAGCAGCAGGAGACAATGTAGAACGAGCAAAGAGGTCCGCATAAAATGTATAGATGCGGGACGTCTGAGCCCCCTTTGAGTACAGAGCGGCAAGATGAAGCCAAGCGGCCTTGACCGTCTCATCATGACGTATGATGGGGAGGCATTCATCGGAGAGGCTGTTAGCGAGCCAAGTACGCACAAGGGCATCAATCACATCCCAGTCATCAAAGAGAGGTGAAGTGGTGGGAGGAGGGTCATCAACGAGATGGTGGCGTTTGCGTTGCGAGCGAAGGAGAAAGATGAAGGAGACGCTCTAATCCGGGTAGTTGGAGCCGACAAGTTTCGAAATAGTGCCAAGGTTCCCAGAAGGAGAAGGAGGAAGAGGCGGAGCTGTATTAGCGATAGGAGTGGTAGCAGTAGAAGCATCAGAAGGAGCCATAGGAGAAACCAACAGGAAGCTGCGCGGTTAGGAAACAAACCGTGCGGTAAGGAAACAAACCGTGTGAATAGGGAGAAATCGTAGCGGTTAGAAGAAGGAGATCTGCTGCGGTCATGATGACAAACACCAGCGGCCAGTAAAGCCATGAACAAGCCGCATAACCTAGCATAGGGGAAGAAGTCGAGCGGCTAGAAGACAGCCCGCGCGAACAGAATAAAGAGAAGACCGCGCGGTTAGGGATAAGACCGCGGGATACAAACAAGGAAAACAAGGCAAACAGGTCGCGGCAGCAGGTCGCGGAGACTAAAGGAGAGGTCGCGGCGAGAAGAAGAGGTCGCACACATAAAGGGCAAAGGCAAGAAGAGAAAGATGCCACGCGAACAGGGCGCAAGCCGGCGGAAGAGACAAATCGCGAGAAGAAGAAGCAAGCCGCGCAGACAGGTCGCGGACACAGAATCAGGAGGAGAAGATCGAGTCCTATGATACCATGATAGAAACGAACAAAAAAACAAGCCGGAAGAGTATAACAGAAAATTTATTATCTGAAAAAGGTATCTATTACAAAGGTATGACCTCCCTTTTATAGAATGGAGGAGAGAAGAGAGAATACAAATAAGAGATGTGAGACTAAAAAATTATAGGACAAAGCGGTCTATACAGAAACAACCTGCACAAGCCATGCGGTTACACGGAAGGGCTAACCGCTCGGCTACCACTAGAGAGGAAGGAGAGATCACCATGGGAGACCGCTAGACTGCCCGGTCTCCAAGCCACTAGAGACAAACCGCTAGATCGCTTGAACTCCAGACAGCAACAGTACAACAACCAAACCGCTGAAGGGAAACCGCCAGACCGCGCGTTCTTCAATCCGCCAAGACAGGCCCCCAGACCGCCTGGTCACCAACTTCAACACTAAGCTTGGATGAAGCCGTCACGAAAGACGGTCCAAGCTCAGTAAAGATCGTCGACCCAGGCTTGGTGGATGAAGAACCTCCAGAGGAAGAAGTGCCTCAACCCTTAGAGGCTGCACAAGATGCTGCAGAGCCTGCTGGAGAGAGGGCAAGGAATCTAGGGTTCTGACATATAAGAGATCACCCGGATGATCTAATCATTAGAGAGACAGGCGACGGTGTGATAACTATAAGAGGTACATCTAACGAAGTTTTGCATTTATGTTTTCTATCTCAGGTTAAACCAAAGAAGTTCAAGGAAGCGAACAAAGATGCCTATTGGATAATGGTAATGCAAGAGGAGCCCAACCAGTTTGAACGATGCAAAGTCTGGGAGCTAGTACCCAGGCCCAAAGGACAGAACATGATAGACACCAAATGGATATTCAGAAACAAGCTGGACGAGAATGGAGTAATCATCAAGAATAAAACCCGGCTTGTAGCTCAAGGATACTAACAAGAAGAGGGGATCGACTTCGACCTGACCTTTGCTCCAGTGGCCAGGCTCGAAGCGATCAGGTTGTTTCTTACGTATGCTTCCCTCAAAGGCTTCACTGTCTACAAATGGACGTGAAGTTAGCATTCCTGAACGGGGATCTGAAAGAGGAAGTATACGTAGCACAACCCCCAGGTTTTGCAAACTCTAAATTCCCTGATCATGTTTTCTTTTTAAATAAAGCTCTATATGGTTTAAAGCAAGCTCCCCGAGCTTGGTACGAGACGTTTTCTAGCTTTCTTCTTGAGAATAAGTTCACAAGGGGAAAGATAGACAAGAAATTATTTCTTAGGGAAGTTAAATGCAAGATTTTGCTAGTGCATATCTATGTCGATGACATTATATTTGGCTTTACGGAAGACAACGTTTGCAAAAGGTTTTCTAAACTTATGCAAGGGAAGTTTGAAATGAGCAGTATGGGTGAGCTGAAGTATTTCTTAGGACTTCAGGTGAAGCAATCTGAAGATGAGATTTTCATCTCTCAGACGAAGTTCACCAAGGAGCTTCTTAAGAAATTCGGAATGAAGAACGCAACCTCTATGAGAACTCCAATGGGTTCAACTATGTCTCTGGACAAGGATGAGAAAGGGAAACCTTTTGATGAAACCAAGTACAGAAGAATAATTGGATCATTGCTCTACCTGACTGCTAGTTGACCAGATATAATGTTTTCAACATGTGTCTGCGCTAGATATCAGGTGAACACTAAGGAATCTCATTACATCGCTGCAAAGCGGATTTTAAGATACCTTAAGGGCACACCTAATCTTGGCTTATTGTACCCAATAAGTAATGACGTCGAATTAATTGGCTTTTCAGATGCTGATTTTGCAGGTAGCAGAGATGATAGGAAAAGCACTTCCGGGACATTCCAATTCCTCGGAAGACGGCTTATTTCTTTGAGCAGCAAGAAGCAGAATTGTATCGCAACATTTATTTCCGAGTCAGAGTATATCTCTGCGGGTAGCTGTTGCGCACAGCTTCTATGGATAAGGAATCAATTGGAAGATTAACTTGAAGTTCAGAGAGATTCCTATGTTTTGCGACTCCTCCAGTACTATCACAATCGCAAACAATCCAATTTCCCACAGCCGGACCAAGCACATCAAAGTGCGCTACCACTTCATCCGGGAGCATGTGGAGAATAAGGACATAGCCCTCAGCTATGTCCCGACGGACAAGCAGGTTGCCAATATCTTTACGAAGCCGCTGGACGAGACCAAGTTCTCGTTTTTCAAAATGGAGCTCGGTATGCTGAACAAGGACTCGTGAAGAAGTTCTAGCAAGCAAAATTGATCTCGGGATCCAGTTCTTCAAAGCAATTTTTTTAAAAGTCCAATTCGGTGAATATCGGTCATTTCGTCGCATACTCATACAAGTTTCGCCGAATCAGACTCCTCCAACAACAAAAATTAGGAGAAGTATTCTTAAGGCAATATTTAAAATTGTTTATATTGGATCCGAAGACTCGACGACCAAATTTGAGGTACGCGCAGTCTAGATGCAATTTAAAAATCATATACATATATATAATCTTATATAAATAAAAACGAGTGGGCCTCAATTTTCGATATTCGCTGATTCTCTGTGCAAGCTGAATCACGCAGATAGTAATCGACCCTTCAGCTCCCTATTCACCGAATCGCTGATAAACGTTGATCTCTGCCCTCCTCCCGTGCCCTAGCTCGCATCAATCATGGAAAGATTGTTCTAGTGCCCTAGTTTCACTCTTGTCGCCACATACTGTGTGTTGTCGCTGGCTACCGTGTTTCACCGCCACCTTACGACAAAACCGTTCTGATAATCAGTCTCGTCAGTACTTTGCTCAATGGATCTTATAAGCACCAGTGGCTTGCTAGGGGAGGCGAGTTGGTTCACACCGGGTTTGCTCATGCCTCTGACGAATTCCGGAATGTCATTATCATGTTAGAGACAGCTGGACTCTCCTTCGTCCTCGAACACCCCTACAAGGTGCTGGATAAGGAAGTTCTTGAATTTTTCCAGAATGCAAAACTCAGACGTGAAGATTCAGTGATAAAGAGCAAAATATAGAAGTACAAGATCAAAGTGAAAGCTTATCTTCTGTACAGGCATTTGTGGCTTCCAGTCTGTGAAGAGGCCGATTACCTAGACGAAAATGATTTCTCTAGGGCGATATTATTTTGTGGATTGCCCCGAGGCACCAAGGCCATCAAGTGCAAAGGGATGAATGAGGAAGGCAAGATCCTCTCCGAAATAATTGGCAAGATGCTGCTCTGCAAGACCGGCTGGCATGACTACCTTTATACAAACATTTTCAAAGTTCTTGTTGCCATTATCTGCAGGAAGAGGTTGGATTGGGGTGCTTTGGGGTTACCAAGATCAAGGATAGTCTACGCACTCCCAACTTTGAGAGGATTATCACGTTATACCTGAATCAACTCGATGGTGATAGGTTTGATATGAACAAAGGAGTTCCTATCCATCACCTAAAGAAGATAGATTCTACAATTTTCTCGAGGTGGGATAGGCGGATCATCCAGTGAGGGGGAGCCCCAGTACCCCCAATGGAGGAGGACGATCTTGTTCCTGGTGACAGGACCCCTTCTCCTTACCCCAGTGAGATTCCTGCTAGATTGAGTGCAGGAATTGAGGGGTAGATAGCTGCTCTTTCAGATACAGTTAAAGTGTATCCAGACTCAGGTTCAGGGGATATCCTAGTAGAGGTTGCTGTTATTGGTGTTGCTACTGCTGAGGTTGAGATAGTTGAGGATTCAGAAGTGCATACTGAGGAAGAGGATCCAGCTCCTTCAGATCATGATGAGGATGTTGATGATGATATGGTTGATTATGATGATATTGTTTCTAATGATTTGATCGTTGAAGATTATCAGATTGAGACTGCTGATGAGGATGTGGTATTTGCTGATCAGTCTTCTGATAACAATTCTGCCATTGTGATTTCAGTGCCTGCGCCTGTAGTCACTTTGGTTGCTCCTCTCCCTAGGACTGTATCTACTGCAGTATCTGAGGGGGAGGCAACTCAGTCTAGGATTTCTATATCCACTTAGGTTGACAGGATGATGCGCAACCTGGAGAAGCGGATTGGCAAGATGTCAGGTTCCCCTCCAGTTTTTTCGGAGGAGGTGGTCACCATTTATGAGGAGGAAGGAGTTGATGTTATACATTCTCCTGTCCTAGGTGCTGCGGAGCCAGCTCGTATTTCCCATCTGCTTCTATTCCAGTGCTGCCAGATGCTCCAAGCCCCAGTTCAAGTGATCAGCTGCTGAAAGTTTTTAAAGAAATATTGGCTAGGCAACATGCTAAATTTGATGCCTTGTTGCAGAAAGTGGTCAAACGAGTTAAGCAATTTGAGAAGTTTATGCTTGATGGTCTTGCTGTAGGTCAAGTGAAGTTTGATAAGCTAGAGGAAAAGTTTGATGCAAAGTATAACGAAGCTGCCACTGCAGTAACTCTTATGATGAGAGGACTTAAGCAAAATGAAAGTGTACTGAAAAATGTTGACATAAATGCTCTCTCTCATCGAGGCCCATAACAGATCTATGGCATACTATGACTCTTACTTGAAATCTTATGCCAATGCAATTGCTGCAGAAACCAAAAAGGGGGAGGAAGCTATTACAGCTAAGGTTGCCGGTGTTGAATAGACTATGCTCGACCAATTCAAACAAGCAAATGATTACACCTATGACAACACTGTGTGGCTACATGGACAACTATTCCCTCCTCCAGTTCCTATTGAGCCTGTTCATGTCGACGTTCCTTCGGATGAGCATGGTCATGATGATATTTATCCGGCTCCGGACTACACTCAATATGGGACAGACTCACTGAACTTCTCTTAGGTTCCTACTGCAGCTACTGTGACACCAGAGGTTCAAGCTTCTACCGATGTTGCTCTTGCTGCATTCTTTGAGGGAAGGGTTATCAAGAAAATAAAATTTGGAGAAGGTACTTCAGAAGTCAGACCAGAACCAGCCAGGCCAGCTCAAGTCAGAGAAGGACCTAACCGTGAGATGGATGAAGTTTGGAGCCCTACTTCAAAGGGAATAATCTTGGATACCTTTACCCTCTACGAGCTCAGAGCGGAGAAGCATCAGGATCATTACATTCCAAAAGAATGGAATAAATAGAAAGATGCATGCACCAGGAGGAGGATTCATTTCTGGAAATACAAGAATGTTGATCCTATGCCTCCTCCTCCACCTAAGTACTATCCGAAGCCCATTGAATATTTTAACAGACAGTTGTAGAAGAAAAAGAACATGAAGGGATGATGTCTTATTTTTCTTTGCTAATTAATGTGTTGTGGGATGCCCTCCCTATTCTAAAAACATTTTATTTGAAATATATATATGTGATGGTTTATATATTGATCTAGAATGCATGTCAATTTACTTTTCATGTCATGTTTCAACTTTATTTCTTTTTATGAGCAATTCACCTTAGCTTGTAGGATTTTGGCTTCTTCAAATAGGGGAAGATTGTTGGGTATTGTATCCACAATAACCTTGATTTGAAGAAGGGTCCCGTCAAGCTAAGATGAATTGAGATTGTATTTGATATTGCTCTTTAGTTATGTACTTGCAGGTTTACAATGCTAAGTACACACAAATGTCAGGTTACAGTGAGTCGGTAAACACAGGACTGCACAATATAATCCCTCATTGTGTAGGCCAATGTGTTGACTCACGTGTAATCTCTCTATTTGGGTGTACTTTTATCTTAAGTACAAGTAAAGGCTCAAGTATGGTCTAAGGTTAGACTCAAGAAAAACAGGAATTTTACCTAAGTAAAATTCGGCGAGTATGGTTAAGCATATACGTCGAATTCGTCGAGTATCATCATTGATACACACTGAATTCGTCGAGGATACTTACTAATACACATCGAATTCGTCGTATATACTGAAAGTTAGGGTTAGATCTGATATACTCTAGAGGGCGGTGAATAGAGTATGTCTGTGTGTTTTCAAAACGTTCTTCTCTAACAGTATACTATCTTTATCTTTAACAATTATATCTAACTATCACAGATTAAAGTAAATCAAGAATCACAAAATATCTAACTAACACAGCCACAACAAGAACAGAAAAGAAAGAGCAACCAGACAACACAAGAAATTTATAGTGGTTTCCCAAACTGGGTACATCCACTCATCTACTACCCTTGGTAGGAATCCACTGCAGTTTTTGATCAGGTGACTGTCACCAATGAGCTTTTGATCAGGTGCTCAAAAAACCAAACCTTAAGTCTTTTGGAAGGAGACTTGCAACCAGAATAATTTTGAAGGGAATTTAAAACCCTGTACAGAGGTGGGAATGAGAGAGTGATGTAAGTCTTCTTTTCTCAAATCAAAATGAGAAGACTGTGTGGATTCTTATTTATTGTCAAAGCTCCCCCTGAGATCTTGAATGGTTCAGGAGTGGAAGCTTTGTTCAAGGGTGTAGGCCTTCAGCTTTTCAGAGATCCTTGACTGATTTGAATGTTGCTGTCACTTGAGATCCCTGGAAAAAAAAGATGGAGAGAAAGAAAGAAAGACTCTTGATGGTGATGATTGTTCTTTCTTCTTCTCTTGAGAGCAGTTGATTTTTCTTAGAGTTGTTTTTCACTACACTTCTGGATGTTTTCTTTTCTATGACTCAAGGTGATGATCAATCTCTGCTCTTCTGTGTCATCTGATTTTCTTGGCAGGGAGATGTCTATTAGATCACTGCAACTTGGTAGAATTCAAAAAAATTCTGCAATAAATGTTCAGCCGAAATCTTGGGAACGAGAAAACGGCAAGAATGCTGTCAATTATTCTATTCTTTGTCTGTCCCGAGATATAAGCAATTAATTCCATGGAGGATGTTAGCAATCAATGCTGCCAGTAATGACTCTATTCAGAGAATATAAGTGTATTGATTTATGAGGGAATTAATAGCCTATAATAGTTAAAATTATGAGACAGAAAGAGAAAGAATAGATAACAAAATGTCTTACAGTTTTTGTCGACCTGAGATCAGCTTTCGTCGACCTCTAATCAGCTTTCGTCGACCTGAGATTTTGTCGACCTCTGATTAGCTTTCGTCGAACTGAGATCAGCTTTCGTCGACGTGAGCTCTGTGAATCAACTATTGTGCATAAACTAACTAATTCTGCGCTCTATGTTCGTCGAACTGAGACTGTGAAGTTAGTCGACCTAATAACTTGGTCAATCTGTTGGTGTTGAGTGAATAACACATCTGGCGTCGAGTGTTCTTTTTCTTTGAGTCAGTCTTGGCTTTGAGTGAATTATGGCGCTGAGTGTTGAAGAGTTAGTCGATCTGAGTACGGAGTTCGTCGAGCTCAGCTCAGAGATTTTGGTTCTGAGTTTGTCGAGCTGAGCACGACTATCGTCGACCTGAGATCGACGAATGTAGATTTCTTTTTCTAATTCTTTATCTCTCTAAGTCTTGAGTCTTTGGCAGTGATGGAGGCTTGTCCTTTGTACTGTTGACTCAAAGGACTTACCCTAGTCTCAAAGACACACCTATGACCCCGATCTATACATATTGGGTCATATCTTAACTCAGTGAACTAAGCCCAAATTCAACTAGAGGTTCCAACAATCTCCCCCTATTTGGGTGAGGTCACTGATTACAGACTCAATAAATAAAATACACAAAGCATGAACACAGCATATATCTAACAGATAATTTACTAACAAGTGCAGCAAATATAACTACATAGCTTATTAACAGATAATAAAAACATAAATTTAACAAAGTATACCACAAGTAGCAATTTTTTATTCAGGATTCTCTGCTACTACTTCTTGGATTTTTCTTCCATCTTCTTTTCTCCTGGCTTTGTAAATATAATTTACCTGTTAGGATTTTCAGCTTCTCTTTTTGACATATATAAATCAGCTGCTCCAATCACTGTCTGAGTTGATGTTCTGGGAATAATTGCTTCTGGATGTCTATCCATATATTCAGTAGGATCAAATAGTTCTTGCTTATATGAAGCCTTTCAAGTTCTTTTTATCTGTATGTGGACATTGTTGAGAATTTTGTTGGATCCTATCCTTCTTCTCTGGCCCTTTTTATTTGTGACAAAGCAATTAATTCTTGGAGTCTGGCCATCCTGAAGTTTGAATCATCATCTTAACTGGCTAAAGATTGATCTTCCTGTGAGGATAGAGTGCAACATGCTTGAAATGTGTAGACTGTGCTTGAAAGTTTGTCTCAGCTTGGCTTTCAGTACTTAGAGTGTATAAGGGTTTGGGAGGTGCAGTTTCACTGTATTTTCATTTAGGCTTGAATGATTCAGAATGCCTTCTTTGTTCAGTTTGAGGTTGAGGAGGAGAGAATTCTGGTTTTTGATAAACAATTTCCTTTATTTGTTCTGAACCACTAACACTTCTCTGGTGACTGCTTCTATGAAAATGCTAACTGGATGACCTTTCTTGTCTCAGATAAGTTCTTGTGTAGGAGGGCTTGGAAGGTGCATCTGAATTTTGAGAACTCATTCCAGAAGCACCAGCAGCTGGTGGAGGAGGAGGAGGAGGATCCTTCCTGTATTTGTGAGCTGGAGGTGGAGAATACCTTCTGCTTTTCTTCCTGGCCTTCTGTTCATTCGTTGAGAGCCACATCCAGGCTGGCATTCCCTTGTATGGGGTTATTTTTTGAAGGATATAGTAGGGAGTATCATTGGTATTTCCAGGTTTGGGAGCAGGAGGTGGTGGAGCCTTCCTTTTCTTTGAGAGCTTCCTTTTCTTAGATTCCTTATCAGAATCATCATCATCATCATCATTAGAGGATTGAGGATTGTCATACAGGTCATCTATCTCTTTTAAGAACTCAGCAGGAATGGAGGTTTTTCCATGCTGGATAGGAGCTGGAGGAGGAATGTCAATTGGTCCTGGAGAGTTGCTTGTGACAGTGCTTATAGCAGCTGCCTTATTCTCTTCTTCAACATCAGCCATGATCAAGGAATCAAGATCAGGAATTGGAGAATCATCCATGATAAATGTTGGAGCAGAAAATGTTTCTGGAGGAGAGGAGGCTCTGACTAAATCAGCTTTGGTTGTCTCTGCTGGAGTTTGGTAAATTTTGGCAAAACTGTCCTTAAGTTGCTTAGCAACATCATGACTTATTGGGGAGGAGTAGGGTATAAGAGCCAAGGATGGCTTAGTATACTCAGCTGGAGGGAGACTTAGGTAAGTTGTATCAAAAGTCTTTAACAGACTTACCAAGTCTACTGTGAGATGGATGACAACATCACCAACAGATTTTATTATAGCTATTACTGACTCATCAATGTCCATGTAATTTTCAATGAATTTAGTTAAATCAAATATATTAGAATCTATATTATCTATCACTGCTTCTGCTTGAGCTTATTGAACTGCTGCTATTACTTCATCATTAAGTATCTCCCCCTGCCTGGTTTAAGTATGTACTGAAGCCAGGCCCCCAGATGAAGAGAGGGTAGAGGTGAGGGTAGAGATTTGAGCAGAGAGAGATGATATGGATATAACCAGAGGGGAAGTGGTTGGATGATAGAGGGATTCAAATATATGGAGCCAGATGGTTGGGCAGGAGATGGTGGAGAAGGTATAGAGGTAGTGATGATAGTTGCTGGAGGAGATGGTTGATTGGAGGTTTCTGGAAGGGGGTCCTGTTGAGGAGAGTGTTGAGGAGAAGGAGTGTTCAGAATAGATGAGAGTAAATTGAAGGATTGGATAGAAGAGAGAGTGGAGAAGGGGATATCAGTAAGATGAGCTCGAATAGGAGATTGGGGAGGAGTAGGGATGGGTGTATCAGCCCTAGGAGAGGGAGAATTAGATGGAATATGTGTAGGGGAAGAAGGAATTGGAGATGCTGGTGGTGTAGGGGTATGTATTAGAATGGAAGTGGAGGCTGGGGTTTGTTGAGCTTGAGGCTGAGATGGAGCTTGAGAATCAGGAGGAGGTGGAGGAGTGGAGAGGAGCCCTTCAGAGGGGTGGGGAGTAGCTGTAGCAGCCCTTGTAATTCTTGAAGCTTGGGTGGCAGAGGATGAAGCCTTAGAGGGCTTTGTGATTGTCCTCTCCCACCTGCCAAACAAGGTACATGTGAGGCTCTTGCTGGCATGATGAATGTGGTCAGGGAGACCAGTGATTCAGCAGCCTTTGCTGTCAAGAAGATCCCTAGGATCCTTCCAAAGTTCACTTCCTTCTTACTGTTTCTTTTCCTGATAAGATCAAAAATGATCTGAGCCCAGTCAACCTGCCTTTTGTTTACCACTGCACACATGACTAGAAATTAATGTCTGGTTATATAATCATGTGCATTGTGCTTGCCCAGCAAGATTTTCCCACTATATCTGTGAGAAATTTGAACTTGGCAGATAGGTGTTTCTTCCGTAGTTTATTAGGGTTGTCCCCAGAGTACCCCATTGTGTTCAGCATTATATCAGACTCTTCCGAATCAATTTCTAACTCTTCCTCACCATTTTTCAATCCAAACAATTCAGTAAGAATATCGGGGGTAAGAGAGATTTCGTTACCCGTGATGCTGCCGGTAATCTTGTTCTCATTGACGGTAGCCGTGTACACCCATTCTCTGATTTCTGTACTGGTTAGTTTGATTCTCATGGTCAGTAGTTGTTTCAGTTGTTGCTCTTCCAGTAGTTGCAGGATGGGAAGAAATATCGGATATGAATGCTGGAATGAGTCAAAATCCATGTCGAATCTTATATCAAATTTCATTGCTGCAAGAGCGCCTGCTGGAATCGCCATGAATGCACCTGCAAGAGAGAAAACAAAAATCAAGTGCAAGAGAACTGAAAGCGCGGGACGGAGGTCGAAGAAAACCTAAATATAGTGTTTTCCTGAATATGAACCGACAGACTCCGTTCCACGAAAAATTAATAGATCTTCGATCTGAGGTCGATGAAATAATTTGGACTTAAATGATTCGTCGATCTCAGTCTGAAGGGTTGAAGACATTTCGTCGATCTTCTTTCGACGAAAGTTTTATGAAGTAGGTTCGTCGATCTTTGTTCGACGAAACTAACTCCACACAGAGATTTTGTCGATCTCCGTTCGACGAATATCTCACAAACTTCCCCAGTTCGTCGATCTCCGTTCGACGAACCCTAAAAAATTCGTCGAGTGCAGACAGAAATTAAACTAATTCTTCTTCATTTATCATTCCATGCTGATTTATGAAGAATAGATTATTTCTTTCATCCAGAGGTTTGGTGAAGATATCAGCTCTTTGTAAATCAGTGTAGATATAGACAAGATTAATTTTATTTTTGTCTACGCACTCTCTAATGAAATGATGCCTAATGTCTATATGCTTAGTTCTGCTGTGATGAACTGGATTTTGTGCTATGGCTATAGCACTTGTGTTATCACATAGTAATGTTGAATTATTTAAGTTGAGACCATAGTTCAGTAGTTGGTTTTGAATCCACAGCATTTGGGAACAGCAACTGCCAGCTGCAATATATTCTGCTTCAGTAGTTGATGTAGACACAGATGACTGCTTCTTGTAAAACCAAGACACTAATCTCATACCAAGGAACTGACAAGTTCCTGAAGAACTTTTTCTGTCCACTCTACATCCAGTAAAGTCAGCATCTGAGTATCCAGTCAACTCAAACTCTGACTCAGTAAGATACCAGAGACCTAGACTAGGACAACCCTTTATATATCTCAAAATTCTTTTTAGAAAAACTAGATGTGATTCTTTAGGGTTCACCTGGAACCTAGCACAAAGGCATGTAGCAAACATAATATCAGGTCTTCTTGCTGTAAGGTATAGTAGGGATCCAACAATGGCCCTATATAGTTTCTGATCCACAGGTTTTCCATATGCATCAGAGTCTAGTACAACATTTGTAGGCATGGGTGTTTTCTTTGTTGAGGCATCAACCATCCCAAACTTCTTTATAAGCTCTTTGGCATATTTAGCCTGGGAAATGAAGATGTTATCAGGGAGCTGCTTCACTTGGAGACCAAGGAAGTAGGAAAGCTCACCTATGCTACTCATCTCAAATTTTGAATGCATTAGATCAGAAAATCTCTTGCATAATTTGGGATTAGTAGAGCCAAATATTATATCATCTACATATATTTATACTAACAGTATTTTATCATGATGCAATTTGGTAAATAAAGTCCTATCAACTATGCCTCTTGAAAAACCATGCTCTAATAGAAAGCTGGCTAAGGTCTCATACCAAGCTCTTGGAGCTTGCTTTAAACCATAGAGAGCCTTGTGCAACTTAAACACAAAAAAGGGGTGAGTTGGAGAAATAAAACCTGGAGGCTGTTTAACATAAATCTCTTCTTTAAGTTCCCCATTCAAGAAGGCACTCTTCACATCCATTTGATAGACTTTGAACTTTTTGAATGAAGCATAGGCCAGAAATATCAGCAATTCAAGCAAGACGTGCACGACCGCACAGTCACATATCACAAACGCCGGCACGACGGCCCGACGTCCCGTGCTCTCATGGCACTCTCGGGTGCACCGGAAACACCGGATCTCACCATTGAGCATTTAGTCCGGCACGCAGGCCCAAGACTCTCATTATGCCGCTGACAAAAGCCCAATGCCTTGGCGCTCTCATGTCCAGCCTACATAACGTAGGTACAGATCAGCCACCCCCCGTTGCTCAAATCGCCTTGCCCAACCAAGTACATCGTACCTGAGGCCACATTTAAAGGCGCGGGTCGGTTTCACCTTGCCTGTTCAGCACGAAGCCTTTTCATACAGTTGCAGCCCAACGCTCAACCACACACAAAGTGGCAACTCACGGCCACAAGAGTTGCACCCAACTCTCACAATTTCCTGGACTTCCTCCAGTACTTTATCCATCATGCATACAAGCAATAATCACGGAGTCTTCTCCGATATGCAAACAAGCATCACCAATCCAGACCAATATGTCCAGAAAGGCTTCACACAGCATGCCTAGATCCGTACTCCAATTCCGGACTCTAACAAGGGGGACTTCACATATCTACCCCAAGGGACGCCACAACCCACCGCACACTCGCGGGGAAGGGTTTTCCCTATGCAATGCAGGAAATAAGGACTTCACTTATTACTTCTAGCCTGGCAACTGGAGCAAAGGTTTGATCATAGTCAATCCCTTCCTCTTGTCTATACCCTTGAGCAACAAGCCTAGCCTTATTCCTCACAATCACACCTTGGGCATCAAGCTTATTTATGAATACCCATTTGGTTCCAATGACTGGGTAGTCTTTTGGTCTTGGAACCAAATCCCAAACCCTGCATCTCTCAAACTGATTGAGCTCTTCTTGCATTGCAATGATCCAGTGGGGATCTTGCTCTGCATCAGATATGGACTGAGGCTCAATTTGAGAGAGGAAACATGCATGCATCAAGTCCTGGTTAAGTTGATGCCTTGTCTGTACACCTACTGTTATGTCTCCAGTCACTTGGGATCTGGGATGATCCATCAGTGTGATAAGATCAGTGGGTGGAGTTGGTTCAGCAACAACATTTTGGAAGGATTCCTCTTGTGGAATTACTTCTGCTGTTGTGGAGGGTTCAACTGCATCCAGATTTTCTTCATCACTTTCTTCATTGGCTTGTTGAGGAGACTGGGATGTAAATTTCAATTCATCCAATTTCTCACACAAGTTGTTTACCTGCAGGAGGTTTCTGGTAGAAATTTATTTCTCCTTGTAAAACATGTTAGTCTCATCAAGTATAACATGCATGGATTCTTCTATTTTCAATGTGGATTTATTAAAAACCCTATAAGCTTTGCTGACTTGGGAATATCCTAGAAAAATTCCCACTGCAGTCTTTGCTTCAAACTTTCTAATGTGCTTTTTGTCATTATTATGAATATAGCATACACAACCAAAAACTTTAAAATAGTTAATTATTGGTTTCTTCCCTTTGAGCAATTCATAGGGGGTCTTATGTTTTAGTTTGTGTATCAAGCTTCTGTTCAGGACATAGTTTGTTGTGCTCACTGCCTTTGCCCAGTAGGATAGGGGCATGTAAGCATCTACAAGTAATGTGCCTGCAGCTTCAATGAGTGTTCTATTTTTCCTTTCAACTACCCCATTTTGTTGAGGAGTTATAGGAGCTGAGAAGCAGTGTCTTATACCTTCTTTCCTACAGAACTCTAGCATAAGAAGAGACTCAAACTCAGTGCCATGATCACTTCTGATCAATGCAACTTGAGTAGAATACTCAATCTGTATGTTCTTGAGAAAATCTTTAAGAACTTGAAAAGTATCTGACTTTGCTCTCAAAAAGAAAACCCAAGTGAATCTGGATAAGTCATCTACAACCACTAAGGTATAAGACTTCCCTCCTAGGCTTTGTACAACAATAGGTCCAGAAAGGTCCATATTTAGTAAGTACAAAATCCTAGGTGAATCACTCTTATTAATGGATTTAAAAATAGATTTAGTTTGCTTGCCTAGTTGACAAGCTCTGCAGAGACCTTCTTTCTTGTAGGGGTCATAAGGTAAGCCTCTCACAAGGTTGTCCTTAGATAACCTAGCAATGTTTTTCAGATTTACATGTCCTAATCTCTTATGTCATAAGTCATTCTGACTACTAACTAAGTTAAGCAGACATATATCTGAAGTAATGGACTGGAAATTAACTAAATATATGTTTCCTTGTCTACTGCCAATAAAAACTGGTTTGTTTTCTCTTGAGTTAATAGTACAGGATTCAGAGTTGAATGATACCTGATAGCCTTCATCACAGAGTTGGCTTATGGAGATGAGATTGTGCTTCAGTCCACTCACATATGCAACTTTCTTGAAAGTTACAGCTCCAATCCTTATTTTGCCATAGCCCTCTGTTTGGCCACAATTTGAATCACCAAAGATGACCTTTGCTCCCAGCTTGGACTTATAGTCAATTAAGTTGTCCTTGCTGCCTGTCATGTGCTTGGAGCAGCCACTATCCAGATACCAGTGTTGATTATATGCTGGATAGGTCTTCATCTGCAAGTATAACACTTAGTTGTTCTTGACCCAGGTGACCTTGGGTCCTTGTTGATTTACATAGAAGTAACTGGAAATATATGAGCATTAAGGTTGATCTTTATAGCCTAAAGGATGATACCTTCTAGGAGGTATGACCCACTGACTAAAGGGATTAAAGGATTTATTAGTTTTTAGATTACTCTTGTTATGAACTAGATCTGACAAATCTTGGTATGTTCGTCGACCTGAGCTCGATGATCGGGATTGAGTTCTTCGATCTCTGCTCGAAGAATGGAAGTATCCATTCTCAGAGCCCCAAAAACGTCGATCTCTGGTCGACGAACCATACTAGTTTCGTCGATCCCAGTTCGAAGAATAGATTACATTATTATTTGCGTTCAGAGTTCGTCGTTCTAAGTTCGACGAACTATACCCATTTCGTCATTCTGAGTTCGACGAAATTTGCTGAACATAGTTATGTTGTTTATTTTTCCTTTTCTGATTGGTTTTCTTAAGTTCTAACTGTTTAAGAACTTCATTAACCTTCTCTACCTGTTCAATATTTTTCTTACCATTTTCAGAAATAAAACTTATGGGTTTTGATAGTTGATTTTTCTAAATAAGGATTGGTTCACTAGATGAGGCTCCTAATCCTAGTTTGTTATTACTGGATCTTGTATTGACTATGCTAGTTATGTCTATTAGTTATAAACTTCTACCATTTATGGTTTCTTCTAGTTCCTTAGCCTTACTTAATTCAGATTTTAGGAACATTATTTGTTGATTAGCTAGGTCTAATTCTTCAGTTAATTTTTCATTATCAGCAATGACTCTTTCTTGTTCTAATAGTTTTTCCCTGAGAAGTTTGATTTCCTTCTCAGATCCTATTAGGTCTAAACATAATAGTTTAAATTCAGATTTGAATTCCTCTAATTCAAAATCATAAGAGGCTAATACCTGATCCTCAGCTGATAAGAGCTCTTCATCTTCAGACTCATCAGCATCTGATCTGCTACAGCCTGCCTCAATAGCCATGAGGCAAACTTCTTTGGCCTTCTGCTCTTCTTCATCCTCACTAGAGCTGGAGGAGGTTGACCCTTCTTCAGTGTCACTCCATGACTCAGCAACAAAGCCTTTGTCCTTCCTCTTGTGCTTGCTTGAGGAAGGCTTGCTGTAGTGACCCTTCCTTGAGTCACCCTCCTTACTTCTATCCTTCTTCTAAACTTCTGGGCACTCAGAGATGAAATGTCATGGTTTCCTGTAGCCAAAGCACACTACTTCTTTAGATGGTGTTTTTTCATACCTTGGCTTGTCTTCATACTTGGATGGTTTCCTTCTGAAATCTTTTCTAGCCATCTTAAAGAATCTCTTGGCAAAGAGACTCATCAATTCTTCATTCACAGGAATGACTTTAGAGTCTTCTGCAGCTTTGAAAGCTATGTTGTGCTCTTTCCTAGTTAATGTAAGAGTCTTGATTTCAGTTACTGCTTCCCTTGATTTTATCAGCTGCTCATAGGACTTTAGCTTTCCTAGTATAGCTTCAGTTGAGATCTCTGTTGTGCTTCTGGCTTCTCTGATGGGCCAGATTCTTGAGTCCCATGTGCTGGGGAAGCACATGAGGATCTTGTCATTCACTTCAGTCAAAGTGATTTCCTTATCTAGAGTCCTCAGCTCACTGATAATGGAGCTTAGTCTGTTGTACATTACTTCCACTATTTCAGCTTCATCCTTTTTAAAGTTTTCATATTGAGTGATGAGGTTGGATCTTCAATCCTTCCTCTCATCTGTTGATCCAGCCACCATTTGGTTCAGGGAGTCCCAAATGGCCTTAGTTGATGAGCACTCAGCAACCTTTTGAAATATCTCATCTGACATTGTTTGAGCCAATATGTTCATGGCTCTGGCATCAGCTATCTTTGCCTTTTTCTATGTATCTGTCCATCCAGGGGGTGGAACTGTACTCATGTCTGTTGAAGTTGATGGGGTTGAAGCCACTGGAGCTGGTGGTCCTGTTAAGATGGAATTAAATATATCCCCATCAATAGAATTCATGTAGAGTCTAATTCTTGCCTTCTAGAGTGTGAACTTGGACAAGTTATACACTGGAGGTCCGGTGCTTGCATACTCTTTGTTCTGTGACATGCTGTATAGATCTAGAAGAAGTAAGAGAACAGATCTAACTTAGGATCTTTGGTTCAAGGGTTAGCTTGTACAACCAAAAGAACCCCCTCTGATACCAATTGAAAGTTAGGGTTAGATCTGATATACTCTAGAGGGGGGGGGTGAATATAGTATGTATGTGTGTTTTCAAAACTTTCTTCTCTAACAGTATACTATCTTTATCTTTAACAACTATATCTAACTATCACAGATTAAAGTAAATCAAGGATCGCAGAATATCTAACTAAGACAGCCTCAGCAAGAACAGAAAAGAAAGAGCAATCAGACAACATAAGAAATTTATAGTGGTTCCCCAAACTGGGTACATACACTCTTCTATCACCATTGGTAGGAATCCACTACAGGTTTTGATCAGGTGACAGTCACCAATGAGCTTTTGATCAGGTGCTCAAAAAACCAAACCTCAAGTCTTTTGGAAGGAGACTTGCAACCAGAATAATTTTGAAGGGAATTTAAAACCCTGTACAGAGGTGGGAATGAGAGAGTGATGTAAGTATTCTTTTCTCAATTCAAAATGAGAAGACTGTGTAGATTCTTATTTATTGTCAAAGCTCCCCCTGAGATCTTGAATGGTTCAGGAGTGGAAGCTTTGTTCAAGGGTGTAGGCCTTCAGCTTTTCAGAGATCCTTGACTGATTTGAATGTTGTTGTCACTTGAGATCCCTAAAAACAAAGATGGAGAGAAAGAGAAAGACTCTTGATGGTGATGATTGTTCTTTCTTCTTCTCTTGAGAGCAGTTGATTTTTCTGAGAGTTGTTTTTCACTACACTTCTGGACATTTTCTTTTCTGTGACTCAAGGTGATGATCAATCTCTGCTCTTCTGTGTCATCTGATTTTCTTGGCAGGGAGATGTCTATTAGATCATTGCAACTTGGTCGAATTCAAAAAAAATTTCTTCAATAAATGTTCAGCCGAAATCTTGGGAACGATAAAACGGCAAGAATGCTGTCAATTATTCTATTCTATGTCTGTCCCGAGATATAAGCAATTAATTCCATAGAGGATGTTAGCAATCAATGCTGCCAGTAACGGCTCTATTCAGAGAATATAAATGCATTGATTTATGAGGGAATTAATAGCCTATAATAGTTAAAATTATGAGACAGAAAGAGAAAGAATAGATAATAAAATGTCTTACAGTTTTTGTCGACCTGAGATCAGCTTTCGTCGACCTCTAATCAGCTTTCGCCGACCTGAGATTTCGTCGACCTCTGATCAGCTTTCGTCAAACTGAGATCAACTTTCGTCGACCTGGGCTCTGTGAATCAACTGTTGTGCATAAACTGACTAATTTTGCGCTCTATGTTCGTCGACCTGAGACTGTGAAGTTATTCGACCTAAGAACTTGGTCAATCTGTTGGTGTTGAGTGAATAACACATCTGGCGCCGAGTGTTCTTTGTCTCTGAGTCAGTCTTGGCTTTGAGTGAATTATGGCGTTGAGTGTTGAAGAGTTAGTCGATCTGAGTACAGAGTTCGTCGAGCTCAGCTCAGAGATTTTGGCTCTGAGATAGTCAAGCTGAGCACGACTATCGTCGACCTGAGATCGACGAATGTAGATTTCTTTTTCTAATTCTTGATCTCTCTAAGTCTTGAGTATTTGGCAGTGATGGAGGCTGGTCCTTTGTACCGTTGACTCGAAGGACTTGCCCTAGACTCTAAGACACACCTATGACCCTGTTCTATACATATTGGGTCATATCCTAACTCAGTGAACCTAGCCCAAATTCAACTAGAGGTTCCAACATATACTTAGGTTAAATTCATTGGATTTGTGATAAATCTATTAGGTAAAATTCACCGAGTATCGTTGTGCATACTCGTTGAATTTGTCGAATGTATCTATCAATACTCGCCGAATTTGTCGAATATGCTAAGAGACACATGCCGAATTCGTTGAGTCTAGTCGACACTACTTCTCTAGATTTTTCCAAGTCTAATTCGTCGAATATCAAAGCGTTGAGTGTGTTTAGTTAACTCAACGATATTCGACAAATGGAGCTCATGGCGTTGAATGAGCGAAAGCGTTGAGTGCAATGGCGTTGAGTGCGTTGAGTTAGTTCACCTATACTCGACGAATTCGTCGAGTATGCCAGATGATACTCGATGAATTCGTCAAGTATGACTCATCACCAAGGCGTTGAGTGACCAGCCAGCCTGTGATGTTTTGTCTAAGTATTTTTCATCGTATATCAATATGTATTCGACGAGTATCATTATGATACTCGTCGATACTCGATGAATTTGACTTAGGTCATTTTTCCGAAAATTTCTTCCTCCTGTCACGGTTTTGGTCGGCCATGTACAGTGCTTTTTTAGGTTTCATTTTTGGAAATCTTTTATAGCCGTTTCATTTTGAATCCCTCTATAAATACCTGGAGTAATTTCGAAATGACAACGGATTTTGAAAATCTAATTTCTCGAATCAATTTTAACTCTTTCCAGAAATAGCAATCGCCAGCCGCACGCTCTGGTTTTCGCGATTTACTTCTGATTGACCGCTACAACAAGTAATCTTCTTCGACAATGACTTCTTTGATTGTATTACTTCCTCGTTCAAGATCTGATTTACTCCAGTCCTCGTTGGTTGAAGATTCAAGATCCAAATTTCAAGATCCAAAGATTTCAAGTTTTTCCGAGTTCTCCAAGATTCAACGTCTAACCTTCAAAGAAAATCGGATCAAAATTGGAATCGTGTGTTGTATTGTAATTTCTTTTTGAATATTGTAGGACATTTTTCTCTGAGGTTGTAGATCCGTTTATAGATCGAGAGAGTAGATCCGGTTGTGGATCGAGTGTGTTGATCCGGTTTATGGATCGAGTTGTATGAGAGTTTATTCTCCGAGTGGTAGGAGTTTCATCTTCGAGGTGTAGGAGTTGCGACTTCGAGGTGTAAGATTTTATGAAATCTGAGTTTGGTGAAGTAGCCGAATCGTACCCTTTGTCGTAGATAGGCGAGGCGGAACAGTGGACGTACCCAATACGTGGAACAACTATAAATCTATGTGTTTGTGTGCTTGTATTTTAAATATTTTTATTCCACAAAAATATGCAAACATAACCTATTCACCCACCTCTAGGTTATTTAGGTAGACGCTAGATACTTTTTGCAATCTCAATTGCTAATAATCTTGTTTCTCACAGTAGAACCAAACACATAGAAATTAGATATCACTTTCTTAGAGAACATGTTGAAAAAGGCAATATATGTTTACATTATACTCCAACTGAAAATCAAATTGCTGACATATTCACAAAACCCTTAGATGAAAAAAGTTTAATTTCTTCAAGTTTGAACTCGGTATATTAAACATAGAGTAAATCCTGTTGTTAGGGTACTCAAGAATTCAGGTTCAAAGTAATAATTTTCATTGGTACCTAGAAAATCCCTGCTCAACTTGTATAAGTTAAGTAACAAAGTCTACTTACCTAAATAAACAAGTAAGACATTAAAAAGGTCAAGTGACATTAGTTAGAAAATAAGAAAATAAAAATTTGGCTGAGTCCATATAGAATGTGTCGTAATACAAAAGAAAGTGTCGAGACACCTGAGAATGTGTCAAGACACCAACAGATGTCTTGACACCTAGGTTATGTTGAGAAACAATTTCCTGGTACTGACTTGTGTCGACACAAGTGTCGATAGGTGTCGACACAAAATTGTCAGTGTCGAGATTTTATCATTTCTAGATAATTTTTTATTAGTAAACCTTGAGCGCGCTCTTTCGTTTTCGCCGTAAGGAAGCCTATAAATAGAATGTGTGAGAAGAAGTCGACCACGCCTTCTTGTATTTCTTAATTGTTTATTCCTGAGTGCCGATCCCTAGAACTCTGTCAACTCTGCATTCCTCATTCTCTACTCAAATGGAACCCAAGAATGAAGATCATCTTTTTGAAGGATACGAACTAGCGCAAAATATTTTAAATTCAGCAACTGAAGATATCAAGGATGTTATTACCCTAATCACCGACGAAGGACTGGAATATGTACTTTCTGAACCTTCAAACATTTGGAAAAGAGAAGTTCTTGAATTCTATACCAATTCCAAGGTCACATCTGAGAAAATCAAATCCAACGTCAATAGAGCCAAGGTCCGCATAACACCCAGTCGATTGGCCAAGGTCTTTCACATGACCAAGTTTGGTCAGGATGATGATGAAAAAGTAGTAGATTCAGGACAAACTAAAGATGCCCTGACATGGTGTGGATTACCCTCTACCACCAAGGTAGGAAGTACCCTTGCTAGGAAGGAGATGAATTCTCAAGATAAATTCTTATAAAAAAATAGTGAGCAAGGTACTCTTGTGCAAGAGTACTGGTGCGCATGACAGAATGTCATCTGTCATGTTCAACATCATGACTAGAATCATCTTCAAGCTAAAGACAAACTAGAGCAGGATACTATTTGACAAAATTGCTGAGAGTGTCAGCAAGCCCAATATGGGAAGAATAGTAAGCCTTTACCTTGTCCTAGTACTCCCAAACAATATCAATCTCAAGATTTGTTCAAAGATCAATCATTTGAGGAGAATGGATATGAGGATTCTGAGAAGGTGGGACAGGAAGCTGACATATGACTCCTCTAATCAGCAGAAGACAAAGAAGCTCAAGGAAGTACCTGTAGTGGATGATGAGTCTACTAGTAACTCAGGCAATCAAGAAGGATCCAGGATAGAGGTTCAAACTGAAGATCAAGCAGTTTCTTCCCCAAGGACCACTCTTGCTAATGATGCTCAGATTGAGGGGGAGCCACTCCCTGAAAAAGAACAGTCAGTAGGAGAACCAATTCCAGAGAGGGATCAACTTGAGGGGGAGAACCTCCCTGTACTACAGGTATCAGACTCTACTCCTGTATATGATAGAGTCATGGAAGTAGACCATAACCTGGAGACCTTTCAACAATAGGAGGATGTGACAGCACAAGATGTGGTTGTGTCTGGGTCAGAAAATGAGACTGTTATCTCAAAGGACACTGAGGAAGGAGATGGTGCAGCCCAGGTGAAACCAGATGATCACATGGAGGACACCACCCATGCTAAAGTATCGGCAATGGTTGAGGGGGCGCTGGAAACTCACGCCCCACATACTGAAGGAATTTCTCAGCAAGAACAAGTGGAAGTGGAGAGCTCCTCAGGATCTGAAGAGGAGAAAGTGTCCATGCTTAAGAAAAGAAAATTTTCACAAATGAGGGCTAGTAGCAGGAAATACAAAGCAACTATATAATCTGTAACACAACCTGCACCAGCCATGGACTTTAGCTCACTCTTACTTCATAGGCAAATAATGTTGGATCAATAAAGGACAGCTCTAGAAAGGTATGTTGATGAGAGCAATCAAGAGATCAGATTTCAGCTAGCCCTGGATATCAAGTCCATTGGATTTGAAGTAAATTTGCTGAAAAAGGACATGACAGATTTATTCCAGAGAGGTGCATATGGTGTGGTTTACCTAGCCAAATAATAGAAGGAGTCCAAGGAAGCTCTGAAGGTTTTGGGTCTTAAACAAGGATGTGTGCTTGAGAACCAGACCATAATGAATGAAAACATGATCACAATGCATGAAATTTCACTGGGAAAGTTAGCTGCCCAGACTACTGAACTGGAAACGAAAATAGGGTCAACTGCTACAGCTCTTGAAACTAAGATATCTACTCATGCAGACTCTGTAGTTTAAGCAGTCAAGGCTTCATGCAAAGACCTAGATGATCACTTGCTCTAAGCAAAGACACATTTATCTGCAGGGATCAGACATCTGGAAGACCAAGTAAGATTTCATAAGAATGACCTCTATGATTATGTGGAGCGAGAAGTCATAAAGGGGGAGAAATGATTGTGAAGTCAAGCTCTGAGAATGCTATCTGGACCTCAAATAGCATCAGAGGCACTCTAGGCCTTCCTCCTATTGACTATGATGATCTCACTACTGAGTCTGGCAGCCATCCAACACAATTTGAGACAATTCAGCAGGCCGTGCAAACTATGTACAGTCCTCCTCCACATGTTCAGAATATAGTCTGTGAGGAGGTGGAAATGACTGATACTGCCCTGCTCAAAGAACAAGAAGTTTGGTTAGCTAAGAAAAGATTTAGGGAGCGGGATTCTAAGCCAGATTTTGAGCAGTGGAGTCCAACTTCTAGATCCATTATACTCTCTGCATAGAAAGCAGTTTACAATAATATTACCGACAGGGGCAAGTGGTATTCTGAACAAGAATGGACAAAGCATACAAAGCAGCAAGAGATCATTCAGCAAAGCTCAGAAGGCTGGGGAGATTCAGGACGAACACAACCCGATCTGGCAAGCCGCCTCCTCTGTCTGCACAAACCGCACGAACAGACCACCCATGACGCCAGAGCACAAGCCGACTGCAGCACCATTGCCGACCTGGCTAGCCGCCAGTCCTGTCCGCACAGGCCGCGCAGACAGGTCGCCCAGTCCAACACTTTCACTTCATGATTTTCAACAGTTCCCTGCTCGCCGTTGGATTCAGATTGCCCGTCGTCTGATTAAGACAACTTTCACATACTTTTAAATTTTTTTCTCTGTTTTTACTGGCGGTCAGATCTTTATCGGACGGCCACCTTTTTACTTGCATCTACACCAATGTGCATGCGCATACCTAAAAATCTGGAAAATATTTGCATGAGTTTCTCTCACCTAATTCTAGGTGGGAGAATACAAATCCTTCTATTAGTGGACCTCACTCATTTTCTTCCCAAAAAATTGTCCGTGTGAATCTCTTAAAAAAAAATTCCCTCTTGCAGAAAGCCGAACCCTACACCGGTGACACCCCCCTCCTCCTCCTGCAGCCATTTCCCCCCAACTCCTACTCTCGCGGTGACACCCCTCTCCTCCTCCCACAACGACCTTCCCGCCTCCTCCTTCCTCAGCTCCCACGGCGACACCCCCTCCTCTCCTTCTCCCGCATCGACCTTCATGCCTTCTCCTACTCCCGCAATGACACCAAAATAGTGTCAGAACTTCCTGTATTTCACAAAAATACCATTAATATATCGTTATCGTGCATAATTCAATCCATAAACTAGATATTTTATATCATAGTAAATATAATAGTGGGGAGAAATATGTTAATACGCTTATATAATACAACATTATACTGTCTTGATAAATTACAATGTAATTATTATTGATTTCTTTGGTTACAATACTGTCATAATATACAGTATTTGACTAAGTACTGTCAAAACTTCCACTATTTTAACAAAATACAGTCAGAACTACTAGTATTTCACCAAAATAAAGGGAGGTCGGGAATTCGCCGTTGGAGGAGGAGGAGGCCGAGGTTTCACGGTTGGAGGAGGACGAGGGGTTTCACCGCGGGAGGAGGAGGAGGAGGCTGGGGTTTCGTTGCGGGAGGAGGAGGCTGGGGTTTTTGCCGCGGGAGGAGGAGGCCCGCCGTGGGAGGGGGAGAACGCGGCCTTAGGGTTTCGCTGGGAGGGAGATGAGAGATCGGGGGAGACGGGAGATGATTTGTTGGTGCTAGAAATTTTTTGGAGGGAGGAAATGGGTGGGGTCCACAATTAATGAGGCTATTTATTCTCTCACTTAGAAATAGGTTAGAGAAACGCACTAAATTTTTTTCTTAAATTCTCTCCTTCTTAATGCTCGGTTAGAGAGAGGGAGAGGGAAAGAAAGAGAGAAGTGTTAAGATTGGAGATGTGTAAATAGTTGGCTGAAAGATAATGGCGAGAGGGAGAGTGATGATGGTCATGTGAGGTGTTGGCAGGGATTAAATAAAATAAAAATTGATAATGTTAGTCATTCCAATCTCTTATTCAATTTACATCATTTGGATCAAATCCAGTCCAACGTGAATTGGTCGTTGGATTCGTAAGAATTCCACAAGCCCATGTTTACATAAGATCACATTTTTGTATGTCGCATTATTAAATTAGTAGTGTTGTATTTGTATTGACTCCACAAGTCAAACACAACTGACCGGGATAAATTCCAAATTTATTTGGTCAATGTGAGATTTTTGAGTCGTAATATACGTAAAATCAAAGTGATTTTACCAACTTTTTCAATTCTCCTCAGAATCAGACTTAATTGCAGCTAGTATATTGCTCTTACATTTTGGAAAGAGTAAAGGTATGCCAAGTACCATCTTCTCATGTGATTCTTTAAAGCGATCTTGTTATAGTTTTTCAAAAAAGCTCGTAAATTATTAATCATAATTTTATGCATAATATTTAAATTAGTATTAAAAACCAGAGCATCAAAGAAATAATTTTTATAAAGTGAGAGATTATGGGGGTCAAAGAAGCAAGGTAAGATGCAAGTAGGCTTGACTTGTGAACTCATTAAATCGTGTTGCATCAAGCTTTTTCCTGCCAGACATCTACGAGTTTCTACTAAATCAAGATCAACTACCACAAACAAATCTTCCAATAGAGTCTGACTAATGCTGCATAATTCTCAAATCTACCATTTAAATTTTTTCAAAGATATGTTTTGAAGTGTGTAATCCCTACAATAAGTGAAAATCGTAGGGATTGTAACTATCCTCCTAATACATTTTTTTAATGAGATATTCAATTTAATGATAAAATTTGTTGTGCATCTTTAGACATAGGATCATATGGCATAATAAGAGTGTAATCATCAATTACAAAGTCAATACAAAGTGATGATCATAGTATTAATGACAAGTGAACAATAAGCGTACTGTCTACGGGCTCAGGGGGTGTCAAATTGGTGTAGACTAGTAGAGTCAAGAAATGCAGAGATTAAATCTGTCATGTAAGATGAGTGGTGCGATAGCTAGCAAATTGATCTTCCCGAAGAAGGGACTTGGGAAAAAAATCAATGATTAAAGGTTGTGATAATTGACAGGAGCAAGTGGAGTCATGTTATCAATATGGATAGTAGGACAATAAGAGAGAGATACTCCTTCCTGTAGTTGGGGGTGTACGAAGAACTCCACGACTAAAGAGGGTGTTATGGTGGAGATATGTGGGGCCTAGGTGCTCTGGGGGGTGGTAGGATATGGGAAATCTATGACCATACAAATGAGGATAATATTGGGACTAGAAAGAGATCTATAAGTAAACCTAAGCTAAGAATCCAATGTACGAGCTATACTAGAGAATTCATCTAAATGTGATAATTGTGTGGCTCTAATTATTCCATAATGGAATAGTGTTAACCAGTACAATAATGGGATACTGTCATCACATTCCCCTCTTGAATGTCTAACATAGATTTAAGAATTAGAAATTCATTAATATATTCACTCATTGATAAACCCTTTTGTTGTAGATTATAAAATCTATGATACAAAGTTTAGTGGTAATCAGATGAAACATAGTGATTGCACGTATTTCTTTTAAACTCGACCCATGTAGTGATCAGTGACAATCATAACGTATTTCTCATGCATTTGAGTGGTTTCCACCAATGACCAAACTAATGCAAGTCCCTTAAATCTATGGATCACATACTCAACTTGTTTCCTCATAGGTATCTGACACCAACTTGTGAAATATTTCATATTATGGCACCAATCTAAGCATCCATCGGATTGTAAACATCCATCAAATTTTAGACGTCCATCGAAATCACTTGGGCGTGGGGCTCTATGCGCTTAGGATTAGGGTTTGCTTCTTTATATGGGTTCAAGTGCTCGTCATAAGTATATTTAGGGGCCGGCCGGTGAGCCCCCCACAAGAATTTTAAAAAATAATTAAATATTAGTTTAAACTCAATCTCCATTCTCGTCGTCAAGTTTGTTCAATTGATGGAATATATATATATATATATATATATATATATATATATATATATATATATATATATATATATATATATATATATATATATATATATATATATATATATATTGTCGCCCCTCCCTAATAAATTTGAAGTTGCAAAGTTTGATGGGAAGCATAATTTTGGCATATGACAGGTGAATGTCAAAGCACTACTCATCAAGGAAGGTTTACATGTAGCATCCCTATTCCTTCTAGACCCCTAGATAGCGTTAGGGTAGGAGTGGTGAGTTAGGGTAGGGAGGTAACCATAGGTTACATTGAACCGAGATAAATCACTAAGCGCACACCAAGGAACACAAGTCAACCTAGGTCAATTCACCTCAAATTGGGTTCACCAACTCAAATTAATCCCTCTGATACATCCCTAACCCTAAGGAGGAGACAATTGACCAGTCAATTCATGAATTGGTAGGTCAATTGCATGGATTTGATCAAAGTCAACTTAAGGTCAACATAGGTCAATTCAACCCTAATTGGCTCAGACTTCACATGGTCAAATTGACCTCACCCCTAGCCTTATAATATCATTAGGGGTCAAGTGGACTCAAAAGCCCCATCATGAGGACATCAATTTCTCCAATTTAATTAAAGTCAAACCTAGAACAAGTTTGATCAAACCTACACATTTTGGATAAATTAGCCCAATTGGGATCCCACCATGGCACAACCAACATGTGGTGATGTAATAGGACTCAAGACAACCTCATGGGACCAGTCAACCCATCAGTTGACCAAGTCAACACTCCAAGTCAACAATGGTCAAAATCGAGCCTAGAAGAGAGAAATAAAGGCTCAACCAAATTTCAATGGTCTAAGGTCTTGAACCAAGGCCCACCCTGCAGCTCACTAACATTATTTCATCAAAATATTTTGATTAGGGGAATTCTATATTAATTAATGGGTAAAATTGGAAAAATACCCATTAATTAAAGGTTGAAATAAAGAGTTAATGGAAGGAGGCCACGAGTCACTCCTTTCATCTCCCCAAAGCATCCATTGGTCTCCCCTGATTCTTGGGATTATTTTCCTCAATACTTCTAGCTAGCCACCATCAAAGAAAGCTCTAAATGCCATTGTCGATCACCTCCCCCTCATGGCATTCATATAACTAGCCAACCCCACACCATTCTGACCTTTCCACCACCTTCCCTACCTCCTAAACAGTCGACCCAAGCCTTTACCTGACGACATTGGATTCAGGATCACGGGTTGGAGTAAACTCGCCAGAAAACACCACTTCCATGGCCACCCGTCGCAACAGCGGCCTCCAAGCTCGTTTACAGGTCCGTTTCTCCTTTTCTCCACTTGTACTAGCATCCTAGATCCATTAAGAGAGATACCAGGCTAAATTAAGTCCGATCTAATGTGAGCAAAGTGAAGAAATTCAAAAAAATCATAGTGTCGGGTTTGCCGAAAAACACCACCTCCGATGGCCAAACAACTGCCAACCGATAGCCACCACCTTAACGGAGATAGTGGTGGCGGTGGCCGACCGGGAGGTGGCCGGGTGGCCGGGAAATCAAGTTTGAATGGGATTGAGGTCAGGTTAATACAATCTGTTGGTTGGAGGTAGGGGATGAACAGATCCAATTCAAACTGCTTTAAGATTCGTGCTGAATAGTATTAAATATTAACTATAGTATATATTATTTAATATGTATTTTCTGACACACTTTATTAGTCATTTTCAAATACAAAATTAAGGCCCTTAGATGTCAAATCGGGAAAAGTTGCCTGAGACAACATTTGTAGCCCTTCCTGTCTAATTTTTGTAGGAACTAAAATCATCCCAATTGGAGACCTACCGCTCCATATAGGGCAATTTTACTGGGGCTAATCTTTGAGAAGGACAGAAATTCAAATGTGAAAAACCTTCACATAGTAGCTTGCATGAGGATGAAATTTGTACCATGCATGTATGTATCCTAGATACATCATATGCCCAAAAATCAGAATTTTTGGGGCACATATTCTATAGTTTTGTCCAACATATGATTTATTAAATTAATGAAATACCAGTGATTTGACAACTCATATTGACCCAAATTTTGGTTGAGATGATATTTAGGATATAATAAATCACTGACCAAAATCCTAGGTCATTTTTAGCTCTACATGTGGGTGTATTCTAATGCAAGAGGCTATGACTTAAGGAGTGTGGTGTGCATTTAGCCAAAAATAATAATTTGTGATTTTAGCAAGAATCCCTTGATCAATTTCTGTAAAATTTTGGACCTTCACAAATTTAGTTAAAACACACCTTCTCGGAGAGTTGTAGAATATTTGGAGTTGAATATTGCTTAGCAATTGAATTATTTTTATATTATCACACTTATGTATTAATAAAATTAATATGACATGAATAGTTGAAAAAATCATGAAATTTTGTTAGTACAATTATTTTAGCATTGTACATCCTTGGTAAATTAACTGGAATATTCGAAATTCAGAATCTTAGGGTTGTAGTTATAATTATCATTTTGTCCCTTGTTTTATTATTGAAGTAATTGTAGTCAAATAGAGTTAGAAAATTATTAACCTCTGGCATAGTTAATTATTTAACATTTTTAATCTCTAGTAATTTTTTTGGAATTATTAGATGAGCATTTATAGTACCTCATGTGTAAAGTGAACTAGTGGATCATATTTTGATAACTAGGAATTAAATATCAAATATTATTGGAATATTATGAAATTTGATCCAGACTACTTATTTATCGTTTTCATCATATGAAAATTAATTGGTATTGTTGTAACCCTTGGAAGTGATACTTCATGTACAAATCCACTAGTGACTTATATTTTAGGGATATTCAATTATGATCAAATTAATTTGGAAAATTGGGAAACTGTAGAATTTTTCCATAAATGAGTATCTAGACCCCTACAATTAATTGTAAGATATTTGGATCAAAAAAATTGGTGGTTATAACCCTTAGACTCAAATCGCTCATTTGGTCAACATATAGTAACATCAAATGGGTGATGGTTAAAAGTGATACTAAATTGGATCTAAACAGGTTGGGGTATGGTTAGGATCATGATAAGATGTTGGTTGGAGTCCTAAGGTACTTATTAAGATGTATTGTGAGTTAGTGTACATGGACCTTAAGAGGAGTAGTTAAGCTCGGAAATCTACGAAAGATCGTTGTTCCCCTATAAGATGTATAACACACCTTACGATAGATCATGAGTAATAATGAGAAAGTATTTAATAAAGGGTAGTCACTAACAATAGTAAATATCTTGAGAAAGGAAGATTTGGGATTCAACTCATCATACTTTCTAGTACTGCTGCGAGCCCTTCCCCGGGTAGACCTCGGGAAGTCCATGATTCATCTTAAGTACTAAGTAAAATTAACAATAGACAAGAGTAGTCTATGTAGGAAAGCTAAGATACAATGAACCTCATCCCTTATTATGGGATGGAGTGGGCCAAGACTCATTAGTCCTGCGAGCTAGAGGCTCTGGAAGGTTGTGATACGAGGACTGGTTAGTACAACGAGCTGGAGGCTCGGATGGATGTGAGTGATACTTTGCATATGCATTTGATGTGGTAGGTCCTTGGTACTAACCTAGTCGTCACACTAACGATAGTACGTGGACTTGGCAAGTCAATAAGTTTTAGAGGTCCATCTTAGTCTGGAGTGTGACACTTTCCTAAAGACTTATCACTTGGTATTCGAGACTGGTATATTCTAGCAATGGGTACGCAGAGAACCTAGAGTATAATAAAGATGTGTACAAAGGCATATAGAGGGCTTAGGCCTGGTAGTGTGTATAACCGTCTAGGAGTGGGGAGGTGCCCGATCCCCAGCTACTATTTGATCACGATGGGGGTGCCCAAGAGGTTTGCTACCTCCAAAGAGTGGGAATAAAAGATCTATGCGCACAAAGTCGACTAGTGTGGGTGAGTTGCACCTGCATGAAACATAAGCATTGCATTGCATATCTAAACATTCATTCCTAGCAGATCCTCAGTATATAAATAAGTATGGGCTCTTTTATATAAAGAGTTATTTTAATTTGAAATCTTAACTTATAAGTTTGTATGGACATTCATATAAGTTAAGTTATGATTCTGTGATAGTAGTGTAGTTAGTTTCTTGTTTTCTTTACTTACTATTTACTGTTTACTTATATATTGCTTCCACTGTTATTACTTCTGTTGTTTACTGCTTATTTTATAAATAATTAGATAGTGTCATGTCATCTGCTTTTCCATTCTGCTTTGTTGTCCTCCACTTTCTTTCTCCCACGCGGTGCCTAGGAGTCGCGGGGGTGAGGTTAGGATGATAATGACTTAGTATTTTTACTAACGATCGGTGGACCGCATCATTTTAGGAGCGCATGGTGATGCAGCGGCAACATGACCCGAAGGACCAGCAAGGAGGCCGGACATGAGGAGCAGTTGCAGCACTACTACTACTACTACTACTACTACTACTACTACTATCAGACGATAAGTTAATGAGTGATCTTTAATTAGCTTCCCCTAGATGTATTAGAGAGAGAGTTTGTGCTTTTAATATTCGACATGTATCAGGCTTATTACTCTTTCTTTTGTTTTCTCATTATGGACCATTATCTATCTTTTGAAATATATATAAATATTGTGATTATGGACTTGATAGTCTTTTACTTCTTTTCTCATTGGCAATGTGATATGATTGTACTAGTCGGCAGAATATGTGTCTTTGGATGGCGACTAACTTGGGTGTTGGTATCACTGCAAGGTTGTGGTTCCGGGCATAAAATCTTCACTTGGTCATGCTCAATTACATAGAGGGGGGATTTTACATACACCGTGTCCTATTGGAAAAGGCCCATAAGGATGTTGAGGTTACCGATCGTATATGAGAGGATTTAGATCTCAGAGCTCTATCCACCATAATGCTTTGCTTCAATGATGATGTTCTATATGAAGTTTTTTCAGAGACGACAACCCCTGGTTTTGGACAAAGTTGGAGAGTATCTATATGATGAAGTCTCTCCCCAATCGTATCTACCTCAAGCAGCAGTTGTACAAGTTTTGCATGAAGGAGGGTTCCTATCTACATGACCACCTGAATAGTTTCAATAAACTGTTATCTGAGTGTCTCAGCATTGATATTCAGGTGGAGGAAGTGGACAAGACAGTAATTCTTCTAAACTCTCTTCCAAAGTCCTACAAGGGCATGGTCACTACCCTCACCTACAGTAAGGATATTTCGGATATATAAGAGGTCACTACAGCCTTGATCTTAGATGGCATCCGAAAAAAGTCATTCAACTCAGGTATTGCTGAAAGTTCAGTTTTATTTTCTCGGGGTCAGTTTGGTTCAGTCAGAGTAGTCAAGTTTAAGAAAAGTTCTGATAGCCACCACAACTACTGCAAAAAGAAGGGTCATGTGATAAAGGATTGTTTGAAGCTTCAAAATAAGAAAAAAGGGAAGATTCCTAGTGATGATAAGGAAAAGTCTGTCGCATCCCTATGCCTTTAGGATGTCAATGAGGACGTTCTCTAGTGTTTTTCTCACCTATCTTTTTTCCTTGTCTTTTTTCTTTGTGTGTTTTTCTTTTGGGCTTCATGGATTTTTTGTACTTTCTTGTTTTCTCACATGGTTATTATCCCTTTACTTACTCACGCTTATTTCCTTTTATTTTAATCATGTTATCTCTATATTTATGTCACTATAACTCTTATTTTTTAGTTATATTTTCCGGTCAAAAATTTCATTTTTTGAGTGCAGTTTCGGTCAGCTGAAAGTCTTGATTTCAAGAACAACAAATCACCTAGAGGGGGGGGTGAGGGGTGAATAGGTCCAATTTAAAAACTTAGGCAACTTATCGATTAAAATCACAACAAATCAATCTTATCACAATCAATACCAGCACAGTACACAGAGATTTATAGTGGTTCTCTAATTGATGGGTACATCCACTTTCCCCCATTCACCTATCTAGCAGTATACTAGATTCGGCCAAACTTCCTTCTATCTTTCTCAGATCCTCAGATCTTACAACTCAGAGCCCAACCGGCTCCTACAACTCAGGTGTAAGCCCTGCCACTCAGATCACCAAGATCCTACAACTCAAGTTCTTCCCAAGAACTCTAACTTAAAGTGACTCCACACTCCTACAGCTCAGACAATCCTGCCCTATCTCAGTATGAATCCACACACCTACAACTCAGGCAACTCCTGCCCTACCTCAGTGTAAATCCACACACCTACAACTCAGGCAACTCCTGACCTACCTCAGCCTTTATAACATAGGATTACAACTCAGGCCTTAGCTTTACCACTCAGATTCAAAATGAATCTTACACAGAAATATTCAAGATAATGAATTACAGACACCAGAGAAAATTCTCTGTGCATGTCTACCTGAACCAAGCAGATGTCAGCCTTAACTTCGTCTTCATAGCAACAAGATGATACAACAATCTTGAAATGATGTCTGGCTTGTTCTGGAATCAACTAGTAGATGAATCTGCTTCTTCTTCTTCAGGAATATCTCCCAATCTAGACTGAGAAGATTTCAGCCCTTCCTTCTTCTTTGATCCAGCGAATTAATCTTAAGATTCTGGCTCGGCTTGGATCGAGAAGATAATTTCAGCTAGGGCACGCCTATGCTGATTTGTCTCTCTCAGAGGATCACTCTGAACCTGCTGGAATGGATGTTGATTGCACCAGCAAACTTAAAATCCCTTCAAATTTGAACTTGAGGTTCTTGGCTTCTACAACAATGGCGGATGAAGATGATGAACTCCGCTTCTCGATTTTTTCAGAAAGTTAATCAGAAATTAATCCAATAATCATTCTTGGATCTCGATCTCTTCTGCTATTTATAATTATGTCACATTGGCGAGATGATCGACACGTATCTCAGTTAACGGTGGTTAAAACCTCAGCATTAATAACTTGAGATCCATTGTAGACTGACGGCGACGTTAATGTCGATTAGCATCGAATCTGAACTTTGTTGACTTTGTTGAGTCGGCATCATTCTGGACTTAGCCAAAATCAACTAACTTTTCTGAAATCTTGCGTTCGATGAACTTCAAGCTCAGCTCGACGAAATCTGAGCTCAGCTTGATGAAACAGTGAAGCTGAGATCGATGAATTCTCTCAGCTCAGTTCTTTCTTCAGGTGAAGGCTGAGGTCGACAAACTTCGAGCTCAGTTTGACTAAACCTGAGCTCAGCTTGACGAAACAGTGAAGTTGAGATCGACGAATTCTCTAAGCCAAGTTCTTTCTTCAGGTGAAGGCTGAGTTCGACGAAATTTGAACTCCGGTCGACGAATCTGATACCCGAGTCCTTCTTATAGGTAAAATCTGAGATCGATGAACTTTGAACTCTGGTCCACGAAAGCTAAGCTCAGCTCGATGAATGGTAGACTCAGCGATTCTGGATTTAGAAATTTCTTCAGCTTTGCTTGATGGCATTGAGAGCATTGAGTGAGCTTGCCTCTCTCAATGATTCTGGACTTAGCCGATTTTCTTCCTTTGCAATAATGTCAGTTTTGACTGTCTGCCTTCTCTCAGCACTATTAACTGAATGGCATTGAGTGAGCTTGCCTCACTCAACGCTTTTGAACTTAGGTAGTTTTCTGAGTTTCCAGCTCCACCTTGAGTCCACGTGTCATTGTCTCTTGAACTAGCTGTCCAATCATTGTGACAAAGACTAACCTGTATAAATGAACTTAACCATACATCAAATATAACTATGTCTATCTCATTGACGCGTTTGACATCATCAAATCAGGGTCATTGGGATCAATGGACCCAACAATCTCCCCTTATTTGAAGATGTCAAAACCACTGATCAATTACCTTAGTCAATGAGATACATATTACACAAACAATAAAAGTATATTCATATTAAATTCAGTGAAATGAATTTTACCTACTCCCCTTGGATTGTTGCAGGGTGAGTTATACCTTAAAGAATTACCTCATAGCTTTATCCTTCCTTGCTTGATCAACCTCGTCTCCCCATAACTTTCTCCCCTTGTGTTTCTGCCATGAAGGAGCTTGATCCTTTCTGATAGTCATCTTCTATCTCTCCCCCTTGAACTTGATCAACCAAAGGTAAACATGACCTCTATCTCTCCCCCTTTTTGACCTCTTCAGATAGTCAGGAAGGAGCATCAGGTCTTTTTCTCCCCTTGTGTTCTCCCCCTAGCTGATGTAGATGAAGCCAGATTACAGCTACCAACATGCCCCTTATACAGGGTTGACTTGTATATCACTTGATACGACTTGACAACACTTGAAATTCAGTGTCATTGGAAATTCTCTACACCACTTGAAAAGACTGCTTGAAAGTCTCTAGTCCTGAAGCTGCTGATACCACTTGAGAAGAAGCATCTTCTCTCATCTTGCTTTCCACTAGGTCTGCAGTACCTGCAAAAAGAATAAACTTGTACCAAGAATAATACCATAGGGAGTACCTGAAGCTATTCTAAGTTCAACATACCCAAATCAATTTTGAATGTGTTGAACTTGGCTTCATCTAGTGACTTAGTGAAGATTCCAGCCACTTTCTTGTCAGTGGAGACAAACTCTAGGCAAATGTCTTCTTTCTCAACATGCTCCCTAATCAAATGATACTTAATTTCTTTGCGTTTAGTCTTGCTATGTGAAACATGATTTCTAGCAATAGAAATTGCACTAGTAGAATCACAATATAGAGGAGTTCTACTTATCTTAATGTCACAGTCTTCAAGCTGATGATGTATCCATAGCAATTGAGCACAACATCTACCTACTGCAATGTACTCTGACTCTGTAGTTGAGATAACAACACTAGTCTGCTTCTTGCTGCTCCATGACACCATTCTTCCACCTAAGAATTGATATGTACCAGTGGTACTTTTCCTATCTTCCTTACAGCCTACAAAATCTACAGCTTAAAATTCTCTTTGCAGTAGAATAATGAGATTTTTTAGGGCATGCCTGATACCATATTTCTTAATTAACTCTCTTGTGAACTTAGACTGGGATATGAACAAGCCATCATCAGTCTGTCTTACTTGGAGTCCCAAGAAGAATTTTAGCTCACCCATACTGCTCATCTCAAACTTCTCTTGCATAAGTTAGGCAAACTTCCTGGTGGCTGATCCACATATACTTCCTCTTTTAAGTATCCATTCAGGAATGCTTACTTCACATATATCTGGAAGACTTTGAATCCTTGATAGGCAGCAAAAACAAGGAATAACCTTATTGCTTCCAACCTTGTTACCAGGGAAAAGGTCTGGTCAAAATCTATTCCTTCTTCTTGTCATTATCCTTTTTCCACCAATCTGGCCTTATTTTTGAAAATAATGTCATTCTCATCTAGCTTGTTCCTATAGATCCACTTTGTTCCTATGACATTATATCCCTTTAGTCTGGAAACCAGCTTCCAGACTCTACACATTTTGAACTGGTTCAGCTCTTCCTGCATAACTCCAAACCAGTAAGAGTCTTTGAAAGCCTCTTCAAGCTTCTTGGGCTCTCTATTTATGATAGGAAGCTTGAACATAGAGCTGTGTTGATTGTCTTTCTCCTTGTCTGGACACCATGTCTTGCATCACCAATGATTTGGTGTGCTGGATGGTCCCTCAGATGTCTCTCATCTGGAGTCATTCTTGCTTTAGCTTGCTCTTCTACACTGTTCTCAGTTGGCTGAACTTCATTGTCTTCAGTTGGCTGTACTGTATTGTCTTTAGCTGACTGTTCTTGTGACGCCCCAAAACTCAATTATGAATGGGTAGTGTTTTTAAGGACTTTTGGAGCCCTTGAAGTTACACGGCCTGGGACACGGGCGTGTCCAAAGCCATGTCCTGCTCTGTACTTGTCGGGTTGTGTCGAATGAGCAATACGGCCTTGGACATGGGCATGTCCGAAGCTATGTCGGGGATACAGCCTGTGATATGGGCGTGTCACATGGTCATGTATTGTTCGGGCTTGATAGTTTTAGCATCGATTGAGGAACACATCCTGTGACACGAGCATGTCTATGTTGATACGGGCGTGTTCATAGTTGACACGAGCGTGTTAGAGGCCGTGTCATGTTCTGAGATCGACGATTTCTCTTACGATTGTGAGACATGGCCTGTGACACGGGCATGTCACATGTCGTATGCGGACCCAGGAAGACGATTTTAAAGGTGAATCAAGGCCTTTTGTTTCTTTTAAGAGGGATCTGACGGCCAAGAATCCCCTCCAGGTGGTATAAGGCTGGGAAATGAGGGTTTATGCCTCATTTCATTTGGCCCTTTCTCTTTCTAAGAGGTAGAGAGAGGGGAGAGCAAAGGGTGAAGAAGAAGGAGGAATCCTGCCATTGTTGTAGCTTTGGAGCTCCGAATCGTGAGCCGAGTCCAGATCCGCGGAGACGAGTCCGTTGCGATGGTTTTCATCCGGTTAGTTTTCCATAGAGCCGAAGCAAACCTCTAGGGTAACGATTCTCTACTGGGACATGTGAATTCCTCTTCCTTTTTGCATAGGAAACTGTCTCCCGCGAGTGGGCGGTGAGTGTGAGGTATTCCTTTAGGTAGATATGGTTTATCCCCGTAGTTTTGCATTTAAAGTACGGAATCGATGTACGGACGTAGGCATGGTGTGTGAAGCCTATTCGGACATGTTGGTCTGGATAAGTGATGTTTTCATTATGTATGTATTACTGTAGAAGACTCCGTGTCATTTGTTTTTCGGGTTTTCTATGTGGTAGATTGAAACAGGGAGCTTTGGGGACTAACTCCAAGGTGCACCCAAAAAACTGGGCAGAAGCGCATTTCTACCATCTTGGTGGCCTGGGAGCCAACCTTGTGCATAACCGGGTTATGTACTATTGTATATATGATCGATACTTCGGGATTCGGGGAAGCTTGACCCGCGCCGATGACTTAGATTGACATGGCGATGTGAACAACGGGTTGAGTGGAACTGTACCCGCTCTATGTGGTTCGGTTAAAGATACCTAAGGTACGTGACACTTATCGATGACATAGAGGGCGGGTCTTAGGCTTCGGCCGAAAAGAATTGTGTGCTCACGATGTTCTTGTCCTGGGGGCGGTGGTGGACCGGGTTCACCGTGAATGTTCCTTGAGAGCATGGGGTGTGTGGTCGTGCTTGCCTACGCCTGTGGTGAAGTGTGCTTAAATTGTACTTTCACTATCATGTTTGGTTATACTAATGAAATGCAGGGAAGGAGCACCGCTGCTCCGATTAAGGGGCGGGGCCGTTATAATTTGGTCAGCTTTTGCTAATCGTTGCCTTGTTTTACCAACATTCAGTGGTTTGTTCGTTTGCAGGAACAGGTGAGCCGAGTGGAAAGTAGCGGGCTGAAGCCCTTGATGTTGTGCTGGCCCTTGAAGGCCAAAGCGAAATGTTTACTTTATTATGCTCATGTGTGGCCAGCCTGCTTGCCAAAGTATGGAAAATATGTATTGTTTAAGTAAATACTTGTAAGGCCCAAAGGCCGAGACTTTTGTGTATTTTTGTTATCATTCCTACTTTGGTTGTTGTGGATATTCATGCTTTTGTATTTGAGTTCTTATAACTATTTTAAAAAGCTTTCGCTAAAATGCTCTGAGTTAGGATGTGTGTTCCTTTGGCAGTAATTTAGTATTAATACGTAACTCCACTAACTATCTGTGGTATATGGCGTGGGGCCTCGACCGGACCTTCTGTTATATTCCATGTGATGGATGGGGGTGTTACCATTCTTCGTCCTCAGCTTGTGAGTCTTGAGCTCCCCCTTGACAGCACCCATCTTCTTCCTTATCTTGTCCTGCTGTATTCATTTTCCTGATGGAAAGCTTGTCCATCACATCCTTTAAACCTGCAGAACTAAAAGAGGTGCTTGACAGCTCACACCTAATTAGGTTTGACTCATCAAAGACAACATGTACTGATTCTTCTACAACTTGAGTAGTCAAGTTATAGATCCTATATGTCCTACTATTATTGTTGTATACAACAAATATCCCTTCTTGGGACTTGTCAACAAACTTAGTCACATAGGACTTACCATTGTTTAGAACATAACACTTGCTCTCAAAAATCCTGAAGTATGATAAGTTTGATTTTCTGTCTTTCAGAATCTCATAAGGAATCTTCTTGTGGCTTTTGGTGATGGAAGCCCTGTTAAGGACATGACATGTAGTGTTTACTGCCTCAGCCTAGAAATATTCTGGGAGAAATGTGTCACTTAACAAGGTTCTACCAGCCTCTATAAGAGTTCTATTTTTCCTCCCAGCAATCCCATTTTGCTGGGGTGTTCTAGGAGAGGAGAACTCTTGATGAATCCCAAGCCTTTTACTGAATCTTGTCATGCATTCAGACTGAAATGTAGTCTCATGGTCACTTCTGATTTTGACCACAGTACTGTTAAGTTCATTCTGAATTTGCCTAACAAATGTCTGGAAGACATCAGGGGTTTCAGATTTCTTCCTTAGAAAGAACACCCAGGCAAATCTGGAAAAGTCATCAACAACCACAAGGGTGTAGACTTTCGTGCCTAGACTATGAACTGGCATAGGACCAAATAGATCCTTATGCAGGAGGTATAAATACCTCACTAAGTCTTTGGTATCAAGGCTCTAGAAGGAGGTCCTGTTTGCTTGCCTTTTTGGTATACTGATCAGATACCCTCCTTGATGCACTTCACCATAGGACTATTTCTCACTAACTCTTCACTAAAGTGTTTTCCTATGGTCTTATAATTCAGAAGAGCTAGCCACTTATTCCATTGGACACAATGTGAAGCTTTCTCATATGCAACTAGGCATAAAGGAGAGTCCTTACTCTCATAAACAAAATAGAGACAATAGAAATTTCCTCTCCTAGTGTCTGTCAAGATGACCCCTGTTGGGTACATTGAAAAATGTGTACCTGATTTGAAGAAGCCTAACTTAGCATAATGATATACATCAAAATGTATTTGATGTTGTTTAAGTTAAATATGTGCAGGTTAAAAGTATGGAAAAATTTCTAAGTCCATGTGTTGACACCAGAAGAAGATGTGTCGACACTTCAGGAAGATTGTGTCGACACTTCAAGAAGGCTGTGTCGACACAGAGAAAATGAGTCGACATTAACTATGTCGACACTAGGAGGCTGTGTCGACACACAGAGGCAGAGTCGACAATATTTGTGTCGATACCAGAAGACTGAGTCGACACATATAGGCAGAGTCGACAAAAGCTGTGTCGACACCTGAAGGCAGTGTCGACACATACTATGTTTTGAATCTACATCAACTGTGTCGACACACAAGACTTGTGTCGACACATTGTCAAGTATAGACCAAGTCATTTGCTGAAGAATGATGAAGTGTTTGAGTCGACACAAATACTCAGTGTCGACTCATTCTCAAGTTGTAGTATGCAGAAGCTGAGTCGACTTAAAGGCAAACTTGTCGACTTCACCAGAGGCTATGTCGACACCGAAGTTACTTGTGTCGACACATATAGACAGATGGTCTCGACACTTTCTGACAGACAGTCTCGACACTTTGCTGTCCAATACAAAGGCACAAGATCTGTTTGAAGACTTGACAGCTGTGGGTTACAACAGGTTAACTGAAGCTGTCAGACTTTGTTGGGTACATTGGAAAATGTGTACCTGATTTGAAGAAGCCCAACCTAGCTCAATGATATACATCAAAGTGTATTTGATGTTGTTTTGAGTTGACATGTGCAGGTGAAGAATTGATAAAGTATGTAGAAAAAATTCTAAGTCCAAGTGTCGACACAGAGAAGGATGTGTCGACACATAGAAGAAAGTAGTCGACACAACACTGGGAAGCAGTGTCGACACATAGCAGTTAGTCTACAACTACACTGGGAAAAAGTGTCGACACAGAGGAAATATGTCGACACATAGCAGTTAGTCTACAATAAATACTGGGAAAGTGTGTCGACACAGAAGAAGTAAGTCGACACAACACTGGGAATTTGTGTCGACACAGAAGAAAAGCGTCGACCTCAACATTGGGAAAATGTGTCGACACAGAAGAATATAGTCGACCTCAAGTTTGTCTACACCAGCAGAATGTGTCGACACATTGTGATTGAGTCGACACATTATAGCAGTGTTAGAAGAAGACTGTGTCGACACCTGAAGGCTAAGTCGACACTTACTAAGTTATGATTCTACAACAACTGTGTCGACACACAGGACTTGTGTCCACACACTGAAGAGTCAAGACCAAGTTATTTTCAGAAGAAGCTGTGTCGACTCAAAGGCAACTTAGTCGACATCACTGAAGACTGTGTCGACACCAAAGTCAATTATGTTGACACAGATAGACAGATGGTCTCGACACTTTCTGACAAATTGTCTCGACAACTTGTGGTTCAAGACTAAGGCACAGGACTTGTTTGAAGACTTGACAGCTGTGGGTTGCCACCGGTTAACTGAAGCTGTCAGACTTGTCAGAAAACGGTTAGAAATCGGATCAGCCGGTTACCATGAAGAAAGTCTATAAATAGACAGATTCAGAAGGAGAAAGTAACTTTTAAAAACATTGATAAGAATCAAAAAGTTGAGAAGGATTACAATCCAATTCATTTCAAGAAAGTGCTTGGCACTTAAGAAGATCTTCTCCGGAAGATCAAAGAAGACTATCTAAGGATAGATCAAAGAAGAGTTCTAATCAGAATTCAGAAGAATCATTCAAAGTGCTGGATAGAGAGAGATCAAGCCAGAATTTGAAGAAGAAGAAAGAAACCACCAGTGGATTCTCAAGAAGCTGTTTGGAAATCAACTCAGCTAAGTTCATATTCAAGAAGCTTTGAAGAAAGCTCAGATACAGTTGATTTCATCAGCTGATCAAGAATTGTCTTGGCCTTTTCTCTCTCAATTTAGGCAAGACAGTTAAATAATCTTTTCTATATTTCTGTAGGATCTGTTTACACAGATCTGAGTTGTAAGCCTGTGTTATAAAGGCTGAGTGTAGGAGTGTTGAACTCTGAATGGTAGGGCTGTTTGCCTGAGTGTAGGAGAAGGGTCTTCTCTGAGTTGTAGGCCTTGGGGCAAGGCTGAGGTAGGGCTGTTGTGCCTGAGTTGTAGGAACCAGTTGGGTTCTGAGTTGTAGGATCTGTTGATCTGAGATTAGTGGAAGTTTGGCCGAATCTAGCATACTGCTAGATAGGTGAAGGGGGAAAGTGGATGTACCCAGACCTTGGGGAACCACTATAAATCATTGTGCAATCTGTGATGTTTTATTTTCTGTGATTGCTGTGATTATTGTGTTAGCCATTGAATTGAATTCTGCCTAAAAGTTTTTATAAAAAAGTAGAACCTATTCACCCCCCCCCCCTCTAGGTGTTTAGGTTGTCTTGAAAGTAAAACTATCAAGTGGTATCAGAGGGAGGTTCCTCAAAAAGGACTTAACAGTCTGAGGTAGATCTGAAAGGCAGATTCAAGATTCAAGAAGATGGGTTCTGGAGAGAATCATAAGGAGCTAGGGTCTATGAAATTACCCATATGCAAGAAAGAAATTTTTGGAATTTGGAAAGAAAGAGTCAGACTGTTTATGGAAGCATCTGACCCAAGAATTTACATCACAGTACAGGAAGGCCCCTTCATTCTAATGAAGGTATCAGTTCTTGATGCAAATATCCAAACTCCAAAGAGTTATTCAGAAATGACCAAGGATGAAATCATCTTGGCAACCATGGATAAAAGAGCTCAGAACATTATTGTGAGTGCCATAGATGATTCAACATTTCAGAATCTGATTCACTGCAAGACCTCCAAGGAAATGTGGGACACATTGATTGTCTACATGGAGGGATCTGAAGAAGTAAGGCTGGACAGGAAGTCTATGCTAAATCAGGAGTATGAAAGCTTTAGACAAGGAAAATCTGATAGCATAACTGAGTACTATAAGAAATTCTATAGAATTGTGAATGAGCTAATATCCTATGGAAGAGTCTTCAGTACCTATGAACTGAATGACAAATTCTTAAGATCCTTATCAAAGGATTGGGATACAAAGATCTATGCCATAAGAGAAGTGGCTAAATTGGCAGAGATATCTCCTCCAACCCTGTTTGGAAAGTTGCTATCCTATGAAATACAACTTATGGTAAGGAAGGAGGAGGAAAGAAACTCAAGAGGAGAGCATAGAGAAAAGACTGTGGCATTCAATGCAGAAGCCACTAGAAAGAATAGGAGGAAATCACCATCTCCTCCTAAGGAAGTTACAGAAGATAGTTCTGAAAGTTCAAACAAGGGTTCTGAAAGCTGTGATTCAGATGCAGATTTTGCTGCATTCACAAGACAATTCCAGAGGTTCTTGAAGTAGAAGCAGTGGAAGTCTAGGCCTTCCCCATCACAGCAAGTTGATGACTATTATAAGAAGAAAAGGTCATCAAGGAAAGAGAATAGCAGATCAAAACCCAGCAAAGCCACTACTTCAAAGATTGTCTATTATTGTTGCAATAGGCCTGGACATGTAGTGGCTGATTGTCCTGACAAGAGAAAGGAATCTTCAGAAAAGAAGAAGACTTATCAGAAAGGCAAAAAGGAGAAATCCTTTGTAGCAAAGAAAGATAAAAGTCTGTCAGACCAGTCAACTTCAGAATCAGGATCTGAAGCTGAAGCATATATTGGACTATATGCTGCATCTGAGGAAGAGGAGTTTATGTAGTTGCTAGACTCCATCAATGAACATCAATGCATGGGGTTGATGACAAGATCAGAAGAGGACATATGCCAGAATCAGTCTGGTCCTAATGAGGTAAAATGTCCTTCCAGTACATCTGTTTGTAGTACAAGTGAAGAATCAACTACATCTGCATCAAGTGATGAAGATGCATCTGAATCTGAAGGAGATGTCTATCAATTGATAGACAAGTATGGGGACTTGTTGCAGGCCCTTAAGAAAAGCAAGAACCTGGTTAAAACTCAGGCTCAGGAAATTGCTGAACTAAGGGGTGCAACAACTGAATTAGAAAAAGTCCTTGATCAAAAATTAAATGAAATTGCCAAGCTGAAGAATATAACTATTATTCAGATGGGCACAATTAATTATACTAATGATCAAGTGAAGAGTCTGGAGGCCAGACTTAGAATTGAAAGGGATTTAGTGGCTAGTTACTCTAAGCCAAAATCTGTCTTACCCTTGATAGATGAATTTGTCACTCAGAAGGGTAAGGCTGGATTAGGATTTAAAGGTAACTCCAGGGCTGGCAGATTCAAGAGAAAAGGCAAAGCCCTTATTCAGCCACTAAACCTTTCAGTCCCCATAAAGTTTAGTAAGGTGAAATTGCCTTCTAACATATATGATCATGAAGACATTCAAGGTCATATTAAGTCTAATGTTCTGAAGAACAAGGGTGTAAATGCAAGCAGGCCTACCTATGGTCATAAACCCAATGATTTTAAGAAATCAGTAGGTGAAGTTGCAACAGCACCAGCAATGAACAGAAATTCTTCTAACAAGGATGTATCTAGATCTAGATACAATAAGTTTGAATGTTGGTGCTGTGGCAAGAGAGGCCATTTTGCATTAGACTGCTGGTATAACACAAGTGTTATAAAGAATAAGAGTCTACCTGTTAGAAGAGGCTATGATAACTTTATTAATGCTAACCTGAACCAATGACCCAAGACTTACTTGGGTTCTAAGGGTAAGTAATTCTGTATTGCAGGTGAATCCAAGTAACCATGCCCCTATATGGTACTTGGATAGTGGTTGTTCCAGGCACATGACTGGAACAAAGGGGCTGCTGAAGGAGTATTCATCTGTCAAAGATGGACCTAAAGTGATCTTTGGTGGATCTGAGAAGGGAGTCATCAAAGGGTTTGATCAAATGACTCAACAGGTATAACCAAGAGGATGGACAAGCTCTCCATTGCTGAAGCTTCAAAGGAAGATGGAGCATTGGAAAATGAAGGCTGCTGTCCAGGGGGAGTACAAGAGATAATGGAAGCTGATGAAAACCAAGAGGTTCAGCAGAATGAAGAAGCTGGAGATGCTCAACCTGAAGGGAATCTTCCTCCAGCTATAAGATATCTAAGAGATCATCCTGCTGATCAGATAATTGGTGATCCAAGACAAGGAGTGCAAACTAGAAGCAAAAATCAAAGCACAATTTTGCATTCAAGTTTCTTGTCTCAAATGGAACCTAAGAAGTTTGAAGAAGCTATCCAAGACCAGCACTGGATTGATGCTATGCAAGAGGAGCTGAATCAATTCAGAAGGTGCAAAGTCTGGGAGCTTGTTCCTAAACCAAGAGGCCACAACATAATTGGCACTAAGTGGATCTATAGGAACAAGCTAGATGAAAGTGGGATAATAGTGAAGAATAAAGCAAGATTGGTTGCAAAAGGATACAGGCAGGAAGAAGGGATTGACTTTGATCAAACCTTTGCTCCAGTAGCAAGGCTGGAGGCTATCAGAATATTCCTTGCCTATGCAGCCTATCAAGACTTCAAAGTATACCAGATGGATGTGAAGTCAGCATTTCTGAATGGTGATCTTAAAGAAGAAGTATATGTAGAGCAGCCATCAGGTTTTGTAGATCCTCTTAAACCTGATTCTGTGTATAAGCTTAGGAAAGCTTTGTATGGGTTAAAACAAGCTTCAAGGGCTTGGTATGAAACCCTGTCTACCTTCCTCATTGAGAATAAATTCTCAAGAGGAAAGATAGACAAAACTCTATTCCTTAGGGAATCCAAAGGTAAGATCATCTTAGTTCAGATCTATGTTGATGACATAATCTTTGGATCTACTGAAAACAACCTTTGTAAAAAGTTTGCCAAACTTATGCAAGGGAAGTTTGAGATGAGCAGTATGGGAGAACTTAAGTTCTTCTTGGGACTCCAAGTAAGACAGAATGATGATGGATTGTCCATATCCCAGTCTAAGTTCACCAAAGAATTAATTAAGAAATATGGTATGGAGTCATCCTCCACCATGAGAACTCCTATGGGAACAAGCATCCCTATATGCAAAGATGAGGCAGGTAAACCTGTTGATGAGTCATTGTATAGAGGAATAGTTGGGTCTCTACTATATCTTACTACTAGTAGACCAGACATTATGTATGCAACATGTGTCTGTGCTAGGTACCAAGCCTGCCCTAAAGAATCTCATTATACTGCAGTCAAAAGGATTCTGAGATATCTAAAGGGCACTCCTAATCTAGGCCTTTGGTACCCTAGGAATAGAGATTTTCTACTAACAGGCTATTCAGATGCAGATTTTGCAGGATGTAGAGAGGACAGGAAAAGTACTACAGGTACTTGTCAATTCCTGGGAGGAAGACTAATATCATGGAGTAGTAAGAAGCAGACCAGTGTGGCAATTTCCACAGCTGAGTCAGAGTATGTTGCTGCTGGAAGCTGCTGTGCACAGCTATTGTGGATGCAGCATCAGCTTAAGGATTATGGTATTCAGGTAAGTAGAACACCCCTTTTATGTGATTCTAAGAGTGCTATTTCTATTGCTAATAATCCAGTTTCTCATAGTAGAACTAAGCATATAGAAATCAAATACCATTTTCTTAGAGAACATGTAGAAAAAGGAGACATCTCATTGGAATTTGTAAAAACAGATTATCAAATAGCAGATGTATTTACTAAGCCTTTAGATGAAACTAAATTCAATAAATTCAAAATTGAATTAGGTATGTTAACCATTGATTAATGTATTAACAAAATCATTAACAATGCAATTGAAGTGGTATGTAAGTAAGTAAAAGTAATAACAACATAATCAAGTGTTAAAAAGGACACATTGAAGTAACACTTACAAGTGGTGTTGAACCAACAGAAATTGGCTAAGTAAGAATGTGTCGACACATTCAGTAATTATGTGTCGACTCAGAGAAATAATGTCGACAAGTCAGAAATATTGTGTCGACACAGAGAATATGTGTCGACACTTAAGAGTTATATTGTCGACTTAACCAGAAATGTAATGTCGACTCAACCAGGAAAATGGTGTCGACACTTACAGAATATGTATCGACACTTATCCTTTGAGTCGACACAGAATCTCTGACTATCTATTATGTATCCAAGGTGTCGACGTAACCACAAATTGGTGTCAACACATAGTAGGCTGAAGTAATGTCGAGACAATAGAAGTTTGTGTCGACACATTCCGTCTGTGTCGACACATTTAGTCTGTGTTTGGCGCCTTTTGAACTTCTTTCAACAGAAGGTATAAATAGGTGAAAAACGCTTTCTGTCGACACGCTTCCCAGGTTTTCGAGACTAAAACCCTGTGTCGACAGTCTATCTTTCTCTCTTCTCTCAAGCTTTCTCGACGAATCGATGGCGCCAAGGATGGAAGACAACGTCAATGAGGGGTATGAGTTGGTGCGCCAGGCCTTTGCAGATGCGCCGCCAGATATTCAAGGGGTTATCACCCTCCTCTCCGAGTCAGGGTTAGAATTTCTAATCTCAGAGCCAACTAAAATCTGGAAGAAGGAGGTGCACGAGTTCTTTATCTCTGCATCAGTCCACTCAAAAGGCCTCAAGATTAAGTCCAATGTTCAAGGGACTAAGGTGAAGATTACTCCAAGAACTTTAAGAAAGATCTTTCAATTACAAGTAGTTGAAAATGAAGAGGAAGTTCCTAGTTCTAAGACAAGGGAAGCCCTTCAATGGTGTGGACTGGACTCGAGTATGAAGATTGGAGCTGCATTCAACAGGAAGGGTATGAATCAGCAAGGGAAATTCTTGTCTGAAGTTGTTGGGAAAGTAATCCTCTGCAAGACAGGTGGACATGATAGGATTTCTGCCTATATGTTCAGCCTTATGATCAGGATTGTTTTTACAATTCCTACTGATTGGTCAGGAGTACTCTTTGACAAGATCAAAGAAGGAATCAAGAAGCCAAACATGGCTAGAATCATGAGCTTATATCTCATTGGAGTGATCCCTGAAGTGATGCAGCAACTGCCAGGGACTAAGATCAATCATATGAGAAGGATGGATATGAGACTGTTCTCTAGGTGGGATAGGGTGCTGTCCAAGGATGTGCCTGAAGAGAGCAGGCCAGACACCCCTGTGAAATCCCCTTCTCAAACTCAAGAAACTGAACAACAATAAGAAGACCCACTAAGGACACAGGTTGAAGAACAGCCTGACTCAACTATACTACAGCAAGTGTCAACACCTGCACAGATACAGGGGGAGCCAGTTCACTCTCCAGCTCAAAATGTATCTACTCCTGATCAGGTACAAGTGTAGGGGGAGCTAATGTATTTTACTATAAAAGACATTGCTCATATTCTTATTACTGCACAGGTTCAGGGGGAGCTGTTGTCAGTACAAGTGCAAGAGGAAGCACAGTTAGACTTATCTCAAGATTTAACTGCTGCTGAAGTTACAGCTCAACTGGAATTTACTCTGGAGGAGTTATTCCCTGATGCTGATACTACTACAGATAAAGAAGGAGGAGGACAAGAAATTGAGAAGTCCATAGGTATGGAAATTGATCAGGAAGCTGAAGTTGAGCCACAGGTTGACGGGGAGCCAGTGAATGTTGAGACTGAGCAACAGGTCACTGGGACAGATACACTTCATTCTCCTCAAGAAAGAATTCACCTAGATACTTCATCTGATACTGAAACTGAAGAAGCCAGGCTGGCCAAGAAAAGAAAACTTGTTGTCTTTAAGAGAAGAAGCAAGAATTATAAGCAGGCTTTACAGACAACACCTCAACAAGCATCTCCTGCCTTTGATCATAACAAGTTTATGATAGATCTACAAGTGAAATTGGATGAACAAAGAATGGCTCTGGAAAAGTATGTTGATGAAAATAGCAAGTCTATGCAGATTGACTTAGCTCAGGATATAAAGTCCATCCAGTTGCAAGTCAACATGCATAAGACAGAAATGACAGATTGCTTTCAAAAGGGAGGCCATGCTGTGGTTTATCTTGCTCAACAACAGGAGGCTATTACTAAAAAGGTAGATGATGTTGCCCTGAAGCAAAGCTATGTATTGGAAAATCAGTTAAGAATGAATGATAATTTAACTGAATCTCATCATGAGATAATAGAGGAAGTGAAAAAAATTGTTCCAGGCCTGCCTGCAGATAAAACAAAAGAAAAGGAAGAGTTTAATAAGCAATTTCAAGATGCCATTGCCTCAGTACAAACTGCTATCTCCACCTGCCAACAGGAAATATCAACCAAGCTGCAAAAATTGAAACCATTTTTCAAAGAAGGTATAAATTATCTAGATGGATAGATAAGGTTTCAGAAGGATGATCTTAGAGATCATATGACAAGAGAAGTCATAAAGGGGGAGAGGTTATTGATTCATGCAGGCCAGGAGCACTCTAAATGGGTGACAAATAGTATAAGAGCCACCTTGGGATGTCCACCCTTGTGTGATGATGATATGATGGCTGAATCAGGCATTCAAGCAAGACTACTTGAAGGCAACCAACCTGAGGTTGCCCAAGTTATTTACCCCCCTTCTGATCTTGAAATTCTGGATAAGCAAGTGCAAGATATGTATAGTCCTCCAAAGGATGTGCATAATGTTGTGATTGAGAAAGTTGAGATGCCAGAGGCCTTTCTGAAAGAACAGCAAGATGTTCTATTAGCAAAGAAGAGATTTAGAGAGCAGGCTGCACTCAAGCCAGATTATGAGCAGTGGAGTCCTACTTCAAGGAACATAATACTCACTGCATGGAAGGCTGTACAAGACAAAGTTCATGAAAGAGGGAAGTGGTACAATGAGATAGAATGGCAGAAGTATGAGGCAAGACAGGAAGCAATAGTACAATTCAGAAGGAAAGCTAAGCTGGGGAGGCTGCCACCAGATGCTAAGGAGCCAAGCAAATACTTCCCAAAGCCTTTTCACTATTTTGAAAGGCAAAGGCTCAAGGAAGAAGCTAAGAAGAAAGCTGATCTAAAAGGAAAGAAGATAGCTGAAGAATCAGAAGCTCCTGTGACAGCTAAAATTCAATCTGGCAAAGGGATTATCATTACAGAGCCTGATCAATCCTGATTATGTTTTAGTTCCTTCATAATGTTTTGTAATGTTGTGATGTGATCATTAAATGTAAAACAATGTAATCAAACATTACCCAGTAATAAACAAAATTTTGTTTAAATCTGTGATAGATTGTTTTATCTATGATGTTTTTGTTTATTATTTTGTTTATAATTAAGTATCCCTGTGTTTTTGTCATATATCATCATTTAGTACTGTTTATAAATGGTGTATATCATTGGCTATAAGGGTTATGACTTCTCCAAATAGGGGGAGATTGTTGGGTACATTGGAAAATGTGTACCTGATTTGAAGAAGCCCAACCTAGCTCAATGATATACATCAAAGTGTATTTGATGTTGTTTTGAGTTGACATGTGCAGGTGAAGAATTGATAAAGTATGCAGAAAAAATTCTAAGTCCAAGTGTCGACACAGAGAAGGATGTGTCGACACATAGAAGAAAGTAGTCGACACAACACTGGGAAGCAGTGTCGACACATAGCAGTTAGTCTACAACTACACTGGGAAAAAGTGTCGACACAGAGGAAATATGTCGACACATAGCAGTTAGTCTACAACAAATACTGGGAAAGTGTGTCGACACAGAAGAAGTAAGTCGACACAACACTGGGAATTTGTGTCGACACAGAAGAAAAGCGTCGACCTCAACATTAGGAAAATGTGTCGACACAGAAGAATATAGTCGACCTCAAGTTTGTCTACACCAGCAGAATGTGTCGACACATTGTGATTGAGTCGACACATTATAGCAGTGTTAGAAGAAGACTGTGTCGACACCTGAAGGCTAAGTCGACACTTACTAAGTTATGATTCTACAACAACTGTGTCGATACACAGGACTTGTGTCGACACACTGAAGAGTCAAGACCAAGTTATTTTCAGAAGAAGCTGTGTCGACTCAAAGGCAACTTAGTCGACATCACTGAAGACTGTGTCGACACCAAAGTCAATTATGTCGACACAGATAGACAGATGGTCTCGACACTTTCTGACAGATTGTCTCGACAACTTGTGGTTCAAGACTAAGGCACAGGACTTGTTTGAAGACTTGACAGCTGTGGGTTGCCACCGGTTAACTGAAGCTGTCAGACTTGTCAGAAAACGGTTAGAAACCGGATCAGCCGGTTACCATGAAGAAAGTCTATAAATAGACAGATTCAGAAGGAGAAAGTAACTTTTGAAAACATTGATAAGAATCAAAAAGTTGAGAAGGATTACAATCCAATTCATTTCAAGAAAGTGCTTGGCACTTAAGAAGATCTTCTCCGGAAGATCAAAGAAGACTATCTAAGGATAGATCAAAGAAGAGTTCTAATCAGAATTCAGAAGAATCATTCAAAGTGCTGGATAGAGAGAGATCAAGCCAGAATTTGAAGAAGAAGAAAGAAACCACCAGTGGATTCTCAAGAAGCTGTTTGGAAATCAACTCAGCTAAGTTCATATTCAAGAAACTTTGAAGAAAGCTCAGATACAGTTGATTTCATCAGCTGATCAAGAATTGTCTTGGCCTTTTCTCTCTCAATTTAGGCAAGACAGTTAAATAATCTTTTCTATATTTCTGTAGGATTTGTTTACACAGATCTGAGTTGTAAGCCTGTGTTATAAAGGCTGAGTATAGGAGTGTTGAACTCTGAGTGGTAGGGCTGTTTGCCTGAGTGTAGGAGAAGGGTCTTCTCTGAGTTGTAGGCCTTGGGGCAAGGCTGAGGTAGGGCTGTTGTGCCTGAGTTGTAGGAACCAGTTGGGTTCTGAGTTGTAGGATCTGTTGATCTGAGATTAGTGGAAGTTTGGCCGAATCTAGCATACTGCTAGATAGGTGAAGGGGGAAAGTGGATGTACCCAGACCTTGGGGAACCACTATAAATCATTGTGCAATCTGTGATATTTTATTTTCTGTGATTGCTGTGATTATTGTGTTAGCCATTGAATTGAATTCTGCCTAAAAGTTTTTATAAAAAAGTAGAACCTATTCACCCCTCCCCCTCTAGGTGTTTAGGTTGTCTTGAAAGTAAAACTATCAGACTTGTCAGAAGACAGTTAGAAACCTGATCAGCCAGTCACCAAAAAGAAGGTCTATAAATAGACATATTCAGAAGTAGAATAAACAGTTAGTTTTTATTGAGAAGCAACACACCTACAAACTGATTAAGGAATCAAATCAAGAAAGTACAAGGCACTGAAGAAGATCTTCATCAGAAGATCTAAGAAGACATTCTGAAGGGTTCAACCTCTCAGGATCAGTGTAAGGAGAATTCGTCCTAGAATTCTGAAGAATTTCCAAAGGGATTGGATAGAGAGGGATCCAGCCGTTTGAAGATCAAGAAGGAAGCTATTACAGGTTTCTCAAGAAGCTGTTTGGAAATCAACTCAGCTAGTTCAGATTCAAGAAACTTTGAAGAAAGCTAAGTTTTAGTTGATTTCATCCATCAGCTGATCAGGTGCTGTCTTGTCCTTTCTCTCTCAAGAAGGGCAAGATTCTATAAAACTCTTTTCTAAATTCTGTAGGATCTATTAATATAGATCTGAGTTGTAAGCCTATGTTATAAAGGCTGTGTGTAGGAGAGTTAATCTCTGAGTTGTAGGTCTTGAATAAAGACTGAGGTAGGGCTGAATTGCCTGAGCTGTAGGAGTGTGGTATCACTCTGAGTTGTAGGAATCCATTTTGGATTCAGAGCTGTAGGATCTGAGGATCTGAGTTAAGGAAGGGAGTTTGGCTGAATCTAGCACACTGCTAGATAGGCGAAGGGGGAAAGTGGATGTACCCAGATCTTGGAGAACCACTATAAATACTTGTTGCAATCTGTGATGTGTAGTTCTAGATTGTGTGATTATGATTGCTAAAGTAGCTGCAGAACTCATAGACAATAGTTTTTAATTATTTAATCATTCTGCCTTAAGTTTGAAAAGAAAATAAGAACCTATTCACCCCCCCTCTAGGTGTCTAGGTAATTTTGAAAGTAAAACTATCAAGTGGTATCAGAGGGAGGTTGCTCAAAGTAAGACTTAACAGTCTGAGTTAGATCTAAAGGCAGAATCAAGAATCAAGAAAATGGGTTCAGGTGAGAATCACAAGGAGTTGGGATCTATGAAGCTTCCCATCTGCAGAAAAGAAATCTTTGGAATCTGGAAGGAAAGGGTTAGGATGTTTATGGAGGCCTCAGACCCAAGAATTTATATCACAGTGAAAGAAGGTCCATACATTCCAATGAAGATTTCTGTTTTAGATGCAAATGAGGAAACTCCTAAGGATTTTTCAGAAATGACAAAGGAGGAAATCATCATAGCCACTATGGACAAGAGAGCTTAAAACATCATAGTAAGTGCAGTAGATGATTCCACTTTCCAAAATCTGTTACATTGCAAGACTTCCAAAGAGATGTGGGACACCTTGATTGTCTATATGGAAGGATCTGAAGAAGTAAGACAAGACAGAAAATCAATGCTTAACCAAGAATATGAGAGCTTCAGACAAGGAAAGTCTGATAGCATAACTGAGTGTTATAAGAAATTCTATAGGATTGTGAATGAACTGATGTCCTATGGAAGAGTCTTCAGTACATATGAGCTGAATGACAAGTTTCTCAGATCTTTAACAAAGGATTGGGATACCAAAATATGTGTTATTAGAGAAGTGGCCAAGTTAGCTGATATTTCTCCTCCAACCTTGTTTGGAAAATTGCTTTCATATGAAATGCAATTGATGTCTAGGAAGGAGGAAGAAAGAAGTATAAAAGGTGAGCATAGATCTGTGGCTTTCAAAGTTGAAGCTACTAGAAAGAAAAGGAGGATGTCTTCATCTCCTCTCAAGGAAGCTACAGAAGAAATAACAGAAAATTCAGATAGTCAGAAATCTGGGAGCAGTAAATTAGATACTGACTTTGCTACCTTTACAAGACAGTTTCAAAAGTTCTTGAAAAAGAAGTAGTGGAAGTCCAGGCCCTCCACATCACAGCCAGTAGATGAGTACTATCAGAAGAGAAAATCCTCAAGAAATGAGAGAAACAGAACTAAGCCCAGCAAAGCCATAACTTCTAAGATTGTTTGTTATTGCTGCAATAAGACTGGACATATGGTAGCTGAATGTCTAGAAAAGAGAAAGGAGTCAGTAGACAGAAAAAGGACTCAACACAAGGGCAAGAAGGAGAAATCTTTTGTTGCAAAGAAGGATAAGAGTCTTTCAGATCAGTCCACATCTGAGTCAGAATCTGAAGCAGAAGCATGCATAGGATTGTATGCAGCCAATGAAAAAGAGGAATTTCTGCAACTGATGGATTCCATTCATGATCAAGAAGACAAGGAATGCATGGGTCTGATGGCTGAGTTAGAAGATAACCAATGCCAGGATCAGCCTGGTCCTAGTAAGGTACAAAAGGTTTCTAGTTCTTCTGATTTTAGTACTGGTTCAGAGTCAGATTCATCTACATCAAGTGATGTGAATGGATCTGAATCTGAAGGTGATATTCATCAGTTGATGGATGAATATGGGGTCTTGTTGCAGGCTCTTAAGAAAAGCAAGAATCTAGTCAAAATTCAGGCTCAGGAAATTGCTGATCTTAAGGTGGCTACAACTGAGTTTGAAAAAGTGATGGATCAAAAGTTAAATGAGATTGCCAAACTGAAAAATATAACCTATATTCAGATGGGCACAATCAAATATAACAATGATCAAATTAAGAGTCTGGAGGCCAGACTAAGAATAGAAAAAGATTTAGTGGCTAGTTACTCTAAGCCAAAATCTATCTTACATTTAATAAATGAGTTTGTGGCTCAAAAGGGTAAGGCAGGATTAGGCTTCAAAGGTAACCCCAGGGCTGCCCAATTCAAAAGAAAAGGCAAAGCTCCTGTCCAGCCTCTAAACCTTTCAGTCCCAGTTATGTTTAGAAAGGAGCAAGTGCCTTCTAACAAATATGATCTTAAGAATATTCATGGTCATGTTAAGACTAATGTTCAGATAAACAATGGTGTAAATGCCAATAGGTCTACCCATGTTCATAAACCCCATGGTTATAAGAAATCTGTGGGTGAAGCTGCAGCAGCACCAACACTGGACAGAAATTCTTCTGTCAAGGGTGTATCAAGACCTAGATACAACAAGTTTGAATGTTGGTATTGTGGCAAGAGAGGCCATTTTGCCTTAGACTGCTGGCATAACACAAATGTAAGGAAGAACAATAGTCTACCAGTTAGAAGAGCTGCTGGTAGTCTTAATATGAATGGTGCTAACATGAACCAAGGACCCAAGACTTACTTGGGTTCTAAGGGAAAGTAATTCTATATTGCAGGAAAGTCCAAGTTGCCATGCCCCTATATGGTACTTGGACAGTGGATGTTCCAGTCACATGACTGGAACAAAGGGGCTGCTGAAGGAGTACACATCTGTCAAAGATGGACCTAAAGTAATCTTTGGTTGATCTGAAAGAGGAATCATCAAAGGGTTTGGTAATATTTCTTCAAACCAAATTACCATCACCCAAGTGGCTTATGTAAAAGGTTTGAAACATAATCTGATTAGCATAAGTCAGCTGAGTGATCTTGGATATGACATTTCATTTGTTAAGGATGGATGTCATATCAAAAGGTTAAGTGATCAAAAGATCATATTGACTGGGCATAGAAAGAGAAATGTTTATTGTCATAATTTTGTATGTGAGAACAAGGCTTCTCCCATCTATCTTGTGGCTAATGATAATGCATCTCATTGTGTCAAGTGGCACAAGAGGTTGGCTCATCTTAACTACAAGACAATTGGCCAACTCTTCAGCAAAGAGTTAGTGAGGAATGGTCCTCAAGTTAAGTGTATAAAGGAAGGGATATGTTCAGCTTGTCAAAAGGGCAAGCAGACAAAATCCTCCTTTCATAGTCTTGAAAACAAGGATTCTGTGAGGTGCTTATACCTCTTACATATGGATCTTTTTGGTCCTATGCCAGTTCATAGTCTAGGTAGGAAGGTCTACACTTTTGTGGTTGTAGATGACTATTCTAGATATACATGGGTGTTCTTTCTGAGACAAAAATCAGAAACCCCAAGTGTCTTACTTAGTTTTGTGAAACAAATTCAGAATGAACTAAACAGTACAGTGGTCAAAATCAGAAGTGACCATAGCACTGAATTTCAATCTGAAAGTATGACAAGATTATGTGAAGACTTTGGGATTTTCCAAGAGTTCTCCTCACCTAGAACACCTCAGCAAAATGGTATTGCTGAAAGAAAGAATAGGATATTGATTGAAGCTGGTAGAACTCTATTGAGTGACACCTCTCTTCCAGAATATTTCTGGGCTGAGGCAGTAAACACTGCATGTCATGTGATCAATAGGGCTTCTATCACCAAGTGCCATAAAAAGACTCCCTATGAAATTATGAAAGGTAGAAAACCAAATCTATCCTACTTTAGGATCTTTGGTTGCAAGTGTTATATACTTAACAATGGCAAGTCATATCTAATTAAGTTTGCTGCCAAATTCCAAGATGGGATATTTGTTGGGTACAGCATAAATAGTAAGACATATAGAGTCTTCAACTTGACTACTCAAGTTATAGAAGAATCTGTACATGTTGTGTTTGATGAATCAAGATTAATCAACTATGAGTTGCCTTGTAGTTCATACAGTCCAACAGGTATAAGCAAAAGGATGGACAAGCTTTCCATTGTAGAAGCATCAAATGCATATGAAGTAGTGGAAAATGAAGGCTACAGTCTAGGGGGAGTACAAAACTCTATAGAAGCTGATGACAACCAAGAAGTACAGCATGATGAAGGAGCTGGAGATGTTCAACCTGAAGGAAATCTACCTCCAGCCATAAGACATCTAAAAGATCATCCAGCTAATCAAATAATAGGTGATCCAAGTTAAGGAGTGCAGACTAGAAGCAGAAATCTGAGCACAGTCCTGCACTCAAGTTTCCTATCTCAAATGAAGCCTAAGAAATTTGAAGAAGCCATCCAAGACCAACATTGGATTAATGCAATGCAAGAGGAGCTTAATCAATTCAGAAGGTGCAAAGTCTGGGAGCTTGTTCCTAAACCAAAATACCACAACATCATTGGAACAAAGTGGATATTTAGGAACAAGATGGATGAGAGTGGTGTAATTGTAAAGAACAAAGCAAGACTTGTTGCTAAAGGATATAGGCAGGAAGAGGGAATAGATTTTGATCAGATATTTGCCTCAGTAGCAAGACTGGAGGCAATCAGGATGTTTCTTTCCTATGCTGCATACCAAGGATTCAGGGTATACCAAATGGATGTGAAATCAGCATTTCTGAATGGAGATCTAAAAGAAGAAGTCTATGTGGAACAGCCATCAGGTTTTGTAGACTCTCTTAAACCTGATTATGTTTTTATACTTAGGAAAGCTTTATATGGGTTAAAGCAAGCCCCAAGGGCTTGGTATGACACCCTGTCTACTTTCCTTATTGAGAACAAATTCTCAAGAGGCAAAATAGACAAGACTCTATTCCTTAGGGAGTCTAAAGGCAAGATAATCTTAGTCCAAATCTATGTGGATGACATAATTTTTGGGTCTACAGAGAACAACCTTTGCAAGAAGTTTGCCAAACTTATGCAAGGGAAGTTTGAAATGAGTAGTATGGGGGAACTTAAGTTCTTTTTGGGACTCCAAGTAAGACAGACTGATTATGGCTTGTCCATATCCCAGTCTAAGTTCACCAAAGAGTTGATAAAGAAATATGGTATGTAATCTTCCTCTACCATGAAATCTTCTATGGGAACAAATATGCTTATATGTAAAGATGATAGAGGTAAGCCTGTAGATGAGTCTTTGCACACCAAAACTAGGCCTTTGGTACCCTAGGAATAGAGATTTTCTACTAACAGGTTATTCAGATGCAGATTTTGCAGGCTGTAGAGAGGATAGAAAGAGTACTACAGGTACTTGCCAATTCTTGGGAGGAAGACTGATATCATGGAGCAGTATGAAGCAGACCAGTGTGGCAATATCCACAGCTGAGTCTGAATATGTTGCTGCTGGAAGTTGCTGTGCACAGCTATTGTGGATTCAGCATCAATTAAAAGATTATGGTATTCAGGTAAGTAGAACACCTTTATTGTGTGATTCTAAGAGTGCTATTTCTATTGCTAACAATCCTGTTTCTCATAGTAGAACTAAGCATATATAAATAAAATACCATTTTCTTAGAGAGCATGTAGAAAGAGAAGACATCTCATTGGAATTTGTTAAAACAGATTATCAAATTGCAGATGTATTTACTAAGCCACTCGATGAAACAAAATTCAATAAATTTAAAATTGAATTAGGAATGCTGACCATTGATTAGTATATCATCAAACAGAAATTGGCTAAGTAAAATGGTGTCGACACTTTCAGTGATAAAGTGTCAACTCAGTATAGTTATGTCGACTTGTCAGAGAATTAGTGTCGACACAGAGAATTTGTATCGACACAGAGAATTTGTGTCGACACAGAGAATTTGTGTCGACACTTAAGGGTCAAATAGTCGACTATTCCAGAAATGTAGTGTCGACTTCACCAGAATAATGGTGTCGACACTTACAGATTTTGTGTCGACACTTGTACTAGGAGTCAACACAGAATTTCTGATGCTCTACTATGTCTCTCTTATGTCGACATATCCTCAATTGGTGTCGACGCACAGTAGTCAACATTGATGTCGAGACAGTAGAAGTTTGTGTCGACACATTTCATCTGTGTCGACACATTTAGTCTGTTTTTGCCCGACTTTTGACCTTCTTTCATTAGAGGGTATAAATAGGTCAAGAACGTATTCTGTCGACACGCTCACAAGGTTTTCGAGACTAAAACCCTGTGTCGACATTCTCTCTCTTCTCTCCAGTTTTCTCATCTTTCCAATGGCGCCAAAGGTTGAGGATAATGTCAATGAGGGATATGAGCTGGTTAGGGCTGCGTTCGGCAATGCCATGCCTGAAATAAAACAGGTGATATCTTATCTTGCTGATAATGGATTGGAATATCTGGTTTCTGAACCCACCAAAATCTGGAAGAAGGAGGTACTTGAATTTTACACTTCAGCATCATTGGATTCTTCTGGACTCAAGATCAAATCCACAGTTCATGGAACCAAGGTGAAACTTACTCTACGGAGTTTAAGAAAGATTCTTCAATTACCAAGCATTGAGAATGTAGAAGAGGTCCCAGTCTCTAAGACAAGGGAGGCTCTACAATGGTGTGGATTGGATCCAACCGTCAAAATTGGAGCAGCCATCAACAGAAAAGGAATGAATCCACAAGGCAAATTTCTATCTGAAGTGGTTGGGAAGGTGATTTTGTATAAACCTGGCAGCCATGATAGGATTTCGGCCTTAATGTTTAACCTCATGACAAGGATAATCTTCAGGGTTAACACAGACTGGTCAGCAGTTGTGTTTGATAAAATCAAGGAAGGACTTAAGAAGCCAAATCTGGCTAGGATTTTGAGTCTATATCTGGCTGGACTCATCCCAGAGGTCATGCAACAAATTCCTGGGACTAAGATCAATCACATAAGAAAAATGGACATGAGATTATTCTCAAGATGGGATAGAGTTCTATCCAAAGAGGTGCCTGATGTGGATAGGCAGGACACACCAGAGAAATCCCCAGGTCATGATCAAAGTACTGAACAACTTCCAGGAGATCAAGTGAGAGAGCAGGCTGAAGACCAGACTGAGTCTACTCAAGTCCAGGATGAATCTTTACCTGCACAGGTGCAGGGGGAGCAAGTTTATTCTCCTGCCCAGGACATTCCTAACACTGAACAAGTGCAGGGGGAGCAGATTTCTGAACAAGTGCAAGAGGAAGAACAAATAGATTTATCAAAAGATTTGCACACTGCTGGCCTAAATGACTCATCTTCTGCTCAGGCACAAAAGGAATTCACTCTAGATGAGTTGTTTCCTGATGTTGAAATTGCTACTGATAGAGTTGAGGAGGAGCAAGAAATTGAGAAGGAGCTCGAAATTGAGGGGGAGCAAGTGATTGTTGACAAAGATCAACATGTCACTGAGACAGATATTCCTCCTTCACCTCCTGAAAGAGTTCAGATTGAAAGCTCTTCAGAATCTGAATCTACAGAAGCCAGAGTGGCAAAGAAAAGGAAGCTCATGGTCTTCAAAAGAAGAAGTCATAGCTACAAGCAGGCTCTACAGACTTCAACTCACCAATCTTCATCTGATTTTAATTACAACAAGTTCATGGTAGATTTGCAGGTAAAGCTAGATAATCAGAGATTAGCCTTAGAGAAATATGTTGATGAAAGTCATAAAAATCTTCAGTTTGATCTGGCTCAAGATATAAAGTCTATAAGATTTGAAGTCAATCAACATAAAAGAGAAATGACTTATTGTTTTACAAAAGGGGCACATGTTGTTGTATATCTGGCCCAACAACAAGGGGAAATGAAGAAAGAAATAGATGCTCAATCTATTAATCAAGGATACATTCTTGAAAATCAGAAACGGCTAAATGACAATCTGACAACTGCCAACACAGATATTCTTGCTCAATTTCAAACAACCATGTCTAAATTGACTGAAGCTAAGGCAGCTGAAATGCTAGCATATGACACTAAGTTCCAAACTACTTTAGACTCAGTTCAGTCAGCCATAACCACTTCCCAGAAGGAAATTACTGCAAAACTTAACAAGTTGAAACCCTTCTTCAAAGATGGCATTAATTATCTAGATGGTCAGATCAGATTTCAGAAGGACGATCTCAGAGATCATATAGCAAGAGAAGTCCTAAAGGGGGGAGAGGGTACTTATTTCTGCTGGCTCAGAACATGCCAAGTGGGTCACTAACAGTATCAGAGCCACATTGGGATATCCACCCCTTTGTGATGATGATAATATGGCAGAGTCAGGAGTACAGCCACAAGGTCTACTTGAAGGCAACCAACCAGAGGTTGCTCAAGTCATATACCCCCTGCAGATTTTGACTTGATTCATCAGATGGTGCAAACTATGTATAGTCCTCCAGAGGAGGTTTCAAATTTTATACTTGGAAAAGTAGACATGCCTGAAGCTGCAATCAAGGCTCAGCAAGAGGCTCAACTATCAAAGAAGAGATTTAGGGAGCAAGCTGAACTAAAACCTGATTTTGAACAGTGGAGCCCTACCTCTAGAAACATCATACTAACTGCCTGGAAAGCTGTAAAAGATCAAGTCCATGAAAGGGGCAAGTGGTACAATGAACAAGAATGGCAGAAGCATGAAGGCAGACAAGAGGCTATTGTTCAGTATAGAAGGAAAGCTAAGATGAGAAAGCTACCTCCTGATGATGTGGAGCCTAGCAAATACTTTCCCAAGCCATATCACTACTTTGAGAGACAAAGACTGAAGACTGAAGCTCAGGAGAAGGCTGATCTTAAAGGCAAAAAGCCCATGGAAGAAACTGAACCTTCTGTCCAGGCACAAGTACAACCTGGAAGAGGAATTGTTATAAAGGAGCCTGATCATTCTTAGTCTAAGATGTCTTAGTCTTAGTTTAAAAATGTGTAATGTGAAACATTCAGTGTTAAACATTTTGTAAACAATCATTTTGACATAATACACAAAATCTTGCTCTTTAGTTAATTTTTGTGTATATCTTTTTATCTCTGTGATGAATCTGTGCAAATGTTTTGATTGTTAATATTTTCTGTAATATTAAGCTTATATACATCATCATCATTTTGTTTATTATTATCATAAGTGGTGTATATCATTAGCTAATATGGGTTATGACTTCTCCAAATAGGGGGAGATTGTTGGGTACATTGGAAAATGTGTACCTGATTTGAAGAAGCCTAACTTAGCATAATGATATACATCAAGGTGTATTTGATGTTGTTTAAGTTAAATATGTGCAGGTTAAAAGTATGGAAAAATTTCTAAGTCCATGTGTTGACACTAGAAGAAGATGTGTCGACACTTCAGGAAGATTGTGTCGACACTTCAAGAAGACTGTATCGACACAGAGAAAATGAGTCGACATTAACTGTGTCGACACCAAGAGACTGTGTCGACACACAGAGGCAGAGTCGACAATATTTGTGTCGACACTAGAAGACTGAGTCGACACATATAGGCAGAGTCGACAAAAGCTGTGTCGACACCTGAAGGCAGTGTCGACACATACTATGTTCTGAATCTACATCAACTGTGTCGACACACAGGACTTGTGTCGACACATTGCCAAGTCTAGACCAAGTCATTTACTGAAGAATGATGAAGTGTTTGAGTCGACACAAATACTCAGTGTCGACTCATTCTCAAGTTGTAGTATGCAGAAGCTGAGTCGGCTTAAAGGCAAACTTGTCGACTTCACTAGAGGCTGTGTCGACACCGAGTTACTTGTGTCGACACATATAGACAGATGGTCTCGACACTTTCTGACAGACAGTCTCGACACTTTGCTGTCCAAGTCAAAGGCACAAGATCTGTTTGAAGACTTGACAGCTATGGGTTACATCAGGTTAATTGAAGCTGTCAGACTTGTCAGAAGACAGTTAGAAACCTGATCAGCCGGTCACCAAAAAGAAGGTCTATAACAAGACAGATTCAGAAGTAGAATAAATAGTTAGTTTTTATTGAGAAGAAACACACATAAAAACTGATTAAGGAATCAAATCAAGAAAGTGCAAGGCATTGAAGAAGATCTTCAGCAGAAGATCTAAGAAGACATTCTGAAGGGTTCAACCTCTCAGGATCAGTCTAAGGAGAATTCATCCTAGAATTCTGAAGAATTTCTAAAGGGATTGGATAGAGAGGGATCCAGCCGTTTGAAGATCAAGAAGGAAGCTATTACAGGTTTCTCAAGTAGCTGTTTGGAAATCAACTCAGCTAGTTCAGATTCAAGAAGCTTTGAAGAAAGCTAAGTTTCAGTTGATTTCATCCATCAGCTGATCAGGTGCTGTCTTGTCCTTTCTCTCTCAACAAGGGCAAGATTCTATAAAACTCTTTTCTAAATTCTATAGGATCTATTAATATAGATCTGAGTTGTAAGCCTATGTTATAAAGGCTGAGTGTAGGAGAGTTAATCTCTGAGTTGTAGGTATTGAATAAAGACTGAGGTAGGGCTGAATTGCCTGAACTGTAGGAGTGTGGTATCACTCTGAGTTGTAGGAATCCATTTTGGATTCTGAGCTGTAGGATCTGAGGATCTGAGTTAAGGAAGTGAGTTTGGCTGAATCTAGCACACTGCTAGATAGGCGAAGGGGGAAAGTGGATGTACCCAGATCTTAGGGAACCACTATAAATACTTGTTGCAATCGATGATGTGTAGTTCTAGATTGTGTGATTGTGATTGCTAAAGTAGCTGCAGAACTCATAGACAATAGTCTTTAATTATTTAATCATTCTGCCTTAAGTTTGAAAAGAAAATAAGAACCTATTCACCCCCCCCCCCCTCTAGGTGTCTAGGTAATCTTGAAAGTAAAACTATCAACCATACTCCCAGTGACCATAAATACTCTCATGGTCATACTTGTTAGATGGTAGCACAACTTTCCTGAAAAGAATTGGAGGCTTGGAGGCTAGTGGCTGCACTGGAGTTTTGCCCTTCATTTTGGAATAGGCAGCTCTAGTTCTCCCTTTGAAGGCTAACCCCTTCTTACCCTTTTGGGAGGAGAAGGAATCAATCAAAGGTAATACTGAACATGACTTTGAGAACTTAGCCACTAGCTCTTTCTCCTTTTGGAGTTTACCTTCAAGATTTCTAATGTGGTCATTTTTGAAGGTGATTGTGCCCATCTGAATAACAGTGATGTTTTTCAGCTTGGTGACTTCTTTTATCTTCAGGTTCAGCATGTTTGTTGAGTTTGAAACATCCAGATTCAGAGAGGCAATCTCATCAGCCTGTCTTTTATCTAGGAGTCTGCTTCTCTTCAGTTCTTGCAGGAGTTCACCATAATCATCAATCAATTAATTGGCATCTCCTTCAGATTCAGAACCATCTTCATCTCTTGATGCAGATGCTTCTGAATCTGGACTAGTTACATAATCTGACACAGAAGGTGTAGAATGTACCTTACTAGGGCCAGATTGCTCCTAGCTGGGTCCTTCCTCAGTTAAAGCCATCAGCCCAAGGCAATGGCTGACTTCTTCTCCTTCTTCAGATCTGGCAGCATCATCAACTTCTCCAGTGATTGCAGCCAGCATCTCTAAGAAGTCTGTTCTACAGATTCTTCTTCAGTAGTAAATAGCCCAATGTAGGCTTCAGCTTCATCTACCTCTTCTGACTCTGATGATGAGGAGTCAGTCCAGCTCTTTTGCTTCTTGTCAATAAAGGACTTCTCCTTCTTGCCCTTCTACTGATGTTCCTTCTTTCCACCAGCATCCTTTCTTTTGACAAGGCAGTCGGCTATGTCATGCCCTGGCTTGCTGCAACAATAGCACACCACTTTATAAGAAGTATGTTTACTTGGTTTAGAGTCATACCTGTCCTCTTTAGAGGATTTCTTCTTGCCCTTATAGTAATCTTCTTTGGGATAAGAAGAAGAGGATGGTCTGCTTCTCCAGTGATTCTTCTTCATTAATTTCTGAAATTTCCCATAGAAGGAAGCAAAGTCTTCATCAGAAATGTGGCAGACTGATGTGCTTGTTTCTGAGCTTTCTGACTCAGAATTAGCAACTCTCCTTGGTGGAGAAGGAATCTTTCTCCTGCTCTTCCTTATGGCTTCAGCTTTGAAGGCCACTGACTTGTCTTTGATTGTAGGCTTGTTGATTTTCTCCTCCTCCTTTCTAGCAGTCAGCTGTATTTCATAAGAAAGAAGCTTTCCAAACAGGGTTGGTGGTGGAGTGTCTGCAAGTCTGACCGCTTATTTGATGGCATAGATTTTTGTGTCTCAGTTTTTAGTTAAAGACCTGAGAAACTTGTCATTCAATTCATAAGTGCTAAATACTCTGCCATATGTCATCAACTCATACATAATTCTGAAAAACTTCTCATAGCACTCAGCAATGTCATCTAACTTGTCCTGCCTGAAGCTTGCATACTCTTGATTGAGCATGGACTTCCTGTCCTCCCTCACTTCTTCAGTCCCCTCCATATAGACAACTAGTGTGTCCCACTACTCCTTAGATGTCTTGTAGTGGACTAGGTTTTGGAAGGTTGAGTCATCTATGTCACTAACAATAATGTTTTGTTCCCTCTTATCCAATGTAGCTAAGATGATTTCATCTTTAATCATCTCGGAATACTGCTTTGGAGTCTTCAGATTTGCATCAAGGGCTGATGTCTTCATTGGGATGAAGGGTCCTTTCTGTACTGTGATGTATATCCTAGGATCATATGCTTCCATGAAAAGTCTGACCCTTTCCTTCTAGATGCAAAAGGTCTCCATCCTACATAGAGGAAGTTTCATGGATCCAAGTTCTTTAGGATTCTCACTTAAACCCATTTTGGCCTTCTGATAGCTGCCCCTGGAGATCAACTCAGACTGTTAAGTCTATCTTGAGTAACCTCCTTCTGATACCACTTGAAATTCTTGATTTCAAGAATAACTAATCACCTAGAGGGGGGGTGAATATGTCCAATTTAAAAACTTAAGCAACTTATCGATTAAAATCACAACACAACAATCTTATCACAATCAATACTAGCACAGTATACAGCACAGTACACAGAGATTTATAGTGGTTCCCTAATTGATGGGTACATCCACTTTCCCCCCTTCGTCTATCTAGCAGTATACTAGATTCAGCAAAACATCCTTCTATCTTTCTCAGATCCTCAGATCTTACAGCTCAGAGCCCAACCGGCTCCTGCAACTCAGGAGCAAGCCCTACCACTCTGATCACCAAGATCCTACAACTAAAGTTCTTCCCAAGAACTCTACCTCAGAGTGACTCCACACTCCTACAGCTTAGGTAATCCTGCCCTACCTCAGTGTGAATCCACACACCTATAACTCAGGCAACTCCTGTCCTACCTCAATGTGAATCCACACACCTACAACTCAGGAAACTCCTGCCCTACCTCAGCCTTTATAACACAGGCTTACAACTCAGGCCTTAGCCTTACCACTCAGATTCAAAAAGAATCTTACACAGAAATATTAAAGAGAATGAATTACAGACACCAGAGAAAATTCTCTATACCTGTCTACCTGGACCGAGTAGATGTCAGCCCTAACTTCATCTTTATAACAACAAAATGATACAGCGATCTTGAAATGATGTCTGGCTTGTTCTAGAATCAACTAGTAGATGAATCTGCTTCTTCTTCTTCAGGAATATCTCTCGATCTGGATTGGGCAGATTTCAGCCCTTCCTTCTTTGATCCAGTGAATTGATCTTCAAATTATGGCTCAGCTTGGATCGAGAAGATAACTTTAGCTAGGGCACGCCTAGGCTGATTTCTCTCTTAGAGGATTACTCTGAACCTGTTGGAGTGGATGTTGATTGCACCAGCAAACTAAAAAGCCCTTCAGATTTGAACTTGAGGTTTTTGGCATATGCAACAATAGCAGATGAAGACGACAAACTCCGCTTCTCGTTTTTTTAAAGTTAATAAGAAATTAATCCAATAAGCATTCTTAGATCTCGATCTCTTCTACTATTTAAAATCTTGTCACATTGGCGAGATGATCGACACGTGTCTCAGTTTTAACGGTGGTTAAAACCTTAGCTTTATTAACTTGAGATTCACTGTAGACTGACAGCGACGTTAATGTCGATTTGCATCGAATTTGAACTTTGTTGACTTGTTGACTTTGCTGAGTCAGCATCATTCTAGACTTAGCCAAAATCAACTAACTTTTCTGAAATCCTGCGTTCGACGAACTTCAAGCTCAGCTCGACGAAATCTGAGCTCAGCTTGATGAAACAGTGAAGTTGAGATCGACGAATTCTCTCAGCTCAGTTCTTTCTTTAGGTGAAGGCTGAGGTCAACGAACTTCGAGCTCAGTTCGACAAAACCTGAGCTCAGCTTGACGAACAGTGAAGCTGAGATCGACGAATTCTCTCAGCCCAGTTCTTTCTTCAGGTGAAGGTTGAGTTCGACGAAATCTGAACTCCGATCGATGAAATCTGAACTCCGGTCGACGATTCTGATAGCTGAGTCCTTCTTATAGGTAAAAGCTAAGATCGACAAACTCTGAACTCCGGTCGACAAAATCTAAGCTCAGCTTGACAAATGGTAGACTCGGCGATTATGGACTTAGAAATTTCTTCAGCATTGCTTGATGGCATTGAGAGGGTTGAGTGAGCTTGCCTCACTCAATGATTCTGGGCTTAGCCGATTTTCTTCCTTTACAATACTGTCAGTTTTGACTGTCTTCCTTCTCTCAGCACTACTAGCTGAATGGCGTTAAGTGAGCTTGCCTCACTCAATGCTTTTGGACTTAGGTAGTTTTCTGAGTTTCCAGCTCCACCTTGAGTCCACCTGTCATTGTCTCTTGAACTAGCTGTCCAATCATTGTGACAAAGACTAACCTATATGCATGAACTTAACCATACATCAAATACAACTATGTCTATCTCATTGACACGTTTGACATCATCAAATCAGGGCAATTGGGATCAATGGACCCAACATCACCCTCTATTACTAAAGCTCTTTCTGTGCAACTCCTTTATTTTTCATGAGCGCAGGTGTGTCTAATCAATTATTTGATTAGTTCTCATGGGGGTTCTTTATTTTTCATGTTGAGGTCAGTTTGTTCGTACTCATTATTGATGTGTCTGCATTTGTTAATTTCTCTCCCGCGCACACATCAAATGCCAGAAGTCTTGACATGTTTATTTTGCTATGGGAGACCACCGCTGGAAGTGGAGCTGTTGAAATTTAGCTTCAAGTTGGAGCGTTTCTGAAACAGCTACGTTAGTCCAGTTTGTGTGCTACTCAGGATTGAAGGAGTTTTCTTATGATCTGTCCTTTGTCGAAGTTCATTCAGTCAGTTCCTTTGGCTTTTGGATCTTTGTGACCATTGGGGGCATTTTGGATTATGTCATGGGAGAGGCGTCAAGTTGGAGATTGCTATGTTGCCGCCCCTCCCTAATTTTCACCTATTTCCACTCTTGGAAGGCCCCGTTTTTGGAGACCACTAAATTTGTGGATCGTCTCTTTTGAAATTCATATATTCCAGCTTATTCCATTGATTGCGGGAATTTTTTTCTTTCTTGTTTTGATGGAGTCAGGCGGCCCTCCTCATCAATACCGATTTAGTCTTTCTCCCCCTATCTATTGAGGTGTCGGTTTCCCCCAGAGCAGACCAGAGAAATTTCGGCCAAGCAGGATTCGTAGAGAGGTCGGCCAACCCTGGCCGAACCCGAGGGCTTTCTTCCTCGCTGCTTCCACGTGTGAATTTCTTTGTGGTCCACGATGTCATCCTTGTTGTCTGGCTTCTTCCTTGTTAGAACTTTGTTGATGGGCTTCTTCATTGCTGCAGCATGCTCAGCTCACGGCCGCTGGCTCTTCTCTTATTATTGGATTTTCTTTCTCGTCGCTACGTGTATGACATGATCTTGGAGGATTCAAAAAAATCACCATAATTTACTCAGTTTATTTTTCCTCCATTTTATCTGTATTGCATGTTTGAGAAAAAAAATACATTTTTTTGTCTGCACGGTGGACGTACCCATTTTCAATTTCGGGGAACCACTTTAAATTTGGTGTTATTTTTTTGTGGTGTTTTCTTATTTTTCGTGCTTGTTCTATTTTGCTTCATGATCGCACTAATCTTTTATCATTACAATATTTTATTGGATCAGAAAAACTATCGCCTCTCGAACCGGTTTTTCATATATATATATATATATATATATATATATATATATATATATATATATATATATGTTAGGGATTGTACAACCCCGTATTCGATGAGCGGGTGTCCCTAGGATCAGTGTTTTGACAGATCTTCAGGTTCAAAGTCGCTCAAGAAGCAAGCCCCCCGACCCCAAGTATCCGCGAGCCAGGATCTTAGCGTCGAGTGAGGCGAGTTCACTCGACGCCTTCCCCCTTTGGCGTCGAGTGAGGTGAGATCATTCGACACCTTCTTCCTTTGGCATCGAGTGTGGCGAGATCACTCGATGCCTTCCGCCTTTGGCGTTGAGTAAGGAGAGTTCACTCAACATCTTCCCCCTTAGGCGTCGAGTAAGGTGAGTGGGGTCGTCGCGAGTCGGGTTGTCCAAGTCAGGCAGTCCAATCCAAGGCGAGTCGACAAGAATAAGGCGAGAGCTCAGCAGGCTCGTCATCTCTCCCAGGCGGTGCAGGGTGGAAGAGGGGAAAGTGGAGCAAGTGGTCTCGCACTCGCCCCTAGCTCTCGGCAACGGCAGACGAGTGGAGCAGGTCATGCCTGTACTCACCCAGGCCCTTGGTGAGGCAGTGAGTGTCAGCCTCATTGAGCACTCGCCGCCCCAGGCGAGTGGAGATTTTTGGGGACCACTCGCCCAGTGATCTATCTTGTATTTTTACCGTTTTACCCCAGCTGGCCTGCCCATAGCCTTTCAGAATAGTGGAGTACGATGTTGGTAGGTCGATCAGGACTGCATATCTGTTCCAAACAGCGGAGGTACACAGTTGGCAGACCAACTTCAAAAATCTATAAGTAGACCCAAGGGGATACCTTAGAAGACAAGCTTTCAAGCATTACAGTCTCCTTACTCTCTGATCTTCTAGTGCTTTCTGAGGTGCCCTTAGCTCAGCAAGGGCTAAGAAGAGGAAGCACTCTAAGATCTTTTGGGTGTGTGGTGGGACCTCCCTGCTGGAGCCTTAGTTTGTTCCTAGTTCTAAGTTTTTGGTCGTCTGGGCATGTGGGGAGAAGTAAGTGTGTGATTGCCCCTTCTCCAAGGGTTCGGACTCCACAGAAGCCGAATTTTGATTTCAATATATATATATATATATATATATATATATATATATATATATATATATATTTATATATATATGTTGGGGATGAACCCCATTTTATAAAGAATACGTGTGCACATAACCACACACTCATGATCTCCACCTCAAAAGAAGTGGGATCATGTGATTGACCGCGCGCACGATCACCGCGCCCAATCCCCCGCGCATCGATCCCATCACGCATAATGGAAAAACCTCCGCGAGCCCCACCTCACCGGTGGTTGGCGGCCGACCTTCTCCCAGGATACCGGCCGCCCGCCCTCTCTCGTCGCGAAGGCCCCAGACACGACCGAAGAAGTGGCCATCCGAGCCGCGCCTCCCTCAACCACCAGAACGGCCAAGGGGCGGTCGCCCGGGCCGCCCCTCCCTCGGCCGCCGGCGCAGCCCAGGGGGAGGCCGACTCGACCGCCCCCTCCCTCGGCCGTCGGCGTGGCTGAGGGGGGTGACCGCCCTGGCCGCCAGCGCCAGTGTGGGGGGCGGCCGCCCCAGCCGCCCCCTCCCTCGGCCGCCTGGGCTGCCCCCTTCCTCGGCCACCTGCGCGGCCAAGGGGGCAGCCGCTCGGGCCGCCCCCTCCCTTGGATGCTGGCGTGGTAAATGGGGTGGCCACCCGGGCCGCCCCTTCCCTGGCCACCCGCATGGCCAAGGGGGTGGCCGCCCGGGACGCCCCCTCCCCCGGCCGTCGTCAGTTGTCCTCCCCTCACCGGCGAACTTGGTGGCAAGATCGTCGGCCGCCCGCGGAGTCCTTTCTCGTCGTCCAATCGGTGGGGGGGAGTTCTCGGCCGTCCGATTCACGTGTAACCCCCTACTAACCACCGGGTTAGAGGGGATTTAATTAATAATTTATGATTTTTTTAAATGGTCTACAAATAATGAAATACGTGCATTTAACAAAAATAATCATGATTATGGTTATGGCATGTGGATAGCCCCATAACCACCACCCGGAGCCTATAAAAGGAGCATCAGGCCTCCTCATTTCTCACCTTTTTCCTTCGAGTCTTCTTCTTCCTCAGGTTAAAGCTCTGTCAAATTCCTCCTACGAGTAGCACCCGAGCTGCACCTGAGTCACGAGCAAGTCAAGTCAGTGCCACCCGACGAAGCTAAATCTCTCAAGTTCAAAGTAGCCCCCGTTAACGCAAGTCCAGGTGATCTGCTCCACATCCAGAATCAGCAAGCCGCTAACTGAAGACCACCAGCGTGAAGCGCAATTTGTAACAACTCCCGGCGCGACGGCCTATCGTCTGTCTTGCGCCAAGTATTCTCTCACCTCAAAGCTGTAACAAGAGGTGGCATGTCACCCTCGACTTCACAAACAAGCTATAACAACCAGAGAATAGTTTACTTTGACCGACACAGATCCGGTCACGTGGTTTTTTGCCCAGTTGAGGGGTTTTTCCACATTAAAACTACTTGTGTACAATCGACCTACTCTATTGAATGTGTGCGCGCTCGATCGTTTCGAGAGCTAAGGAGTTCCAGGTATTCCGGTCCGACCGGGATGTTAAGTTAGAACGCAACAGTATAGTGTCGTCTGTGGGAATGAGTTCCCAACATCCTCAGAAGATTGTACCCTCGGCATTGCGGTACTCAAGATAGAGCTTTCAACCCAACAGTTTCCAATGAGCAGCTTCCGTGGAAAAGAGAAGCGCTCGTACAGCTGAAGCATCCGTCCCAGGGGGCGCACTGAACCAGCCCACTCCCATTCACTTGTTGACGTGCCACTCGAAGCAGAAACCAGTCTCTCCATAGTAACAGCCTTGGAGGGACGAGTTCGATAGATGGAGGAGCAGCACACTAAGATGCTCGCTCTCCTCAGAAATATGGGAGTGCCTCCTGCTCAGCCGCCTACACCGGCCAATCCCCCACCTCCACTAAGCCATGGCCTACCAAGGGAAGCTTTGCGAAGAGAAGCGTCAGAGGAATTCTCCAATACCGTAGTTAAAAATTCTCCACATCCCTATTGAACAGAATTCTAGTGCAGACACCCTTTCAAATATGGCCATGCCACCTACCCAATATCAATCTATGAGACGCAAAGTGGAAGAAATTGTCATCCCCAGCATCCAAGGACCTTGGGAAATCATGGAAATTGAAGAAATGAAAGGATCATGGATCGATCCGCTGATGGCTTACCTGGAACACCAGTCACTGCCAGAAGACCAGGGGAGGCACGACGCCTGAGGATACGAGCAACCACCTTCACCCTAATCAATGGGGAGTTGTATAAACGGTCCTTCTCCATACATTAATTGAAAAGTTTTTCAAAGCCCGATGCAGAGTACGCCTTGCGAGAAGTTCATGAAGGAGTCTGCGGAGAGTACCTAGGCGGAAAGGCCCTGGCACGTAAAATATTATGCCAAAGCTTCTACTTGCCCGTGATGAAGAAGCAAGTCACTAAGTTCGTCCAAATATGCCAAAGCTGTCAGTTGTATGCAAACATTCCTCAACAACCGCCAGTTGCCCTCTCCACATTACAAGGAGCTTGGCTCTTTGCACAGTGGGGAATTGACCTCCTCGGTCCCTTACCCGAAGCCTTGGGATAGAGGAAGTTCATCATAATAGCTATCGACTATTTCACTAAATGGGTCGAGGCAGAACCTTTGGCCAAGATCACCAAAGAGAACGCCAGACAATTCATATGGAAGAACATCATTTGTCGTTTTGGCATCCTAGCAATCATCATTGCAGACAATGGAACCCAGTTCACAGGAAAATCCTTCACAAAAATATGGGAGGACTTAAAGATCAGTCTGCGACACACCGCTGTGGCGTACCCCCAAACCAATGGACAAATTGAGGTGACTAATCGAACAATCTTGAAAGGGTTGAAAACCTGACTGCAGGAGGTCGGGGGCAATGGGTCGACGCACTCATGAATGTTCTATGGGCATACCGTACTACAGAGAGAACCCCGACCGGAGTAATACCGTACAACCTCTGCTACGTAACAGAAGCAATCATCCTAGTCGACATTAGCATCCCTAGCCCGTGAGTCGTCAACTTTAACCAAGAAAATAATGATGAAACCCTCAGAGAAAATCTGGATCTGATCTACAAACTTTGGGATGTGGCGGCTCTTCGCATCGCCGCCTATCAGCAATAGGTAGAACAACATTACAATCGGAAGGTGAAATCCCAACCCATCAACAAAGGAGATTTGGTTTTTCGAAGTATAGAAGCTGCTGGCAAAGGACCACAAGGAGATAAACTCTCTCCCTCATGGGAAGGACCGTTCATCTTCACCACAATTGTAAAGCCAGGAACCTACAAGCTAAAAAGCGCAGAGGGAAAGATCCTACCCCAAACATGGAACGCACAGAACCTGTGGAAATTCTATCGGTGACTGCTTGTTTAGAACTTCCAAAAAAGTGTTTCTACCATGATTGAACTCTACGATGAGAAAAAACCGCAATCCCGGACACGTGTAGACAATCAGTTATTCAAATATTTTGTTTCCTTTTCAACAGTGTCCGACTAGTTTTAGGTAAGACTAAGCCGCAAGCGATCCTCATGCAAATGGTAAGACTAAGCTGCGAGCGATCCTCGTGCAAAAGGTAAGACTAAGCCGTGAGTAATCCTCGTGCAAAAGGTAAGACTAAGCCGCGAGCGATCCTCGTGGAAAAGGTAAGACTAAGCCGCTGGCGATCCTCGTGCAAAAGGTAAGACTAAGCCGCGAGCGATCCTCGTGCAAAAGGTAAGACTAATCCGCTAGCAATCCTCGTGCAAAAGGTAAGACTAAGCCGCGAGCGATCCTCGTGCAAAAGGTAAGACTAAGCCGCGAGCGATCCTCGTGCAAAAGATAAGACTAAGCCGAGAGCGATTATCGTGCAAAAGGTAAGACTAAGCCGCGAGCGATCCTCTTGCAAAAGGTAAGACTAAGCCGCGAGATATCCTCATGCAAAAGGTAAGTCTAAGCCGCGAGCGATCCTTGTCAAAAGGTAAGACTGCGCATGCGGTTTGAATACAAAAGCTATTCACCAAACCTGTCTTTCTATGCCATGACGTCGTTTGGGACTGCCCCCTCATGATCAAGCCGGAGTGATCCTCGTGCGAACTAAGCCCGAGCAATCCTCATGCGAACGAAGCTGCGAGCGATCCTCGTTCAAATCAAGCTGCGAGTGATCCTTGTGCGAATTAAGCTGCGAGCGAACCTCGTTCAAATTAAACCGCGAGTGATCCTCGTGCAAACTAGGTTACTAACCAACTACAGACGCAACTATAGCTCGCATAAAGCAACACTACGGGTCAAACAACGCTCGAGCAAAATGAAGAAAAAGAGCACAATCACCACAACAACGTACAAGTATATGTGCAAACGCGCCAATCAAGAGCCGTCAAATAATAAAGACAACATACAAGACACCAGACTAGAAAAGCAAAAGATGCAAACACACTAATACAAGAAAATTGCGCCGATACACGTCAGCCGCATCAACATCAGAGCTCTCATCGCCAGAAATATCATCAAATCTAAGGTCAGATACGTCGCATCCCAAGCTCCAATAAGACGAAAAGCCTTCGAGACCCCACGCCTGAGGGCCAGCTCTCAAACGTCTACCATCTGAGGCTCCACCTCCTTGATCCAGATCTCGTCAAGAACTTCCTCGCTAATCAAGCAACGATCCCGCATATAATCCAGAGACACCATGTACTCTGCAAGACTAGCAGCCTTCAACTCCAAAACATGGATATCAGAAGATAACGCCTCCACTTGGGCCTTCGTCGCACAAAGCTCCATCTCCAAACGAGAAGTCTCCTCTTGAGCGTGCTTCAGCATCTGTGTAGTCCTTTCCACCAGATATGCTTGAGTCTCCTCCAATTTCGCCTTCATCTCGGATCCAATCCAGCGAAATCGAGAAATGTCCCGGTCATGATCATCCTTTAGAGCAACAAGAGAACCCGTCATAGCTCGAAACTTCTCCTGGAGGGCCAGATACTCGTCCTTCAAGCTCACGTAATGATCATTCCAGTTGACGGCAATTTGAACATGAGCCTCAATCTACAAAAGAAAGGACGGAGAGAAGTCAACACCATACAACAATAAAGAAGAGCAAAAAATAATCAAGCTCGCTTACCACTTCATTCATCGCCTTCAAAGAAGAGGATAGCCTCGGAGCCGCCGCCTCCGCAGGGGAAGACTTGGGGGCAGATGATCCAAGCACATGTACCTCAAAAGGTGAACCGGCACGGCCTCCAGAAGGAGAGTCGCCACCCAGGGAAGACGAGCAAGGCGGCGCGCAACTGCTACCATGAGAAACTATAGTAGCCTTTCATTTCCGATTGCAAACCAAAGATGTCTCAGTAGCCCGCCCAAAGTCTGAAGAAATGACACACCGTAACAAGAGCTTCTCTTCCACAAATGAAGAAATACTTAACAGACGGTTCGCCAACTCGCGAGGCTCTGAAAATCCAAGTACTGGAGAAAACTCCTGATCTTTCCCCTTTTGACGATGGCAACGATCAGGCAATGCGTTCCACAGCTCCGGCAAGCCCCAAGAATTACTGACATAGCCAAAGAAAGTATTTCCATGGTGGCGGTCCATCCGAATCTAAAAATCAAGCCAGCTCTTGTTACTATGAATCTCCACACGCTCACCACCATCAGAGCGAACAACGCACCAATCCTGGAAGCAGTCCAAAGAAAGTTTCATGTCATGTTCGCGAAAGAAGACAATCAACCCCATGAGGAATACTACCCCAAGGGAGTAAACTGGGAAATCGGCACGCCGCTTAATTTCAGAATCTCAATCACTTCCTCGCATGGAGGGAACCGGAATCCCAATCTCAAAGTGATCTCGCAGATCGTCAACCAGGCACGAGGAGGATTTTGGACCCTCTCCTTAACATATTGTATTCTCACTTAAAGGTAAGCAAGCAGGTCGAACCTCCTCCTACAAATTACAACATTATCCTCGGTAAGAGAGGAGTGAAGACGCATCAGACTCATAGTACGCTTCGAACCCTGTCACAAAAATCAAAAATAAATTTATACTAAAAAGTCTGATCAAAGGTCATCCAGCCCCGTCACACACAAAAAGGCCTGTCACCCGATAGATTCAAAAATATATGCGACGTGCCCGAGCACGCACACGCGCCCCGACATGCACAGACCTACGCAGTAGGCCCCTGCGCGTGCCCGCGCATGGCCACTCACACGCGGCCGTGCCGAGCCCGCACACGCACGTGCATTTAGGCACATGCGCATGACCAGGCGTGCGCGCGGCCAGGCGTGCGGGCAGCCAGCCGTGCGCGGCCAGGCCCACATGCGGCAGGGGCGCGCCCACGAGAGACCAGGCATGTGTATGCGCGCACGCCTCAAACGGCCAGACCCACGCCCGCGCACACGACCAGGTACGTGCCCATGCGCCCATGCGGGTGCACCCGCGCGCGCCCATGCGCCCATGCGGGCTCACCCACGCGCGCCCGCGCGCTGTCTTGCATGCATCCGTGCACGTGCATGCTCGCGCGCGTCCAAGACCGCGCACGCCCATGCACGACCTCGCGTGCATCCGCGCACACCCTCGCGACTACGGGAGCTTCATCTCCATCCCCCAGGCACGTTCGTCTCCTCTCCTACACCATAATATATTCTAACATTTTTACCCGAGTTTGCAGAGCGCAACGACTCGCTATCTCAATCCATCACCGTTCGCCATCATCGCCGCCACAAAAAAATGAGCAGAGAAAGATCCTTGTTTTTCTTCGATTAGAGCGGTCTCGTGCAACAAGGATCTGGGGGGCAACTGTTGGGTATGACCCCCATTTTACAAAGATTAGGTGTGCACATAACCACACACCCATGATCTCCACCTCAAAAGAAGTGGGATCATGGGATTGATCGCGCGCGCAATCAGTGCGCCCGATCTCCCGCACACCGATCCCATCACGCGTAATGGGAAAATCAGCGCGAGCCTTACCTCGTCGGCGGCGGGTGCCCGACCTCCTCGCCGGACGCAGCCCGTCTGCCCTCTCTAGCTCCGCCGACACCGACCGTGACCGAGGAAGAGGCCACCCGGGCCGCGCCTCCCTCAGCCGTCGGTGCGGCCGAGGGGGCGGCTGTCAGGGCCTCCCCCTCCCTCAGCCGTCAGCTCGGCCAAGGGTGCGCCCGTCCGGGCCGGCCCCTCGTTCGGCCTCCAGCGCGGCCGAGGGGGGCACACACCCAGGCTGCCCCCTCCCTCAGCCGCTGGCGTGACCGAGGTGGCGGCCGCCCCCTCCCCTGGCCGTTGGCGCGACCGAGGTGGCGGCCACCCGGGCCGCCTTTTCCCCCGGCCGCCTGCGTAGCCGAGGTGGCGGCCGCCCGGGCAGCCCCCTCCCTCGGCCGCCCGGGCCTCCCCCTTTCTCGGTCGCCAACGCGGCCGAGGGGGTCGGCCGCCCCGGCTGCCCGAGCCACCCGCGCGACCAAGGGGGCGGCCACTCGAGCTGCCCCCTCCCTCGGCCGCCCGCGTGGCCTAGGATGCGGCCGCCCGGGCCGACCCCTTCCCTGGCCTCCCGCATTATTAAGGGGGTGGTCGTTCGGGCCGCCCCCTCCCCAGTCCATCGTCGGATGTCCTCCCCTCGCCGGCAAACTTGGCGGCGAGATCGACGGCCGCCCGCGGAGTACGCTCCAGTCATCCGATCGGTGGGGGACGTTCCTAGCCATCTAATTCACGCGTAACTACCCACTAACCACCGGGTTAGTGGGGGGATTTAATTAATAATTTATGATTTATTTAAATGGTCTCCAAATAGCAAAATACAAGCATTTAAACTATATCAAAAATAATCATGATGGTGGTTAAGGTGTGTGGATAGCCGCGTAACCACCATAACCACCACCCGGAGCCTATAAAAGGAGCTTCAGGCCTCCTCATTTCTCACCTTTTTCCTCCGAGTCTTCTTCTTCCTCGGGTTGAAGCTCTGCTGAATTCCTCCTATGAGCACCACTCGAGCTACACCCAAGTCACGAGCGAGTCAAGTCAGTGCCACCCGACGAAGTCAAATCTCTCAAGTTCCAAGTGGCCCCTACGACAGCAAGTCCAGGTGCTCCGCTCCACATTCAGAATCAATAACCCGCTAACCGAAGACCACCAGTGCGAAGCGCAATTTGTAACAACTCCCGGCGCGACGGCCTATCGTCGCCGTGTGCCAAGTATTCTCTCACCCCAAACCTATAACGAGAGGTAGTTTGTCACCCTCGACATCACAAACAAGCTATAACAACCAGAGAATAGTGGACTTTGACCGGTACAGATCCAGTCACGTGGTTGTTTACCCAGTTGAGGGGTTTTTCCACGTTAAAACTGCTTGTGTACAATCGACCTACTCTATTGACTGTGTGTGCGCTCGACCATTCCGAGAGCTAAGCCAGTCCAGATATTCCGGTGTGACTGGGACGTCGAGTTAGACCGCAATAATATATATATATATATATATATATACTAGCATCTTCGAACGGGCTCCGCCCGTTCTCGATGCGTCGCTGCGGGCTTCGCCCGCAAGCAAGCGGGCTTCGCCCGCTTGGCAACGACATGGGTCGTGGGCGGCAACATGTGTCGTGGACTGCGATATTGGTCTTGAGTGCGACATTTGTCGTGGGTGACGACATTAGTTGTAAGCGGTGATATTGTTCGTGGGGGGCGACTTTGTTCGTGGACGGCGACTTTGTTCGTGGGCGACAACATTGTTCATGGGCGGCGACAATAGTCGGGGGAGGCAACAATGTTCGGGGGCGCCGACAATGTGCAGGGGCGGCAACATTGTGCAGGTGCGACGACATTTTTCCGGGGGGGGGGGGGCGACATTGTTCGGGTGGGTGACGTCCTTTCCGAGACGCAACACTTCAACCTCACCATCATAGGTCCATGATAGAGAACATTAGTTTTAAGAAGTAACAACAAAGAAATGTGATTGTAACACATTTCTAAAGAATACCAGAGAATGATCGCAACACTTCAACCTCACCATCATACTTGCACTTGCAATGAAAAAAACTCAGAACCAAGTTCATATTTGCAATGTAAAAAATCTCAGAAGACAACACATTTCTAAATAATATCAGAAGAGCATTTCGCATTGATAAAATCCATGAGCACGCGAGATGTATATAATAGCAGCATTGATTACAAATATGAATTCAATAAATTAAAACATGCAAAACCCTCAAAAAACCCGTCAGAATCTCGCAGTTGAATCCATAGCAAAATATTATCATCTCCTTGTGCAGCAATAGATTTCATTTAGTGGCCTTTGGAGCATCTGTTTCAATCAAATATGCAAGGATAAAAATTAAATAAATAACAGTTTTGTAAGTGTTAGAACAACAATATTTCAACCGTTACATATATTCTTTGTTAGGTGTTACCTCCTTATCATATCGAAAACAAAATTCCATTCTTCTCTAACATTCAAGCCTCTTGGCACTGCCAGGATAATTAGCCTAAAACCTTCAACCTTAACACGCGGACCATCAGACCATCTATCTGTACTCTCTTTGCAAACTTCATCGTAGTAGTCATAATCGTTGTCGGTGGTAGCAGTAATATTGCAGTTTTTATCTATTGAGGTTGATAGAGCTGAAAAACAAATGACATTATTTAACATGTAATACAAATTTAGGTTATGTAAAATGCACAAAATTAGTCTTCGTAAAGTATGAAGCTCTTACGTTGGACCGGGCCACCCCTGTTTGGCAATGACGTCGCCGCCTCAGATTGATTTTGGGTTGTCATCTGCATGCGTTTGAAATGAAGTTGGGATCCAAATTAGAGCATTAGATCAAAATTAGGTTTTTGCCGAAAATCTCACAATACGATGAGAATTTTACAAACCATCAAAAATGACAATAATACACTGATAATAAGATAGTTTGACATACAATTTGTACTACAGGCGAATTGGAAGTCATTTCACAATCAACATCGATCACGACGTTTTTTCTGCCAAAAAAATTTAATTTAGCGGTTGATTGGAGTAGTTGTAGTGCTGTGAAAACAATAAGCAAACGACGTACGTTGGAGATACGTTGCAGGTTGTTGTCTAAGTTGTGCAAATATTTCTTTATAAACAACGTTCATTGTGTAAATGCCTTCATGACCAGCTATCTTGCCATTCTTTATCAGAATTTTTGTTTTTTCACTGGACACACCTCGCGATAAAGCTACGTACAGCTGGCCATGACTGAACACATTATTTGGCAAATATATTCCAACATTTTCGATTGTTTGGCCTTGTGATTTATTAATCGTCAATGCAAAGCTTAGCCTCAATGGAAACTATTTGCGCGTTAATTGAAAAGGCAGTCTAATATCTTCAGCTGTCTTCAATGGTATCCGTGGCAAGAAGACCAAGTTTCCTTGAAAGTGCCCTGTTAAAATCTCTGCTTCGATTACATTTTTCGCAAAACGGCGACAAATAAGTCTTGTTCCATTGCATAGACCTATCTTTGGGTCAATATTTCTGATTAACATGATAGGAGCTCCGATTTTTAACTTTAGCTTATGAGGCGGTAAGTTACCTGGTGTCAATGAATTTAGAAATTCAGGTTGATACAAACCTCTCGTATCATCAACAACAGAATCATAGGAGTAGTATATAACTTCTTCGCCTGGAAATTGTAGAAGAGTGGTGTTGTTCAACATATTCACATGCTCATTTAGCGGTGTTAATAAAGCTCTGTCTCGAATATAATTTTTATCGCCAACGTGCAACCCTAAATTTGGGAATGTAATATTTATTAAATCATTGATAGATTTCACATTCCCATGACATTCCCATTGGATCGGGGATCCTAATCATATCATCTTGTATGGTCATCTCCAATCCATTTCCAACTCGGAGAAGATACTCAGAGAAGCTGTTATCATTTTTGGCTCGCATATTTTCTGTTAGAGTTAATATCTTGACATAACTCCATAAATGTGATTGAACGATGCTTGCATTAATTATCTGTGCTCTTGTTCCATTGACAACAACCAGTAGTACCTGACGAAAATCTCCTCCCATAATTATAATTTTCCCTCCGAATGGCTTGTCCACATCAGTAACATCACGAAACGAACGATCAACTGTCTCAAACGCCTTTCTATCAGCCATGGGTGCTTCATCCCAAATTATGGCCTTTGATTGTCTGATTACTGATGCAAAGTCTGACTGTTTTTCAAAAGAGCAAAACGATTTGTAATCCAATTTAATGGGTATTTGTAACTTTGAATGTGCAGTCCGACCTCCCGGTAGAAGGGTAGCGGCAATACCAGAAGTAGCTGTAGCAATAATGATGCATCCTATTTTTCTGAAAGTGGCAAGAATTGCACGATACAGATATGTTTTTCCAGTTCCACCAGGTCCATCAACAAAAAAACACTCATGTGCGTTGTTCTTTATTGCCTCGCTGATCACATTGTAAGCATGTAATTGACCTTCATTGAGCAACGTAACTGCGTTAAGATCATCCCGTGTAATAGGTATTGATAATTCATCTTCTATAAGACCAGATAGGTTATTGAAATCATTGAATGATTCATTGATGGGTGGTAAATCGAACTCTTTAATAGAGCGTTTATGTTGCTTCAGGATATCATTGAGGCTATGAAGTAATTTATTCATAATATAGAACTCGTTGGTCGTGCTAGAACTTGGATAATCTTCGATCATGCTTGCATAATTTTCATCCCAAATACTTCTGACATCGGCTGGTTCACAAAAGATCAATATAGTAGCGAACAGTCTTCTCAAAGCGGATGGCATTCTGAATACTCGAGCCTCAAGTAGACATTCTCGAATACTGTTATCGTTCTCAAGCAAACCATAATTTTGTGCAGCATTCTTAAAAGTGAAGCATTGCATACCATTGACAGTTAATAGTGCATCAAATGACTTTGGACCCGGTACGTGATTTAGAAGCATGCGCAAATAGTATCTTTCGCTATCAGCAAGCGGTACTGAATAAATCCTACCAATCACCCTTCGATTTCTGATCCTTTTCCTCCAAATTTTTTGTTGTTTGAACCATCGATAATATTTTGGAAAATCTCTATACAAATAGAGGTTTTGCTCCCTCTGTTGGCTATAAACACAAAAAAACTCGGTCAACATTGTTTTGGAATTACGGTCATCCATTAAAATCGATGAAATTGACTGTTCACTATAAAATTGTATCTGATGTTTATTAGGTAGATGTATTTGTAATCGCTCTACCGATGGATAAATTCGACTCATCTGGAACTTGAACGTTCTCCATAAAGATTCAGGCGGGCACAACCATCTACCGTCAACATAATTGTTTATTTCATCTTGATTAGCACCAGGACGGACTTCAAAAGAGACATGATCGGGTCCTTTATATACGTATTTGTATAAGTATTTGATGCTATTGATACTGCTGCATATCTCAACATTTAGATGACAATCATATTTTAAAAGCAACCATGGATTATATGGAACAACCCATCTATTATCAATATTGAAAGCTGCATTTCTGCCTAAAGTAATGTTTCTGTTATCATTCCTTCTTCTATACACTGGGTAAGCATCATTCCCTTGTATTGTCGCATCTGCATACTGTTTAGGAAAACTTTTATTACATATATGATTCTTCATACACTGTGCATTTGGTTTATAAGGTCCACATGGCCCGTGAATCATGTGTTTTATTACAGACTCATACAATGCAGGTTCTTGGTCCATATAAGGTATCTCAGCTCGTACAATTGAATCGTATTCGTCAGGGGAGGTTAATTTGTCCACCGGATCCAATAACACCAACATATGAACATGTGGTAATCCCCTTTTCTGAAATTCAATGACATGGACATGTCCGACTACCTTTCCTAACACGCCTCTGTGGAATATATCTTTCTTGAGCTCCTCGTATTTGGAACGGAATATCCTAGTTTGGAGATCTGGATGGTCATATGGAGCTTGTCCTTCCATGAGCTCATCCTTAATCTCCTTCCATCCTGGATTGCATGTCATGGTTATGAACAAATCTGGCTTGCCACTGTGCTAAACAATTGCCATAGCATCTTGATATCGCTGATACATATCTCTTGGGCTGCCATTAAATAAAGAGGGCAATATGGTTCTTTTTCCAACGTTACCTATTGTGAAACAACTCGGTATAAGGCTTGTTAGTAATGAGAATATATAATTGTATTTTTAATAAGAAATGAGTTTATCATACCAGCATGATTTTCGCCTGCAGTAAAACAATCTTGCAAACCCGAATAAAGTTCTGCGCGCAAGTCACTTTGATGGATCTAATAAACCGCAATTTTTGAGTTTCAATTTTTACATAGTTGTCGACCACATATTGTTGTAGTAACCTTCCGCTGTGCAGCAATATCGAGTTGGAAGGATCTCGAATCTAGAGAAAAATCAATAAATAGTCAGAACAATTGTGGAAAAGTAAATATGTGACATCTGAAAACGTGTTTAGTAAGGGGTGATTACCTGAAGCATGTATGAATAGTAATCACAACATGTAATTTTTGAGTTCGTCATTGAATGCAAATTGCAAGACCATCCAAACGTACCGAACGGTAACAACAATGGATACTGAAGTGGGTCGTAGTAGCCAGAGTATTCTTGGACATTTTGAAGATGACCTCCAATCGTTTGAACAACGATATCTCTTTCTTGTGTATGTTGTCCTTCTTCTTGTCCAACTAATATAGCTGCAACTTGAGAGGCCGAAGGCATAGTGTATTGTAGTAGATTAGAAGGGCGTTCTTTTATAACCAACTTGCATTCATGTATGTTTGGTTGGCGTGATAGATGTCGAAACCTCTGAACAAAGGGGTTGAACATATCCAAAATACGTGTTATTTTCTGTAAGAGCTCAACCCTAAGCTCATTATTTTCTTGCAGTCGATTTGTTGTCTCGTGTTCAGTGTCGTAGATGAATAGTTGAAGAAAGCGTGGTCTTAGGCCATCATCTGGGGTTAGGTTTCCAATGCGATGGTACATGGAGCCGTGTGCCCGAAAGCTATAAATTCCTTGGTGAAATGGAGCTATTTTGTTGTCAAGCGTTACACCCAATGACGTGAAGGAGAAAACATGGTTGTACGCACGCAGATGCTGCCTGAAATGTTGACCTTCCTCAGATTGGTCGGTGTAGAGATTGAGTAGTTCAGTAGGTACTGGGATTTCAGGTAGTGATATTCTTCCTTTGTTACAACACATTGAGCTTGTCTCTCGTTGAAATAGTCTAGCACGACAGTGGGGGCAGACTGTCGTTGAGTGCAGTTCAAAGCGCGTTTCATTGTGCGCTGGATAGAAATTTCTAGCACAATTACGTTGAATGTACGTCCTTGTTGTTGCATTAATGTCGTCCTCATCGTCTTCTTCGACACTATCAATTTCCGTGTCAGAACTATTATTGTTGATTGGTGCAACAGCTGGGGTGAAGTATTCTCGCATTTAGTGATCATTTAGAAGTTCAAATACATGAAATAATGAACATACGGAGATAGTTAGTTCGCATTTAGTGTACCCGGAGCAATTGTTGTAGCCCGCGCTGATGCTGAACTTTCGCCTATTTCAAAAGTTGAACGTGTGTTCATAATAGAGGACGTTATTTTTTGTTGATCTGCCCGAAAATGGCGTTGTTCTCGTCTTCGTGTATTTTCAGCAGCACGTTGTTGAACAGTCATATTACTTCTCCGTACGCGGGTAGAATTGCGGTGCAATAGGCGAGTACGACTTTCTGGTAGTTGTATGATAACAAAGTAGTTACATTCACATGCATAATATATTGTGCTGAGGGACCTTTCTAAATTTGGATAGGTAATACCTGGAGTTAGTAGATTTTGAAGGAGTTCTTGACTCGCAACTGGTGGAGTTGATGTTGTCGTTGCACACTCACCTAGTTGAAAGGTTGAATGCATAGTCACAGCGCTAGGCGTTCTTGATTGTTGCCTTTCACGACAATGGTGTTGTGCCCGTCTTCTACTGTTTTCGTCAGCACGTTGTTGATCAGTTATATTACTTCTTCGAACGCGGGCAGAATCACGGTGCAGTAAGCGTGTACGGCTATCTGGCATTGTTGTATGCGTGTTAATAATGTGATGCATTCACACGATATATTCGACTGTGTAACGATGTTTATAAGTAGACCTAGATAGTACCTAGCGTCAGTAAATTTTGAAGTAATTCTTGACTTGCAATGTCTTCCATTGTTGATGGCGTTAATGAGTTTCGAGATGCATTTAGTGTACCCGGAGCAATTGTTGTAGCCCGCGCTGATGCTGAACTTTCGCCTATTTCAAAAGTTGAACTTGTGTTCATAATAGAAGACGTTATTTTTTGTTGATCTGCCCGAAAATGGCGTTGTTCTCGTCTTCGGGTATTTTCAGCAGCACGTTGTTGAACCGTCATATTACTTCTCCGTACGCGGATAGAATTGCGGTGCAATAAGCGAGTACGACTTTCTGGTAGTTGTATGATAACAAAGTAGTTACATTCACATGCATAATATATTGTGCTGAAGGATCTTTCTAAATTTGGATAGGTAATACCTGGAGTTAGTAGATTTTGAAGGAGTTCTTGACTCGCAACTGGTGGAGTTGATGTTGTCGTTCCACACTCACCTATTTGAAAAGTTGAATGCATAGTCACAGCGGTAGGCGTTCTTGATTGTTGCCTTTCACGACAATGGCGTTGTGCCCGTCTTCTACTGTTTTCGTCAGCACGTTGTTGATCAGTTATATTATTTCTCCGGACGCGGGTAGAATTACGGTCCAGTAAGCGTGTACGGCTATCTGGCATTGTTGTATGCGTGTTAATAATGTGATGCATTCACACGATATATTCGACTATGTAACGATGTTTATAAGTAGACCTAGATAGTACATGGCGTCAGTAAATTTTGAAGTAATTCTTGACTTGCAATGTCTTCCATTGTTGATGGTGCTAATTAGTTTCGAGACTTGTTTATAAACTCGTACTATCAATTACCGGGCTTTGTATAAGAAAAAGACATTATTAAAACTAATAGGGAGGACATTCATTTTTAATAGGACATGCAGAAGAGCATTTCGCTATGAAAATTTTAAAGAAATAAGTTCTTAACAAAAACCGGTAACTATCATGACTAATTTGTCTGACTTATAATGATTTCAGATTGCAACCTGTAATTTACCAAACTTTATATGATAAGTTTTTGTATTAATTTACCAAACTTTACATGAGAAGTTTTTGTATTTTCAAAAGTAGAGGGTTGCAACCTGTAATTTACCAAACTTAATCTCTGAAATGTATAGAGATTAACCAAACTAAAGGGATTAACCAAATGCAAGAGATTAGCAAAAAAAACACAGTTTGCTAAAAAATTGTCCATGAAGAAATAGTAAAATGGAAAGTGGCATAGAAATAAGGAAATGCAATTTTTTAAGAAGTGCAAGCAGCATGTTCTACAATCTGATGATGCACTTATTAGAACATCTATGAGTGCAAACACATGCATACATTGCAGAATAATTTTTGATTTTGCAACTAATAGAACATGGTGCATAATAAGACAGTGCCAAGTAAGCAACCGATAATAGAAAAATTAGCAGCATGTTCTACAATCTGATGATGCACTTATTAGAACATCTATGAGTGCAAACACATGCATACATTGCAGAATAATTTTTGATTTTGCAACTAATAGAACATGGTGCATAATAAGACAGTGCCAAGTAAGCAACCGATAATAGAAAAATTTGTATGCACTATCTTATATATAATTTGTTGAATGGATTTCAGAAGAACAGAAAAAATTGCAGAAGAACAGAGAAAAATTTGTATGCACTGTCTTATATATAATTTTTATGCACTGTTTGATTGGATTTCAGAAGAACAGAGAAATTTGCGTACACATGGATTTCACCCATGTTCAAAGTAATTACAGGACATACACACGTTGGAATGACAAAAAATTATGAAATCCAAATCCCTAAATGCATAGTATTGTGTTCGAATGACAAAAAAAATTTATGAAATCCAAATCCCTAAATGCACAGTATTGTGGAGTATACCTGAATATCAGCTCTGAAATGAATAACCCAGCTCAGCTCAGGAAAGTGCTAGGACAGAGGGCGGTGGCTGGGAATGGAATTCCAGCAGAAAGTGATGGCTATTTCTGCAGTGGAGGTGGCAGGTGTAGGCTGGAAATGCGGATCCGGCAGAGCGGGGAGGCTGGAAATGTTGAGGAATGCAGTGGAGGCTGAGGAGAATAAATTTGTATGAAGAAGGATTTGAGAAGAACAGAGAAGAAGTTTGAAAAAAAAATGGAGAAGAAAAGCTTACCGGAGGTGCCAATCGATGAGGCCCTAGGCGTCTGTGGGAGGAAAAAAATTAGAAGAAGACCGCGGGAGGGGAAGCGGGTCTTGTGCTTCGATTCCGGCGCAGAGCCCTCCTGACGTTGAGGATGCGATGAAGCACTTGGCGGCCCCGACGTCCAGATCTGCAGCGATGATGTCGGCGTCTGCGGGAGGAAGTATGAAGCAGGAGGGGAAATGATTTAGGGATTTTAGTTAAAGCGTTGAGGAGTAAAAGCAGGAGGAAGAAATAATTTTGGGGCGTGCTGCTGGCGCTGCTTTCGGCGGAGACGGCCTTGGAGAAGACGGGCTGCACCGCGGGATTTGATCTCTCCTAAAAGCAGGAGGAAGAAATAAGTTCGGGGCACGCTGCTGGCGCTGCTTTCGGCGGAGACGGCCTGGGGAAGACCTTTTGCTGGCGGGAAATTGGGATCCAAGGGTGGACATTTCCTCAAGATTTTTGATCGAACGGCTCCAATGAAAAAGGCCTTTTGTTTTTGCTTTTGTGGTACGGTCATGTCAGCACAGCTTTTGCTTTTATGATACGGTATATGGCTTTTGCTTTTGCAGGAGGTAACTTTTGAATATACAACACATGTATATTCATTTGTGCATTAAAGATTTGCAAGGGATCAGCACATGGGCGGGATTTGATAAGGAGAGGTAGGTAAGGAGAGGTAGCATTTTGATCCAACGGACGAAAATCCTTGAAGTATTTTGATCATGTGGCTGAAATGAAAAGTGTGGTGTGCTTTCCCAATATGTGTATTCATTTAGAAGGAGAGGTAGGTAAGGAGAGGTAGCATTTTGATCCAACGGACGAAAATCCTTGAAGTATTTTGATCATGTGGCTGAAATGAAAAGTGTGGTGTGCTTTCCCAATATGTGTATTCATTTATATAATAAAGATATATATATATATATATATATATATATATATATATATATATATATATATATATATATATATATATTATGGGTTTGGAATATATAAGCTCAAACTTTTTTAAGCCTAAAAAAACTTGAGCTGGTTCTCCCACAATACATACCGAAATTAGACAATTAGTATATGCATTTTGTAGCCAAGAACGAGATCTATAACTTTCATGTTAAACAGTTTTTCAAAATTTGCCCGGTTTAGCCGGGATCTGGCCTGAAAAGTTGCTAACTCGAATTTTGAAATTTATTACTATTATATTCATTTCGAGTCAGCAACCTTTCAGACGAGATTCTGGCCAAACCGTGCAAATTTTGGAAAAATGTTCAACATGAAAGTTGCAGATCTAGTTCTTGGCTACAAAATGCATATATTATTTGCCTAATTTTGACATCTATTATGAGATATATGTAATTCTATATGTATATATATACACACACACACACTATACATACTATACATACTATACATATTTATTATATTATAAAGAAGTAGTTTGGAATTCATCACAACCATTCAATCAAGACCACTCTTCTAATCTCAACCCTCCAATATAATTTAATTTTCAAAATTTCTGATTTCTTGACCCCCACCAGCACAGCTCCCATCCAATCAACACTTGCCCATCACATGTACTTTAATTTGAATCCTTCATGTCTACTTTATTTTTAGGCAACTATTAAAGGCAAACTCATTTTCTCTAGTCACAAACCAAAATACGAAAAAATCAAATTTTTTGAATTTTTTGTTGCGCAAACCAAACTGTTAAGTACAAACCAAAAACACTAACCACCAACCAAAATCAGAAATCAAAATATCACACAGTTTAGGCTTAAATAACATATATTTTAAGCAACAACAAAACAAAATAAGTCTCTCGTTTCTTCCTCCTGGTAACCGTGGCATATCGGCCTCAATGCAAACCTGCGAGCATTAAGAAAATATTTCCAATATTAAGTAATAAAAGTTATACTAATGAGAGGGATTAACAATTCATATACAAAAATATGTTTACTGCTATTGCATTCGATATGGTGCAAAAAGTGATCAAAATCCTTCCGTCCATAGAGATTTCTGTATGCATGAATGGAGAGCATGTTGAAAAAATAGTAATGGTATTGCATGTTGAAAATTTACATGAATACCTCTTTTGATCAAGATTACTCAAATCTAGTCGTTGGACTGTCATCCACCCCCGGCCGCGAGAGTTTATTTCTTGACGCGTACCAATGTACCCATTCTTCTGCAATTGAGTCATGATACCTCGTCAAGGGTGTGAATAGCGGCGGCAATGGAGAATTTTCGACTAGTTTAAGCAAAATGAAATGATTCCCATTGATGAAGCCTATGGAAATCATTTTGGGCGATGTGGGTGGTATAGAGTGAAGAGGTAAAAATGTAAAACTTTAATCACAGGAAAGCTCTATCACACCCACATTATAACATGATGCAATTACAAGCCCGAGATCAGGTAGGGACATCCAATTTTCAAGTGGTGTGGGAGTCACCGTGCATTCAAGGGATGTTAATAACTCCCTTCTTCTATTGTTGTCGAACACTGCCTCATAAAACTCCTTGTAATTTTCAAGTTCAACATGAAGAGTTTCCGCACCTGTACCCAATTGTCCCCCAAATACAAGGCGAGACTAACAACCTGAAAACCACAATGTCCATCACTAAGGACATCCACTACTTCTAGTACATTGCCCGATAATTAACTTGGCAATTGATCACGAACCTGTCGCAGAAAATGATCATTTCTGGCCGAATGTTCCAGACAAACGTTAGTTCTCTTTCGTGCATTTAGTTTTCCTGACAGCCTCGGTTTCTTAAAATTCTTATTAGCCTCAGCTTTCAACACATGTTCAAAGTGTGAGGGGTCACGTTTAGTGGACTTCCAATCATCATTGAACTTCTTATAACTGCCTCTTGGCCTACCTTTGATGCGTGCTAACTGTCCCTGTGGCTCAATTGTTTGAGTGCTTGATGGATCTACAAATTCTTGTAGTTTTCGTTTAATTTCTTTTTTTTGATATTCATTGGAAATAGCAAATCGTTGTACAATGGCAGCCAATTCACTTGTAATGTCAACCGAAGGCTCTTCAGTTACCGGAGTCGCATCATGCATTGTTAGCTGCTTCCAATGTTTATGTATTAACCATAATGGGCAAGACTTTGAAATAGAAATAAAGTATACCAGTTCATGGGCACAAGGTATTCCCAATGACAACCTTGTCTTATGATTGCATTCAGTAGCAGTGCTGAGTTGAGTACTCTTTCTCACCAAGTCCTCTTCCAGCTTAATGTACTGTAAGGCCTTGATAGATACAAAGCCCAAAAGCTCGGAATATAGAGGGCCTGAGTAATCCTTATTTACCTATATAGAGCTCTGTCTGAAGGCCCGCTTAATGTCAGTATGCTGCAACTTGATCATCTGGTCAAAGACCTTCCATATTGTTCCAAAGTTCCCAATCGAAACCTCTAGGAATTTTTTCAGCTGGCTGTGAGCACTCTCCACTCGATTTGTCATGGTGCTACCGAGATGCAGGTATTTATAAGCCCATGCATATCTAAAATATTCCCTGTAATTATCTAGCCATGAATTGTTGACATAATCCAAAGCTTCGGGATATTCAGAAAAATCAGCAAACATGTTGTTAAACCTCACAGTTACATAGTTCTCACATGTTGCCTCAATGACACGTTGCCATGCGAACATGAAACGTTCGAAATCCTTTCCCTTACAGGAATATTTTTTGCAGTTAGCCAGAATGTTTCTGTTTATGTGCACCTGACATAGAAGATTTTTAGTATGAGGGAACACAACCTTTATTGCATTCATTAAGGCAATCTCTCTGTCCGTCACCATTACAACCGGTACGCATCCTGGTTCTAGTACAGACTTGAAACAATCTAGTACACACCGGTAGCTGTCCTCTGTTTTGTCAGCCAAGAATGTGAAACATGAAAAAATTACTGATTAGTAGAAGACACACCAACAATGCACAACAAGGGCATACGATATCTGTTTGTCTTGTAAGTGCAGTCTAGTTGGAAAACCGGGGGAAACATATTGCTAAGTTTGATGCAAACTGGAAGAGCAAAAAAAAGACTACGCAGTTGATTGGTTCTCACATCTATTCTGTCGTAGCACACATAGCCTTCTGTAGTAATACATCGATACAAAAATTGCAGAGGGGTTGCTCCATCTAATTCCTTCTTCTGCAACTTCACTCTCTCGTTGTAAATAGTTCTTATGGTTGTTGTGTTTCCTGCCCTACTTTTTTCACAACAGCTAAAATTTTTCGTGGCTTGACTCCGGAACTATACATTTGTTCCACTATCTTGCCCTCAGCCTCATTTAATCGGCCAGCATACGCGTGTGCCTCCAAATGAACATTTTCATGGTTATGCTTACTACAATGAACGATAACCTTCCATTCATCAACATTTGCTGATTTTTGGCCTTTAACATTGAATGGGCAACCACACCGCTTACTTGATGATTTTCTACATTTTTTGTTCACAAAATACTTCCTATTTTGATTAGCCCGGTATTTCCCCCCTCTGTCACAACCCAAGAAAATATGAGGTGTGAGTCGAGCTGTTAGCTTGTCTGAACCTTTTAATGTCACAATGAAACCGAAACTTAAGCCAACACCTCGAACCCACTCAACAAGTGATTCTCTGGAGGGAAAGAGTTGTTCGGTCTCAAAACTAGATGCAACATCAACTTCCACTGCAAATACACAACAGAGCCATCACTTACAACAGCTCGGAGTACACAGCCAGTAGGAGTTCACTGGAAAAACCATACAAAACATACAAAACCATGCAAAACCATACAAAACCATACAAACAAGACAAAACCACACATCAGAGCATCCAAAACCATACATGATCAGAGCATATAAAACCATACAAAAACATACAACATCAGTTTGGAAAAACCATACAAAACTATACCAAAACAACACAGCAGAGCATCCAAATTCGCACACAACAGAGCATATAATACCTTCCTTAGAGCATTCCTCTCCTAGTTTCTCCCCATCAGAATTTGGGTCTGAAAAAATCAAACAACCAACATCTTAGCAACTTCATTCAGATAGGAATATGGCCTGTTAAAATCAGTTTCACTGACAAGGAAGATAAGGGAAGGAAGAAATCTCATTGTTGAGTTCAAAGAAAGGAATATGGACTGTTAAAATCATCTACCAACAATGCACAGCAATGCCATCAATTACAACAGCTCGGAATAGTAAACCCTAAACTAACGAAAAAATTGAAAGAAAATGCGGGCGCGGAGCAATCGGAAGCAACAGGGAAGGCCAATAAGTACCCTGACCCTAACTGCAAACTGAAATGGGTAAAGAATCGAAGCTCTGTTTACCTTCTTGCCAACTACTGTTCTCCATGGCGTAACCCTTCCAGGTGTCCGGGGAATGGATGAATGGCAGTAATGGGGACTACAGTGGTGACTGGGGCGACGCGGGGTGCGACGAAGGGGAAGCGGTCGCGTCTTCTCCTCTCGACGTTTACCGGCGGGAGGAGCGAAAATCAGCGGTTATTGGGGTAACCGAAGGGTTTGCGATTTGTAGGGCGAGAAGGTTTGCGTCGTAATAACAGACGGAAGAAAAAATAGATGGTTTTTTCGTTTTTTGGTGTGCGACTATCGAAAATAGGTTTGCCTTTAACAGCTGCCTATTTTTAATCGTTTTTGCATCCTAACACATCCCGTCGCCCTGTCTACATAATTTTGCGCTCAGCTCTCCTTCGTTTTACCGCTCTCCACCAACAACTCCTCCCTCTTTGCCCACGACATCGCCGATGCGTCGAGTGTGTATAACTTGGAATGATCCTAGATTCTGTAGGCGCTGAGTGGTCTCGACGTCATTCGACGAAGCATGAAGTGCGTTGAGTAAACTCGACGTCATTCGATGAATCATCAAGTAATACTCGATGAATTACAATTTGACTTAGAAAATTGTTCTGGACTCAACGAGGCGTTGAGCGATCACGACGAATCTCGACGATTCGTCGAGTGAGTATAAGTATATCTGATAAGTAACAATTCATCATTACAAAAATCTCATTTTTATTCACCAAAATATACTATTTTTAAAACTCAGTGTAGGTGGTCGCCCACGCTCGCCCATATGTGGGTTCGTTCTTGATATAAAGTAATCCTCTCAGGCAGCAGCAGTTCACGGGAAACATAAAAAAATAATTGTTTGAGGAAAGAAATCACATCACACGCAACTCGCTTTTATAAACCTATGCATGAAGGAAGTCAATGTAGATCAGGGGCAGATTCAGGAAATTCATCTGGGGGGTTCAAAACGTTTGCGAAGTTTGAGAAACTCGTAGTAAACGAATACAGTGTTTGAATTTGATTTTCAAAAATAAGTGATCGAGCTCATATAACAGCTTATTTGTATGTGTGATGGGCACTAATTAAAAAATTAAACCAATAGAATATTATACATTTAGTGTACATATGTATATAAAAAATATTAATTAGAGTATCACATAAAATGTACTAATTAGAAATTGTGCTCCTAATTTCTAAATCTCGCTCCTGTGAAAATCTGCCCTCCACATTAGGCGTGCAAATAAGACGGCCTAAGTCCGGGCTTTTTTTGCTATCGGGCCCTGGCCGGGCTCAACTCAAACTGGGTCGAAGATGGCGGTAGCTTTTTTTAGAGATTTCGAAAAAGCTACGAGTAAAAAAGAAGATGAACTTCATGAGGTCATAATTGGTTATAACAATCTCAATTAGATTTAAATATGTCATCTCTACAAAAATTAATTAAATCAATTAGCTCTCATGTCATATTTCTTTTCATCCAAAAAATGAAATTTGAACGTCTCCAACTTTTCAGACCCTTTTCTCTCTTATCCGGACATTGTTTTTGACGTATAAGTAGACAAAATTCATTAGTTTGACGAGAAATATACAAATTCATCATCCATTTTTCAAAAAGATTTGGGGGGCACAAGACCCCCCCCCCCCCCCCCCCAAATCTGCCCCCGATGTAGATTCAAGGGGTTTAAGTTAAGATCAAACCTGGTTGTGCCGTGTGTGAGTAGCGTGAAGGTTGCAACATGCGTGAAGGAGGAACGCCGATGTTGGGGCATCCAAAGAGGAATGTCGTCGACAATGAAGTTGATGTTGTCGGTCGTTAGAATTGCTTGTTGCGAAGGAGGAGTACCGTGGATGATGATTATGTTCAAATCAATAAGCAGCTTCGCTAGAGACACAAAGTTAGAATTGCTTGTTGCGAAGGAGGAGCATCGTGGATGATGATTCTGTTCAAATCAAGAAGCAGCTTCGCTAGAGACCCAAATTTTGGAGAAGCGAAAGGTACTCGTAAATATACATCAGAGAGCTGAGGATCGTATCGATTATTTCAATAGTCACACTGGTAACTTGTATTTATTTAATTTATTTGTGTAACTCATTATGCAGCGAATTGGTAGAGATCTTGTGTGAATCGAGAAGGGAAAGTGTGTAGTATTCATTTTTGTTGCACATTTTGTGTTGACTTTCCAGGTTGGACTCTGACTATCCCGTAGTTTTCTCCAAATTGAGTTTTCACATTAAAATTTTTCTATGTTCTGTCTTTATTTTTATTTGTTTGATTTACTTATGTGTTTGCATATTACTAAACATTCACATAAGTACTTTCGCCAAATTTATTTATGTGTACTCAGGTCAGATTTGCGCGCTCTCAAACCCAACGAGCGGTATCATAGTCAGGTTCATTATCAGAGCAATTCTCAGGCTGGCCTACTTAAGATTTAACACTAGTTAATTGAATATTTTGGGATGATGATCAGATGTGGTAGATGGCGATCGTTGGTCCGCTTAGTATCCTCTTTGAATGTCTACGTTGGAATAGTCAACTCAGATATCAGAGGTCAATCTGACTACTGATAGAACATTAAAGACTCCACATCGATCAGAGCATATGACCAAGTTGAATAGGTGAATTATCATAAGTGACACCTGCTAATGAAGTATATGAGTAATGTGAAAGGCTGGCATGCTCCTATCATTGAGGAAATGTCTAAAGATATGAATCTCGATAAGTGAAAGATAGAGCACATGAAACTAAGCAGATTTATCAAACAGTTTGTACGTAGATTCAAATATTAGTAATCATGTTGCAAGTATTGTTGGTGTGAAGACCTTTTGGAAAACTTGTAGGCCATCATTAAATGACAACCTTTTAGCCTAGGTCTAGGACCTAGGGCCAGGCTTGCAGCCTAGGTCCTAGGCCCAAAAAAAAATTTATTTATAACCCCCCCCCCCCCTCCTAACCGGCCTCTCTCTCTCTCTCTCTCTCTCTCTCTCTCTCTCTCTCTCTCCCTCTCTCCCTCTCTCCCTCTCTCCCTCCCTCTCTCTCCCTCTCTCCCTCTCTCTCTCTCTCTCTCCCTCTCTCCCTCTCTCCCTCCCTCTCTCTCCCTCCCGCATAGTCTCTCTCAGCGCCAATGTCAACGCATCAAATAAGACATAATCCTCCTCGATGACATCTTCGTATACATTATTTCTGCAAGAAGCGGTGGACACAAACATACGACTCTAATTTGGAAGCATTTCAAAAAAGTAAAGGTGCCGCGAAGCGGTGTACACAAACATACGACTCTAATTTGAAAGCATTTCAAAAAAGTAAAAGTTGGCACCAAATAGAAGATGAAGTTCAAATTATGCTCGAAGTTGCTGACCCTCAGCGATAACTCGACACTAGCAAGACATGTCAAGACTTGCATTTCGAAGGAGGACAATTTTGGACGTACGTTCAACTTCGACAACGAGTGGAGCTGCAGATAAAGAATGTTATCAGACATGCATTGTCATACAACCACTATGACAACGAAGAGAAGACCGAATACATACACTGAACACTTCAAACAAAATATTAACAGATCCGTAGATCCTCGCATAGGCGTGATGGTCTAAAACTATATTTAATTGGATGCAAAACAAGTTATCAATAATTATTTTGAAATTTTCAAAGGACATGCAAGTATGACGTGCAGTGGCGGAACTAGGATTTTGAATTTGCACGGGCACAATCTAAGTACTGTTAATTTGGGGGATTCGGGGGGCAGCGCATCCTAAGCGGGAGTTCGGGGGCAGCGGCCCCGAATTTTTTTTTTTGCCAAATCTGGACTGAAATCAGTCCAGATTTCTTGTTAAATCCAGATTTCAGTTCAGATTTCACAAGAAATCTGGAGATTTCAGTCCAGATTTCTTGTGAAATCTGGACTGAAATCCAGTCCAAATTTCAGAAGAAATCTGGACTGGATTTCAGTCCAGTTTTTACAAGAAATCTGGAGATTTCAGTCCAAATTTCTTGGGAAATCTGTACTGAAGTTTTGACTGGATTTCAGTCCAGATTTCACAAGAAATCTGGACTAAAATCAGTCCAGATTTCTTGTGAAATCTGGACTGATTTGCTCATTAAATTTACTGTGAAGAAGAAGAAGTTACCGAGCGGCGATCTGCTAGGGCATGGGCGGGAGCAGCGGGAGCGGCCGAGCGGCGATCTGCTAGGGCACGGGAGCAGCGACGGGGTAGGGCACGGGAGCGATTTTCTCTCCCGGTGAAAATCGAGGGAGACAGGATGATAAATCCGGTCGGGCACGTGCCCTACCGTGCACAGGCATAGTTCCGCCCGTGATGACGAGTGACGTTCGGACTAGTAGCGTAAAATTAGGACTAGCGCATATTTGCATCACTTGTTATTTGGTCGATCCTGTTTCATGAGATCTAAATAAACGTATAATATATTTTAAAAGTTTTGAAGTTTCGCACACAAGTCAAGTCATATATTAAATAATTTTTAAATGTCTGCTAGAATTTAATACTAAAAAAAAATTATGAGTATTTCTTTCGATAATGCTACTGATAATATTGTCACAATTGAGTGGTTAATATGCAATTTAAAACTAATGTTAAACTGTGTTTTCTTCATACTCGATGCATACGTCACATTTTAAAAATTCAGTTGTGCGGGATAGTTTATTTTTTATGAACCCCTATATTAATAAAATTTGTCTTATGTTACAATATATTTATAGTTTTAGAAAACGAAGAGAAGATTTAAAAAAAATTTTAAATGTCTAAGATCAAAAATATTTGAAATCTTAATTTGAAATATCTATTAGATGGAACTTAACATATAAATTATTAAAGAAAGCTTTGCAACAAAAATGACTTCTTATGAAATGTTATGCTAAAAATTTATGATCTAAACGTTAACGATGGAGACATACGAGAAAATTATATGGATTTATTAAAATATTTATATAACGCGACAAATTTTTTATCTGACGTGTATTATCAGACTACCCTCTAGTAATTGAAAATGTTGTAAATATCACACAAAAATTAACTATTATAAGCAGCACGAATGGTGATGTCCTTTAATTGAAATAATGAAAGTAAATTTTTTAAAATGTTATAGAAAAATGTCAGTCATGACTTCATATGCCGCCACTTTGAATCATTTATTCAGCGTAGACGGTGTAAAAAATCTGATAGAAATAATAAATAATAATTTTGGCTTAAATGTAACTTTCATAGTTTGATTTTTTAAAAAATTTAAAATTATTTAAATTTTTAAAAAATAAAAAAAATTAAGAGGTCTCACCCGGCCTTGGGGGCCTGAGCATGCCCCCACTGAGAGATGGTGTCCGAGCCCGGATAAAATCAACCCGGGCATGACAGGCCCAGTTTCTGCCTGAGCCTGTCAGGCTTTTTGGACAGAACTGCATGTGGCCTTCTGAGAAATTGGTGTCACTGAATCTTGGATAAGTGAAGCATGGTAGGTGAGAATATAAAATATTAAGTTAGAAGCCAAGATAGGGTTAAGATTATATACTGATGTAAATAGACAGTAGGTTAATAATTGATGTTCTAGCTTATTTGAGCTAAGATGAATGTTAAACATACATTAAAAAAACATGTCTGCTTCATTGAGACACTTAACTCACACTTTCATTCTCGTCTCGTTAATTCGAGCTTTCAAGTTGGGGCGTGACACTCAAACCTTCCCCCATCATTTCTATACACACCTACAACCCATTAAGTAAATAAAAACTTGTGCGGCGCATTATTTTTTTCAATAAATATGTCTTATTTCACTCATAAAACCCTCCCTTTTGTACTTTAATTATGGCCTTTTTAACTTTTGATTTATCCCACTTAGATATCTTGAAATGAAATGTCTCAAAGGCAAAATTGTAGATGTATCAATTATCTACAACTGTCTCTAATAAATTTTCCAAATCTTTCTCTAAAATTTTCAAATTGGCAAGTGAAATTTATAACAAAAATATTTGTTACCTGAAAATCTACTAGGAAAATACTAGTTTTAAATATTTGTTTTGTTAACTTCACGTACATATTAGAAGAGTGCAAGTGTTTCTGCTGAAGAAGTAGTGAACACTGAAGTTGTAGTCAATATATAATGCTACAGCTTTGGCATACAAAGTTTTCTGAGTTGTGTAATTTTTGGTCTACAAATTTTAGTCAAAAGTTAGTCAAAATTATGAGTTTTCTGTAAAATAATTAAGCCCTAATTTTTAATTGATTTTGGGCGGGAAAATGAACACCTTAATGGCTTCAGATGGTAAAACTTTGAATACCAAAGTTGTAGCAATATAAAGAGCAACAATTTTGTTGTTCAATATTTTATTATTGGGGATCATTATCAGGCTCATAAATTAGAGTAATAAAGCTTCTAGAAAATTATCCTTGAGAGCAAATTTAATTATATTCCCATTTTCTGTCACAAATTTGATGGCTTTAAGGAATTCAAAAGAATTTTTGCCCCAAAGCAGAGTTGTAAGAAATAAAATTTTCTACAATTTTGATATTGGCAACTTTAGTTAAATTGGCCATCATATAATTATTAAATAGCCTAGAAAAAGCAGTAAAATAAAGTATCATGGCAGCTCAAGTTTATGTTAAAAATTTGATATAGCGGAAATGGGAAATCAGGCGAAAAAACACTCAACCGTCTTGAGTCAAGTAAATCAGATGCACAAAGCAGGACAAGAAACATGAAATATCAAAAAACTTCTTTACAAGGCAAGACATACATGACGAGACATGCTTGCCAAAGTATCTGAAAAAAGCAGGAAAAAATACAAGTCCAACTCAAACCGCGCGAACTCAAGGTACAAGCCGCCGGCTCTGCTGCTAACCGCTACGGAGTCCGCTAAGGCTGCCTTGTCGCAAAACCGCAACAAGCTGTGCAAACTGACCGTTATTCCAGTGCTGAAAGAAAGAACTCTGTCCGTCGAACTGCAAGCCGTCTGACCGCGAAATCGCCTAGCCGCCAGAACGAGCAGACTGCTGCCACCAAAATTGAACAAGCTGCTCAGAGGCGGACGGCTTATTGAACAGAAGAACAAGTTGCAGAAGAGAAAAAACTGCTAGTCGCAAGCGACCTGCTGTAAACCGCCGATTGAAGCCGCAGAGTCCACACCAACCTCAGAACCAAGTCCCTGGTCCTTTAGTGTTGTCCTCACAACCTGCACAGCAGAAACCGGTTTAGCTCTTCAACCCGCGCGGATAGAAAATCCAGTCTGCAGCAACTTTTCGCAAGTAGACTTACTGTTCACTCAGTTTTTTCAACTTCTCATCACCAATTCAGCTGCAGCTCAATTGGTGATGAGAAATGAAAAAACTCTATAGTTAAGCGTGCTCAGGCTGGAGTAGTCACGGGATGGGTGATCTCCTGAGAAGTCCCCGTGGTGCGCGTTTGACTATTGAGTTTGGCTTATCTAAGGGAGGATGTGGCCTCCAAAAACCCGCCACGTGGTCAGTTTAAGGTAGGCCACCCGATGTTGGGCTTGGGCCGAACGCGGCACGTGGAGATGGGTTGGGTCGGTTGGGCTGCAACCCTCTAAGGGAGTTTAAGGAAGGCAGCCCGGATACTTTGCGAGGTGGGAGTTTAATCTCAATATGTTAGGTTCGCGCATGATAAACTGGATTATTAACCAGTTTAAGAACACTTTCATTATCACCCCGTAGCAGAGTAAGACCGCACACTTCTTCATGGACGTTCTCTACTAGCCTCCTAAGCTAGATGAATTCCCGAGCTGCCAAGGTCGAAGCCTTGTACTCTGCTTCCGTAGTAGAGACAGACACCGAGTCTTGCTTTTTGCTACACTAAGAGATACTGCCTGATCCACACGTGAAGACATAACCAGATGTTGACTTCCGGTCATCTGGATCTCCCCCATAATCATCATCTGAATATCCTTGTAGAATAAAACTCGTGTCTCTCCCATAAAGGAGACCCATATCAGAAGTAGACTTCACATACTTCAAAATATTCCTTGTCGCCATTAGATGAGGCTTCCTGGGTTCCGCCATATACCGACTTACTTGGTCAACCGCATAAGCAATGTCTGGCCTTGTAATCATCAAGTAGATAAGACTCCCAACCAGAGCCCGGAACACAAGAGGATCAGGAAGAATCCTCCCCTCATCTCGCCGAAGTTTGATGCCAGAGTCAAAATGAGTAGAGCCACTCTTCCCCTCCCGCATGCCGAATTGCTGAACAATTCGCTTTGCATAGCCCTTTTGGGAAACAAGTATGTTACTCTCTTTCCTCTCCACCTCGAGTCCAAGGAAATAGTGGAGCTCACCCAAGTCATTTATCTCGAACCTTATAGCTAGCTCTGCTCTGAGCCTAGCTACCTCCTCCTCGGAGTTACCCGTGATGATCATATCATCCACATACAACAACACCAAGACTAGAAGCTCTCCTTTCTTCTTGATGAACAAGCTCGAGTTTGAATTAGAAGAAAGATAACCGCAAAATTGAAGGTATTCTGCGATCTTCCCATACCAAGCTCGAGGAGCCTTCTTCAAACCATAAAGGTCCTTCAGGAGCTTGCAGGCGTAGCCTGGATGTTCTTCAGATACGTATCTTAGTGGCTGATCCATGAAGATGTCTTTATTGATTTCCTCGTAAAGAATAGCATTCTTTACATCCAGCTGCCACATCTTCCAACCATGGCAAGCTGTCAAGACCATCACCAGTTGAACTGAAGTCATCTTAGCAATAGGGCTAAACGTCTCTTCATAGTCTTCGTCGTACTATTGTGAGAACCCTCGAGCAATAAGGCAAGGCTTGTACCTATCGATGCTTCCATCCGCATTCTTCTTCGGCTTGTAAACCCACTTGCAAGTCACAGGAGTAACGCCATCAACCTTGGGTACAAGGTCCCAAGTCTCATTCTTCTTGAGGGCAGCCATCTCCTCATCCATGACATCTTCCCACTCCTTGACTCTAGTGTCTTCATTAAAGCTAGAAGGCTCTCGCTCGTCTAGAGGGCCTGCGAAGAAATAGGAGACAAAGCTCATCGTGTTTCATTCGCTATAATGAGCTGGTGGCTTGATGGTCCTCTTCGATCTCCGAAGAATCTGACCCTTGCTCACCACCTCCGCTACTTATTCAGAATCAGCTCCATTCCCAGGCAAACTTGGAGCATCGCTCCCCCTACTTCCTGAACCAGAAGCCTCTGCCCCAGACCTTGAAACACTTGGAGCTCCTGGTGACACAGGCTGCTCCACTTGAAGATCTTCAGCAGCCTCCTTCTGTCCTTCATCCAACCTGCTCTCTGGTTGCTCCACAGATGAGCTACCTCCATATGACGTTAGCTCGTCGAAGACCACGTCCCTTGAGACAACGAACTTCCTCGTCACTGGATCCATACACCTCCATCCCTTCTTTCGCTCATCATAACCAACAAAAACAAGTTTCGTTGCCTTCGCATCCAGCTTAGTCCTGAGAGCATCCAGGATGTGTACGTTGCAGGTTGATCCAAACACCCAAAGGTGTTCCACGCTAGGCTTCTCCTTAAACAACATCTCAAAAGGAGACTTCATGTTGATCAGACTCAGAGGCATCCAATTGATGACATAAGACGCGAAAGATATTCCCTCTGCCAAGAAGGACCTAGGAATGTCTTTCACATGAAGCCAACACTTGCAGGTTTCCGTCAAATGACGGATCTTGCTCTCCGCTACTCTATTTTGTTGTGGAGTATGAGCACAAGTGAGCTCTCTTTGGATTCTATGCATCCTGCAGAAATTAGAGAACTCAGAAGAAATAAACTCACCGCCATTATCCATCCTCAACTTTTGATCTTCAGGCCAAGTCGTCCCTCCACCAGCTCCTTGAACTCCACAAAAAACCAGAAAGCATATGACTTCTCCTTCATGAAATACACCCAAGTGTATCTAGAGTAGTTATCAATCTGCACCAGCATGTATCTGCTGCCACTGATACTAGCGGTGATGGTTGGTCTCATTAGATCACCATGGATACACTCTAATGGTGCTTTACACCTAGTCTGTGACTTGTCAAATAGAAGACGATGAGCCTTTCCATATTGACACCCTGTGCATACATGACCATCGCCAAAGGATGACAACTTGGGCAAGCCTTTCACAAGACTTTTAACTGCCATAACTTTTAACTTGTCCATCCCAACATGTTCTAGTCTTTCATGCCACATAGCAGCGCTATCATTTGCCCTCATCCGATCAACATAAGAACTTGTTGATAAAATAAACAATTTCCTTACTCTTCTCCCTACATGAGCAACATCAATCTTTACTACTGATATGTTGCGAAGAAACTTCACTTCTACTGGACTGAACAGAACGTGATAGCCAGCATCTACCGCATTAGTCACTGAGAAGAGGTTCTTCTTCATGCCCGGTACAACACCCTCTTTCTCAACTGCATGAATAATATTATCAGCAGTTATAATAGCTTCGTTACCTGAAAATGTCTGCAGAGAGGAGAACTTTGACTCATCCCCGGTGAGGTGATGACCACACCCTGAGTCCACTATCCAGTCATCTTGGTAGTCGACGTTGGATAAAGCACGGACACATATTCCTGTCAGAAATGCCTCTCCCCACCCGGCTTCCTCAGCACTAGAACTAGCTCCCTCCTTATCTACAACATGCCCAGGTTGTAGCTTGACCTTGTAGTCCTTCTTGAAGTGTCCTGGCTGATTGCATCTGTAGCACTTAAGTCACTCCTTTCTCTCCTACTTAGGAGCAGCGCTCCCCTCTTGCTGATAAGAAGTTGAAAGGCCATTACCAGGAGCAGTCTTCTTCTTCTTCTCCCATCTCTTCTTCTTTCCTGAGAAGAAAGTCTCACTACCTCCTTCAGAGATAGTAACTCCAACCATTTTCTTAGTGAGACTCTCCTGCGAAGCCAACAGATTTTTCAGTTCTAGCAAAGGTGGTTGAATAGCCACCCCTTGAACAGACGTCACGAAGGCCACATATTCTTTTCCTAAGCCGCGGATTATATGCCTCTTCAACTTGGCTTCATAAATTGGCTCATCAGGGTCCAACGCTGAAATCTCAGCGCACAGGTTCTTCATTTTCAAGAAGAAGGTAGAGATGGGAAGATTTCCTTGAGTTGTCTTTGCCAACTCATTTTCTAGGAATTATAGTCTTGCTACATTCTTCCTATTGAAAAACCCATCGAGATAAGTCCAAATCTCAGCAGCAGATTAACATCCTAAGATGTGATCAAAGAGTTCAGGTGAGATAGGTCGCTTGAGAGCAAACTTCTCTTTTGCATTGGTATTTCTCCAAGCTCTCACCTCATCAGCACCAGCACCTAGAGCAGTAGTAACCTCCTTCTTATCATCTCCACCGACGACTTCCCACAGATCCTCACCCAGAAGATATCTCTGCATACACGACTTCCACTTTTTGAAGTTAGTCGGTGTAAGAAACTTGATTCCAATACCCCTTGCATACTCAGCTTCCATTGAACAAACCCTAGATTACTTGGACTCACAGAAGCAAAAAAACAAGCTGATGGTTGATCACTGCTCAGGGCACTGTTCCCTCTGATACCATGTTGGAAAATTTGATATAGCGGAAAATGGGAAATCAGGAGAAAGAACACTCAACCGTCTTGATTCAAGTAAACCAGATGAACAAAGCAGAGCAAGAAACTTGAAATATCAAAAAACTTTTTTACAAGGCAAGGCATACATGGCGAGACATGCTTGCCAAAGTATCTGAAGAAAGCAGGAAAAAAATACAAGTCCAACTCAAACTGCGCGGACTCAAGGTACAAGCTGCCGGCTCTACTGCTAACCGCTACGGAGTCCGCTAAGGCAGCCTTGTCGTAAGACCGTAACAAGCCGTGTGGACTGAACGTTATTCCAGTGCTGAAAGAAAGAACTCTGTTCGCCGAACTGCAAGCCGCCTGACCGCAAAGTCGCCTAGCCGTCAGAACGAGCGGACTGCTGCCACCGAAACTGAACAAGTCGCCTAGAGGCGGACAACTTATTGAACAGAAGAACAAGTTGCAGAAGAGAAAAAACCGCTGGTCGCAAGCGACCGGCTATAAACCATTGATTGAAGCTGCAGAGTCCGCACCAACCTCAGAACCAAATCCATGGTCCTTTAGTGCTATCCGCACAAACTGCACAACAGAAATCGGTTTAGCTCTTCAACCCGCGTGGATAGAAAATCCAGACTGCAATAACTTTTCGCGAGTAGACTTACTGTTCACTCAGTTTTTTAAACTTCTCATCACCAATTCAGCTGCAACTCAATTAGTGATGAGAAATGGAAAAACTCCATAGTTAAGTATGCTCAGATTGGAGTAGTCACGAGATGGGTGACCTTCTAGGAAGTCACCGTGGTGCGCGCTTGACTATCGAGTTTGGCTCATCTAAGGGAGGATGTGGCCTCCAACAACCCGCCACGTAGCCGGTTTAAGGTAGGCCACCCAGTGTTGGGCTCGGGCCGAACGCGACATGTGGAGATGGGTTGGGTCGGTTGGGCTGCAGCCCTCTAAGGGAGTTTAAGGAAGGCAGCCCGGATACCTTGTGAGGTGGGATACCACCGCACGCCCTTCTAAACGTTTATTAAGGCCCAGTTTGGGGAGATTTATTTTCATCGGTCAAGCGGTTAAGACCGCATGAACTGGGCCTTAATTAATGGTCAGTTCATGCGGTCATAACCGCTTGACCCGTAGGCGGACCCATCGAGATTTTTTAATGGGGGCGCGCAATTAAATAAGTAATATCATGCTATACCCGAATGAACTCTGCAGTCTCGAACTGAAAAAAGCAAGTTATAACAATTTCAGTGAAACGAACGCTAGTAGCCTAGTATAATTTTGAATATAAAATTCTGCAATTTCCAATAATAAATATGAATATATGAATGTTCGCAGCAAATATGTTCTTTAACATGAAAAAATGCAGATTGCACACCAATCTACGTTACGTTTACATGTTAGATTAGTTTTTTTGACATTATGCAGAAGCATGCTAATAAAACATATTGAAATCAATACAAGAAAACTGAAATTTATAAGACAAGGAGAAGAGAACCAAGACAAGAAAACTGAAATTACTTGGGTAAGAAAAAAATCAAGGCAATAAACTGAAATTATAAAGGCAAAAATAAAAATAAAACTGAAATCCATCAAATATCACCAAGCAAACTGAGATTAAGGGTTCGTTTGGTTTTGCGTTTTCGGACATCGTTTGAAGCAAATGCCGCAGGACGGCGGGTAACCAAATGACCCATCATCCCCTTTGCTCTGTTTCCACCCGCAGCAAGGAGGAAGCAGTGTTGAATTTTGTGAAGTGAAAGCGGGGGTTGTTCAGGCTGTCCGCGCGGCCTGGGCGGTCTGGTGGTGCGGCCTGGCCAGTTTGTTGGTGCGATCTGGACGGCCTATATTGCAGGCTGTTGCTGATGTCTGGCAGATCGGCAAGTTGGCCTTGCGCTGGAGCGGTTTGGCGGTCTGGATTGGGAGCTGGCGGACTGGGTCCTTATCCTCCAAGCTCGCGCCAGGTTCTTGGTTGGACATCGTCATTTTCTATGACAAGTCCGGTGTGTTCGTTGTGTCCTCTTTTTTCGCTGGTTGACCGGGCGGTGTGCCTGTTGGTCGTGGACTTATGTACGGGTTGGTGTTGTGTTCGCGTGTAGTGTGCGGACTGTTGTTGTGTCTGCATTCTATACAGCTTGCGGGCTGGTGCAGTGTTTGCGTCCTGTGCGGGCTGGCTTCTAGCCTTAGTGTCAGGCGGTTTTGTTTGGCCTGTCCGGCCTTGTCCTTGTGGACTTGGCGGACTGACCTGTTCTTGTCGTGGACTGGGGTAGTGACTCTATACACTAGGGAGGTGACCACACTTCTCTCCGCGCCTATAAATAGCCCCCCCCCGTCATATCAATAGTAACTGAATGAACAAGAAGCTTCTTGCATTTAAGTTGCTGCGGACTAGTTTTTGGTATCCTCCCGGGTTGAAGAGGTTAATCGGTTACTTGTTGTGCAGGTTGTTCGGTCAGCGATAAAGGACCGGGGATTTGGTTCTAAGTCTGTGCAGACTCTGCGGCTTCAGGAAACGGTTACTGCTAGTCGCATGCGACTAAGCAGCGATTACTCTTCTGCAACTTTCTCTTCTGTTCAATAAGTTGTCCGCTTCTGGGCGGCTTACTCAGTTGGTGGCAGTAGTCTATGCGGTCTGGCGACTAGGCGACCTCGCGGTCAGGAGGTTTGCAGTTTGGCGGACAGAGTTTCTTTTAGCACTGGAATAACGAGTAGTCCGCGCGATTTGTGGGGTCTCGCGACCTGGCGACCTTTGCGGACTCCTTCAGCAGATAGCAGCAGATCCGGCGGTTACTCATTGAGTCCGCGCGGTTTGTTTGAGTTTGTTTTTCCTGTCTTCCCCCAGTTTATTTGGCAAGAATGTCTCGTCATGTATGTCCAATATTGTAAAGAAGTTTTTTAATAATATAAGATTCTTTCTTTTGCTCTTTGCATCTGGTTTACTTGCTCAAAAGTGTTGAGTGTTCCTGCGGCTAATTTCCACTTTCTGCTATATCAAATTTTCAACATGGTATCAGAGAAAACAGTGACTTAAGCAGTGATTCCCCTCAGTTTGCTTGTTGCTTCTGTGAGTAAGTTACTAGGGTTATTGCAATAGAAGCTGGGTATGCAAGGGGTCTTGGATTTGAGCTGCTCACACCGACTAACTTCTAATAAGTGGAAGTCGTGTATGAGATGTTATCTTCTTGGTGAGGATCTGTGGGATGTTGTCGATGGTGATTGCTGCTGCTGGTGCCAGCTGTAGTACCCCCCCCCCCCCACCCACCTTTTGCCCGGGTCGGGCCGAAGGGGGTACTACTGGCCCAAGACGTCCACCTAGTGCTTCTTAGGGGAAACGTCCCACCCTATCCAAGCACTAGTTGGTCGCCTTACTCGGCTCGAATCATAACATTCACAACCCATCAGAATATAGCGGAAGCATTAACATGAAACCATTGCAGATTTATGTATCACATATCAAAATCACAGCGGTTCTAGGGCCGAATCTTAAGTACTTATATAAGCCCATGGGCTATACATGTGCTACATATAATCCTCATATACTCTCTCTCTACGCTGCTCGGTGGAACTCATGTCTCTAAACTCTGGGGATGGCGGGGGTGCATCTGCTCGAGTGGACCTAGCTACTAGCGTAATCTCCTACCGCAGTGGGTCACTACGGTGCTCCACCTCCTGTGAATGGTTAATCAAATAACCATTAGTCACAGAGCTAAGTGGAAACAAATCTCCTCCCCGGATCCACATCCTGAGAACGAGCACGCACCCACCCAACAGAAGTAAATAGTCGAAGAAAGAGAGGGTTAGCACAACATTTCATATATGAACAGCTAGGAGCAAACATAAAAGAGTGCAGTATAACCGAAAAAAACAGCAATAGTATAAAACGGTTATAACAATGCTCTACTAGCTCATCAGCACAACAGGTTTTCATATCCTAAATTCTATCGCAGGCATTCACAGCTGCGCACATACCGTAGGCATTCACAGCCGCGCACACCGCAGACATTCACAGCCGCACACAAAAACCCTATGTTGACATAGTTTGGACCGCTTCTATTCCAGCAGGGTAGCGAGCCCCGCGGGCCTCACCGATATGGCCATCAGTGACAATGGCCAGTCCTGCCACTTCTGGGGGTGATCGTACCACACAACCCCAGGCCCTAACGTACAACCTGGTGTACTCTTGGATGTGAGCGACATCCAGCGAATCATTTTGGCCGACCAGCGGAGGAAAACCCAACGGGGAATAAAACGGTCGGTCACCCGTGGTACTCATCTCTCTGTCGCCTTGAGTCGTCGACCTTCCCGCACCGGTACGAACGGTCTGTGGGAGGGACTGACCCGCCACTATTTCACCTCAAGCAATTTACAAACAATCAAACAAAGGCAATCATAATACATATCAGGTCTACGTCGGCCTGCCCTACTAGGCTTCAAACTTCGGGCGGCGGCACTAGCTCTACTTTTACAAGGAGCGTGGGAGCGCTTTATTTGGGGCTAGACTTGGAGGAATATCTCAACTCCGGATATCCCCCAACTAAGGCTCAACCTTAATAACGACTGCTCGTCAGAGCAGGACCCGAGATTATAATAGTAAATTGCAATGAGGGCAAATGCGGTGTTTATGCTGCTTATTTAAAGTGCTGAAAAGAAACGTGACCAGTACGAAACTGGAGTAGTACTGAATTAAAAATACTGGACCAGTACGAGATTGGAGTAGAACTGAATTGAAAGTACTTGACCAGTACGAGACTGGAGTAGAACTTAATTAAAAGTACTTGACTAGTACGAGACTGGAGTAGAACTGAATTAAAAGTACTTAACGAGTACGAGACTGGAGTAGAACTGAATTGAAAGTACTTGACCAGTACGAGACTGGTGTAGAGCTGAATTGAAAGTACTTGACCAGTACGAGACTGGAGTAGAGCTGAATTAAAAGTACTTGACCAGTGCGAGACTGGATTAGAGCTGAATTAAAAGTACTTGACCAGTACGAGACTGGAGTGGAACTGAATTGAAAGTTCTGAACTAAAAAGAATAAAGGAACAGGACTAGTGCAAGACTGGAATAATCATAAGGAAAATGGTTAGTAGTCCAATCACTCCATCCAGGAGGCTTCAGTCTTATCTCCGTTCTTAGGAGGCACATTCAGTTCTATTTCAATTTTTAATAAGGATTCATTGGGTTACACTCATTATTAAGATCCGATTAGGATTTCGTTGCGCCTTATTAATTACAACTTAATCGGATCAGGGGTTTATCAGGAGTTACACCCTCATTATTTGTCGAGAATAATTTGCAACTCACTACTCGTACTCTCACTTTCCGAGCGTGTCCAGATCACCCGAGAGTCGAGGCGCTCTACGGTTTCACAAAGTCTCGTAACACGGAGCTTGGTCACTTGCCTCAGCCACTCTCGTCGATATGATAATTTGAATTTATTATTCAAATTAGAGAGGACGGCCGCGCGCTCCAATTTCATTTTCGAAGAAAATGAGCGTAATAATTTCCAAACGCGATCCTAGGCCCCAAATTTTGATACAACCCTTAAGAGAGCCTAAAATGAGCCTTGTAATTTTTTTGTAATTTTCCAAAGTGTTTTGAGCCTCTAATTTGGTCAAATAAATTTAATTTGGACTTTTAAAAATACCAAATCAACTCCAAAAATTCTCAAAATTTTTGAGGAGCAAGCCCTCATCAAGGGAAATAATTTTAATGTTCAAAACTTTTTTCCTAGGGGTCTATTTAAGCCTCTGAAAATCAAAACCCTTATTATATTATAATATTATAATAAATATTATAATAATATAATTTATAAAATAAAAATACTGTTCACCATCTTCTACCCCCCCCCCCCCCTCGTTGGAACCGAACTGGCCTTCCTTACGGGTCTTCTCCGCCGCCGGACGGCCACCGGCCAACCCGCCGGTGGTGGGCGCTCCCTCCGGCGGTGGTCCGGCGGCCTGCCGCCGCCGGAGCCATTTTTTTCTAAAACGGGAGGGGGGTGACGGCGGCGGCGCTCCGGCCGCCGGAGCTCGCATGCATTACGTCATAAATGGGGAGGGGGGGAAGAGAAGGTTCTACCTGGGTTTGGCGGGCTCGGGAGGGGCCGGCTTGGTTGGGCATGGCTCAAGGTGGTGGAGGCGGGGAGGAGCTCCTTGGCTTGGCTTTTTCCGGCCACCAGAGCTCCGGCAGAGGGGGGAGAAGGGGGAGGGTATGCTCTGAGAGCTGTGAGGGAAAGAGAGGGGGTTGGGTGGCTTTTATAGGGAGGGGGAGGGGGAGGGGGAACTCCCTCCCTTTGGGTGGTGTGGGACTAATCCCTCCTTAGGGAGGGATTAATCCCACCCTCCAGCTGTCCCTCTAGCCCAGCTGTCCAAAGACAGTTGGAGATCTCTCATTTTCCCCCATGTGGGGAAAATGGATGAGGTCCTTTATGGGCTTGGGCCTTATAGAAAGAGAGGGGAAAATGAGGAGAAGAGGGGTGGGGTGGGCCTCCACCCATCCTAAGCTTGGTTGCTTGTTTGGGGGCCCAAGAAGAGTGAGGGGGCATGAGCCATCCTCCTTTGGAGAGGAGGTGGGCTCCTTATTTGGAGAAAAATCCAAAAAGTGGATTTTTAGGAGGGTTTGACCAAGTCAACCCTAGGGTGGGTCCCCCTTGCTGGTCAAAGTCAATGTGGGTCCAAGTCATCGGGATCGGGTCAAAGTTCGGGTGTCGTGTCACAATTGGTGTGCGCACGCTTTTCGATGCACGATTATGCTTGATTTGACCATGAGTTGACCAATTGACGTCGAAATTGACCGGAACGACTTCTATTGACTTCGTATTGACCATACAAGTCCAACGCCACTGACTGGGGTTGAATCGGAGTCCGTTTGGCGAAAGTCTGAAATTTGCGCGTCGCAGCGTGCTAAAACGGTCAAAACGCACATAATCATCGTTAGGCTTCGAATCGCGACGCAACGAGTTCCGATGCGTTCGTATCAACTATACAAAGTCATAGGAATTGTCAGAACCCAAATCGGAGTTCTCTATGTCAATATCCAAAAATCTCATCTTCGCGACGTTCTGCGAGGAATGGGCACATCCACTATATGATCTCGGGGTCCCACTGAACGAGTTCCGATACGCTCGTATTGGCTATACAAAGTCATAGAAATTGATAGAACTTAATTCGGAGTTCTCTAGCTCGATATCCTGCCTAGAGTTGCCTCCTACCGGATCACGGGTAAAGGCTCAAGTCACTTTTATTGGGCCCACTAGGGCTCTGGTGGCCCAATAAAAGTCGGGATGTTACACCAGCACTGATGAGGTGAAAGCTTGGAGAAAAACTAACGTGAAAGCAGAGTTTGCTCTTGTTGGGTGCATTGGAAAATGTGTACCAGATTTGGAGAAGCCACAACTTAGTCAATGATATGGTTCAATTTATATTTGATAGAAGTTTGAGTTTCATTGTGCAGGTTTAAGAATTTGAAGAAAAATTTTCTAAGTACAAGTGTCGACACTTGTGAAAAAACTGTGTCAACACTCAGGAAGACTGCGTCGACACTCAGGCAAGCATTGTCGACACACAGGCAAATTGTGTCGACACTTATAAAGAAGTTGTATAGACACCTAGAAGCTGTGTCGACACTCAGGCAAGCTGTGTCGACACACTGGCAAAATGTGTCGACACTTATGAAGAATTTGTGTCGATACCCAGAATTTGTGTCGACACTTATAAAGAAGTTGTGTCGACACTCAAAGCTATGTCGACACCTAAAGAAGCAGTTGTGTCGACATCCAGAAATGTGTTGACATCTGAAGCAGGACTTGTGTCGACACTTAAAATTGAAACTATGTCGACACTCAAGAGATATGTCGACACCTCAAGCAATTGTGTCGACACACAGGACTTGTGTCGACACACCAACTCTCAAAAGGCTGTGTCGAGTTAAGAAGTAATTGTGTCGACACATAGGACTTGTGTCGACACACACTCAACGCCATTAGACAAACACTCAACGCCAACTGTCTGCAACAGAAATTTCGAGACAAGAAGCTGTTGTGTCGACACACGGGACTTGTGTCGACACATACAACAAAAGCAGTGTCGAGAAAAAAAAGTATGACTGTGTCGACACTTGGAGTAATTGTGTCGACACAATGAATACTTGTGTCGACACTTAGTCTATATGTGTCGACACATGCGAAGCAGTCTGCTGAGTGTTGCGTGCTGAGTTGAAAAGACATTGAAGAACCTGGTGACATGACTGGTGACTTGAAAGTTGTCATAACTAGCCGGTCTGACACCACTGTTAGAACTGTCAGAAGTTTGTTATGAACCGGATCAGCCGGTAACCATGGAGCAAGCTCTATATAAGAGACAGATCGGAAACGACCGAGATGAATCAATAAGAAGAATTCTGACAGATCAAGGGCTGTTTGCAAGAAAGATTTAGAGTTCAATCTGAATTTACAGAAGAAGCTGACTGAGGATCATTTTCAACATCAAGAGAAGATCCACCTTATTTTGTTCTAATCAAGAAGCTTTGAAAAACTAAGTTAGGTTGGATCAGAAGGATCAGTCTATACAAGAACTGATCAAAAAGACAACATCAACAGAGAAATCTAGCTGGTGAAGTTTTTAGTTACTCTTTACTCACAAATTCTTGTAGGATCTACTGTTAGATCTGAGATTTTAAGCCTAAAATTTTAAAGGCTGAGGTAGGGTTGTGTGCCTGAGGTAGGACTTGTGGAAAGTCTGAGTTGTAAGCCTAATTATAAAGGCTGAGGTAGGGCTGAGGCCTGAGGTAGGATTCTGGGGAAGAATCTGAGGTAGGACTTGTATAAAGTCTGAGGTGTAGGAACCATCTTTGGTTCTGAGATTGTAAGATCTGCGGATCCGAGCCAGTGGAAGGAAGTTAGGCTGAATCCAGTTATCTGCTAGATAGGCAAAGGGGGAAACTGGATGTACCCATATCTTGGGGAACCACTATAGATCTGGTGCATTCTTTGTTGTGTTTAAATTTCTATAGATAGATTGATCTGTGTTAAAAGAAGTTATATATCTGTTGGCCTAAAAATTAAAAAGACACAAAAAGATAAGAACCTATTCACCCCGCCCCCCTCTAGGTATTTAGGCTCTTGAAATAAAGTCTTTCAAGTGGTATCAGAGGGAGGTTCTTCAAAATTTGACCTAACAGTCAGAGGATTTCTCCAAGGCAAATAACAGATAAAAAGAATGGGTTCAAGTGAAAATCAAAAGGAATTTGGATCTATAAAATTGCCCATTTGCAGGAAAGAATCTTTTGGCATTTGGAAAGAAAGGGTCAGGCTGTTTATGGAAGCATCTGATCAAAGAATTTATATCACAGTACAGGAAGGCCCCTTCATCCCAATGAAGGTATCAACTCTTGATGCAAGCATTCTGTAACACCCCAAAAAGGCCCAAAAGACTCAACTTGAAATTTGAGTAGTAGGTCAGGTTACACGGCCTGGGACACGGGCGTGTCCCAGGGCGTGTCGGGTGACACGGCCTGGGACACGGGCGTGTCCCAGGGCGTGTTCTATTTATTTTGCAAAATTGGCCTATTCCGGGCAGAGCCGGACACGGCCTTGAACACGGCCGGGAACACGGGCGTGTCAGGCTGGACACGGGCGTGTCAGCTGCCGTGTTCCGACCCGTGTTCTGGTTGCAGCTCGATGGAGCAGGAGACACGGGCGTGTCTCAGGTTTGACACGGGCGTGTCAGGTCCGACACGGGCGTGTCGTTGACCCGTGTTGTGCAGTCGGTTCAAGCTGTGTGCACCGTTTAAGGGGTACACGGCCTGTGACACGGGCGTGTCACAGGCCGTGTCGGCCAAAAAGTGAAATTCTGGGGAAATCTTGGTCGTTCAGTTTCCTCTCTTTTGATCCAAAGGCTCAGATGGTTTCTTGGGCTGGATAAGTCGTGAGAAGAGGATGAAGATTCATTCTTCATTATTCTTAAGGAAGAGAGAAAGAGAGAAAGAGAGAGGAAGAAGGAGGAGGAGACCAAGCCACCGGCGGAGCTCCCGTGGTCCGATACGCGATCCGAAGCCGGCGTTGTGACGGCAAGGCTGCTGCGGTTCTTTCTCACCGACTAGTTTGCGATGGCACCGAAGAGATCGACAAGGGTAACGATCTCCCTCCTTGGACATGTGAAGTCCTTCTTTTCTGCATTGCATAGGGAAAACCCTTCCCCGCGAGTGTGCGGTGGGTTGTGGTGTCCCTTGGGGTAGATATGTGAAGTCCCCCTTGTTAGAGGCCGGAATTGGAGTACGGCTCTAGGCATGCTGTGTGAAACCCATCTGGATGGAATCTGGATTGGTGATGCTTGTTTGCATATCGGAGAAGGTTCCGTGAGAATGGCTTGTGATGCCTATGGCTTGTGATGCCTTGTTCCTACCTGTTGCTTGGTGCGGCAGGAAGTACTGGACGATGTCCAGGAAATGAAGAGGGTTGGCGGCAACTCTTGTGGCCGTGCGTTGCCACTTTGTGAGTAGTTGAGCCGTTGGGCTGCAACTCATTGAAAAGGCTGAGTGCCGAACAGGAAAGGTGAAACCGACCCGCGCCTATAAAATGCCATGGATACTTCCGTATTCGAGGTGGCTCGGCGACTTGAGCAACGGGGGGTGGCTGATCCGTACCTGCGTTAGGTCCGTCCGACTTGGAAGCCTGGTATAGGTTTTGTTGGAGCGCCTAATGAGAGTCTTAGGCCCGCGCGCCGGAAAGACTAGAAATGCTCAAATACCGTGTAGACGGTGGTGTTGACCCTGGTATTCCGGTACACCGAAAATGTGCCCTGAGTGCACGGACTGTCGGGCCGGGTGGCCGATGGTTGTGATGGCTTGAATGTGCCTGCGCGCACATAGTTGCTATTGATGATGCCATGCTTGCAGGGAAAGAATGCTCATGCCCCGAGAAAGGGGTAGGATTGTTATAATTGGGTCAGCTGAATGCTGACCGTTGCATTGTTTGCCACCGGTTGGGTGGATTGTTCCCGTGCAGGTGCTGGAGAGCCAAGTGGTAAGTGATGGGCGGGAGAGCCCTACTGCTGTTGCTGCTGCTGCTGCGGCTAGCCTGGAAGGCTAAGCCATTGTTTTGTTTTCTCTTTGTACTCATGTATGGCCGGCCTGCGCGCCGAGGTTTGTAAAACATGATGTATGTTCAGAGGAACTGTAAGGCCTTAAGGCCAAACTCTTGTGGTTGTGTACATTCCACGGTATATATATAAATGTGGTTTTATATATTGGACATTCCGGTTAAGAGTTCAAAGTTGTAACTTAAAGCTTCCGCTAGAATGCTCTGAGTTAGGATTCGTATTTGGTTTGGTATTATCCTGTGACCTCACCGTCTGTTTGTGGCATATAGTGTGGGGCCCCGGCCGGACCTTCTACTATACGTCATTTAACGGATGGGGTTGTTACACATTCAAACTCCAAAGAGTTATTCAGAGATAACTAAGGATGAAATTATCTTGGCTACATTAGATAAAAGTGCTCAGAATATAATTGTAAGTGTCATAGATGATGCAACATTCCAGAATCTTGTGCACTGTAAAACTTCCAAAGAAATGTGGGATACATTGATTGTCAATATGAAAGGCACAGGAGAAGTCAGAGAGGACAGAAAGTCTATGCTAAATCAGGAGTATGAGAGCTTTAGGCAGACTAAAACTGACAGCATAGCTGAATGCTATAAAAAATTTTCAGAATAGTGAATGAACTGATGACATATGGAAGAGTCTTCAGTACTTATGAACTGAATGACAAGTTTCTTAGGTCCCTAACAAAGGATTGGGACACTAAGATATGTGTCATCAGGGAAGTGGCCAAACTAGCTGACACACCTCCACCTACACTTTTTGGAAAACTACTTTCATATGAAATGCAGCTTACTGCTAGGAAAGAGGAAGAGAAGGGCAGCAGATCTGAATATAAAAAAAAGTCAGTAGCCTTCAAGGCTGGGGGCTCAAGGAAGGGTAGGAGAAAATCTCCTTCTCCACCTAGAAAGAGTACTAAAGCAGAAGGAGTTCCTGAAACCAGTACATCAGATAGTCACACATCTGATGAAGACTTTGCTACCTTCACAAGACAATTCCAAAGGTTCATGAAGAAAAAGAAATGGATAACCAGGCCTTCATCAACATCCTATTCCAAGGATGATTATTACAGGAAGAAGAAAACACCTAAGGAGGACAGGTATGCTTCTAAACCTGGTAAACAATCTAATTCTAAGATTGTGTGTTATTACTGCAACAGGTCTGAGCATGTCATAGATGACTGCCCTGATAAAAGAAAGGAGTCAAAGGACAAGAAGAGGCAGCTGGTCAAAGGCAAGAAGGATAAGTATCTAGTGGCTCAGAAGGAGAATAGTTGGACAGACTCTTCATCTTCAGAATCTGGAGAAGAAGAGACAGAAGCATATGTTGGACTCTTCTCAATAGAAGAGGATTCTAGGGAACTAGAATTCCTACAGATGCTGGACTCCATAAATGGAGTGGAAGAATATTGTTGTAAAGGGCTGATGGCTCAATCTGAAGAAGATAAGTGACAGGATCAGCCTGAACCAAGTAAGGTAAATAATTCTCCCCTAGTCTCAGATTACTTTACTGGACAAGAATCAGAAGCATCTGCTTCAAAAGAAGTGGATGGATCTGAGTCTGAGGGGGATGTTCATCAACTCATTAATGAGTATGGTGGGTTGTTGCATGCTCTAAAGAAGAGCAAGTTTCTTGTTAAAGAGCAGGCCAAAGAGATTGAGTCTCTTAAGATGGCTGCAGTAGATTCAGCAAAACTGTTGGATCAAAAACAGAATGAGGTTGCCAAATTGAAAAACATTACAGTTATTCAGATGGGCACAATCTCATTCAAAGAGAATCATATCAAGAAACTGAAGGTAAAACTTCAGCAAGAGAGAGAGCTAGTGGCTAAATTCTCCAAGCCAAAATCAGTCTTACCTTTGATAGATAATTTTATTTCATAAAAAGGGAAGACTGGTCTAGGCTTTAAGGGAAGAACTAGGGCTACCAATTCTCATAGAAAAGGTAAAGCCACAGTTCAGCCTCTAACTGTTAATCCCCCTATTTTTTTTAAGAAGGTAGTGAATCTTACTAAAAAAAGTAAGAATATGTATAATAGGTTTGAGTGTTGGTGTTGTGGCAAGGTGGGACACTTTGCCATGGATTGCTGGTTTAACTCAAGTGTTAAAACCAAAAGTAGGATTCCTGTTAGATCAGTTACAGGATTTCAAACTAACAAGGACCTAGGACCCACTAGCAAGTTGGGTTCTAAGGGTAAGTGATTCTTTATTTATTGCAAGTGAATCCAAGTGATCATACCCCTATATGTACTTGGATAGTGGCTGTTCCAGACACATGACTGGAACAAGGAGAATGTTAAGGAACTATGTGCCCATAGAGAATGGACCCAAAGTAATCTTTGGTGGATCAGAAAAGGGAATCATAAAAAGATTTGGTAACATCTCTTGTGATTCAATTACAATCACTAAAGTGGCTTATGTAAAGGGTTTAAAACATAACCTGATTAGCATAAGTCAACTTAGTGATCTAGGTTATGACATTTCTTTCCTCAAAGGGGAGTGCCTAGTAAAAAGGTCAAGTGATCAAGAGATCATTTTGACTGGCACTAGGAAAGGAAATATGTATTGCCTTAATCTAGATTGTGAGTCTAACAGCTCACCTATTTGTTTGGTTGCTGGAGAGAAAGCTTATCTATGTGTCAAATGGCACAAGAGGCTAGCTCATCTGAACTATAAGTCAATTGGACTATTATTCAGCATGGGATTAGTGAGGAATAGTCCTCAAGTTAAGTGCATTAAAGAGGGTGTGTGTTCAGCTTGCCAAAATGGCAAGCAGACTAAGTCCACTTTTCAGTCACTTGACATCAAAGATTCAAAGAGATGTTTGTATCTCATGCATATGGATTTGTTTGGTCATATGCTAGTTCATAGTCTTAGTAGGAAAGCATACACACTTTTTGTTATGGATGACTATTCTAGATTTACATGGGTTTTCTTCTTGAGGCAGAAATCTGAAACTCCAACTGTTTTCCAGTCTTTTATCAGACAAATATAGAATGAATACAATAGTTTAGTGGTCAAAATCAGAAGTGACCATGGAACTGAATTTCAGTCTGAATGTATGACAAAATTCTGTGAAGAACTTGAGATTCATCAGGAATTCTCTTCACCTAAAACTCCTCAGCAGAATAGGACTCTAATTGAGGCCAGTAGAACCCTACTGAATGACACTACTCTCCCTGAATACTTCTGGGCTGAGGTAGTAAATATTGCTTGTCATGTGCTCAATAGAGCTTCCATCAACAAGAAACATAAGATGACACCCTACCAGATTTTGAAAGGTAGAAAACCAAACATATCTTATTTTAGAATCTTTGGTAGTAAGTGTTTTGTACTAGTCAATAGTAAGCACTACCAAACTAAGTTTGCTGCCAAATCCCTAGAAGGGATATTTGTTGGGTACTGCAAACAAAGTAGAGCATACAGAATCTACAACTTGACTACTCAAGTTGTAGAAGAATCTGTGCATGTAGTATTTGATGAGTCAATATTTATTAACAGTGAATTGTCTAGTTCTTCAGTTAGTTCTACAGGTCTAACAGATAAGCTGGACAAGCTGACCATAATTGAAAATGTTCCTGTTAGACTGGATGAGGATAAAGATGCAAGCTATTCAGGTGGAGACCAAGTCCCTCTAGGTGAAGAAGAAAATGTGGAGCATCAAGATGAGGAAACTGGAGATAGCCATACTACTGACAGAATTCCTCCAGCAAGAAGACACCTGAAGGATCATCTAGCTCACCAAATCATTGGTGATGCAAGTCAGAGTGTTCTAACAAGGAGCACGAGCATGAAAACAGTTCTATGTTCTAGCTTCCTGTCTCAGATAGAACCCAGGAAGAGTGAAGAAGCAATGCAAGACACCAACTGGATTGATGCAATATAAGTAGAGCTCGGTCAGTTCAAAAGGTGTAAGGTCTGGGAACTGGTGCCAAAACCTAAGGATTATAACATAATAGGAACTAAGTGGATCTACAGGAACAAGCTTGATGAGAATGACACTATAGTCAAGAATAAGGCTAGAATTGTAGCAAAAGGCTACAGGCAAGAGGAAGGCATTGATTTTGATCAAACCTTTGCTCCAGTGGCAAGGCTGGAGGCTATAAGGCTGTTCTTGGCCTATGTTGCCTATCAAAGGTTCAAAGTATATCAGATGGATGTGAAATCAACATTTCTGAATAGTCATTTAAAAGAAGAAGTCAATGTAGAACAACCCTCAGGTTTTGTAGACTCTCACTTTCCTGATTATGTATATAGGCTTAGGAAAGCACTATATGGTTTGAAGCAAGCTCTAAGGGCTTGGTATGAAACCTTGTCTGCCTTCCTCATTGAGAATAAATTCTCTAGAGGAAAGATAGACAAAACTCTATTCTATAGGGAATCAAAAGTCAAGATAATACTAGTCCAGATATATGTGGATAACATGATCTTTGTTCTACTGAAAACAGCCTTTGTAGAAAGTTTACAAAACTTATGCAAGGGAAGTTTGAGATGAGCAGTATGAGTGAGCTGAAGTTATTCTTGGGACTTCAAGTTTGACAGACTGAGAGTGGGTTGTCCATATCCCAGTCTAAGTTCACCAAGGAGTTTATTAAGAAGTATGGTTTGGACTCAGCTTCTACTATGAAAACTCCAATGAGAACAAGTATGACTATATGCAAAGATGAAGCAGAGAAACCTGTTGATGAGTCTTTGTATAGAGGGATAATTAGCTCCATAATATACTTGACTACTAGTAGACCTGACATCATGTATGCAATATGTGTTTGTGCTAGGAATCAAGCATGCCTTAAGGAATCTCATTTTACTACAGTTAAAAGAATTTTGAGATATCTTAAGGGCACACCTAATCTAGGCCTTTGGTACCCTAAGAATAGAGATTTTCTATTAACATGTTTCTCAGATGCAGATTTTGTTGGATGCAAAGAAGACAGAAAAAGTACCACAGGAACCTGCCAATTTCTTGGTGGGAGGCTGGTGTCATGGAGCAGCAAGAAGCAAACAAGTGTTGCTATATCAACAGCTGAATCAGAGTATATAGTTGCAGGTAGCTGCTGTGCACAATTGATGTGGATAAAGCATCAACTAGAAGATTATGATATCCATGTAAGTAGAATTCCACTATTTTGTGATTCTACAAGTGCTATTTCTATTGCTAAGAATCTTGTATCACACAGTAGGACCAAGCATATAGAAATAAAGTTTCATTTTATCAGAGAACATGTAGAGAAGGAAAATATTAATCTAGAGTTTGTAAAAACTGATAATCAAATAGCTGATATTTTTACAAAACCACTGGATGAAACTAAATTTAATAATTTCAAAATTGAATTAGGTATGTTGAACCTAGAATAGGTTCACATAAGTTTCCATAAGTAGCATAAGTAAGCACCAAATTTCTCTTGAAATTTGTCTAAGTACAAAGTTTGTATCGACACAAGCAAGTTGTGTCTACACACTCAGTGTGATGTGTCGACAAAGAAACAGTATCTGTGTCGACAAAAGAATAGGTGTCGACACAACCTTGTCGAGACTATATGTCGAGAGGATATTTGTGTCGACACAAAAAATTGGTGTCAACACAACTCTGTCGAGACTAAAGTGGTCAGTGTCGACACAGATGCAAGTATGTCGACACAGACTCAAGTATGTCGACACATAAATGTGTCGACTTAAAATACATTTTGTTCGACTTAGACATTAGTATGTCGACACGTAGTTGTGTCGACTCAACTTAAGTTCTGTCAAGACCTAGGTCATTTGTTTGTCGACACGAAAACTGACTTGTCGACTTAGGCCCGTCGTTTGACCTGCCCTTGACATAAGTACTATAAATAGGTGAATCCAAAATCTAGTCGACTACGCTATCAAAATTTTTGACTCTACACCTTCTGTCAACATAGACCTTCCTTCTCTTCTCCTCTAGCACTTACGTCAATGGCGCCACACCAAGAAGATAAGGTTAATGAAGGTTATGAACTGGTTCGTGAAGGTTTCATGACAGCTTCTGATGAAATTCAGGGAGTTATTGCCCTAATTTCTGAAAATGGATTAGAATTTTTGGTCTCTGAACCGACCAAAATTTTGAAAAAGGAAGTCATGGAGTTCTACACAACCGCTACTGTGGATACAGAAGGAAAGAAAATCAAGGCATATATTCAAGATACTAGGGTGAAGCTCACATTGAAATCTATCAGGAAAGCACTACATCTATCATTGATCAAGGATACAGACGAAATAACTCCTTCCCAGATAACTGAAGCTTTAAGCTGGTGTGGACTGAGTCCTAGTATTAAGATTGGATCATCTATCAATAGAAAATGGATGAATTCCCAAGGAAAATTTCTTTGTGAAGTTGTGGGCAAAGTGATTATCTGCAAGACTGGTGGACATGATAGGATATCTGCCCACATGTTCAATCTGATGGTGAGGATCATATTCAAGATAAACACTGACTGGGCAGCAGTAGTGTTTGATAAAATACAAGAAGGTAATAAAGAAACCTAACCTGTGACGGATTCTCAGTCTATGCTTAACATCAGTAATTCCAGATGTTTCGAAATAAGCAAATGGCTCTAAGATAAATCATATGAGTAAAATGGATGTGAGGATACTGTCAAGGTGGGACAGAGTTCTGACCAATGAAGTCCCTGCTCTTAAGGAGCAAACTAAGAAAGAAAATAAAAGTGGTTGTACAGGCTGACTCCTCCAGTGATTCTGAGGAGGAAGTGGTCTTTAGTTCTGATAAAGACCAGCACCAGCAGGATGCTCATGATCAAGTAAAGGACAATGAGCCCCGGGAGAAACAAGTTGACTCCACTCCAGGGGGAGAAAACTTTGAACGAGAAACTGAGCTGCCTGCCCAAGGGGTGGTATTGATGATGTTGTCCTAGATAGTGACTTAGCTGTAGATACAATCATGGATGTAGTATCTGAAATCAACACTGCAACTGTAGAAACTGATAAGACAGATGCTCAAAATGAGCCAATAAGTATCTTTTCCACAGTCTAGTGATATATGATGGGATTCTCCTAAAAAATTGTTCTAGGGGACACTTTTGTTTACACAAAAAATCTTTCAAGTGGTATTAGTCTTTTAAGTAGTACTTTAAAAACTAATCTTATTCCTTCTGTATAGATATAAGCAGGAATTCACCTTGGAAGAATTGTTTTCAGATCTTCCTACAGATGGGACTGAGGGGGAGCATACTGAAAAAGAAAAAGAAATTCCAAGGACTGAGGGGGAGTTATCCAAGGATACCCCAGCTGAAAAGGATACTGTTGATATTAAAAGTACATCTGAATCTTCTAAAGATGAAGAAGTCATATTGGCTAAGAAAATAAAGCTGACTGTGTTAAAAAAAGAGTTCTGGATATAAGAAGGCTTTACAAATGGGAACTGCACCATCTACATCAAGCATGGACTTCAGTTCTTTACTGGTCCAGATGTAGATAAAATTAGATAATCAAAGGCAGACAATAGAGAAATATGTGGATGAAACTCATAAGGAGTTACAGTTTCAGTTGGCCCAAGACATAAAATCTATTAGGTTTGAAGTAAATCAGAATAAGAAGGAGATGACAGATTGCTTCCATAAAGGAGGTAATGTTGTGGTGTTTCTGGCCAAGGAATCATCAAGATATCAAAGCTACAGTGGATGAAATTGAAGTGAAGCAAGGCTAGTACTGGAGAATCAGATCAGAATGAATGAAAACCTTAAGGATTTACATCATGAAGCTCACTGATTCTAGCACTGCTGAAGCCTGAAATCTATCCAGGAAGATATATTTGCTGAGAATCAGATCAGAATGAATGAAAACCATGTTAAGGATTTACATCATGCCATATTAATAAAGCTCTTTGTGATGAAAATAATGTAGCAGAGTCTGATAACCTCTAGATTAGCCTGAAGTTACTCAAGTGATCTACCCCCCAGCTGAAGAAGTGCTGAAGCAAAATGTAGTTCTGAAATGTCAGAAGCTGCATTAGAAGCTCAAGCAAATCCAAGAAGAGAGGAAGATAAGCTATTTTGAGCAGTGGAGCCCAACTTCTAGAAACATCATATTTACTGCCTGTCAAAGCCAGCTATTTGACAAGACTCTCGTATATTAATATTGAGGTCACAGGATAATACCAAACCAAATACGAATCCTAACTCAGAGCATTCTGAGCAGTTACAACTTTGAACTCAGATGCTTATATTGTAAAGAGTTTGGCCTTACTGAGGCCTTATAGTTCCTCTGAACATACATATGTAGGCCGGCCATACATGAGTGATGGCTTAAGGCTCAGATTTCAGAAAGAAGATTTAACGGAGCATTCAGCTGTCGGGGCATATTCTTTCCCTGCAGCAGAGCAACTAAGGCACATTCAAGCCATCACAACCATCGGCCACCCGGTGCACTCAGGGCACATTTTCGGTGTATAAGGGGGGAGTCTACACGGTATTTGATTACTAGTCAAGTCTTTCCGGCGCGCGGGCCTAAGCCATTAGCTCTACCAGGCTTCCAAGTCGGACGGACCTAACGCAGGTACGGATCAGCCACCAAGTCGCCGAGCCACCTCGAATGCTAAATGGACTTCCAAGTTAGCATACTCACAAAGTCAGAGCTACTCTTGGACTTCCTATCAAGGCTCACAAGCCTCTTTGTGATGAAAATAATGTAGCAGAGGGGGTCTAGGATATAACCTGCATATTTTGAAGGAGATTAGCCTGAAGTTACTCAGGTGATCTACCCCCCAGCTGATTTTGAGAGGGTTCAAGAAGAAGTGCTGAAAATATATAGTCCGCCACCAGAGGCACAAAATGTAGTTCTGGAAAAGGTTGAAATGTCAGAAGCTGCATTAGAAGCTCAGAAGGAAGCTCAAATTTCCAAGAAGAGATTCAGAGAGCAGGCTAAGCTGAAGCCAGATTTTGAGCAGTGGAGCCCAACTTCTAGAAACATCATATTTACTGCCTGGAAAGCTATAAAGGATAAAACCCATGACAGGGGTAAGTGGTATTCAGAGCAAGAGTGGAATAAATATCAAGCAGGACAAGAAACAATTCTTTAACATAGAAGAAGTGCTAAGGCTGGGAAGCTACCTGCTAATACTCAAGAGCCAAGCAAGTACTTTCCCAAACCTTTCCACTATTTTGAAAGAAAGAAGATCAAGGCTGAAGAATTAAAGAAGAAATCTCTAAAAGGGAAAAAGCCAGTTGAGGATGCTGAACCTTCTATGCAGGCTAAAATCAAGTCTGGCAAAGGAATAGTTATTAAGGAGCCTAGTCAGTAATAAAATTGCTAGGTTTATGTAATAGAACAATGTACTAATTTGTTTCTTTTGTTCTATAAGAAATTCTTGTAAACCAAAATTTTATTGATTAATGAAATCTGTTTCAGTATTAATTGTTTGTTATTTACAATGATTATGTGATAACCTGCTCTGAAATGTTTTTACATCTATTACAATTTTGTTTTATCTTAAGAGATGTATATCTTTGACTAAGGGTTATGATTTCTCTAAATATGGGGAGATTGTTGGGTACATCTGAAAATATATACCAGATTTGGAGAAGCCACAACTTAGTCAATGGTATGCATCAATTTGTATTTGATAGAAGTTTGAGTTTCATTGTGCAGGTTTAAGAATTTGAAGAAAAATTTTCTAACTACAAGTGTCGACACTTGTGAAGAAACTATGTCGACACTCAGGGAGATTGTGTCGACACTCAGGCAAGCTGTGTCGACACTTATAAAAAATTTGTGTCCACACCTAGAAGTTGTGTCGACACTCAGACAAGCTGTGTCGACACATTGGCAAAATGTGTCGACACTTATGAAGAATTTGTGTCGACACCCAGTGTAACATCCCTCAGACAACTAGACCCCTAGAGATAGTTTTGTCATGACTAGGTCATAACAAAACCCTAGGGAGCCCAAGAAGGCCAAGTGAACCTAGGAATATGGGTGAGACCACTATGGTCTGCACAAAGTAGATTTCTGAACATTAGCTTAAAATAATCATGGGACTTCACCATGACTCCAAGACCCCACCCATACCTCCATAACCCTAGTGAGGAGTCAATGGGTCACTAAGGACCTAGGGAGGGCAGTCAAAGGAGCTAAGTTGATCAAAGTCAACTCTAACCCTAATTGGGTCAAATTGACCTACACAAGGGCCAAATTGTAGTCCCTTAGCAAAGTGGACCCCACACATACCCTCATAGACCTAGTGAGAGGCCAAAGGGTCACCAAGGACCCATTGGGACCAATCAAAAAGGCTAGGTTGACCAAAGTCAACTCTGGAACTAAAATGGTCAAAATGCCCTAGTTAAGGGTCAAGTGACCTCCAAGGGCCAATCCAACCCAACCTTGACCCTAGGGGAGGCCAATGGGTCACCAAGGACCCATTAAGGAAACCTCAAGGACCAAATTTACCTAAGTGGGCCCTAGTCCAAGTTTGGGTCAAGCTAGCCCAAATGGGCTAACTCAAGCTCAAGCCCATTTTCATTGGGCTAACCTTGTCTTAGTGGATGAAATAAACATATGGACTTCCATTGGGTTAGGTAGGAGCCAAATTTCAGCATGTTGAGTAGGTGTCTTGCAGCGATTTTAGCGGAATTAAAATTCTACCTGCACAAGTAAACAAAACAAAACAGCACAAACAGACACAAGCAGTTATAGTGGTTCCCCGATTTTGGTACGTCCACTTTCTTCCCCTCCCAACAAGGGACGACTCGACGTATTGACTATCACACTGGAAGGAACCCCCAACAAGGGACGACTCGAACCTACGTTCCTTTACAACAAAAATAAAATGGAATGTATAAAATATCACTACTTATGGAGTGCTACCGATGACGCGTTCTTGACGAAGACGAAGAGTCCACGACCTTAGCTCTCACTTAGAATGAATCTCGAAATCGGCGGCGGCAAGAAGAGCGGCGGCTTGGCGTTCGGGATCGGCGGCGGCAAGAAGTGCGGCGGCTGACTTTAGAGATCCAACCTTCGTAGCTATGTTGGCAAGGTCTACCAACGGTCTTCCTTGGATCAATTGATGCAGGCCCAGAGAGATTTTCTTGAAAACGTCCAACACTCGAATTGTGATGAAGGGAGGAGGCCTCCTCCACTCGGGTAGCTAGAGGAAGAGGAAGATTGAAGGAGGGAGAAGAAAACCAAGAAAGGGGAGAGGGAGGAGAAGGCCAAATATTTCCTAGGGGAGGAAAGAGAGGAGGTGGCCGAGAGAGATTAAAGAGGGAGAGGAGGTGGCATCTTTGGACTTGGCCGAGCCCTAAGGGGGTGGTGGTGGCCGACGACTTGGAGGGAGGGAGGCCGATATTTTGTTAGGGAAGTAAAAGTGGGCTTGGGTTGGGGTGGTGGAGGTGAGGGAGAATATTGAGGAGGAGGAGGAGAAGGGAGAAAAGAGGTCCGAGATTGAGAAGAAAGGGGAGGGGATAGCCGGCGGCCAAGGTAGAGAGAGGGAGAGAGGGGTTGGCCGAAATTTGCCAAAGAGGGGGGGGGGAGGAAAATTCTCTCAAGAATCTCTAGGTTTTTTCAATTGTTCATTCTTTCAATACTTAATCAAACAAAACATGGCTATATATAGCCTTACACCACTCAATCTCCTCCATACATATTTAGAACAAAATAAAAACAATTCCAAAATTAAAATGCATGAAAATGGAAGCAAATATATGATGGTTATAAGTATCCATCATAATTACAAGAATAAAAATATAATAATAAAATTGCTTAAATTAAAACATTGCTTAAATAGAAATTGCTATAAATGATAAAAGATAAATAATAAAATATATAATTATAATTTTAATTTATAATTATATATTTTATTTAAAATGGTGTCGGCAGACGTCGTGCAAAATATGAAGCGGCGTTGGCGAAGGAGCGTCACAGCGTTGACGAAGAAGCGTCGCGGCGTTGGCGAAGAGCGTCGTCATCAATTCTCCCACACTTAAAATCACTCATCTCCGATGAGTGGCCCGTGAGGGGGGAACAGTCAGAAGAAAGCAGCAACATTGGGGCATGTCTGGCCATAAAAGTTGGAGGGTGCCAATTAGAAAATTGACATGAACCTCCCTCTGATACCAAATTGATGCAGGCCCATGGTTTGGAAGAGAGATTTTCTTGAAAACGTCCAACAGTTATATGGGGAGGAGGTGTGGGGGGCTCGGATTGTGATGAAGGGAGGAGGCCGGTTTTGGCTTATTGGGTGGAAGGGGTCGGTTTGCTTCGTAGAGGAAGAGGAGGGCTCGGGTAGCTAGAGGAAGAGGAAGATATGAAGGAGGGAGAAGAAAACCAAGAAAGGGGAGAGGGAGGAGAAGGCCAAATATTGCCTAGGGGGAGGAAAGAGAGGAGGTGGCCGAGAGAGATTAAAGAGGGAGAGGAGGTGGCAGCTTTGGACTTGGCCGAGCCCTAAGGGGGTGGTGGTGGCCGACGACTTGGAGGGAAAAGGGAGGCCGATATTTTATTAGGGAAGTAAAAGTGGGCTTGGGTTGGGGTGGTGGAGGTGAGGGAGAATATTGAGGAGGAGGAGGAGAAGGGAGAAAAGAGGTAGCCGAGATTGAGAAGAAAGGGGAGGGGATGGCCGGCGGCCAAGGTAGAGAGAGGGAGAGAGGGGTTGGCCGAAATTTGCCAAAGAGGGGGGGGGGAGGAAAATTCTCTCAAGAATCTCTAGGTTTTTTCAATTGTTCATTCTTTCAATACTTAATCAAACAAAACATGGCTATATATAGCCTTACACCACTCAATCTCCTCCATACATATTTAGAACAAAATAAAAACAATTCCAAAATTAAAATGCACGAAAATGGAAGCAAATATATGATGGTTATAAGTATCCATCATAATTACAAGAATAAAAATATAATAATAAGATTGCTTAAATTAAAACATTGCTTAAATAGAAATTGCTATAAATGATAAAAGATAAATAATAAAATATATAATTATAATTATATATTTTATTTAAAATGGTGCCGGCAGACGTCGTGCAAAATATGAAGCGGCGTTGGCGAAGGAGCGTCACGGCGTTGACGAAGAAGCGTCGCGGCGTTGGCGAAGAGCGTCGTCATCATCAATCGTCTCGATCGATTCAGAAAGGGAAGGTATTCTCGATCTACAAACCAAGAGACAAAGGATCTCAAGAAGGACACGTGAGACGCGTTGCTTGGCAAAGCTTCTGTCGCCGGGGGATCATGAGGTATCCACGATCAACGGCGGCGACTAACTTCCCGAGCGACGATGGCGGCGGCGGAAGAGAAATCCGCGATCTAGGTCACGTCGGCGGCTCGGTTTTCTTTCTTATGTATTCGTCCTGATTACTGTTCAAAATGCCGAAGTATTTATACAGTAGGTCATACAATATGACCGTTGTGGGCCCCACAAAAAGAAACCCTAGCTCCGGTTCAAAACAGCACCTGAAACTTGGTCCGGTCCAGCGAGCACCAGAATTTCGCCTAAGGCAAATTCGGCGAGAATCATAGGTGATTCTCGACGAATCGGCGAGAATCACCTACGATTCTCGCCAAATTCTACTTAGCAGAAAACATGCTGAACAACTTGGCAAACCAGAGTGGATCGGCGAGAGTCATCAATCATTCTCGACAAATCGTCGAGAATGTAGAATCATTCTCGACAAATCGTCGAGAAACACTTGATGACTCTCGACGATTTTGACTTGGCATGTGATTTTCACGCGCTGAGTCAGCCGGAGATAGTCGGCGAGAATCAGCCAGTGATTCTCGATGATTCGGCGAGAATCACTAGTGATTCTCGTCGAATCGGCGAGAATCACTTAGTGATTCTCGTCGATTCTTACTTAGACGATATTTCGTCTTTCCACACGAGAGCTGCTCTTTGGCCCATCCTTGCTCCTTGACTGCTCTTGATCTATCACATCCCTGTACTTGTAAATAAGTACACTCAAATAGAGAGAGTACACGTAGGCCAACACATTGATCTGCTCAACGAGGTATTACGTTGCGCAGACCCGTGTATATTGACCCACTGCATCCTGACATTGGTGTGTACTTAGCGTGGAATAACTGCAAGCACAACTTGAAGACAAATGATCAAATACAATGTCAATTCACCTTAGCTGGTCCAGGGGCTTCTTCAAATCAGGTACATTGTGGATACAATACCCAACAATCTCCCCCTATTTGAAGAAGCCTAAACCCTACAAACTAAGGTAAATATAACGGATGGAAGAAAAACATAAACTGAATAATCAGTTGAGAAAGAATTTCCATACCATTATCTTTAGAGCATTTGGAGCATACTTTGCGAGAGCACCTTAGCCCTTAGCACCTTAGCCGAGAGGGCAATCTCCGCCTTTTTGGCTTCTACAAATCTGGGACTTTAGCACTTGCCACAATGCTCCCCCTCAGTTCTTGCACCTGTGCTTACACTTGAGTTCCTAGCAGATGCTCCCCCTAGATGCACGAGCCTGGAGCTTCTGTAGTCTTCATTCCTCATAGTTTAGCATCCCCAGTTCAGTTTTGAAGAGACTGAACTTGGCCTCGTCTAGGGGCTTTGTGAAAATATCTGCAATCTGCTTATCTGTGGGGACATAGCAGAGAGAGATGTCCTTGTTTTCAACGTGCTCCCGAATGAAGTGGTAGCACACTTCAATATGCTTCGTCCTGCTGTGCGATACCGGATTGTTCGCAATGGCAATTGCACTGGAGGAGTCGCAGTACATTGGTACTTCCTTGAACTAAAGGTCATAGTCTGCTAGCTGATTTCTGATCCATAGAAGTTATGCGCAACAGCTGCCTGCTGAGATGTACTCAGATTCAGCTGTGGAGGTTGCGACACAATTCTGCTTCTTACTAATCCATGAAATAAGCCTTCTTCCGAGGAATTGACACGTCCCAGAAGTGCTTTTTCGATCATCCCTGCTTCCTGCAAAATCAGCATCTGAAAAGCCTATTAGCTCAACATCATTGTTTCTCGGGTACCACAAGCCAAGATTAGGTGTACCCTTAAGGTATCAAAGAATTCGCTTTGCAGCGACATAGTGAGATTCCTTAGTGTTCACCTGATATCTGGCACAAACGCATGTGGAGAACATAATATCCGGTCTACTTGCAGTAAGGTAGAGCAGGGATCCAATAATGCTTCTGTATTTGGTTTCATCAAAAGGTTTCCCTTTCTCATCCTTATCCAGAGACGTAGTGGATCTCATTGGAGTCCTCATAGAGGTTGCATTCTCCATTCCGAATTTCTTGAGGAGTTCATTTGTGAACTTCGTCTGAGAAATGAAAATTCCATCCTCAGACTGTTTCACTTGAAGTCCCAAGAAATACTTTAGCTCTCCCATACTGCTCATTTCAAACTTTCCTTGCATAAGTTTAGAAAACTTTTTGCAAAGATTGTTATCCGTTGAGCCGAATATAATGTCATCAACATAGATTTGCACCAGCAAGATCTTGCCTTTGAATTCCCTAAGAAACAATGTCTTATCTATTTTTCCTCTAGAGAACTTGTTCTCAAGAAAAAAACTAGACAGAGTCTCATACCAAGCTCGTGGAGCTTGTTTTAAGACATATAGAGCTTTATTAAGAAAGTATACATGATTAGGATAAGTAGGATTGATAAAACCTGGGGGTTGAGCGACGTATACTTCCTCTTTCAGGTCTCCATTCAAGAATGCCGATTTCACGTCCATCTGATAGACAGTGAATCCTTTGTGAGAGGCATATGCCAGAAACAGTCTGATTGCCTCGAGCCTTGCAACCGGCGCAAATGTTTGGTCGAAGTCGATCCCCTTCTCCTGTCTGTATCCTTGAGCCACCAGTTTGGCCTTGTTCTTGATGATGACCCGTGTTCATCCAGCTTGTTTCTGAAGATCCACTTGGTGCCAATCACGTTCTGCGTCTTTGGTCTGGGAACCAGCGTCAAGACGTTGCATCGTTCAAATTGATGCAGTTCATCTTGAATAGCCAATATCAATGCTGCATCCTTGTTCGCTTCGTCGAACTTCTTTGGCTCAACCTGTGACAGAAAGCTAAAATGCAGAATCTCGTTAATTGTACCTCGGCGAGTTCTGACACCGTCGTGGGGATCTCCGATGATTTGATTTCTGGGATGATCCCTCACGTTACGAATCTCTAGCAGTCTGACATCTGGAGCTCTAACATTTTCTGGGGCTCCTTCCTCTTCAGGGAGGACAACTCCATTCTGACCGTCATCATCTCTGATAGGTGTTGTGGTGGTGACTGTGACGTACTTGGGAGTTACATCTTTAGCGGTCTCATCGAGACTAAGCTGTTCAATTCTTGTACCTGCATCTTCAAGAAGACCACTGGAAGAATTGTTGTTAAGCAAGCTTCCTTCATCAAATAACATATTTATGGATTCCTCTACCACTAGTGTTTTCTTATTGAAAACCCTATATGCCCGGCTATGACTACTATAGCCCATAAATATGCCTTCGAAGCATTTTTCACCAAACTTAGTATGCGGGTACTTCCCGTTATTTAGTACATAGCATCTGCAGCCAAAGATCCTAAAATAGGACATGGTTGGCTTCCTGCCTTTCAGTAGCTCATAAGGCATCTTATGATGACTCTTGTTGATCAAGGCCCGGTTTTATACATGACACGCCGTATTGACAGCCTCTGCCCAGAAATATTCTGGGAGAGAAGCGTCATTCAACATTGTCGTGCATGCTTCACTGAGCGTTCTATTTCTCCTCTCTGCAACTCCATTCTGCTGAGGAGTGCGTGGGGAGGAAAACTCATGAAAGATACCAAGTTCTTCACAGAACTCTGTCATAGCACCAGACTCGAACTCTGTTCCATGGTCACTTCTGATTTTGACCACTGAGCAGTTAAGTTCGTTTTGAATCTGCCTGACAAAACTGGTGAAGATGTCAAACGTATCAGACTTGCGTTTTAAGAAGAACACCCAAGTAAACCGAGAGTGATCATCAACAATCACTAGCGTATAAGACTTGCCTCCCAAGCTATGAACTTGCATTGGACCAAACAAGTCCATATGTAGAAGATAAAGACATCTGGAGGAGTCATTGTCAACGATGCCCTTAAAGATAGCCCGAGTCTGTTTGCCCTTTTGGCATGCAGGACAGGGGCTATCTTTGATGCACTTAATGATGGGAGCATCCCTTACTAAGTTTTTAGAAAACAGCATACTAATTGTCTTGAAATTAATATGTGCCAATCTCTTGTGCCATTGTTCACAAAGAGATGCACTGCCTGTTGCTACTAGGCATACGGGGGGTAGATGAATCTAAACTAAGAAAATTTAAGCAGAAGATATTTCTGCTCCTAATGCCTGTTAATTCCGTCTCCGAAGAGGCACACGATATTATCAGGCATTTATCCTTGCAGAACTTAACGTCATAACCTTTATCACATAACTGACTTACACTGATCAGGTTATGATTTAACCCTTCAACGTAAGCCACATTGGTGATAGAAATTATACCGTTGGAAATCATACCGTAACCCCTGGTGACTCCTCGATCTGATCCCCCAAAGATGACTTTGGGTCCATTCTCGACTGGAGAGTAATCACACAGCATGCTTCTTGTCCCGGTCATATGTCGGGAGCATCCACTGTCCAAGTACCATATGGGAGTTTTGGTGGCCTTTGGACATTCCTGCAAAATAGAGTTAATTTTCCTTAGGAACCCAATCGAACTTGGGTCCTAGATTCCTCGTTAGCATACTCCCCCTCGGATGGTTAGCCCTACGAGTGGTCTGCCTCGCATTGCCAACATGAGGAGTCTCGTTATTCCTCGGATTAAACCAGCAATCCACGACAAAGTGACCAACTTTGCCACAGCACCAGCAGTCAAATCTGTTATACTTTCTCTTAGGCACCTGCTTCACCCTTGGAACAGAAGGTTCAGCCGGGGCCTTGGACCTGGAGGTGGAGGCATCATGATGACAACAGTCACATGATTTCTTCGCCTCCTGGTTTCTCAGTGTAACAGGTTTGGCCTTGGATGCCTTCTTCCTATTATGGCCGCTAGAGAAGTGGCCATAATCCTCCATTTGAACTTCCTCATAAGGTGCCTTGAAGACACTCTCGCCAAAGTTGCGGGGGAAGGCCCACCCCTCATACTGGCTCTTGGGCTTTTCAACCGAGGGCCGGAAGAAGTGGCCATAGGTTGACTCAAAGTTCTGTTCATTGCAGGGAAAGCCAGGCTTCCTGAATACAACAGGGTTGAGTGGGGCCTTTCCCTTTTCTACAGTAGAGGCCTTCTTAGCAGCCTTATTTATCCTCTGCTTTTTGTTTCTCCTGGATGATTTACCAGGCACACCCACATGCCCTAAGCCAGCCCCCTTAGCCTGAGCAGAGAAGGTATCAACCAGTGGAAGAACAGTCTTTGGCATAGAGAAGCTTTGGACAATCTTCTTTTTTGCCGTAAGTTGTTCTTCCAACTTATTGATTTCTTCCTGTTTAAGGTCAAGGAGACTTAGAGACTCTGAGTGCTTAGAGATCAGGTCCAGGTGCTCCTGTCGGAGAGAAATCAAGCTAGTGATCTCTTCCCTTAGGGAGACACCCTCGACCTTAAGGAATTTGACTTCCTTTTTCTGAGCCCTCAATCTCTTGCGGCATTCCTCGAAGGTGTTGAGCAGAAGCTCATACTTTTCGAGGAGCTCAGCTTCTCGGGCAGATGGGCTGTCCTCGAGATCATCATCGGGAGACTCATAGTCAGAGTCGGAGAGGCGGGTACGAGCTTTTACCTTCCCAGTGAATGGGGGGCATTCTCCTTCTGAGTCAGAGCGACCCACCAGCCCGAAGTAGGCTTCCTCATCATCACTGGAGTCTGAGGAATCAGACTCACTTAGTGTCTTTGATTTTTTGGTGATGTAGCTCCTCTCCTTCTTTTTATCTCTAGAGGTTCTATGCTCTTCTCCCTTCCCCTTCTCTCTCTTGCCTTGATGGCAGTCGTCCATGACGTGTCCTGGCTTATTGCACCCAAAACAAATGATGTCAGTATGACGATGTTTGTTCGGTTTTAATTCATACCTGTCAGAAGAATAATTCTTCTTCTGATTTCTGGAGGAGGAGCCGTCTCTCTTTCTTTGATTCCTCATCTTGAGGAACTTCTTGAATTCTCGGGTGATGAGGGAGAAGTCTTCTTCAGACAACTCTGAGCCGGAGGAGCATGGCTCGGAGTCTTCCTCCTCATCCTTTTTCCCCGCACGGGATGAAGCCGCACCCTTGCCCTTCATGGAGTGAATGGCTTTTAGGGCCACAGTCTTTTCCTTGACTGCGGCCTTCTCTGCTTCTTCTTAAGCTTTCCTCGTGTTCAACTGGAGCTCATAGGACATGAGCTTCCCAAAGAGTTTCTGAGGATCAGTTTCAGCTAATCTGCCAAACTCTCGGATGGTGCAGATCTTCGTGTCCCATTCCTTAGTAAGGGACCTAAGGAATTTATCATTAAGTTCACCATCAGTGAACATTCTTCCATATCCCTTGAGAGCATTGACGATCTTGAGGAAGTTCTTGAAGGTAACTCCGATCTCTTCCTTGGGCCCCTGCCTGAAAGCCTCATATTTCTGGTTCAGGAGGGATCTCCGATCATCCCTCACTTCATCTGTGCCCTCCATCAGGATAATCAAGCTGTGCCAGATATCCTTGGCTGTCCTGTAGTTGCAGAAGTTCTGCATCATGGAGTCATCGACTGCGCTAATTAGTATGTTATGTGCCTTCTTGTCAAGTCCGACAAGCACCATCTCATCCTTGTTCATTTCAGAAAGCTTCTTTGGCACCTTTTTGGTAGGATCAAAGGTGGAGGCCTTAGTGGGAATATAAGGTCCCTCCTCAACGACCATGAAGAGTCGAGGGTAGACTGCTTCCATGTAAAATCTAATCCTTTCCTTCCAGATAAGAAAGTTTAGCCTGGTGCACACTGGAATCTTGCCTGAGTACTTGAGTCCGTCCATAGTAGATATCTGCCTTCTTCTTGACACTAGTGGAAGGAACTTACTCGAGGTGTTAACCCCTTTGATGAGTAACCTCCCTCTGATACCACTTGAAAGCCCACCTAGTGCCAACTACCTTCACTTATGGGGGGGGGGGAATAGGTGTCTTGCAGCAATTTTAGCGGAATTAAAATTCTACCTGCACAAGTAAACAAAACAACACAGCACAAACAGACACAAGCAGTTATAGTGGTTCCCCGATTTTGGTACGTCCACTTTCCCCCTTCGACCTATCTCCCAACAAGGAACGACTCGGTCACTTCACCAACCGGATTGAAATCCAATCCTCACACTAATGGAAGGAACCCTTCCAAACGAAGGAGTCACCACTCCTCCACCACGGGTTGCACCCAACCCTGACAACAAGGAACCTACGTTCATTTACAACAAAAATAAAATGGAATGTATAAAATATACAAACTACTTATGGAGTGCTAGGTGTCCCTCTTCGTTCGATGACGCGTTCTTGACGAAGACGAAGAGTCCACGACCTTAGCTCTCACTTAGAATGAATCTCCAGAAAACCGGCGGCGGCAAGAAGAGCGGCGTCTTGGCGTTTGGGATCGGCGGCGGCAAGAAGTGCGGCGGCTGAGCTTTAGAGATCCAACCTTCGTAGCTATGCTGGCAAGGTCTACCAACGGTCTTCCTTGGATCAATCGTCTCGATCGATTCGGAAAGGGAAGGTATTCCCGATCTACAAACCAAGAGACAAAGGATCTCAAGAAGGACACGTGAGACCCGTTGCTTGGCAAAGCTTCTGTCGCCGGGGGATCAGGAGGTATCCACGATCAACGGCGGCGACTAACTTCCCGAGCAACGATGGCGGCGGCAGAAGAGAAATCCGCGATCTAGGTCACGTCGGCGGCTCGGTTTTCTTTCTTATGTATTCGTCCTGATTACTGTTCAAAATGCCGATGTATTTATACAGTAGGTCATACAATATGACCGTTGTGGGCCCTACCAAAAGAAACCCTAGCTCCGGTTCAAAACAGCGCCTGAAACTTGGTCCGGTCCAGCGAGCACCAGAATTTCGCCTAAGGCAAATTCGGCGAGAATCATAGGTGATTCTCGACGAATCGGCGAGAATCACCTACGATTCTCGCCAAATTCTACTTAGCAGAAAACATGTTGAACAACTTGGCAAACCAGAGTGGATCGGCGAGAGTCATCAATCATTCTCGACAAATCGTCGAGAATGCAGAATCATTCTCGACGAATCGTCGAGAAACACTTGATGACTCTCGACGATTTTGACTTGTCGTGATATTTGCACGCGCTGAGTCAGCCGGAGATAGTCGGCGAGAATCAGCCAGTGATTCTCGACGATTCGGCGAGAATCACTAGTGATTCTCGTCGAATCGTCGAGAATCACTTAGTGATTCTCGTCGATTCTTACTTAGACGATATTTCGTCTTTCCACCCGAGAGCTGCTCTTTGGCCCATCCTTGCTCCTTGACTGCTCTTGATCTATCACAGCCCTGTACTTGTAAATAAGTACACTCCAATAGAGAGAGTACACGTAGGCCAACACACTGATCTGCTCAACGAGGGATTACATTGCGCAGACCCGTGTATATTGACCCACTGCACCCTAACATTGGTGTGTACTTAGCGTGGAATAACTATAAGCACAACTTGAAGACAAATGATCAAATACAATGTCAATTCACCTTAGCTGGTCCAGGGGCTTCTTCAAATCAGGTACATTGTGGATACAATACCCAACAACTCCCTTTGTGGAGCTTATTTTCTATACATGTGATTCCTGCGGACTTGCTTTTAATTTATTGCTACAATTGTGATCGATTTGGCCGGCAGGATCGGCGTTTTGTAGTGACGACCTTCCTGGGTGCGAAGGTATCACCGCAAGGCGACGGTTTTGGGCCTAAGACCCCGGTGTCTAAAAAGAAAAAAAATGGGGGTCTTACACCCAGAATTTGTGTCGACACTTATAAAGAAGTTGTGTCGATACTCAAAGCTATGTCGACACCTAAATAAGCTGTTGTGTCGACATCCAGAAATGTGTCGACATCTGAAGCAGGACTTGTTTCGACACTTAAAACTGAAGCTGTGTCGACACTCAGGAGATATGTACACACCTAAAGTAATTGTGTCGACACACAGGACTTGTGTCGATACACCAACTCTCAAAAGGCTGTGTCGAGTTCAGAAGTAATTATGTCGACACACAGGACTTGTGTCGACACACACTCAATGCCATTTGACAAACACTCAACGCCAACTGTCAGCAACAGAAATGTCGAGACAAGAAGCTGTTGTGTCGATACACAGGACTTGTGTCGACACATACAACAAAAGCAGTGTCGAGAAGCAAAAGTATGACTGTGTCGACACTTGGAGTAATTGTGTCGACACCATGAAGACGTGTGTCTATACTTAGTCTATATGTGTCGACACATGTGAAGCAATCGGCTGAGTGTTGTGTGCTGAGTTGAAAAGACATTAAAGAACCTGGTGACGTGACTGGTGACTTGACAGCTATCATAACTAGCCGGTCTGACACCACTGTCAGAACTGTCAGAAGTTTGTTATGAACCGGATCAGCCGGTAACCATGGAGCAAGCTCTATATAAGAGACAGATCGGAAATGACAGAGATGAATCAATAAGAAGAATTCTGATAGAACAAGGGCTGTCTGCAAGAAAGATTTAGAGTTCAATCTGAATTTACAGAAGAAGCTGACTGAGGACCAACTTCAACATCAAGATAAGATCCACCTTATTTTGTTCTAATCAAGAAGCTTTGAAAAGCTAAGTTAGGTTGGATCAGAAGGATCAGTCTATACATGAACTGATCAAGAAGACCACATCAACAGAGAAATCTAGCTGGTTAAGTTTTCAGTTACTCTTTACTCACAAATTCTTGTAGGATCTACTGTTAGATCTGAGATTGTAAGCCTAAAATTATAAAGGCTGAGGTAGGGCTGTGTGCCTGAGATAGGACTTGTGGAAAGTCTGAGTTGTAAACCTAATTATAAAGGCTGAGGTAGGGCTGAGGCCTGAGGTAGGATTCTGGGGAAGAATCTGAGATAGGACTTGTGTAAAGTCTAAGGTGTAAGAACCATCTTTGGTTCTGAGATTGTAAGATTTGCGGATCCGAGCCAGTGGAAGGAAGTTAGGATGTATCCAGTTATCTGCTGGATAGGCAAATGGGGAAAGTGGATGTACCCATATCTTGGGGAACCACTATAGATCTGGTGCCTTCTGTGTTGTGTTTAAATTTCTTTAGATAGATTGATCTGTGTTAAAAGAAGTTATATATTTGTTTGCCTAAAAATTAAAAAGACAAAAAAAGATAAGAACCTATTCACCCCCCCCCCCTCTAGGTGTTTAGGCTCTTGAAATAATTCTTTCAGCTCTTATGCGAGCTATATGGCTGGAACTCTTTGATCACATTCTTGGATGTCAATCTGATGCGGAGATCTGGACTTCCCTTGATGGGTTGTTCAGTAGGAAGAACGTAGATAAACTACAGTTCTTAGAAAATGAGTTGGCCAGAGCAACTCAAGGAGATATGTCCATATCTAAGGTCTTCCTCAAGATGAAGAATCTCTGTGCTAAGATCTCAGCTCTTGACCTTGATGAGCCTATCTCTGAAGCCAGGTTAAAAAAGGATATAATCCACGGCTTGCGGAAGGAGTATGTGGCCTTCGTTACTTCTGTTCAAGGTTGGGCTACTTAGCCATCCTTACTGGAGTTAGAGAACCTGCTGGCTTTGCAGGAGAGTCTGGCTAGGCAGATGGTCGTTGTTACTATCTCTGAAGAAGACAGTAAATCCCTCTTTACAGGAAAGAAGAAGAAATGGGAGAAGAAGAAGAAGACTGTTCCTGGTGATGGACCTTCAACCTCCTATCAACAAGTGGGAAGCGCTGCTGTTAAGAAGGATTAGAAGAAGGAGTGGCTCAAGTACTACAGGTGTAACCAGCCAGGACACTTCAAAAGGGACTGCAAGGTCAAGATGCAGCCTGGACATGTTGCAGACAAGGAAGAAGCTTGCTCTAGCTCCGAGGAAGCCGAATGGGGAGGAGCATTTATGACCGACACTTGTGTTGGTGCCTTGTCCTCTATCGACTACCAGGATGACAGGATTGTGGACTCTGGGTGTGATCATCACCTCACTGGAGACAAGTCCAAGTTTTCCTCTCTACAGACATTCACAGGTAAAGAAGCTATTATTACAGCTGTTAATACTATTTATGCAGTAGAGAAGGAGGGTGTGGTGTCTATGGGTAGTGATCAGGGTCCTCTCATGTTAAGGAGTGTCTATCACGTACCTAGCATGAAGAAGAACCTCTTCTCTGTGACCAATGCGTTGACGCGGGCTATCACGTTTTGTTTGGGCCAACAGAAGTGAAATTTCTCCGCAACGTATCAGCGGTAAAGGCTGATGTTGCACATATGGGGAGAAGGGTTAGAGACTTGTTTGTGCTATCAACAAGCTCTTATGTTGATCGGATGAGGGCCAATGATAACGCTGCTATTTGGCATGAGAGGCTAGAGCACGTAGGGATGGACAAGATGAAAGCTATGGCGATGAGAAGCCTTGTGAAAGGCTTACCAAAGTTGTCATCCTACAGAGATGACCATGTTTGCGCAGGATGTCAGTTCGGAAAGGCTTATCACCTTCCGTTTGACAAGTCTCAGACAAGGAGCAAGGCACCTTTGGAGTGCATCCATGGTGATTTGATGGGACCAACTGCTACTGCTAGTCTTGGTGGCAGCAGATACATGTTGGTGCTTATTGATGACTACTCAAGATACACTTGGATGTATTTCATGAAGGAGAAGTCAGCTAATTTCCAATTGTTTGTGGAGTTCAAGGAGCTGGTGGAGGGCTATCTTAGCCTGTGGATCAAGAAGTTTAGATCAGACAATGGTGGTGAGTTTGTATCATCCGAGTTTTCTAACTTATGTAGGAAGCACGGGATCCAAAGAGATCTTACTTGTGCTCATACTCCACAACAAAATGGAGTGGCGGAGAGGAAGATCCGTCATTTGACGGAAACCTACAAGTGCTAGCTTCATGTAAAATGCATTCCCAAGTCTTTTTGGGCGGAAGGAATGGCATGTGCAACTTACGTCATCAATCAGATGCCTCTGAGTCTGATCAACATGAAATCTCCTCATGAGCTGATGTTCAAGGAGAAGCCTAGTATTGAACACCTTCGGGTTTTTGGATCAACCTGCTATGTGCATGTCCCAGATACTCTAAGGACCAAGCTTGATGCAAAGGCAAAGAAGCTTGTCTTTGTAGGCTACGATGAGCGGAAGAAGGGATGGAAGTGCATGAATCCTGCGACAAGGAAGTTCATTGTATCAAGAGACGTTGTCTTTGATGAACTGACGTCGTATGGAGGAAGCTCGTCTATGGAGTTACCAGAGAGCAAGTCTGATGAAGGTTAGAAGGAGGTTGTTGTAGATCTTCAGGTGGAGTTGCATGTGTCACCAGGAGCTCCAGGTGCTTCAAGCTCTGGGGCAGAAGCTTCTGGTTTAGGAAGTAGGGGGTGCAACGCTCCAAGTGTGTCCGAGAATGGAGCTGATTCAGAAGAAGCAGCGGAAGTGGTGAGCAAGGAGTAGACTCTTCGGAGATCGAAGAGGATCATTCGGAGATCGAAGAGGATCATCAAGCCACCAGCTCGTTATTATGAAGGAAATACGGTGAGCTTTGTCTCTTGTTTCTTCGCAGGCCCCCTGGATGAGCGGGAGCCTTCTATCTTTAATGAAGCCACTGGAGTCAAGAAGTGGGAAGATAACATGGATGAGGAGATGGCTGCTCTTAAGAAGAATGAGACTTGGGATCGTGTGCCCAAGGTTGATGGTATTACTCCTGTGACTTGCAAGTGGGTGTATAAGATGAAGAAGAATGTAGATGGAAGTATTGAGCGGTACAAGGCTCGCCTTGTAGCTCGAGGATTTTCACAAGAGTACGGCGAAGACTATGAAGAGACGTTCAGTCCTGTGGCGAAGATGATTTCAGTTCGAGTGGTAATGGCTTTAGCGGCTTGCCAGGGCTGAAAGATGTGACAGCTAGATGTAAAGAATGCTTTTCTTTACGGGGAGATCGACATGGACATCTTAATGCATCAGCCTCTGGGATATGTTTCTGAAGATCATCCGGACTACGTCTGCAAGCTCTGGAAAGCTCTTTATGGTTTGAAGCAGGCACCTCATGCTTGGTATGGAAATATAGCATAATACCTCCAGTTCTGCGGCTATCTTGCTTCAAATTCAGACTCAAGCTTGTTTATCAAGAAGAAGGGGGAGCTCTTAGTCTTGGTGTTGTTATATGTGGACGATATGATTGTCACGGGAAACCCCAAGGAAGAGGTAGCTAGACTCAAGGCAGAGCTAGCTATAAGATTCGAGATGAAGGATTTGGGTGAGCTCCACCACTTCCTTGGACTCGAGGTAGAGAGGAAGGAGAGCAACATACCTGTGTCCCAGAAGGGCTATGCAGAGCGAATATTTCAGCGATTCGGCATGCGGGAGGGGAAGAGTAGCTCTACTCCTTTTGACTCTGGGATTAAGCTTTGGCGGGATGAAGGGAGGATCCTTACTGATCCTCTTATGTTTCAGGCTCTGGTTGGAAGCCTTATTTACTTAACGATTACAAGGCCAGACATTGCTTATGTAGTTGGCCGAGTAAGTCGGTATATGGAGGAACCCAGGAAGCCTCATCTGATGGCGGCAAGGAACATCCTGAAGTATGTGAAGTTTACTTCTGACATGGGTCTCCTTTATGGGAGAGACACGAGGTTTTTTCTTCAAGGATACTCGGATGATAACTATGGGGGAGATTCGGATGACCGGAAGTCAACATTCGGTTATGTTTTCACGTATGGATCAGCCGGTATCTCTTGGTGTAGCAAGAAGCAGGACTCGGTGTCTGTCTCTACTACAGAAGCATAGTAAAAGGCTTCGGCCTTGGCAGCTCGAGAAGCCGTTTGGCTTAGGAGGCTAGTAGAAGACGTCCATGAGGAAGTTCTGGGTCCCACTCTGCTCCACGGTGACAACGAGAGTGCTCTCAAACTAGTGAATATCCAGTTTGTCACGCAAGAACCAAGCATATTATGATCGAGCACCATTTCATACGGCAGAAAGTTTTGAAGGGATCTCTTTTGGTTGCGCATGTTCGGAGTGAGGATAATATTGCCGACATTTTCACTAAGCCGTTGCCGAAGGGAACTTTCACTCATTTACGAGGATTACTGGGACTGGTCTCCACTTCTCACTTCAAGGGGGAGTGTTGAATTTTGTGAAGTGAAAGTGGGGGTTGTTTAGGCTGTCCACGCGGCCTGGACGGTCTGGTGGCGCGGCCTGGTCAGTTTGTTGGTGCGATCTGGACAGCCTATGTTGTGGGCTGTTGTTGGTGTCCGGTAGATCGGCATGTTGGCCTTGCGTTGGAGCGGTCTGGCGGTCTGGCTTGGGAGCTGGCGGACTGGGTCCTTATCTGCCGAGCTCGCGCCAAGTTCTTGGTTGGAATTGGTCATTTTCTGTGATAAGTCCGGTGTATTCGCTTTGTCCGCTAGTTGACTGGGCGGTGTGCCTGTTGGTCGTGGACTTGTGTACGGGCTGGTGTTTTGTCTGCGTATAGTGTGTGGACAGTTGCTGTGTCTGCATGCTGTGCAGCTTGTGTGCTGGTGCAGTATTTGCGACCTGTGCTGGCTGGCTTCTAGCCTTAGTGCCAGGCAGTTGTGTTTGGCCTGTCCGGCCTTGTCCTTGCGGACTTGGCGGACTGACCTGTTCTTGTCGCGGACTGGGGTGGTGACTCTATCCACTAGGGCGGTGACCACGCTTCTCTCTGTTCCTATAAATAGCCCCCTCCCCTCCCCCCCCCCCCCCCCGTGTAACACCCATATCCGTCACATAGCATATAATAGTAGGTCCGGTCGGGGCCCATCACCATATACCACAGACAGACCGGTGAGTTACCAGATGAAACCATCCTTCCAATCGTAACGTCCTACACAGAGCATCTAGAGGAAGCAATTTTATTAAGTTACAAGAGAAAGAACCCAGCACAAGCACGAATGTCCACTAACAAAACCCAGTAGGAATGAAGTACAAAATACACAAAGTACTGGCCTTAGGGCCTTACAAGGGTTCATAATAATTAATCAGTGTCTTACCAACTTCGGCTCGGAGGCCGGCCACACATGAATTAAATAAGTAAACAAACAAGGCCTTCGAGGTCCAGCTCAGTAACTTGGGCTTTGTCGCGCTACCTGCCGCTCGGCTCCGCAACACCTGCAAACACAATTCACCGCAATGGTGGCAAACAAGAATAACGGTCAGCTAAAGCTGACTAAATTATAACGATTTCGCCCACAATCTCAGGGCGGCAAAGCTCCTTCCCTGCACTTGTTAGCAAAACAAGCAATATAGTGAATAAACACAACATCATAGGTGCACGCACACAGCCATACACCCCGTGCTCTCAGGGCACTTACTTGGTGAAGGAAGTCCGAACCCGGTCCGTTCCTTGGCTCCACCACCGCCCCCAGGGGCGGCAAACCTTGTGAGCATTTATTCCTTTCAGTCGCAGCCTAGACTCGTTCTCCAAATCATCGGTAAGTCCCACGTAAATTTAGGTCACTTTAACCGAAACAGATGGAGCCGGTAGGGTTCCACCAGCCCGTTGCTCACCCCGCCATGGCCATTTGGCCTTTGACGCGGGCCAAGCTCCCCCAGTCCCAACTATCGATCAAACACGATACATAGCCCCTCTATGTACCTGGCTGGCTCCCAGGCCACAAAAACGACAGAACTTCGCTTCCGCCTAGATTTTCGGGTGCACCTTGGGGTTAATCCCCAAGACTCCATGTTGCAATCTACCACGTATAAGCCCGAAAACAAAACAAAGGCACGGAGTCTTCTCCGGCCAACCATGCATAGCAAAACATCACCGATCCAGACCAACATGTCCGGGTAGTCTTCACACACCATGCCTATGTCTGTACTACGATTCCGGACTCTAAATAAGGGGAACTTTACATATCTACCCCAAGGAACATCGCAACTCACCGCACACTCGCGGGAGAGAGTTTTCCCTATGCAAAAGAAGAAGAGATTCACATGCTTAAGATGAGAATCGTTACGCTAGTGTTTCTCCTCGGCACCATGGAAAACTACGCGGATGAAAAGCACCGCGATGATCTTGCCTCCGTAGATCTGGGCTCGGTTTGCGATTTGGCGCTCCGAATCTCCTCCGGCGACCGGTTCTCCCTCTTCCTTCTTCCTCCTTGCTCTCCCTTCTCTCTAGGATTTAGAAAGAGAATGGCCAATGAAAAGTGAGGGTTTAAACCCCCAATCCCGGCCTTAACCCTAGCATGGAGAGGCCTGAGCCGTTAGATCCCCAAATAAGGAAATGAACGGCTGCGATTCAGCCCGAAAAATAAACTTCATGGACCGAACACCTCTTGTGACATGCCTGTGTCCAAGGCCGTGTAACTCATTTGCCGCCGAAACTGTCGCGTCCCGAAAAGAACACGGGCACTCGACACGCCCGTGTCTTGCTTGACACGCCCGTATCATCCAGTACACGCCCGTGTAGCTGGGCGTGTTCCTCCATCGACACAGGTCCAAAACATCCAGAGCACGACACAGCTATGTGACATGCACGTGTCACATGCCGTTTACTAGACACGCCCTGGGACACGCCCGTGTCCCAGGCCGTATAGCTTCCTTAGCACAACTCGCCAAACGACCCGAGCAGGACCCGGGTATTTGACATGCCCGTGTCAAATCTGACAGGCCCGTGTCGGACCCGAACACGCCTCAGCTCAGGTCGTGCGTCCTCACTCAACGATCGTTGAGTGAAAGGCGTTGAGTGGCTGACACGCCCGTGTCCCGGGCCGTGTTCATCGCCCCGACGACCGTTGACTGCAATTTCGTCGACCACGCGACCATCGTCGAACCCGAGCACGATACGCCCCTGGGACACGCCCGTGTCCCAGACCGTTTCACCTATACCAAATCCAAGACTTGGCTCAAAACGTCACCCATCATTCTTTTGAGTTTCGGGGCGTTACAACTCTCTCCCTCTTAGAAGAATTTCGTCCACGAAATTACTAAAGGAAAAGATAACAGAAAACCAAAAGAGGTACCTGAGTGAAATAACTCTGGGTACTCCTCAAGCATGGTCTGCTCTTGCTCCCAAGAGAGCTCCTCCCGACCGCAATTGTCCCAACGGACCTTGACCATCATGATCTCCTTGTTACGAAGTCGCTTGACTTCAGAGTCCTCAATACAAATGGACTTGACCCTCGTCGTCAACCCTTCGTCCACCGGTACTTGATCAACTGCGATCACCTGCGAAGGCTCTTGCACCGCCTTCCGCAACACTGATATGTGGAATAAGTTGTGTAGAGCACTCAACTCCACTGATAGCCTTAGACGGTAAGCCGCTTCACCGATCCGCTCCAGAATCTCAAATGGTCCAAGGTATCTCGGGCTCAGCTTCTTCAAGCGCCGCACCCGTGAGACACGCTTGAACGGCTTTATCTTCGAGTACACCCAATCGCCAACCGCGAATTCCACGTTCCGAAGCTTGGCATTGTAGTATTTGGCTTGCCTAACCTGAGCAATCAGCAAACGCTCCCGAATGGTTCGCACCAATGAAGTGGCGCTTTCCACCTCTAGCTTTTTGTACAACCTCGCCTCACCCGTTTCCAACCACGACAACGGCGTGCGACATGTTCTACCATATAGGGCCTCGAAGGGCTCCATTTGTATAATCGCTTGGTAGCGGTTGTTGTACGCAAACTCCACCAAATACAGACGATCTTCCCACTGTTTTCCGAAGTCCAGAACGCACATGCGAAACATGTCCTCGGTCGCCCTATTGACCCTCTCGGTCTACCCATCCGTCTGCGGATGAAAGGTTGTGCTTAACTTCAACTTAGTCACCAACATTTGCTGCAACAACCTCCAGTCATTGGACGTAAAACGTCCATCTCTATCGTTCACGATGCTGCGGAGCACACCGTGCAGTCTAACAATATTATCCACGTAAAGCTTCGCCGGTTTCTCCACCGAATCATCATTCCTATGCAGAATGTAGTGCGACACTTTTGTCAACCGATCTATGATCACCTAGATGGCGTCGTTTCCCTTCTGCGACCTTGGCAAACCATGCACAAAGTCCATCGAAATGTCATCGAACTTCCATTTTGGAATAGGCAAAGATTTCAAGAAACCCCTGGCTTTTGGCATTCTGCCTTCACTAAGGCACAAGTCTGATACTTAGCAAAATATAGTGCCACATCCTTCTTGAGTCCTGGCCACCAGAACAACTTCTTTAGATCTCGGTACATCTTCATGCTCCCTGGGTGAATTGAATACTTGGTATGATGAGCCTCGTACATCAACTCTGCCCGTAGATTTTCCCACGTTTGGGACGCACAAACGATTGTCCTTCCTTAGCAGTCCATCTTCAACTGTAAATGGGGAATTTTACCCATCCGAAACTACATCCATGATCTCCTTCATGTTGCTATCAAATTTCATAGCCTACCGAACCCGATCAGCCAGGTCATACTAAACTTCCGTCCAGTTCAACAACGCTTCGGCGCTAGTCTGCTTGTCAACACAGCAGATGTCTAACGCATCCAACTCTCGAATGAACCGCTCATCATGAATCGACAACCAGTTGGCTTGGGTGGGGGCCTTGCGACTCAACGCATCCGCAACTGCATTGCCTTTCCCGGGCACAAAATGAATTTTGAACGTATAGTCCCCCAGGAACTCCATCCATCTCTACTGCCTCATGCTGAGATCCTCCTGATCCAATGGGTACTTTAGGCTCTTGTGGTCGGTATAGATATCGACCTTTACGCCATCCAAATAATGCCCACCCCACAGCTTTAGCGCAAAATTCACGGCCGCCAACTCCAAGTCGTGAACCGGATAATTCCTTTCATGCACTTTCAGCTGACGCGAGTCATATGCTATCACTCTCCCATGCTGCGGTAGGACAAACCCTAAACCACTGCCCGAAGCATCACCATAGATCTTGAAACCTTCGGTCCCCAACCGGCGAACATAGAATAAGCGTCGTGGTCGACCGTCTCTCCAGATCCTCGAAAGCTTATGCGCAGGCAGGCGTCCAAACAACTTTTGATCTTTCCTCGTCAAGGTCTCTACGAAGCGCTTGTAGTAGCTGGCCAGCCCTAGAAACTCTGGTCTTCCGCTCCCGAACACAACACAGGCGACTCGCGTATCATAACTATCTTCGCTGGATCCACTGCAACACCCACTCTACTAACTATAAGACCGAGGGACGCTACCTAGGATAACCCAAAACTCGTATTTGGAGAACTTGGCATAGAGATGGTTCCCCCTTAGCATTTCCACCACCAAAAGCAGATGCTTGAAGTGATTCTCTTTGCTCTGCGAGTACACAAATATGTCATTGATGAAGACGACCACAAAATGGTCTGGGTACTCACTGAACGTTCTATTCATCAAATCCATGAACACTGATGGCGCATTAGTCAGCCCGAATGGCATGACCATAAACTCGAAATGCCTATACCTTACGCTGAACGCTGTCTTTGGGACATCGCTTTCCCTTATCCTCAGCTGATAGTAACCGGACTTAAGATACAATTTTAAGTATATCGATGACCCGACCAACTGATCAAAAGATCATCAATCCTTGGGATCGGGTATTTGTTCTTTCTCGTGATCATGTTCAGTTCACTATAGTCGATACACAGACGCAAACATCCGTCCTTCTTCTTAACAAAGAGGACCGGTGCGCTCCAAGGCGACGAACTTGGACGCACATAACCTTGCTCCAACAACTGGTCGAGTTGAACCTTTAGCTCCACCATTTCCTTAGGTACCAACCTATAAGGAGAGCGTGACACAAGTTTGGCACCTGACACTAACTCAATCGTGAAATCGATCTCTCGCTATGGTGGGTCTTTAGGGAGACCGTCATGGAAATATATCAGGATATTCGGATACACCCGAGATACTATCCAATGTAGGCTTAGGCTTTGAAGCCTCCCATGGTGGCAGTAACGACGCTTGCAAGTCGAATTCCTGACCCTCAACCTGTACCTTTACGACACAGACTCTCTCTTCGCACGCATTGAACAACCATTAGGCAACAACACATCCAATTTGTCCTTTACCATCAAAGAAGGTACTCCGATGCGCGATATAAATCCTTCGGACAAAAGGAGTGCGAAGCTCCCGTATCGAACAATGCTCTCGCCGGATTACCAAAAATCCAAACAAAGCCTAGAACCTCCAGTCCTAAGCTAACACGCATAAGGTAACAGGCATAAGAAGCAAAATTACAATTAATTAACCCATACCTGTCAACCCGATAGTCGGCCACATGGCCTCCTGCTGGACAAGGGTGTCCACTCTCCGTTGGACCGGAGTATACTGCGATGCGGTGGATTCCACCGTCTTGCCCTTCTCCTCAGATATCGCCCCCTGACTTCTTCTCGGACATTGGGCATCCGCTCCGACAATCCCGGGCATAGTGTCCCGGATTACCACAATTAAAGCATACGCTAGGTGCACGATATATAGTCGCCCCCACCACACAAGAAGAAGGGGTTGGACCTGAAGTCCTAGCCTTCTTATTCCACCTTCGAAAACCGGACTTTGAAGTCGGCACCTTGAAATCTGACTTCTAAGCACTAGAGTCTACAACTGCTCCTGACACGGCTTTCTTTGTCATCTGAGCACCCTCCCGACAATCTCGGGCAAAGTTCCCTTTCTTGCCACAAGTATGACAAGTGTAAGTAGCTTTGCGAGTAGATACTTTAGCCTTCTTTCTCAGCGTGCTGCGATAGGCAGCCTTTACAGGATCTACTGGGTTCAGTACCCTACTCACTGGTATTTGATGAGTTTTCCCCAACTCTACTTCCAAAGTTCTGGCCGACTCCACCAAGGCTCAGAATCCCAATAGCTTTGGTCCTAGCAGTAGGATACACAACTCGCTTTGCAGACTATTATAAAATCTATCGACTATGGACTGCTCACTTTCTTACTCAAAGCCTGGGTAGCGCCTTATCATAAGGAACGTCTGTAAATATTTGTCAACTGAGTGCGCTCCCTGCAACACAATCATGTTCATTTGCTGCTCTAATGGGCCTCTAAATGCCATTTGCTCCATCGCACCGCCCGGTGTTGGGGTCATCTCAGGGACAGAGGGTTGCACATTTCTTCCATGTTGTATGTTGGTCACAGCGAACACCGCTTCAACTACCCTTCTTATGATTTCAAAAGAAGTAGGGGTCTCAGGCACGTCACTGGGTGCAGTACTTTTCTCAGAAAATATGCATTCAGACTGCCACACGCCATTCCCGGACACCTATAGTCGTACAAAACACTAATAAGAGACCGAACAAAATTGAAAAAAAACAATTATAGGAACACGCAGGTTCCTCAAACATGTGTATTTTCATTCTTTAGTTGACATTCATGGGTTCTTTTCATGTTATAACGATGACGCACACACATGTGCTCACCACATCTTAAAGTGAATTCGTCCACGAATTCATTTAAGCCTGACCGAAACCGGTAGTCTGATACCAAATTGTAACACTCCTATCCGTCACATAGCATATAACAGTAGGTCCGGCTGGGGCCCGACGCCATATACCACGGACAGACCGATAAGTTACCAGATGAAACCATCCTTCCAATCATAACGTCCTACATAGAGCATCTAGCGGAAGCAATTTTATTAAGTTGCAAAAGAAAGAACCCAGCACAAGCACGAATATCCACTAACAAAACCCAGTAGGAATGAACTGCAAAATACACAAAAGTACTGGCCTTATGGCCTTACAAGAGTTCACAATAATTAATCAGTGTATTATAAACTTCGGCTCGCAGGCCGACCACACATGAATTAAATAAGTAAACAAACAAGGCTTTCGAGGGCTGGCTCAGCAACTTGGGCTTTGGACCGCTACCTGCCGCTCGGCTCCGCAGCACCTGCAAGAACAATTCACCGCAACGGTGGCAAACAAGAATAATGGTCAGCTAAAGCTGACCAAATTATAACGAATTCGCCCACAATCTCGGGGCGGCAAAGCTCCTTCCCTGCACTTGTTAGCAAAACAAGCAATATAGTGAATAAACACAACATCACAGGTGCACACACACACGACCATACACCCCCGTGCTCTCAGGGCACTTACTCGGTGAAGCAAGTCCAAACCCGGTCTGTTCCTTAGCTCTACCACCGCCCTCAGGGGCGGCAAACCTCGTGAGCATTTAGTCCTTTCAGCCACAGCCTAGACTCGTTCTCCAAATCATCGGTAATTCCCACGTAACTTTAGGTCACTTTAACTAAAACAGATGGAGCGGGTAGGGTTCCACCAGCCCGTTGCTCACCCCTCCATGTCCATTTGGCCTTTGACGCGGGCCAAGCTCCCCCAATCCCAACTATCGATCAAACACGGTACATAGCCCTGCTATGTACCTGGTTGGCTCCCAGGCCACCAAAACGACAGAACTTCGCATCCGCCCAGATTTCCGGGTGAACCTTGGGGTTAATCCTCAAGACTCCCTGTTGCAATCTACCACGTAGAAGCCCGAAAATGACACAAAGGCACGGAGTCTTCTCCGGCCAACCATGCATAGCAAAACATCACTGATCCAGACCAACATGTCTGGGTAGGCTTCACACACCATGCCTATGTCCGTACTATGATTCCGGACTCTAAACAAGGGGGATTTTACATATATACCCCAAGGAACACCGCAACTCACCGCACACTCGCGCGAGAGGATTTTCCCTATGCAAAAGAAGAAGAGCTTCACATGCTCAAGATGAGAATCATTACCCTAGCATTTGTCCTCGGGGCTATGGAAAACTACGCGGATGAAAAGCACCGCGATGATCTTGCCTCCGCAGATCTGGGCTCGGATTGCGATTTGACGCTCTGAATCTCCTTCGGCGACCGGATCTCCCTCTTCCTTCTTCCTCCTTGCTCTCCCTTCTCTCTAGGATTTAGAAAGAGAATGGCCAATGAAAAGTGAGGGTTTAAACCCCCAATCTCGGCCTTAACCCCAGCATGGAGAGCCCTGAGCCGTTAGATCCCCAAATAAGGAAACGAACGGCTGCGATTCAGCCCGAAAAATAAACTTCCTAGTTCGAACACGGCTTGTGACACGCCCGTGTCCAAGGCCGTATAACTCATTCGCCGCCAAAACTGTCGCGTCCCGAAAAGAACACGGGCACTCGACACGCCTGTGTCTTGCTTGACACGCCCGTATCATCCAGTACACGCCCGTATAGCTGGGTGTGTTCCTCCATCGACACAGGTCCAAAACGTCCAGAGCATGACATGGACATGTGACACGCCCGTGTCACATGTCATGCGCTAGACACGCCCTGAGACACACACGTGTCCCAGGCCGTGTAGCTTCCTTAGCACAACTCGCCAAACGACCCGAGAAGAACACGGGTATTTGACACGCCCGTGTTAAATCTGACACGCCCGTGTCGGACCCGAACACGCCTGGGATCAGGTCGTGCATCCTCACTCAACGATCGTTGAGTGAAAGGTGTTGAGTGGCTGACAAGCTTTGGGACACGCCCGTGTCCCAGGCCGTGTTCACCGCCCCGACGACCGTTGACTGCAATTTTATCGACCACGCGACCATCGGCGAACCTGAGCACGACACGCCCCTGGGACACGCCCGTGTCCTAGGCCGTGTCACCTCTACCAAATCCCAGACTTGGCTCAAAATGCCACCCGTCACTCTTTTGAGTTTCGGGGCGTTACACCCCGTCACATCAATAGTAACTGAATGAACAGTAAGCTTCTCGCGTTTAAGTTGTTGCGGACTGGTTTTTGGTATCCTCCCGGGTTGAAGTGGTTAACTGGTTACTTGTTGTGCAGGTTGATCGGTCAGCGATAAAGGACCAGGGATTTGGTTCTAAGTCTGTGCGGACGCTGCGGCTTCAGCAAGCGGTTACTGCTAGTCGCATGCGACTACGCAGCGGTTACTCTTCTGCAACTTTTTCTTCTGTTCAATAAGTTGTCCGCCTCTAGGCGGCTTACTCAATTGGTGGCAGCAGTCTGTGCGGTCTGGCGACTAGGTGACCTCGCGGTCAGGCGGTCTGCAGTTCGGCGGACAGAGTTTCTTTCAGCACTGGAATAACGAGTAGTCCGCGCGGTTTGTGGCGGTCTCGCGACCGGGCGACCTGTGCGGACTCCTTCAGCAGATAGCAGATACGACGGTTACTCATTGAGTCTGCACGATTTGTTTGAGTTGGTTTTTTCCTGTCTTTCCCCAGTTTCTTTGGCAAGCATGTCTCGTCATGTATGCCCAACATTGCAAAAAAGTTTTTTAATAATACAAGATTCTTGTTTTTGCTCTTTGCATCTGGTTTACTTGCTCAAGTGTGTTGAGTGTTCCTACGTCTGGTTCCCACTTTCCGCTATATCAAATTTTCAACAAGCGGCCACGATTCGCTCTTTTCGACCCCCATCTCTCCCCCTCCGGTTCCAAAGCCCGGTTTCGACCCGCCGGGTCCTCCCGCCACCGTCGAACCAAACGAAGCCTAAGGCAAAACCGAGAAAAAAACTGAAAAGGAGCCTTACCTGCGGCCGGCCGGAAAAGAGAAGAGGGGTTGTCACAAGATAAGGAGTGGCTCGCCGACAACTTGATTCACGAGCGCGAGGGGACGAATGGGGAATGCAGTTTATTTATATGATTCGGGAGTATTTGTCACGGTTTTTAATCGTGGCAAATACTATAATAGTATTTGCCACGACTATAAACCGTGGCAAATACTAGTTGCAAAAAGAAATATTCAATGTGGGCAGCCGCCCACACTGGGCCTATGATACCGTCCATGACTTGACCGATAAAAATAAGTCCCTCAAACGGAGCCTAAGTAGCCGCTCTGATCTTACAGCAGATCTGACAACTCTGATCAAACTGGACAGTGCAATCAACTCACAATAGTGAACCGGATCCAATCCTGTTGACAATCATTGGTCCTTGATTTTGGAAGGCTAGGATTAAATCATGCATGAGATCCAACGGTGACTAAAAGCCACCGTAGATCCCAGAATTGTAGTGCTTCGCCACCTCCACTGGCAGTTCCTTATCGTAGACAACTGCCACCGATCATGCCTTGGTCCGTGTCGATGCTGCCTACTCCACTGATGTTAGGGGTGGGGGAGGGAATGTTGGGTGGAGAAATGCAACATTCCTCCACCGACTCGAGGTATGGGCAAGGATAAAGCTGATTTTTCACGAAGATAAGCCTCTTAATGGGTTGAATTTGACCCATTGGGTCATGGATTGATCCAACTAGTGGTTAGGTGGCATGGAGGTCTCTTATGGACCATTAATGATGGCTTTAAATTTGATTAAGCCCAATCATGCTTAACTAGTTTCTCTCGTTTTTATGTTATACAAAATATATAAAAATTCTTTTTAATTTCTTAAAATGATAAATAATCAACATAACATTATTTAGGGTCAAAGGAAGCCTTTATATACTTTTCCAAAAAAATTAAGATTCTTTTGTATTTTTATTATATTTATTAGATTAAAAAGCAATTTAAATCTGTTAATTACATAATTATAATTAATTACTTATTTCTTAATACTCTAAAAATAACTAAGTTGAGGTTAATTTGGAGTTATAAATCCATTAATTCCTCTAATTGCTTAATTAAAATTAATTAAATAATTCACTTAATTTTAATTCAGAATTATGATATAATTCACTTCAGTGGTTGGGGGTCCAATATAATTTATAGTGTGGAGAACCTTGACCTTTGGCCGACCAAGCATGCCTTGGATCATGCCGCGGCCGCTACTCCAACGTCAGGGGATGTGAGAGGGAATGTTGGGTGAAGAAATATATCATTCCCCCCTTTGATTCCAAGCATGGGCACGGGTAGTGCCGGTTCCAAGGAGATAGCGCTCTTAATAGATCTTAGGCTTTATTTGGGGCGGCGTTTTCATGCCGGTGCGGAAGCAGACGTTGCCGCACGGCGGAAAAACAAACGTGTGTTGTCTGCTCCCACCGCGTCTGCTCCCGCCGCACCGTGAGAAACGGAGAAAAAAGCTCCGTTTTGAATCCCCGCCTCCCCCCTACAGCTCTGAACGACTGCGCCCATCTGCTCCCGCCGAACCAAACGAAGTTAAGGAGTTGGATTTTATCCATTGAGTCATGTGTTGGCACAACTGGTGGTGAGGTGGTGGTGAAGGTCAATTATGGCTCATGAATGATGGCTTCAAGCCTTCAAGTTTGATTAATCTCAATTATGCTTAATTAATTTATTTGGTTATTGTATGGTATAGAAAACATATAATAATTCTTTTAAATGTCTGTAAAATGTTAATCAATCATCATAAAATTATTTAAGGACATAATGAGGCCCATTGATGGGCCAAGGGTTACCATGGATGGTGAGATGACCCGTTTGGGGAAATCCAATGTCTTGAAGTCCACTGGGGCAATGTGTGACACGTGTCGTGTTCATGCCCAATTGAGCTAGCTTAGTCCAATGTGGCTCATGTTGCACTAATTGGTCAACCAAGATCAAGTTGGTGGTGTGTTAAATAGGACCCACTCCTTACATTGTGGGGCCCAATAACACACAAGGGGTCTTGACAGTCTTGTAGTGTGTGGCCCAATAACCTTCACCATCAGATCAGTCGAATCGAAATTGAGTTATCCATGCACTAGATCCACCAAAAGGTAAAGAAGTTAAAATTAACATCAACCTCTACTATATTATACATATCCACCTCCCTTCGCACCTTCACACACTTAACAGCAAAGTATTCAAGATCTAAAGCTTAAAATATATGAAATATTAGTATACATTAAGGCTCCGTTTAGGGAGACTTATTTTCACCAATCAAGCGGTTACGACTGCATGAAACGGACCTTAATTAAGATCCGGTTCAGGCAGTCGTAATCGCTTGACCGGTGAAAATAAGACCCCCCAAACGGAGCCTAAAGCTTCTTCGTTTGGCACGGTGGTGGCGGTCGTAAACACATGGATTAAACCGTCATTCGTTAAAGATCACCTAACAAACATCATTCGTTTGAACATAAAAATAGATGAAATTCTTTAGGTGTACGTTAACGAATGACAATAACTCTCATGTTCATGACCGCCACCATCATGCCAAACAGAGCTTAAGGCTCCGTTTGGGGGGACTTATTAAGGTCCGGTACATGCGATCGTAACCGCTTGACCGGTGAAAATAATCCCCCCAAACGGAGCCTTAAGAGTTAAGAGGGTAGAAGATAATATTGGTTACTATCTGAAGAACAATATTGAAGACTAAGAGGGTAGATAATATTGAAGACTCCCGCATGAAAAAAGTAAGAAGTTCAAAAATAGCGGTTGAACTTCCAAATCCCAATCTTGAGGAGTATCCAGAGAAGATGTTAATATCTGAAGAACAATGAGATATGATCCCTTTTACCATTAGTTTCCTTATTAATTTATTTATCATTATTATTTTGTGCATATTATTCATTTATATTTTTTTGCTAGCGCTAAATTCAACTTTAGTTGCATATTAGCAATATATTTCACAAGCTTCTTAACCATTCATTTTGTTTGCAGCATTTTAAAGCAACGGACAAATGAAGATAATATATTTCATATCTATAAATTAAATATTTCACAAAAAATAGTGATGATCTCTATGGAAATCACTTTTAGGTTGCGTTTGACGCGACCTATCGTGACTTAGGGCCTGTTTGGGAGGGCTTTCTAACTCCTTTTCGTTTTCTAGAAAACGTCACCGCACATAATAAACCGTTTGGAATGTCTACCGGTGGGAAAAGCTACCACAAAAAACTCCTTTTTCTCCTCTATTTGAAAAGTCACTAGCCTCCTACTTTTCAACTTTTCAAAAAGTAATTTCTCATCCCGATACACAGTTGATGCTATGAAAATATTTTACTTCTCTGAATCTAGTTCGATAACACTACGAAAACACTAGTCTTTCTCTAGATGAATATTTCGCTCAGGCGCGATTTTTTCGCAAGGGGCGATTTTTTCGCCGTGACACGAATTTTTCGCCCGGGCGCGGAATTTTTCGCCCGTGCGCGATTTTTTCTCCCGGACGCAAATTTTTGCCCGGACATGAATTTTTCGCCTGGGCGCAAATTTTTCGCCCTGACGCGGAATTTTTCGCCCGGGCGACATTCTTTCGTCCTTGCGCGAATTTTCCACCCGGGAGCAAATTTTTTCACCCGGGCGCTAATTTTTTCTCTCGGGGCTAATTTTTCGCCCGAGCGCGAATATTTTGCTGGGGCGCGAATTTTTGACCCGGTCGCGAATTTTTCGCCCGTACGCAAATTTTTCGCCCTGGCGTGAATTTTTCTCCCAGACACGGAATTTTTCGCCCGGGCGACATTCTTTCGCCAAGGCGCGAATTTTCCACCCTAGCGCAAATTTTTTCACTCGGACGCAAATTTTTTCTCCCGGCGTGAATTTTTCGCCCGGGCGCGAATTTTTTGCCAAGGCGCTGTTTTTTCGCCCGATTGTGCATTTTTTTCGCCCGGGAGCAGTTTTTTCCTCGGGCGCGATTTTTTCGCCCTGGAGCGATTTTTTTTCGTCCGGACGCAATTTTTTCGCCCGAGCGCAGTTTTTTCTCCCGATCGCAATTTTTTCACCCGTGCACGATGTTTTCGCCCCGGCGCGAAATTTTTGCCCGGGAGCTAAATTTTCGCCCGGACACGAATATTTCGCCCGGGCTCGAATATTTCGCCCGGGCGCGAATATTTTGCCCGGGCGCGAATATTTTGCCCGGGCGCGCAGTTTTTGAGCGATGTTTTCGCCCCGGCGCGAATTTTTTGACCGGGCGGGAAATATTCGTCCGTCCGGAAAATTTACACTCGGGTAAAAAATATGCGTAATTTTAATAAAAAAAGTCACTGCAACGGAGATTTGTCAAACAGTTTATAAAAGTCTCATTCTGAAAATCTCTGCAAAAGAAGTTCACTCAAACGGATCTCGTTTTGCAATATACATTTTCCAAAAGCTCATTTTCCCACCTTCCTTTCGCTACCACTCATTTTCCTTTCCGAAAAGCCCTCCCAAACAGAGCCTTAGTCTAAGGACATATTTCAAACATTGCCTAATATTTTGAGACATATTTCAAACTTTGGCATAAGTTGAGGGAGTAATTTTTTGTTTTGCCTTTAGAGATATGAACACAAACTAGTTCTAACTCATTGTTGATTAATTCTTTTTTCTTTCTAAGTCGAGATCTATGACGAGCTCAAGAACTTGGCTGGTAGTCACGGGGCTAGTGAAGGCAACCGTCACTGCCCACAACTTGCTCGGCCTCCACCTTCAAGGATAAAAAATGCTCTTCTCATGGCTTATACTTTAGCAAGAAAAAAAGTAATAATACAAAGCAAAAAAAATGGGTGCTGTTATTAGCAAACCCACTTTCGTTTCTAGCAAACCAGAAAAAAACAGATTCAGTCATTTTTTTTGCATTTTTTTCTCTTCTCAAAAAATACTACTAGCAAACCAATCTTATTTTTTGGCAATTTTTGCATTTTTGAATTTTGAGCCCCAAATATTTCTCATTTGAAAAAGTAAACATGAAAGTTGTAGATCTCGATGAGAGTATTTTTTGATTTGAACCCGTTTAGGCCTCCAATTTGGGCCCTAAAAAAGACATGCACAAAACATACAGATTTTCGGCGTGACTTTTTTCGGGGTCCAAATCGGAGGTTTAAACAAAAAGTGTTCAACATGAAAGTTGTAGATTTCGACGAGATCTACAACTTTCATGTTGAACACCTTTTGATTTGAAGCCGTTTATGCCCCCTATTTGACCCCCGAAAAAAGTCACGCCGGTCCCAGGCGTACATATGTACGACGTAACTTTTTTCAGGAGTCAAATCGGGGGGCTAAAGAGCTTTAAATCAAAAAGTGTTCAACATAAAAATTGTAGATCTCGTCGAGATCTACAACTTTCATGTTGAACACTTCTCATGAAATTGTACGTATAAGACGCAGTTCAAAAGGTCGTATATATTCTTATATACACTTAACTCGTATATACAACACATCCTTATAGGAATTAGAAATCAAATATATTTCTAAACCGACCGATATTTTGCTTAAAGATTTTGATGCAGATAATGATATTTTGTTGAAAAAGCAGTTTTGAACATACTAAACATTTGCGGCATTTTGACTCATCTATAATGGTAACATAAGTGGTTGGATGAATACATTTGAAATCATTTATATTGTCATTATATGCAGCGAGTTATTTTGAAAGAATAAATATTTTAAATCAAATTTAATTTTTTTTTAAAAAAATTATGTTGATTTACTAATAACAAAATGATTTTCAAATAATCATTTTGAATTTGCTAGTAATAGCACTCAAAAAAAATACCCTTAAACCAATGCCATTAACACGGCCGTGCCAATTTGAAATGATCATCATGAATTATTGATGTAAAAATGCGTTGTCCTTGAGACTTGCAGTAGTTACATTGTAGATTGATAACACTTGAAATCCATCATCAAATCATACACTAACCCCTATTTACCCGAGCTGATAGGCTCTGTTTGTATGAGAGTTTTTCTTTGTTACGGCTTAAAGGTGAAAAACTGTTGGGTTTGAGAGCGCGTAAATTTGATTCGAGTACCTGCAAATTAATTTAGCGCGAGCACCTGCGCGATCATTTTAGCGGATACAAATACAAAAATGAAATAGAGACAACACACAAGAATTTTTAATGTAGAAACTCAGTTGGGTGAAAACCACGGGACGATCAGAGTCCAACCCGGACAGTCTCCACTAGAACGTGTATAAAAACACGCAAAAAATTTACAGGGTTTTCCTCCTCGATCCACAAAGGATCTTCACCGCGTCGCTGCACAAATGATATATAATAGAATACAAAATACCAAACAGGAGCAAATGGAGGATTTAGGAAATCCTCTCCGGCGAGTCTCCTTGATTTGTGTAGCGAGACCATATCAACGACGTCCGAACTTCTAAAGCAACGGCGGAGGCGTCCTCCCAACAATAGAGGTGACGGCGACGTTTCAACAACACGGCCGCGGTGGCGTTTCAACAACGCGGCGGCGGCGGCGATGGCGTTTCAGCAACTCGGTGGCGGCGACATTTCAACAACGCGGCGGTGGCGGCGTTTCAACAACGCGGCGGCGGCGGCGTTTCAACAACGCGGCGGCGGCGGCGGCGTTTCAACAACGCGGCGGCGGCGGCGGCGTTTCAACAACGCGGCGGCGGCGGCGTGGCGACGGCAGCAACGACTATGGCGGAGCTGCAACCACCTTCTCTGGAGTTTCTTTCTTTTTCTCTGGTGTTTTTTACAGAGAGAGGATGCTAGTTGCCTTGATCATGTCAATCTATATATATAATAAAATAATACCATCATGCAGCCTTCACAGAAACACACTCTCTTTCTCTCTTTTTTTTCAAACATTATGTGGGCTGCCTTAGATATTTTAAAATGAATATCTCTTTATGAGACTCTTAATATATATATATATATATATATATATATATATATATATATATATATATATATATATATATATATATATATATCGTGAAAAGAAATCTTAGATAAGAGTTCGTAATTATTAAATTAAGGATGCTGTTACTAGTAAATACAGTTTGATTTCAAGCAAATTATTACTATTAGCAAATCCTTATTTTTCAAAATGCCTATTTGAAAACCATTTTATTAATTTTGTTTAAAACATTCATTCTTTCAAAATAACCCACTGCATATAATGACATTACAAATGATTTCAAATGTATTCATTCAACCACTTATGTTAGTATTACAGATGAGTCAAAATGCCGCAAATGTTTAATATGTCAAAAAACTGCTTTTTCAATAAAATATCATTATCTGCACAAAAATCTTTAAACAAAATATCGATCGGTTTAAAAATATATTTGATTTCTAATTCCTATAAGGATGTGTTGTATATACGAGTTAAGTGTATATAAGAATATATATGTCCTTTTGCGTCTTATACGTACAATTTTATGAGAAGTATTCAACATGAAAGTTGTAGATCTCGACGAGATCTACAATTTTCATGTTGAACACTTTTTGATTTGAAGCACTTTATACCCCTGATTTGTCCCCTGAAAAAAGTTACGTCGTACATATGTACGAACGCCCGGGATCGGGGTGACTTTTTTTGGGGGTCAAATCGGGGGCATAAACGGTTTCAAATCAAAAGGTGTTCAACATAAAAGTTGTACACTTTTTTATTTGGAGAAGTTTAGACCCCCGATCTACAACTTTCATGTTGAACACTTTTTTATTTGGAGTAGTTTAGACTCCCGATTTGGGCCCCAAAAAAAGTCACGCCGAAAATCTGCACGTTCTGTGCATGTCTTTTTTAGGGCCCAAATTTGAGACCTAAACGGTTTCAAATCAAAAAATAATCAACATGAAAGTTGTAGATTTCGATAAGATCTACAACTTTCATGTTGATCACTTTTTCAAATGGGAAATATTTTGGGCTCAAAATTTAAAAATGCAAAAATTGCCAAAAAGCAAGATTGGTTTGCTAGTAGTAATTTTTGGGAAGAGAAAAAATGCAAAAAATGACTGAATCTGTTTTTTTCTGATTTGCTAGAAACAAAAGTGGGTTTGCTAATAACAGCACCCTAAATTAATAAGCTCGCAATGAGCAAGCTTGATTAGGATATGATCTCTCTCTATTTGTTTTACATCTCATATCTTAAGCGAGGATGAAAGATACAGCCGTCAAGATTGACTTGGGAGTATTTATGTGAGTCACGAGGAGAGGAACGTATCACGAACTTGATACACGAACTCGGTGGTTTTCTCTGTATCGGATGGGAACCACACCCAACAATTCTCCCCCTTCATAACGATGAGGAGGAAATCGTCATTCCGGCGATCCTCAGGCAGTTTTCTAACTTCCCCCTCGTCACTGAATTTGTGAGTGTATCTGCTCCATTGTGATCAGTATGTACTTTCTGCAGATCCAGTTCCTTTTGCTCCAGAATGTCTTGTATCCAATTATATCGCGTATCGATATGCTTGGAGCTCGAGTGAAAGGTGAGATTCTTTCCCAAATGAATCGCGCTCTAGCTATCACATAAGAGTGTGTAGCGCTCCTGAGTGAAACCTAACTTCTTGATGAAACGATTCATCCAAAAAAGCTCTTTTCCTGCCTCAGTGACCGTAATAAACTATGCCTCCATAGTAGATAGTGCGACGCACTTCTGCAATCTCGATTGTCACGACACAGGTCCCCCTGCAAACATGATCAGGTACCCAGAGGTTGATCTCCTGGAGTCCAAATCTCCAGTCATATCTGTATCAGTGTAGCCCAAAAGCTCTGGCTCACAGTCTCCAAAGTTTAACGTCAAATTTGACGTCCCTTGTAGGTACCTCAAGATCCATTTCACAGCATCCCAATGTTCTCTCCCAGGATTGGAGAGAAATCTGCTAACAGTACCAACGACGCGCGCTATATCTGGGCGGGTGCACATATTTGTGTACATAAGACTGCCAATTGCAAAAACATATGAGACCTTCTGCATCTCCTCTTTCTCCTCAAGTGTGCTTGGGTACTGGTCAATTGTAAGTCTAAAGTGAGCTGCAAGAGGCGCGTGCTCACCTTCTTCGGTTGATCCATACTAAATCTCTATAGCACCTTCCTGATGTATCTCTCATGAGATACCTATAGTAACTTGGAGCCTCTATCTCGCCGAATATGCATTCCAAGGATGGTCTTCGCTACTCCCAAGTCCTTCATTTCAAATTTAGAGCTCAATTTGCGCTTCAGCTCAGCAATGCGCGCAGTGCTCCTCCCGACTATCAGCATGTCGTCGACATATAGGAGTAGGGTAAGAAAATCAACTGGAGCATACTGCTTCACAAATACACAGTGATCAAGGGTTGTCCTCCTGAAATCGATCTCCCCCATAAAAGTATCGAACTTCTTATACCACTGTCGTGGGGCCTGCTTCAGGCCATACAACCTTTTCTTCAGGTGATAGAATAAGCTCTCCTTCCCTTTCACCCTAAAACCCTCAGGCTGCTCCATATAAAGTTCCTCCTCAAGATCGCCATGTAGAAAGGCGGTCTTGATATCCATCTGCTTGATCTCCAGATCTAGCCTTGCAGTAAGGCTGAGAACAACCTGGATAGACGACATCTTCACAATAGGAGAGAAGATCTCATCGAAATCAACTCTATGTTTTTGACTAAATCCCTTTACCACTAATCTGGCCTTGTATCTGAGTGGTGTTGAGTGGTCTTGAAAGTATCTAGTATCGACTAAATCCACCTATGGGGGGATAGGTGTCGTGCAGTCTTTTGCGGAATTAAATGTACCTGCACAAATTAACAAACACAGCACAACAAACACACAAAGAGTTATAGTGGTTCCCCGATTTGGGTACGTCCACTTTCCCCCTTCGACCTATCTCCCAACAAGGGACGACTCGGTCACTTCTCCAAACGGATTGAAATCCAATCCTCACACTACGGAAGGAACCCTTCCAATAAAGGAGTCACCACTCCACCACCACGGGTTGCACCCAACCCTTACAACTAGGAATAAAAATTCCTTTACAACAAAATAAAAATAGAATGTATAAGAAAATACAAACAATGCTTATGGAGAATCCGATGTCCTTCTTCGTTCGGTGAGGCTTTTTTAAAAGTAACGAAGAGTCCACAACCGAATTTCTATCTTGGAGAGGATCTTGACAAGATCAGCGGCGACAAGTGAATGCAGCGGCGATACTTTGTAGATCCAAACTTCTTGACGAAGCAAGCAAGGTCTACGAACGATCTCAGTCGGATCAGTCGTCTCAATCGATTCGGAATGAAGAACTAACCTCGTTCAACGAATCGAGAGACAAGAGATCTCAAGACAGATGCGTGAGACGCTCGTCTTTCCTCGGTACTGTCGTCGGAAGATCAGAGATGATCGTAGATTGTCGGCGACGACTTCCTTGCGAGCGGCTACAGGCGATCAGCGGTTTTCCGCGATCCGCTAGGTCACGCTCGGCCTCCTTTTGATTTTCGAGAATGGTTGCAGTAGAAGTTCGAAATATGCAAATATATATACCCTGATCCAACCCTAAAAGACCGTTGTGGGGCCTACAAGGAAAATCCCTAGCCCCGGCCGAAACAGTGCACGGTCTCTTTGTTCGGTCCAGCGAACAGACGAAAATTGCCTAAGGCAAAATCGGCGAGAATCGTTGGGGATTCCCGTCGAAGTCGGCGGGAATCACACACGATTCCCGTCGATTTTGCCTTGGCCGAATTGCAGTTGGAAATCTTGTCAGCCGGTGGGAATCAGCGGGAATGCAACCTGATTCTCGACGAATCGGCGAGAATCACAACAATTCCCGTCGAAGTCGGCGAGAATCACTTGGTGATTCCCGTCGATTCTGCCTTAGCAGAATTCCTGTAGGAAAACAGTCATCTGGAAGAGATCAAGATCTACAACTTTCATGTTGATCACTTTTCAAATGAGAAATATTTGGGGCTCAAAATTTAAAAATGCAAAAATTGCCAAAAAGCAAGATTGGCTTGCTAGTAGTAATTTTTGGGAAGAGGAAAAAATGCAAAAAAAGACTGAATCTGTTTTTTTTCTGGTTTGCTAGAAACAAAAGTGGGTTTGCTAATAACAACACCCTAAATTAATAAGCTCTCAACGAGCGAGCTTGATTAGGATATTATCTCTCTCTATTTGTTTTACATCTCATATCTTAAGCGAGGATGAAAGATGCAGCCGTCAAGATTGACTTAGGAGTATTTATGTGAGTAACGAGGAGAGGAACGTATCACGAACTTGATACACGAACTCGGTGGTTTTCTCTGTATCGGATGGGAACCACACCCAACAACTCTCCCCCTTCATAACGATGAGGAGGAAATCGCCATTCCGGCGATCCTCAAGCAGTGTTCTAACTTCCCCCTCATCACTGACTTTGTGAGTGTATCTGCTCCATTGTGATCAGTGTGTACTTTCTGCAGATCCAGTTCCTTTTTCTACAGAATGTCTCGTATCCAATTATACCGCATATCGATATGCTTTGAGCTCGAGTGAAAGGTGAGATTCTTTCCCAAATGAATCGCGCTCTAGCTATCACATAAGAGTGTGTAGCGCTCCTGAGTGAAACCTAACTTCTTGATGAAACGATTCATCCAAAGAAGCTCTTTTCCTGCCTCAGTGACCGCAATAAACTATGCCTCCGTAGTAGATAGTGCGACGCACTTCTGCAATCTCGATTGCCACGACACAGCTCCCCCTACAAACATGATCAGGTACCCAGAGGTTGATCTCCTGGAGTCCAAATCTCCAGTCATATCTGTATCAGTGTAGCCTAGAAGATCTGGCTCACAGTCTCCAAACTTTAACGTCAAATTTGACGTCCCTTGTAGGTACCTCAAGATCCATTTCACAGCATCCCAATGTTCTCTCTCAGGATTGGAGAGAAATCTGCTAACAGTACCAACGACGCGCGCTATATCTGGGTGGGTGCACATCTTTGCGTACGTAAGACTGCCAATTGCAAAAACATATGAGACCTTCTGCATCTCCTCTTTCTCCTCAAGTGTGCTTGCGCACTAGTCAATGGTAAGTCTAAAGTGAGCTGTAAGTGGCGTGCTAACCTTCTTCGGTTGATCCATACTCAATCTCTGTAGCACCTTTCTGATGTATCTCTCATGAGATACCTATAGTAACTTGGAGTCTCTATCTCGCCGAATATGCATCCCAAGGATGGTCTTCGCTACTCCCAAGTCCTTCATTTCAAATTTAGAGCTCAATTTGCGCTTTAGCTCAGCAATGCGCGTAGTGCTCCTCCCGACTATCAGCATGTCGTCGACATATAGGAGTAGGGTAAGAAAATCAACTGGAGCATACTGCTTCACAAATACACAGTGATCAAGGGTTGTCCTCCTGAAGTCGATCTCCCCCATAAAAGTATCGAACTTTTTCTACCACTATCGTGGGGCCTGCTTCAGGCCATACAACCTTTTCTTCAGGTGATAGACTAAGCTCTCCTTCCCTTTCACCCTAAAACCCTCAGGCTGCTCCATATAAAGTTCCTCCTCAAGATCGTCATGTAGAAAGGCGATCTTGACATCCATCTGCTTGATCTCCAGATCTAGCCTTGCAGCAAGGCTGAGAACAACCCGGATAGACGACATCTTCACAATAGGAGAGAAGATGTTGGTACCCTTATTTGATTTGAGTTTAGTCTTGTCGTTTTAGTCCCTTGACCCAAAAAATATCTATGGTCAATGGTTAGTGGTCTAGCCGTAGAGTCCCCGCTTTTCCAGATGAAGAATTTGGTTAAGTAGTTTTTCGTTCGACTATAGTAGAACGCCGCTCGACTATCGTCGACTAACTGTTCGACGATCGTCTATCAGTTGCTCGACGTTCTGTGTGCTCTGATAGTTTGACTATCTGTTGATAGTTCGACTATCTGTTTGTTTGATAGTTCGACTATCTGCTTGGATAATTCAACTATCTGATAGCTCGACTATCTGTTTGATAGGTCGACTATCTGCGTTGTTTGATAGTTCGACTATCTGTTGATAGGTCAACTATCTGTTTTCCCTTGGTAGTTCGACTATCTGCTTTGATAGGTCAACTATCTGTTTTCCCTTGGTAGTTCGACTATCTGCTTTGATAGGTCAACTATCTGATAGCTCGACTATCTGTTGATAGTTCGACTATCTGTCGTTCTTTGATAGTTCGACTATCTGTTGATAGATCGACTATCTGTTTCTCTTTTGATAGTTCGACTATCTGTTGATAGGTCGACTATCGGTTTTGCTTTGATAGTTCGACCATCTGTTGATAGGTCGACTATCTAATAGCTCGACTATCTTCTGATAGTTCGACTATCTGTTGTGATAGTTCGACTATCTCCTTTGATAGTTCGACTATCTGGATCGTTCGACTATCTGTCCGATAGTTCGACGATCTCCGTTCTTCGGTCGACGATCTCCGAGGGTCGTTCGACGTTTTCTGTTTGCCTTTTTATTTTGTATTTATTTATTCTATTTTATTAATTAATACATTATCTGACATTTTATTTCAGTTGTTTTATGATAATATTTCCAGGCAATATCTGCTCCATCTCTTTTGCCTGAGTCAAATCTTTTCAGATAAAGTTGTTTGTCTTATTAGTTGACAGTGTATTTTACTTTATCTGCTGTCAGTCCTTTATAGCCGTTAGACTGAAAAGTCTTCCTTTTGCTATAAAGAGTTTGTTTCTGATGTGATTTTATTTAGTACCTGTATTATCAGATTGCTTCCTGCAGCTTCCTTGAAAAAGGTTTATCTCTTTTATAGAATATTTTGCTGCAGAGTTTGTTTGTCTTTGTGATATTTGCAGCCCAGGTTTCAAGTTTCAGAAGAAGACAAACAGTTCAAATTGAAAAGAGCCGTTGCTTGTTGCTGCTATAAAAGGAATCCTTTGGAGAAGGATTTCAGCTAGCTAACCAGTTATTCTAAGAGTTATTCATTTAAGCATTCAAGCTTTCATCAAGACCAAGTTTAACTGCTCTCAGCAATATTCATTCAACTGAGAAGTGTTAAGATCTTCTGCTCTTTTTCAACCTGAGTTCTCCTGCTTCTAGGAAGTTCAAACTCAGAGTTATTTTGAAGAAGAAGAAGAAGAAGATAGCTGCTAGAAGATTTCTATTTTATTATCTTATATCTTCTTGTAGTTTTTCCTTTAGGTTTTACTGAAGAGTTTCTGCACTGAAGCAAGACTTCACCTGGACATTCTTTGAGCCAGGAGGAGCCTTGATTCTTTTGAGCTTTCTAGCTCAGTGCAAGTCTTTGTGCTTCTCTAATCTATTATAAAATAGAGAAGACCTTTTAACCTTCTTTCTGTAGGATTTCACGTGTAGTGGCGGGCAAAATTTTAAAAAAAAATTGCGGGTACCAACGACACAAATGGATCGTGCGTCCCATGATAATGGCCTAAACAAGGCTATGTAAGCATAAAGAAACCTAACTCATCACATCTAACCGTCACAAAGGGGTTAGAAGTTATACCTCTAGAGAACAAGATCTCTAGCCGGAAGAGGTAAGTTGTCGGAGAAGATGTTGACGATTCCACCGCAACGATGAGGCCGACGCCTCGCCTCTTAGTTCACCTTGAACCCGAACAGTGAGAAATCTCTATTCCGTTGACAAGGAATAGAGACAAAAGCTTAGACTTTCTCTTCCAAGAGCGCCAGGGACTCCTAGTGGCCGAACCACACTAGTCGCCGGAGAGGAAGAGGAGAAACGAAGGGCTTGACTAGATCGGCTAGAGGAATAGATCCTCGAGGCAAAACACTTGCCTTGACTGGAGATATAGAGCCGAGCTCCGGTCAAGAAGCGCACCGGGCTTCTCCTCCACCAAACCGTCAGCGAGCTCCAAGGGACCGACCAACGACGGGCGAGGTGGGCTTTCGCCGGAGAGGAGAGCAAAGGCGGCGCGGCAGCCCTTCCTCACGAGCCGGAGGAGTTCGCTGATGGCCGATCGGGTGCGCCGTCAAGGGGGCTGGAGATCGGAGTAGAGAGGGGAGAAAAAAAAAACCCTAATGAAAAGCTACAGCTCCCTTTTTTTTTCCCGTGAACAGAGAGCCACCTCACTTTTGCTCCAGCCTTTGTCTTATTTTATAATGACATATGTATTATATTTATATATTATCATTTATATATTTATATATATATATATATACACATATATACATATTTATATATACAAATGATTCTTATATATATATATATACATAAATGTAATCCTAAATCAAGCCCAAATGGTTACACATAACCAAAATATAATTGTGCTGCTCTACAAAAATAATTACGACGACTCGCCTCGTCATAATTTTCTCTTTTAATAGTCGCACACACATAAAAAAAACTTGTCTAAGCATGTCGAGTCACGACACAACACATTCGCACATACTATAGTAAGTCGAACTGAAACTGTTCCCGTTCATTTGGTGCAACCTTATAGAGGAACTATGTCATCAAGGCAATAATATAACATTCTATATTACGGACTATAAGTGGCTTTGTCACTGCATTATAGTCGCCTCAATAACGTAGTAACTAGGTAACACATTTTGATGACCTGTGTCTTTTTCTTGTCGCGTGATATTACGAATATAGTGAAAAATAGGAGCGTGTCATTTTCGCACTATATTTAATATTTTCCCGGTCTCATAAGCGACGTGTATTTATAACTACATCAGTTATACTGCATGCTATACAAACTCGCTTTACCAAGGGGCCCGACCATATCACTTCCCAAATAAATTTGGGGACAGACGATATTTCGATGTGTAGATTCCTTACGCGCAAGTGTGACCAACGAACCATAATATTTATCACCATCAGAAGATGGCCTTCAATTGTAATCACATTGTCCACACCGCCGCGCTAAATCTACACGTCTCATATCTAAAATCATTAGACACGTTGCAAACATTAACGACACTAAACACATTCCAAATAATGTTGCAACAAGTGATCAATCTCTATATGTATGAATTCAACCATATACATACTCGCATGACTAAACGATAACATCTATCAACATTTATAGAACTCAAATGTACTTTAATCATGCGACAATCTTGACTCGGTAGTCAATGTTCCCTTTGACTACCACGAAAGAGAGCATATCTAAAGACTACATGACATAACAAAATTCACTGTTCTATGGTTCAAGACCATGAGCATCTTCTTGAACCTTACATGAAACATGTCATATAATCTAGGAACAAAAATATAACCATTACATTTATATCATGAACATTTAAATAAATAATACAATAAAACAACTTTCAAAACACCACATCCTTCACTTTCCCCCTCCTGTACAGGGTTATTACTCCCTTCAAAAGTATCCCTTGGTGGCAGGGCACCTGATCAAAAACCTGTGTTGGTTTTTAGACACCTGATCAAATGTCTAAAGGGTTTCTAGATCTACCTAAAACAGATCTTGTGGTGGCAGGGCACCTGATCAAAACCTGTAGTGGATTCCTACCTTGTTGGTAGAAGAGTGGACGTACCCAAGTTGTTTGGGGAACCACTATAAATTTCTTGTGTCATCTGGCTTGCTTAATTTAATTCCTGCATTGTGGCTGTGATTAGATATAACTAGGTTTGCTAGTTGCTGATTATGATTTCCAAGCCTTAACTGTAATTACAGTTAGCTTGAGTTTGTGCACAACACTTGTGTTAGGCTTTAGGGTTATCTCCTTATCTATAATCTTTTCATTCCGCATTTCACTCCAAGGGAGTTGGGTAGACTATTAAGTTTTTGTCTAGTGCAAAATTTGACAACTCTATTCACCCCCCCCCCCTCTAGAGTAGTATCTATCCATTCACTTTCAATTGGTATCAGAGCGAGGTTGTCTGACTGTATAGGCTAACACCTAAGTCACAAGATCCTGATAGATACCAAAGTTTATAGATATTCACTATCACTATCATGGCCCAGTCCAAGGATTATTCTAGCACCCGACCTCCGGCATGCAACTTAGCTAAGTTTGGCATCTGGAAGGCAAGGATAAAATTATATATGAATTCTATTGATGAAAGTATCTTTGCTTCTATTTTGTCAGGACCCCCAAGAGCACCTGCTGCTGCTTCTGCCCCATCATCTGATATGAGTGCAGTGCCTCCTCCAGATTACAATGATGAGTACAAGAAGGCAAAGATAGCAGATGCCAAGGCGATGAACATTCTGGCTCAGACAATGTCTGATGAGGTATTCCAGAAGGTTGCTGACTGCTCTTCAGCAAAAGCTATGTGGGATACACAGAACCAGATTGTAGCTGGTTCAGCTGATGAAAGGAAGGACAGAAGGTCCAACCTTATCTCACAATATGAGAACTTCAAGAAAACTGATGCTGAATCAGTTGAAGCCATGTACACAAGGCTCAGCTCAATCATCGATGAGCTGAGGACCCTTGACAAGGACATTTCATTGACAGAGGTCAATGATAAGATTCTTATGTGCTTCCCTAGCACATGGGATCTAAGGATCTGGCCTATCAAGGAGGCCAGAAGCACAAATGAGATTTCAACTGAAGCCCTTCTCGGCAAGCTCAAGTCTTTTGAGCAAGTGCTGAAAACAAGGGAAGCAGAAGCTGAAGAAAAGACCCCTACTCCAACAAGAAAAGAGCAATCTCTAGCTCTTAAGGCTGCTGATGCTTCTGAAGGCAGCCAATCCAATGAGGAACTAATGGCATTATTTGCCAAAAGGTTTCTCAAGATGGGGAGAAAGGAATTCAGAAAGAAGTCTTCACGCTATGAAGACAAACCAAGGTATGATCGTTCTCCTGCTAAAGAAATTATCTGTTATGGTTGCAGGAAACCTGGACATATCTTACCAGATTGTCCAGAGGAGAAGAACAAAGATAAGAGGAAAGAAAAGGAACAGCACAGGAAGCACTCCAAGCCATCCTCCTACAAGAATAAGAAGAAGGAGAGAGGTTTCATTGCTGAAACCTGGAGTGATTCTGATGAAGAATCTTCCTCCTCTAGCTCCAGTGAGGATGAGGAAGAGAAGAAGGAAAAGGAAATTTGCCTGATGGCAATAGATGCCTGCAACAATCACTCAGCTGCAGAGATTTCAGATTCAGAGGAAGAAATACCAACAGAAGATGAGGTACTATCTTCTTATGACTTTACTTCTGCAGAATTCAAATTAGATTTTAAATCTTTATGCTTCGATTTAATTAGTTCTGAAAAAGAGATTAAAGAACTTAGACATAGGCTAGCTGAATCAGAAATCATATCTACTGAAAATATTAGGTTAAAGGAAGATCTCACTAATTATAGTGAAGAAATTAAGTTTCTTAAAATTGAGTTAGCTAAATCTAAGAGGTTAGAAGAATCTCTAAATGGTAGAAGCCTTAAGTTATTAGAAATAACCAGCATGACTAACACTAGGTAAGGCAATAACAAACTAGGCTTAGGAGCTTCTCCCAGTGAACCCCCAGTTATTCTTAAAAATAATCTTTCAACTCCAGTGAACTTCATTTCAGCTAGTGGAATGAAGAACACTGAGCAAGTAAACCAAGTTAATAAAACTTTAAATAAAGCTAAGAGAGAAAATAGGAAGAAATTTTTTAAAGAAATACAAAGAGCGTCGAACGCTGCTCGACGATCGGAAGCACAATGGTCGAACGAAGCTCGACGATCTGAGCGCCCATCGTTGAACGTCGATCGACGTTTTCAATATGATTTTCAAAATCATCATCAAACCAGTAGAAATCTAAATGAAAATAGAAACCCTAGGTTTATTGACCCATCATCTGCATAGAGAATCCCACCTAGGAGATCTCACCCATTAGGTTATCACCCTCAGCCTGCATTTTCATTTATTTCTAGCTTTTCTTATGTGAAAAACAAGGGACCCAAGGTTACCTGGGTCCACAATGTCTAAATGAATGTCTTGTAGGTGAAGGCCTATCCTATCACTCAAAATAAGTGGTATTTGGATAGTGAATGTTCCAAGCATATGACAGGAAATAAAAATCATCTGTCAAAATTCAAAGCTAAGCTCGGCCCAAAGGTTATCTTTGGAGATTCAAGCTGTGGTCAGACAGAAGGCTATGGCAGGATCACAATTGGAGATGTTACTTTCAAGAGAGTTGCATATGTGACAGGACTGAAGCACAATTTGATCTCAGTCAGCCAGCTATGTGATACTGGCTACCAGGTTTCATTTTCTAACTCTTCTTGTAATATTACTTTAAATAATAATGTTGTTTTAGTAGGCATTAGAATAGGTAATATTTATTTAGTATATTTCAATTCAACTCATTCTGAAATCTGTTTATTTAATGAAGTAACAATTAATAATAATTCTTTGTGGCATAAGAGGCTTAGTCATGTTAACCTTAAAAATATATCTAGGTTATCTAAACACAACCTTGTTAGAGGTTTACCTTCTTGCCCCTACAAGAAGGAGAGCCTATGCAAGGCTTGTCAGCTAGGCAAGCAAACCAAGAATTCTTTTAAATCAGTAAATAAAAGTGATTCTCCTAGAATCCTGTATTTATTACATCTGGACCTTTTTGGCCCAATAAATGTACAGAGTTTAGGAGGGAAGTATTACACCTTAGTAATTGTAGATGACTTCTCTAGGTTCAGTTGGGTTTTCTTTTTGAGAACTAAGGCTGATAACTTCAAAGCCCTTACAGATTTTCTATTATGTATGTAGACTGAGTACTCTACTCATGTGGCCTTGATCAGAAGTGATCATGGTACTGAGTTTGACTCTCTTCTCATGCAAGAATTCTGTGAGAGAGAAGGTATCAAACATAGCTTCTCAGCTCCTAAAACTCCCCAACAAAATGGGGTAGTTGAAAGGAAAAATCAAACACTCATTGAAGCTACTAGTACATTGTTGGCAGATGCTAATATGCCTCTCTCCTATTGGGCAGAAGCTGTTAGTACAGCCAATTATGTCTTGAATAGAAGTCTGATACACAAGCTTAAGTGTAAAACTCCTTATGAGTTGCTTAAAGGAAAGAAACCTAAAATTAATTATTTTAGAATATTTGGTTGTGTAGTGTACATTCATAATAACAATAAAGGATACCTTAGAAAATTTGAAGCAAAAGCTTCAATGGGAATTATGCTTGGATATTCCCAAGTAAGCAAAGCTTATAGGGTTTATAACAAATCAACCTGTAAAATTGAAGAATCTGTGCATGTATCTTTTGATGAGTCTCAGATGTTTTACAAGGAGAAGGAAAATTCTCCTTCCTCCAGTTCATTGCAGGTACCTGATGCTACTCAAGAAATTCTTCAACTATCAACTCTTCAGATCACTGAATCAGACAGTGATGAAGACATTGCAGAAGCTGTTGTTGTACCGCCAATAGTAGATCAAATTCCTCCTGAGGAATTAATCCCAACTATTGCTGAAGATCACATCCCACCTGCTGATATTGTCACACTTAGAGATCACCCCACATCTCAAGTAATAGGAGACATATCAGGTGGTGTGCAAACAAGACACCAATTAAGACAGGATGTGATGCATGCTTGTTTCCTCTCACAGATTGAGCCCCTCACCTTTAAAGATGCTGAGCTAGATCCCCACTGGATCATTGCTATGCAAGAGGAACTCAATCAGTTTGAGAGATGTAAAGTTTGGACCTTGGTTCCAAGACCTAAAGGCCAACTGATCATAGACACCAAGTGGGTGTATAGAAACAAGTTGGATGCAAATGGAATTATTGTAAGGAATAAAGCTAGGCTTGTAGCTCAGGGCTACAGACAGGAGGAATGTATAGATTATGACCAAACCTTTGCTCCTGTTGCAAGGCTAGAAGCAATAAGGATCTTCTTGGCCTATGCAGCCTACATGAAGTTTAAGGTCTTTCAAATGGATGTCAAAAGTGCATTCCTGAATGGTGAGCTTAAGGAAGAGGTGTTTGTTGAACAACTACCAGGGTTTGTTTCTTCAACTCAGCCCTCACATGTGTTCAAGTTGCAGAAAGCTCTTTATGGACTAAAACAAGCACCCAGAGCCTGGTATGAGACTCTAGCTAGTTTCCTTTTAGAGCACAACTTTACTAGGGGAGTAGTTGATAGAACCCTTTTCGTCAAGCACCACAAGGACACAATCCTGTTAGTTCAAGTATATGTGGATGATATTATATTTGGCTCCACTGATCCCAAACTTTGCAAAAGGTTTTCTGACCTGATGCACTCTAAGTTTGAGATGAGTAGTATGGGTGTGCTGTCTTACTTTCTTGGTCTCCAAGTTAAGCAAGATGCTGATGGTATCTTCATCTCCCAATCCAAATATGCCAAGGAATTGGTAAAGAAATTTGGGATGGCTGATGCTTCAGCAATGCCTACACCTATGGCTACTAATGTAGTTATTGATTCTGATGATCACGGCAAGCTAGTTGATCAAAAGAATTATAGGGCCATTGTTGGTTCCCTATTATATTTAACTGCAAGTAGGCCAGATATAATGTTTGCTACATGCCTCTATACTAGATTCCAGGTCAACCCCAAGGAATCTCATCTGATTCTTCTCAAGAGAATCCTGAGATACCTGAAGGGATGTCCAAATCTAGGACTTTGGTACCCAGCTGAGTCAGATTTTGAATTAATTGGATATTCTGATTTTGATTATGCTGGTTGCAGAGTTGATAGGAAGAGCACCTCAGGAACTTGTCAGTTCCTGGGAGAGAGATTGGTCTCTTGGTTCTGTAAGAAGCAGGCTTCTGTCTCAACTTCAACTGCAGAGGCTGAATATATAGCAGCTGCCAGTTGTTGTTCACAGATCCTGTGGATTCAAAACCAGCTTGTGGATTATGGTTACTCACACAAGAACACCAAAATCATGTGTGATAGTACTAGTGCTATCTCAATTGCACAAAATCCAGTGCACCACTCTAGAACGAAGCACATTGAGATTCGGCACCATTTCCTGAGAGATTGTGTAGAAAAGAACAAGATTTGTCTTGAGTTCATATCCACTGAGTTTCAGAGAGGTGATATATTCACCAAGCCCTTAGATGAACAGAAGCATCTGTTCTTTTTAGTTCAACTAGGCATGATCAATGGAAGAGACTAAGTGTGACTATATCTTCCAATGTTGAAACTTGTTTGAAGGTAGTCGAACGACGTTCGAAGATAGTCGATCAGGTCAAGCCCATCGTCGACCTATGGTTGATGAAAGCTTGCCTGTTTGAAGATCGTCGACCGGCGTTCGACCATCGTCGAACAAGTCGAGCTCATCGTCGATCTCTGGATGACGACAACTTGTTGTTTGTGAAGCCAGAAATAATCGAACGATTGCTCGACTACTCTGCTTCTGGACCGATCGTCGAACGACCGTTCGACCATCGTGTCCAGTATCTTTTAAATAGATCGACTATCTCCGGTCTAATATAAAGCCGATAGTCGACCTAGGTTAAAAGATCTTTGCTTTTATCATCTACGGAGAGCGTCCTTTCACATTCCGTCTTCCCGCTTGCTCCTCCTCTTGTGATTTTCTGCCGATTCGTCTTCTCCGTCTCTCTCGCGCCTTCTCCAGCATTTCAATGGCGATTTCTCCAGCGCTCCTCGCAGTCGTGAAGTTCGACGCCGGTTTCAGTGTGGACTTTGATGCCTTCAGCTGTTGTGAATCAGGGATTGTGGAAATCCTCCAGTTATGCAGAGATCAAGGGTTAGAAAGACTAATGTCTACAAGGATTAAGTTAAACATCCCAGAGATAAAGGAATGGGCATTTACTTCATCTTCTACTGAAGATTCAATGACAGGAACAATTGGCGGAGAAGAGGTAATCTTGACTCCCGCCGTTCTGACTGATTTATTTGGATTGATAAATGGTGAAGAAGAATTTGAGCAAGATGCTCCAGAGTTCGGAAGAATGTTGTTAGAGCTGGGACATGCCAAAGGCATTCCCTCCAAGCTCCTCAAGGTGAATTTTCCCTTCAAGATCAAGTTCCTTGTAGAAATAGTTGGAAAAGTGCTTCTAGGAAAGCACTCCGCCCATGACAACATTACTAGACAACAATTTGCACTGATGTGTGCAATTGTAAATCAGAAAAGGATTAATTGGGCAGGGGTTTTGTTCGATTTGATAAGGAAGAAGAACAGTAAGAAAGAGGTTACCCTAGGAAGGGTTATTGGGATTTTTTTGAAGGAAAGATATCCCCAGCTGCTGATTTCAACTGCTACAACCATTAATGCCAGCAAGAAGATGGATCCGAACTTGTTCTCCAAGTGGAAGAGGACCTTCTTGAAGCCCGCTCTCACAGGGGTTGCTCCAGCGGCATCCGAGAGCACAAGGACTGATTCAGTCACTCCTCACCCTCTAGAAGCTGGCTCAGCTCATCCTTCTCTTCCATCATCTTCTTCTGCTCTGCAGTCTACTTCAGTTGAAGTTCCATCAACTTCAGCTGAAGTATGACTTTCTGCTTCTCCTGTTCGAGATACAACCATGGTTGTTATTCCTTCTCCTCCTGTATCTCCTATACCATCTCATCTGGCTGGGACATCTCAACCCAGTTTTGATTTATTGGTTTCTGAAATATCTTCTCCAGTTCATTCTCCCATTCCATCTCCTCCTCCATCTCCACATCATTCTCCTTCTCCATCTCCTGTTCATTCTCCAGTTCAACAGGAATACATTCCTCCTGCTGATCTTATATCATCTACAGTTCCCCCACATTCTTTTGAAATCACCCCAGCATTCATCTCCAGCATCTTGGAGTTGATTACCCCTTCAATCAAAATCATGATTGAAGAGGCAATTGCTCCACTTGCTTCCTCCATTGCTACTTTGACTGCTACCATCCAATCCCTCTCTAATTCTGCTGAGCCCTCTTCTTCCATGGGCCTGGTTTCAGTTCCCACTGAAATCGGGCAGGGGGAGATGTTCTATGAAGATGTCTCAGAGCTTCCAGCCTCCCCTCCAACAGATCCTCTAGCGGTGACAGATATAGTGATGACAGTTCAAGAAGAGACTGCTCCAGCTCAAGAAGAATCAGTTTTAGTGTTATCTGAAAAAGAGATTGCTGATGCTCTATTGGAAACAGAATTTATTGTCAAAGTTTGTTTAGAAGATCTCACCACTCCTTTGGTTGCCCGTTTCCTAGAAGGCATTATTACATCCTATCTAGATGAATCCTGAGAGTTGGTAAAGTATGAAGGTAATTCACTCATCCGTTTTATTGACGAGTCAACTGATTTGCTAGTTTGTGAATACCTAGAAGGGATGTTTTTAGCTTATATAGCAGATTTGTGTTCATGAATCTACAGATTATATTCAAGAAGATATAGCTGCTCTAGTAGAAGTAGTTGTTCGAGAATCTGTTTCAGATGTTTTAGTTGTTCCAGATGTCATAATGACAGTATCAGAACCCTCTCCAGAAGTTCCAGCTGATCTTTTGCCTGCTGCTCAAGATACTGAGTCTGCTCAACCAGCTCAGTCAGATGTGCAAATAGATCCAGAATTGGATCTTTTCTTAGCTGATATAGAAGATGTTGAATCTAAAAGTCAAGATGAAAAGACCCCAGTACTGAGTTTAGAAGAAGAGAAAGCAAGAGCTGCCTGGCAGCAAAGAGTACAAGATATTTTGGAAGAGAAAGAAAAAGTTTTGCAAGATGAAAAATCTACTGTATGGGATGACTCTCCAGGACCTGATATGGATTCTCTTCTGGCTCAGGATGCCATGGAAGAAGAAAAAGAGAAAGCTGCTCTGAAAGCAAAGGAAAAGGCTGTATCAGAAGCCTATGACCCTTATGATCATCCTCCCTCATCTCATTCTGAAGATGAAGATGATTCAGATATGTCTGAGGACTCTAAGAAAAAGAAAGCTGCAAAGAGAAAAAGGAAAGCTGTTGCTCCTCCTCCTCCTAATCGAGACAATGATACTCCCTATTACATATTGAAAGGGATTGACCCTAAGTCGAAAGACTTCCAGCAGTGGATGTGGTTTTCCAAGAACCAGCAAAAGGAGAGAAAGAAATCTAAGAGATATGATAGTCCTGCTCCCAGATGGACACCCAGAGGTCCTTCTCCTCCACCTCCCAGTGCAGGAGCCTCTGGCAATTTATCTGCTAATCCGTCTGCTCCATCTGCAAAATCTGCTCCTTCTCAGCCTCATTCAAGGAAAAGTTCTCAAAGCCACCAAGGCAAATCATATACTGGTACTCAAAGGCATGATACTGAGGTTAAAGAGCAAGTAAAGGAGGTTGTATATCAAAAGCCAACTTTTTCACCTCCTCCATCTCCCAAGAGAAAGGTTTCTCCTGATATACCAGTTCATGTTGCTAAGGACGTTGCAAAAGGTAAAAGAACCATTTTCTCTGAAAAATCCAGTAAGAAGTTTGCTGAGTTTGCTCCTCCATCATCTTTAGTTATTCAAGAAGTTAAAGATACAGCTGAAAGTTTATTAGATTTATCTGTTAAGTTTAAAGCTGTGAAGCCTATTGATACATCATCTGAAAATGTGTATGAAAGCCAAGAGTTAGATCCTGATTTCAGGATGGCTCGATTTCTAGAACTTGTTGGATCAGCCCAGATAAAGAAAGCTAAGGCTGAAGGAAAGGACTCTGCAGGACTTTCTACAATGTCAAAGTTCAGAATGAAGGAACTCGATAAAATCCAGGTTAGTCCTGAAGTTTTTGACCCTTCTAAATACATGGAAAAGCACCCAGAAGCAGTTGTTCCAAGGGCTGCAGAACTGAAGATTATTGGCGTGCAAGATTTGAAGATGTCTAAGAAAGAAGCCATTGATCCCTTGCGGAAAGTTTCTTTTGTTCCTAGCTCTTCTGATCCCAAGCCAGATTCTGTAGATTCTTAATTTTGATTGACTGTTATTTATCTGACTGATTGTTAATTGCCAGTTAGTTGTTTATCTATTTCCTGTATTGATTTTATTGTTCTATAGCTAGCTCTGTGTTTTAGTTTTTGAGAGACTTAACTCAAATAGGGGGAGATTGTTGGTACCCTTGTTTGATTTGAGTTTAGTCTTGTCTTTTTAGTCCCTTGACCCAAGAAATATCTATGGTCAATGGTTAGTGGTCTAGCTGTAGAGTCCCCGCTTTTCCAGATGAAGAATTTGGTTAAGTAGTTTTTCGTTCGACTATAGTCGAACGCCGCTCGACTATCGTCGACTAACTGTTCGACGATCGTCTATCAGTTGCTCGACGTTCTGTGTGCTCTGATAGTTCGACTATCTGTTGATAGTTCGACTATCTGTTTGTTTGATAGTTCGACTATCTGCTTGGATAGTTCAACTATCTGATAGCTCGACTATCTGTTTGATAGGTCGACTATCTGCGTTGTTTGAAAGTTCGACTATCTATTGATAGGTCGACTATCTGCTTTCTTCTGATAGTTCGACTATCTGTTGATAGGTCGACTATCTGTTTTCCCTTGGTAGTTCGACTATCTGCTTTGATAGGTCAACTATCAGATAGCTCGGCTATCTGTTGATAGTTCGACTATCTGTCGTTCTTTGATAGTTCGACTATCTGTTGATAGATTGACTATCTGTTTCTCTTCTGATAGTTTGACTATCTGTTGATAGGTCGACTATCGGTTTTGCTTTGATAGTTCGACTATCTGTTGATAGGTCGACTATCTGATAGCTCGACTATCTTCTGATAGTTCGACTATCTGTTGTGATAGTTCAACTATCTCCTTTGATAGTTCGACTATCTGGATCGTTCGACTATCTGTCCGATAGTTCGACGATCTCCGTTCTTCGGTCGACGATCTCCGAGGGTCGTTCGACGTTTTCTGTTTGCCTTTTTATTTTGTATTTATTTATTCTATTTTATTAATTAATACATTATCTGGCATTTTATTTCAGTTGTTTTATGATAATATTTCCAGGTAATATCTGCTCCATCTCTTTTGCCTGAGTCAAATCTTTTCAGATAAAGTTGTTTGTCTTATTAGTTGACAGTGTATTTTACTTTATCTGCTGTCAGTCCTTTATAGCCGTTAGACTGAAAAATCTTCCTTTTGCTATAAAGAGTTTGTTTCTGATGTGATTTTATTTAGTACCTGTATTATCAGATTGCTTCCTGCAGCTTCCTTGAAAAAGGTTTATCTCTTTTATAGAATATTTTGCTGCAGAGTTTGTTTGTCTTTGTGATATTTGCAGCCTAGGTTTCAAGTTTCAGAAGAAGACAAACAGTTCAAATTGAAAAGAGTCGTTGCTTGTTGCTGCTATAAAAGGAATCCTTTGGAGAAGGATTTCAGCTAGCTAACCAGTTATTCTAAGAGTTATTCATTTAAGCATTCAAGCTTTCATCAAGACCAAGTTTAACTGCTCTCAGCAATATTCATTCAACTGAGAAGTGTTAAGCTCTTCTGCTCTTTTTCAACCTGAGTTCTCCTGCTTCCAGGAAGTTCAAACTCAGAGTTATTTTGAAGAAGAAGAAGAAGAAGAAGATAGCTGCTAGAAGATTTCTATTTTATTATCTTATATCTTCTTGTAGTTTTTCCTTCAGTTTTTACTGAAGAGTTTCTGCACTGAAGCAAGACTTCACCTGGACATTCTTTGAGCCAGGGAGAGCCTTGATTCTTTTGAGCTTTCTAGCTCAGTGCAAGTCTTTGTGCTTCTCTAATCTATTGTAAAATAGAGAAGACCTTTTAACCTTCTTTCCCCCTCCTGTACAGGGTTATTACTCCCTTCAAAAGTATCCCTTGGTGGCAGGGCACCTGATCAAAAACCTGTGTTGGTTTTTAGACACCTGATCAAAAGTCTAAAGGGTTTCTAGATCTACCTGAAGCAGATCTTGTGGTGGCAAGGCACCTGATCAAAAACCTGTAGTGGATTCCTACCTTGTTGGTAGAAGAGTGGACGTACCCAAGTTGTTTGGGGAACCACTATAAATTCCTTGTGTCGTCTGGCTTGCTTAATTTAATTCCTGTATTGTGGCTGTGATTAGATATAACTAGGTTTGCTAGTTGCTGATTAAGATTTCCAAGCCTTAACTGTAATTACAGTTAGCTTGAGTTTGTGCAAACACTTGTGTTAGGCTTTAGGGTTATCTCCTTATCTATAATCTTTTCATTCCGCATTTCACTCCAAGGGAGTTGGGTAGACTATTAAGTTTTTGTCTAGTGCAAAATTTGACAACTCTATTCACCCCCCCTCTAGAGTAGTATCTATCCCTTCACTTTCAATTGGTATCAGAGCGAGGTTGTCTGACTGTATAGGCTAACACCTAAGTCACAAGATCCTGATAGATACCAAAGTTTATAGATATTCACTATCACTATCATGGCCCAGTCCAAGGATTATTCTAGCACCCAACCTCCAGCATGCAACTTAGCTAAGTTTGGCATCTGGAAGGCAAGGATAAAATTATATATGAATTCTATTGATGAAAGTATCTTTGCTTCTATTTTGTCAGGACCCCCAAGAGCACCTGCTGCTGCTTCTGCCTCATCATCTGATATGAGTGCAGTGCCTCCTCCAGATTACAATGATGAGTACAAGAAGGCAAAGATAGCAGATGCCAAGGCGATAAACATTCTGGCTCAGACAATGTCTGATGAGGTATTCCAGAAGGTTGCTGACTGCTCTTCAGCAAAAGCTATGTGGGATACACTGAACCAGATTGTAGCTGGTTCAGCTGATGAAAGGAAGGACAGAAGGTCCAACCTTATCTCATAATATGACATTGATGCTGAATTAGTTGAAGCCATGTACACAAGGCTCAGCTCAATCATCAATGAGCTGAGGACCCTTGACAAGGACATTTCATTGACAGAGGTCAATGATAAGATTCTTATGTGCTTCCCTAGCACATGGGATCTAAGGATCTTATGTACTTGAAAATAAGTACACTCCAATAGAGAGAGCACACGTGAGTCAACAAACTGATCTGCTCAACGAGGGATTACGTTGCGCAGACCCGTGTATATTGACCCACTGTACCCTGACATTGGTGTGTACTTAGCATGGAATAGCTGCAAGCACAACTTAATAGAAGATTGTCAAATACATTGTGAATCCATCTTAGCTTGACTGGAGGCTTCTTCAAATCCAGGTAATAGTGGATACAATACCCAACAATCTCCCCCTATTTGAAGAAGCCAAAATCCTACTAGCTAAGATGAATTACACCAACCAAAAAGATATACATAACAAATGTGCGAGACAAGAATTCAGAATAATAAAATTTCACGCATTCAGAACAACAATTGAATCAACATGTGATTATATATATATCCAAAGTGTTTATCATTATAAGAATAGACGCACACGCATATTGAAAAATAAAAAGTTTAGATTCCAAGTCTATTACTCCTTTGCCTCAGCATCTCTTAGTTGTTTAGCCAGGTACTTCTTGCTTTATCTTTCAAAATATTCCTTAGTCTTCGGGTAGTACCTGGGGGGAGGAGCTTTATTCTACACAGTGTTTGTCCTGAAGAATATGTTTCTTTTAGCCTCATATTCTTTGTGCATTTCCCACTCATACTGACTGTACACTTCATTTCTATTAAGCTCTCCCCGTTGTTGTAGCAAGAATGTATCCAGTACAATACTCTTAGACACGGGACTCCATCGTTCATTCTTAACTTCACTTTCCTTCAATCTTGATTTCCTCTCAGCTAGAGTTTCTTTGGAAGTTCCTTCTTGAAGTTTTCTTTTCCTTTTTGCAATGACCTCTTGATCAAACATAGCACTGTGAGCAGCATTGACAGCGGCTTTGGATGCTGCTTTGGCAGCCTTTCTGGCATTAGCTTCAATCAAAGGAAACTCCTCAGCACTTGCAACCTCATCAGCAACAGTAGTAACCTCATCAGTAGGAGCAACCGGAGTATGTATACCTGATGCTTGCTGAACTAGCCAATGACAGCTGTCAAAAACATACTCGTTGGATTGCTTGAAGTTTTCGACCATGATTTGTTCTAACCCTGCCATCTTAGCTGTATATTCCTCCTCCCCCTTTTTGGCTTCTTGAGCAATTGAGTTTGCATAAGAATGCAGTGACTCATCTATATGCTTAACATTCCGAGTAAAATCGTCCAGCAGGGTTTTCTGATTCGTGTTGAGTGTGACCATGTTGGCATCGAATAATTTGATGTTGTTGGCAACAACATGAGCATTTTGATTTACCACTGCCAGGTCAGCTGTATTTTTCTGTAGCCCTTGCATCAAAAGATTGACGACAGTGCCGGCCTCAGCATACTTAGTTTCAAATCTCTATTCCATCTTTTCCAGCTTGTGATTTATCTCCACAACATTCTTTAGCATCAGATCCTCTGATTGCTTAATTCATTTAAGTACCTTGTTGTGAGATCATTCAAAGGAGGTCTTCAGTTCATCCACTATACCTTGAATGATATTTACAGTGTGATTTGCCAGGCTAGGTCCTAGCAGATGATCCTGATGCATGGCCCTGTCGTGCTCAGGGGGGATAGGACTCTATGAGTTAGGATTCTCTTCTTCAGATACACTTGTGGAGCTAGATAGAGTTACGGTCTCCAGCGGGGGGATTGGGGCAGCCTCTGTCGTTTTTCCATATATACTCAGCATCCCCTGTCGGGAGGTCTCCCCCTCAATTATTGCGCCAGATACATTTGTAACTTTTAACGGAACCTGTTCCTTAGAGGGGAGGTCAACATCAATCTCCCTCATGTCCATTTCATTTCCAGCTTGCTCATTGTTAAGGTCATCATCGGCGACATGCTCCACATCATCATCATCAACAGCAGCATTCTCCATATCCTCCTCTACTTCCTCCTCGTCAGTCTGATCAGTAGCGAGGGTATCCACTGCATCCTTCGCGATGAGGGAAATATCAGTGACAACATCTACTTGATCTGAGATAGTGGCCTCCATCCTGATGTTAGCAGAAAGACTAGGTAAAGACTCCCCGTCAGTTCCTGCATGCAGCAGATCAGGAACTTCACTGGGCTCATCCGAAGGATTTCTGAACTCCGGTGCTCTGTCTTCTTCATCCACATGTGTTCCAGACGCACCCCCTTGGGCAATTCTTATTTCCCACCTGTCAAAGACGCTCGAGTCCATCTTCTTTAGGTAGTGAAGGGGAACTCCCTTAGTCATATCAAATCTATCTCCATCCATCTGATTCAGGTATAGACTGATGATTCTCCCGAAGTTAGGAGTACGTAGGGTATCTTTTATCTTCTCAAATACCATGGCCCCTGTTGCGCGCTAGGGTTCGAAGAAAATAAACGCAACCGAACTAGCAACCCGATGAGGCAAGTATACCTATCGAATTGTAGCGAGGGGACACAAGTGTCGTATTGAAATCCGGGAACTGTTGGCTAAGCTTACTCACACGGACGCTATTATCTTATCGACGGAAAAACTAGGGTTTTAGAAAATCTAAGCGCAATGGAGAAATTAAAGCTATTCTAGGAAAAGAAACACTGCAATTAAGAGGGCTATTAAGTAAACAACTAAGCTAGAAAGGAAACTACTGCAGTTAATTAAAGAGCCCAAGACAGGTGATTACTACGAAAGGTAGAAAATATGAAATGGAAATGCACCCGATCAAGATTCACCTCGGCTAAAGACGATTAAGAAAATGCGATAAAAATCTAAACTTAATAGGATAAGGGTCCTTGACCGTGGAGGTTCCTAAAGCTTGAACACGCTTCTCTCGAAGTCGTGCCCAACTGAGTTTAGGAAGGTCCGACCGACTCTCGTCTAAATCGGAGGCCTAAAACTCGCTTTACGCGGTGAACCCCACTATTGGATTTTACTCCAATCCGGGAGATTTGGACGTCTGCCTCTCTCGAGGGGTGCGTACAACTCCCTTTACTCTTGAATGCTCACTTCATTCTTTCGGCCTCTCGGCTAGCCCAGAATGAAAGCAAAGGCGGAGAGTATATATCGAAAATATACCTCCGACCCGTGATAAATCAAGAGTAATTCAAGGCCCTAACCTAAAAAGAAAAGATTAATTAAAACATCATAACATAATCGCTCTAACCTCGGATCATCAAGATCGAGTACAAGGAGGATTAGTTAATCATAATGGAGTGGAGGGGGGAAGATGAGTAGAAAAGCATAAGAAGAACACAAGCTAAACAAAAACACTTTTATTAATAAAAAAGGGCAAGTTACACTATTGAAAATTAAAGTTACAAGTGCATGAAAATTAAACCCTATTCTAGCCCTACACTAAGCACTTAAGCAAGAAGAAAATTACAATAAAAGCTAGCACAAACTATGATTAAACTAGGGTTAACCAAAAAGTACAAAGAGAGGGGGAGAGAGAGAGAGAGAAAGCATGAAAAAGAATCAAGAAACAAAGGGGCAGCACCTCCCCCACTCAACCAAAGCTTGCTGAAATGGGGAGGAGGGGGGCTCAATTTATAGATTTTTTCTCGGGTCGGTCACGCCCTCCGACACGCCCTAGGGGGGGCGTGTCAGGGGGGCGTGACAGTACTATGTTGACCTCGGGCTCTGGATTCTGGCGGGAGGGATGATTGCTTCGGTACGTCGGTGGTCACGCCTTAGGTCACGCCCGTGACAGGGGGGCGTGACAGGCATGTCATGTCCAAATCATTGGTCGGAAATCTGTCAGTCACCGAAAAAGGAAGGTGTCACGCCCATGTCACGGGCGTGACATGGGGCGTGACAGTACTATTTGCGTGCTGAGGCGGTAGGGCATTTAATGCGGCGGCAGCTTTGCGGCAGAGGGCGACACGCCCCTGGTCACGCCCGGTGACACGCCCAGGGAGGGCGTGACAGGGGGGCGTGACAGCGGTTTTGACCGTTTTCTGTCCCTTCCAGCAGGTGTCCTCGGGATCGGGTGACACGCCCTAGGTCACGCCCAGGGAGGGCGTGACAGGGGGGCGTGACAGGCCATTTTGGCAATTTTTCTGAAAACCTGCAAAAAGACAGGAAAAAGTTAGTGGCAATAAAATTTACATAAAAAGGATAAAAATAAACTAATAATAGACATAATTTGTACAATATAAAATATAAAATACGATAATAGTTTAGGCTACAAAACGTATTATCAAATTCCCCCATGCTTAAGCTTTGCTTGTCCCCAAGCAAAAATATAAAAACTAGATATTTATAAAAAGGACTAATCAAAAAGTTCTAATTATGCCTACACAAGTACTATGCGAAATTCTTAGTAGGGAAAAGGTGAAATGTAAGTCTAAAACAATTATTTAGGTATGATAAAACTTTTAAAAAAACTTTACTTAATAAAAACAAATCATCCAAAATTTTAGCGAGATTTTTTAAATGGACTTAAGTAAAGCAACGAAAATGAAAAACACGCATTGAGTTGTTACTAGATCCAAGCAACGCATTATAATTATATCATTTTAATTATCAAAAATCTAGGTTTAAATCTAAAACTAAAACTGATTTACTATTTTTCTTTCTTAGTTGTTAAATAAAAAACAAAAAGCGTGAATCAAAAAGACTTAAATAGGACAGAAACGTTTGGTTTAGGAAAATGATTAGGAGTGGAATTCAAAGATAAACGTGAAGGTTTAAAATCACACTAAACCAAAGCAAAGAGTTTCAAAAACTTTCATAAAAATATGTACACATTTTTTTTCTTTTTCTTTTTCTTTTTCATTTTTCAAAACAAAGGCCATAAATATTTTTATTTTCCTTTTTGAGTTGGCCAAACAAAAATAAACATCACTTTTGAACATACTTCCTTTTTTTTTCGAAAACCTTTCTCCACAAAAATCACAAAATACCCTATCAAAAATCGTCAAAATAATTTATGAAACTCAAAAAGGCTAATGCGATTCGATAGGTTGGAAATTTTGGCTTTGGTGAAACTGAAATGAAGAGAGGAGCTATCAATTGAAATCGGAAAAAGGCTCAAAAACGGCTAACTAGCGGTAAAAGTTTTTAGGTTGGCAGGAAAGCTCAAACGAAAACAAAAATGGCCTAAATCATTTTCACGCTTTTGAATTTATTTAAAACAAAGGTTTGAAAAATTTTCAAAAAGCGAGTCCTAGATAATAAAAGAAGATTGATGAAATTAACTTGAAAATAGAAATAATAGGTGGCTTGGATCGTTCACATCTACTACGTTATTCAAAAGTTGACTTTACAAAAATTATTCAAAAAAAGAAAATAGTGGATGATGAATTTTTGAGAAAGTAAAGGAAATAAAAAAACAAAAAACCATAATAGAAATGCGAGTTTTAGAAAAATATTTCACCTTAACATGCTACCGTGAATTAGAAACACAGCATGGCCAACATTTTACTTGTGAAACATAATTAAAAAGGACGATTAGAAATATTATAATTAACTAAGTTGTTTATAGGAGATTTTGAGTAAAACAAAACTAAAAACTAGGGGTACTATTGAAATACCAAAATGTCTAAACTATTCAAAAATACATATATATACATATTTTTTTTATTTTGAGAAATATTCTCTTTTTTTGGATTTTGGAAAATTTTTCTCTTTTTTGGAATTTTAAGATATTCATTTTTTTTATTTTTTTATTTATGAAACTATTTACAAAAAAGGAAATTATTTACACTAAGCAAAAATGAAGGAGGAAATCCTCCCCCAAGCTTAAAACAGACATTGTCCTCAATGGCTAAAGAAGGGGATTGGAGAAGGAGAGAAAAATAAAGTGCAGAAATGAAAAGACAGAATTGAAATACAGGTACTTCCCCGGATTTATTTGCTGCGAAAACTGAGTGATGCCGCTCCCCGAATGTCTTCTTTGGACTTCGTGATGGATTCAGCAATGTTGGAGCAGGCGATCGCAGAAGCTTCAGCTTGTCGGAGCCGTCCGAGGCAAAAATTGTAAAATAAAGAAAACAGAAAAAGATAACTTGGGTTGCCTCCCAAGAGCGCCCTTTGGTTAAAGCGTCGTTGAGCTCGACGCATCAAAAAAATAATATTGTCCAAAAATATTGTTGTCCCGAAATAAAATTGTTTTTAGCCAAAAAATAAAAAGTTCAAAGTTAGAGTTCGTGAAGCAGAAACTTAATAGTGTTTGGACTGACATCATCATCACCAGAAAAATACAGTTTAAGACGCTGACCATTCACTTTGAAATTACCCTTATCAGGGTGAGAAATTAAAACAGTTCCATAAGGAAATACTTCTAAAACAGAAAATGGGCCAGACCAGCGAGATTTTAATTTGCCCGGAAATAAACGTAAACGACTGTTATATAATAGGACTTGGTCGCCCGGCTTAAAGTTTTTAGGGTGCCTTAAGTGTTTATCGTGTAAACGCTTCGTCCGCTCTTTATAAAGTTTATTATTTTCATAAGCATAAGAGCGCCACTCATCGAGTTCATTTAGTTGGAATTTTCGAAGGTCACCGACTGAGTGGGGATCGAAGTTTAAAAATTTTAAGGCCCAAAAGGCGCGGTGTTCTAACTCCACGGGCAGATGGCACGATTTTCCATAGACCAGCCGATACGGCGTACATCCGAGGGCGGTTTTGTACGCTGTTCGGTAGGCCCATAGAGCATCGTCAAGTTTGGCTGACCAGTCTTTTCTAGAAGTTGAAACAGTCTTTTCTAATATTCTTTTTATTTCTCTATTAACTACTTCGACTTGACCGTTAGTTTGGGGGTGGTAGACAGTGGACAGTTTATGCGTAACGCCGTATTTAGTAAGGATTTTGAAAATTGCGCGTTACAGAAATGGGAACCCCTATCGCTAACGATTGCGCGTGGCGTACCGAATCTAGAAAATAATTTTTTTAAAAACGTGACTACAACTCGGGAGTCGTTCGTAGGAAGAGCTTGGGCCTCAGCCCATCGTGAAACATAATCAACAGCAACTAAAATATATTTGTTTCCGAAGCTAGAAGGAAGGGGGCCAACAAAATCAATTCCCCAGAGGTCGAAAATTTCGCACTCTAAGAAATAATTTTGCGGCATTTCATTTTTATTAGAAATATTGCCCGACCGTTGGCAACTATCACACCTGCTCACAAAGGCTTGCGCGTCTTTAAACAGGCTAGGCCACTAAAAACCCGCGCAAAGCACCTTATGAGCGGTGCGAGCAGCTTGATAGTGCCCACCTGTCGGACCTTCATGCAAATGTTTTAGAATATCAATTCCTTCATCAAAAGAAACACATCTCCTTATCACTTGATCCGCACAAATTTTGAAAAGATGCGGGTCTTCCCAAAAGTAGTTCTTTAGCTCAGAAAAGAATTTCTTCTTCTGCTGAGAGGAGAACTCTTTTGGGAGCACCCGGGCCACTAGATAGTTGGCGATGTGCGCGAACCAAGGAGAAGTAGATGTATTAACTAAAAGCAGCTTCTCATCAGGAAAATAGTCATTAAAAGATTTTTCATTTAATTTTTCTATAAAGGGGTTATCTAATCTGGATAGATGGTCGGCGGCCAAGTTCTCGGCTCCTCGCTTATCACGGATCTCTAAGTCAAACTCCTGGAGGAGTAAGACCCAGCGAATCAAGCGAGGCTTGGCATCCGTTTTGGCAAGAAGGTACTTGAGGGCCGAGTGGTCCGTAAAAACAATGATTTTTGAAAGTGTAATGTAAGGGCGAAATTTATCAAACGCAAATACTACAGCTAAGAGCTCCTTCTCGGTTGTGGTGTAATTTTCTTGTGCAGATGTGAGGGTTTTACTAGCGTAATAGATGGGGTGGAAGTTCTTAGATATGCGTTGACCCAATACGGCTCCCACCGCAAAACTACTCGCATCGCACATAATCTCGAAAGGAAGGTCCCACACCGGAGCTATCATAATCGGCGCGTTAATTAACTTTTCTTTAATTGATTCAAAGGCAGAAATACAAGAGTCATCAAAAATAAATGGAGCGTCTTTTTCTAAGAGATGGGTGAGGGGCTTAGTGATCTTGGAGAAGTCCTTTATAAAACGACGATAAAAACCAGCGTGGCCTAGGAAACTTCTTATAGCTTTTATGTTTGTAGGTGGCGGCAACTTCTCAATAACTTCTATCTTGGCAACGTCTACCTCAATACCTTTAGCAGAAATTTTATGACCCAAAACTAACCCTTCCCTCACCATAAAATGACATTTTTCCCAATTTAGGGCAAGGTTAGTTTCTTCGCATCGTTCTAAGACTTTTTCGAGGTTTTCTAAACATCTATCGAAGGTATCGCCGAACACGGAGAAATCGTCCATGAATACCTCCATAATGCTTTCTACGTACTTGTCAAATATTGCGAGCATACATCGTTGGAATGTAGCCGGCGCATTGCATAATCCAAACGGCATTCTTCGGTACGCGAAGGTGCCGAAGGGACAAGTAAACGTAGTTTTCTCTTGGTCCTCGGGAGAGATGGGTATTTGAAAGTACCCCGAGAGGCCATCGAGAAAACAATAAAAGCTATGGCCGGAGAGACGTTCTAAAATCTGGTCGATAAACGGTAGAGGAAAGTGGTCCTTACGGGTGGCGTCATTTAACTTACGGTAATCTATGCACATACGCCAACCCGTCACCGTCCGTGTCGGGATTAATTCATTATTCTCATTACTAACTACGGTTATCCCTCCCTTTTTTGGAACTACCTGAACGGGGCTAACCCACTTACTGTCCGATATCGGGTAGATAATTCCTGCGTCTAATAGTTTCATAACCTCGCCCTTAACTACTTCTTTCATATTCGGGTTTATACGGCGCTGAGGTTGGATAGAGTTACGCGAATTATCTTCCATTAGAATTTTATGTGTACAGAAAGATGGGCTTATGCCCTTGATATCAGAAATTTGCCAAGCAATAGCCCGGCGATGCTTACGTAGAACTAGAAGAAGTTTATCGTTCTGCGTATCCGTGAGGTAGGCCGAAACGATAACTGGTAACTTGGAGTCTTTTTCTAAGAAAGCATACTTAAGGTGTTCGGGAAGTTCTTTAAGTTCTAGGGTAGGGGGTTCTTCATAAGAGGATTTTGAGATTCTTTCTTTTTCAAAAATAATATCTTCATAAACTTTTTTATAAGGAACGTAATAAGGGGTGGGGCTAGCAGCCAAGACGGCTTCTTGTACAGATTCAGTGGTAAGGAAAGAGGAAGAACAAAAATCAGAAAACTCTTTTTCAAACTCAGAAAGACAATAAGAAGATTCATCACTTCCTTGCAGTGATTCTGTTGTAAGAGAAGAGGAGCAAAAAGTAGAAAATTCTTTTTCAAAGTCGGAGAGGCAGTAGGAAGAATCATCACTCACGGCGTCTATGAAAAAACATGAGTCATCGTTCGCTAAGGTGTTCTTCATCGAAGGGGTGATCGGAAATGTGACTTCGTCGTCGCCTACTCGAAGAAAGAGCTTACCATTGCTTACGTCAATGATGGCTCGGGAGGTGGCAAGGAAGGGTCGGCCAAGGATCAGGGGAACCTCGACGTCTTCTTCGATGTCCAAAATGACAAAGTCCACCGGGAAGATGAACTTGTCGACTTTCACTAGAACGTCCTCCACTATTCCTAACGGATATTTGACGGATCTATCGGCTAGCTGGATACTCATACGCGTGGGGTTAAGGCTACCAATCCCTAACTTTTTGAACAACGAAAAGGGCATCAGGTTTATACTTGCGCCTAAGTCGGCTAACGCGTGTTTAACAAAGAGATCACCGAAGACACACGGGATAGAGAAACTACCCGGGTCACTGATTTTCTTCGGCAAACCGTTTGTTAAAACGGCGGAGCACTCGGCGTTAAGCGTGACATGCGAAAGATTCTCTAACTTCTTCTTGTTTGTGAGGAGGTCTTTAAGATATTTGGCGTATTTCGGCATTTGCGAAATAGCCTCGTGGAAGGGAAGATTAATGTGGATTTGTTTGAAGATTTCTAAGAAGCGGGAGTACTGATCATCTTGACGTTGTCTATTAAGTTCAGAGGGGTATGGAGGAGTTGAATTATTTTTGAAGATGGGTGGTGGAGTGAGATTATTTTCTAAAGTGGGGGTGATTACTTCTTCAGCAGAGGGTGGAAGCGGAGTAGAGCTTTGATTTTTAAAAGCGGGAGCGGAGCTTTGATTTTTAAAAGCAGGAGCGGAGCTTGCCTCGGGCTCTTCACTTACCATACCGGAGACTTGCTTCCCACTCCGAAGAGTTATAGCTTTCGCTTGCTCTCTCGGGTTGGGTTCGGTATTGGAAGGAAGAGACCCTGCGGGTCGCTCAGAAATTATTTTCGCGAGCTGTCCTACCTGATTTTCTAAACTTTTTACGCTTCCGGTTAAAGTTCTTATGGTAGCGTCATTTGTGGTGATATATTTAGAAAGTAATTCCTCCAAGCTCGGAGGTTTTGGGTAATTTTGAAGAAGTGGTGGTGGTGGTGGTTGTGCAGAAAAATCATTTTGCGGAGGTGGGCGCATCGCATTCGATGGATTACTCCATGAAAAGTTCGGGTTATTTCTTAAAGCGGGGTTATAACTATTCGGAAAATTAAAACCAGGCGGATGAAAATTCGCAGCAGAAAAATTATTAAAAGCAGTTCTAGGCAAATTATTAACATAATCTAAATGTTCTGGAGTAGGGGTTGCAGATTCCCATACCTGAGGGGCGGAGGCAGCAGTCATCTCCGTGATTTTTTTGCTTAGGATTTCTACTTGCAGAGCGAGCTGGGAGACGTTGTCCACTTCATAGATACCTGCAGGCTTGTTCGGGCGGGACCTAGGCACATTCCACTGATAAGTGTTCATGGCCATATCCTCAAAAAGCTCAAGAGCGGCTTCCGGGGTCTTATGATTTAAAGTACCGCCAGAAGCTGCGTCTATCATTTGCTTCGTGCTTTGATTTAGCCCGTTATAAAATGTCTGCACTTGTAACCATACAGGCAGCGCGTGATGTGGGCATCGTCTTAATAATTCTTTAAATCTCTCCCAGGTTTCGTAAAGGGTTTCAGAGTCTATTTGTCCGAAGGCAGAGATGTCGTTCCTAAGTTTTGCAGTTTTAGCGGGCGGAAAATACTTCGCCAAAAATTTTTCAGTTAATTCATTCCAAGTGGTTATGCTATTTTTCGGAAGTGTGTTAAGCCACTGCTTAGCTTTAGTTCTTAGAGAGAAGGGGAAGAGTCTTAGCCTGATCGCATCATTTGTGACACCATTTATCTTGAAGGTGTCACAAATTTCAAGAAAGCTAGCTATATGTGCGTTCGGATCTTCATCTTGAAGTCCGTCAAATTGCACATATTGCTGCACCATTTGAATTATGCTAGGCTTTAGTTCAAAGTTATTATTTGCTACAGTAGGGCGGACTATACTCGATTCTGTTCCCTCGAGGTTCGGTCGTGCATAATAGGACATAGTCCTTTGCACGGCCTCATCTACGTTGGGTTCTTCCATTCTTAAAGTATTAAATGACTCGGAGTCCTCAACCGGCACTTGGATAGTAGGACCTTGAAATCGCGATCTTCTCCGAAGAGTACGCTCAATTTCGTGGTCCAAGTCCAAAATAACCGACGGACTCCCGCGGGTCATGCACTAAAAGAACAGAAAAGAAGAAGAGAAAGAGAAAAAGGATAAACTAGAAAGAAAAACTAGATTTAGAAAATTTAAATTAAAATTTTTTTTTTCTTTTTGAAATAGATTTTTTTTTATAGATTAACTCCCGAACTTCCCAAGGACTACCCCGTGAAGGGTTCGCAAGGTACTAGACAAGATAGTGGCGCTTAAAGCCCTTTGCCCTTTTCGAGAGAATTAGGTGGCGTAGAGAAATTGTGAGGTTGGATTCTATTAAGAGCGGTGATTAAAATTTTTTTTTTTTTTTAAAACTTTAAAGAAAGGGGATGAGAAAGAGAGGAGATAAAATTAATAGGTTCGTGTTTTCAAAATATCAACGGAAGTTGGTTCCCCGGCAACGGCGCCAAAAACTTGTTGCGCGCTAGGGTTCGAAGAAAATAAACGCAACCGAACTAGCAACCCGATGAGGCAAGTATACTTATCGAATTGTAGCAAGGGGACACAAGTGTCGTATTGAAATCCGGGAACTGTTGGCTAAGCTTACTCACACGGACGCTATTATCTTATCGACGGAAAAACTAGGGTTTTAGAAAATCTAAGCGCAATGGAGAAATTAAAGCTATTCTAGGAAAAGAAACACTGCAATTAAGAGGGCTATTAAGTAAACAACTAAGCTAGAAAGGAAACTACTGCAGTTAATTAAAGAGCCCAAGACAGGTGATTACTACGAAAGGTAGAAAATATGAAATGGAAATGCACCCGATCAAGATTCACCTCGGCTAAAGACGATTAAGAAAATGCGATAAAAATCTAAACTTAATAGGATAAGGGTCCTTGACCGTGGAGGTTCCTAAAGCTTGAACACGCTTCTCTCGAAGTCGTGCCCAACTGAGTTTAGGAAGGTCCGACCGACTCTCGTCTAAATCGGAGGCCTAAAACTCGCTTTACGCGGTGAACCCCACTATTGGATTTTACTCCAATCCGGGAGATTTGGACGTCTGCCTCTCTCGAGGGGTGCGTACAACTCCCTTTACTCTTGAATGCTCACTTCATTCTTTCGGCCTCTCGGCTAGCCCAGAATGAAAGCAAAGGCGGAGAGTATATATCGAAAATATACCTCCGACCCGTGATAAATCAAGAGTAATTCAAGGCCCTAACCTAAAAAGAAAAGATTAATTAAAACATCATAACATAATCGCTCTAACCTCGGATCATCAAGATCGAGTACAAGGAGGATTAGTTAATCATAATGGAGTGGAGGGGGGAAGATGAGTAGAAAAGCATAAGAAGAACACAAGCTAAAAAAACACTTTTATTAATAAAAAAGGGCAAGTTACACTGTTGGTACCCTAGTTTGATTTGAGTTCAGTCCTCTCCTTTGTGCCCCTTTGACCCAAGAAATATCTATGGTCAATGGTTAGGAGTCTAGCTGTAGAGTCCTCGCTTTTCCAAATTGAGAATTTGGTTAAGTAGTTTTTCGTTCGACTATAGTCGAACGCCGTTCGACTATCGTCTATCGACTGATCGACGATCGTCTATCAGTTGGTCGACGCCTTGGTCTGCGCTGATAGTTCGACTATCTGTTGATAGTTCGACTATCTGTTCTGCGCTGATAGTTCGACTATCTGTTGATAGTTCGACTATCTGTTGATAGTTCGACTATCTGTTCTGCGCTGATAGTTCGACTATCTGTTGATAGTTCGACTATCTGTTCTGCGCTGGTAGTTCGACTATCTGTTGATAGTTCGACTATCTAGTTTGTTTTGATAGTTCGACTATCTTTTGATAGATCGACTATCTGTTTTCTGAGGTAGGTCGACTATCTGCTTGATAGTTCGACTATCTCTGTGCGCTTGATAGCTCGACTATCTGTCATAGATAGATCGACTATCTGATAGTTCGACTATCTGCCCTGATAGTTCGACTATCTGCTGAGGTAGCTCGACTATCCATTTGATAGCTCGACTATCTGGATCGTTCGACTATCTGCCCGATAGTTCGACGATCTCCTGGCGTCGTTCGACGATCTTCGAAGGTCGTTCGACGTTTTCTGTCTGCCTTTGGATTTTGTATTTATTTATTATATTTAATTATTTAATACATTTTCTGGCACAGTATTTTAAGCTGTATGATAAAGTTTCCAGGCATTATTTGCTCTATTCTTATTGCCTGAGTTAAAATCTTTTAAGATAAAGTTGTTTGTCTTATTAGCTGTCTATTTAAATTACTTTATCTGCTGTCAGCCCCTTTATAGCCGTTAGACTGAAAAGTCTTCTTTTGCTATAAAGAGATAGTTTCTGATGTGACTTTATTTAGTCTATCTGCTTATTTGATTTAAGCCTGCAGCTTCTTAGAAAGAGGTTTATTCCTTTTTATGGAATGTTTTGCTGCAGAAATATTTCTGTCTTCTTGATATTTACAGCCCAGGTCTCAAGGCTTAGAAGAAGACAAACAATTCAAAATGGAAGAGAGCCGTTGCTTGATGATGATATAAAAAGAACCCTTTGCAGAAGGATTGAAGCTAGTGTTACACACATATTCAAAAGCACTCAAGCCTTCATCAAGCTTAAGCTTCCTGCTCTCAGCAAACTCCATCTAACTGAGAAGTGTTAAGATCTTCATCTCTTCTTCACCTGAGTTCTCCTGCTTTCAGGAAGTTCAACTCAGAGTTTCTTTGAAGAAGAAGAAGAAGAAGATTAGCTGCTTGAAGAGATTTCTTTTTGTTATTTATTTTCTTCCTGTAGCTCTTTCCTTCAGAATTTTCTGAAGAGTTTCTGCACTGAAGCAAGACTTCACCTGGACATCTTTGAGCCAGGGGGAGCCTTGATTCTTTAGAGCATTCTAGCTCAGTGCAAGCCTTTTGTGCTTCTCTAATCTATTGTAAAATAGAGAAGACATCTTAACCTTCTTCCCCCTCCTGTACAGGGTTATTACTCCCTTCAAAAGTATCCCTTGGTGGCAGGGCACCTGATCAAAAACCTGTGCTTGGTTTTTAGACACCTGATCAAAAGTCTAAAGGGTCTCTGGATCTACCTGAAGAAGATCCTGTTGGTGGCAGGGCACCTGATCAAAAACCTGTAGTGGATTCCTACCGTTTGGGTAGAAGAGTGGACGTACCCAAGTTGTTTGGGGAACCACTATAAAATTCCTTGTGTCGTTTGGCTTGTTTATTATTTTTCTTGTACTGTGGCTGTGAATAGATATAACTAGGCTGCTAGTTGCTGTTTAGGTTTTTCCAAGCTTAACTGTAATTACAGTTAGCTTGTGTTTGTACACAACACTTGTGTTAGGCTTTAAGGTTAAACCAATATCTATAATCTCTTCATTCCGCACTTCACTCCAAGGGAGTTGGGTAGACAGTTAGGTTTTGTATTGTGCAAAATTTGATTACTCTATTCACCCCCCCTCTAGAGTAGTATCTATCCCTTCACTTTCAATTGGTATCAGAGGGAGGTTGACTGACTGTATAGGCTAACACCTAAGTCACAAGTTCCTGATAGATACCAAGAGTTTATAGAAATTCACTATCATGGCCCAGTCTAAGGATTATTCTAGCACCAGACCTCCAGCATGCAACTTAGCAAAGTTTGGCATCTGGAAGGCAAGGATCAAACTTTATATGAACTCTATTGATGAGAGTATTTTTGCTTCTATTTTGTCAGGTCCCCCAAGAGCACCTGCTGCTGCCACTGCCTCATCATCTGATTTGAGTGCAGTGCCTCCTCCAGACTATAATGATGAGTACAAGAAGGCCAAAATTGCTGATGCCAAAGCAATGAATATACTGGCTCAGACTATGTCTGATGAGGTGTTCCAGAAGGTGGCCGACTGCTCCTCAGCAAAGGCCATGTGGGACACACTGAACCAGATTGTAGCTGGTTCAGCTGATGAAAGGAAGGACAGGAGGTCCAACCTTATCTCACAGTATGAGAACTTCAAGAAGACTGATGCTGAATCAGTTGAAGCGATGTACACCAGGCTCAGCTCAATCATCAATGAGCTGAGGACCCTTGACAAGGATATCTCATTGACAGAGGTCAATGATAAGATCCTTATGTGCTTTCCTAGCACATGGGATTTGAGGATCTGGCCAATCAAGGAAGCCAGAAGCACAAACGAGATATCAACTGAAGCCCTTCTCGGCAAGCTCAAATCTTTTGAGCAAGTGCTGAAGACGAGGGAAGCTGAAGCAGAAGCCAAGACCCCCACTCCAACAAGAAAAGAGCAATCTCTAGCTCTTAAAGCTGCTGAAGCCTCAGAAGGCAGCCAATCAAATGAGGAGCTCATGGCATTGTTTGCCAAGAGATTTCTCAAAATGGGGAGAAAAGAGTTCAGAAGAAAATCTTCAAAGTATGAAGAAAAGCCAAGGTATGATCGTACTCCATCTAAAGAAATTATTTGTTATGGGTGCAGGAAGCCTGGACACATTTTGCCAGAGTGTCCAGAGGAGAAGAACAAGGAAAAGAGAAAAGATAAAGAACAACACAGGAAGCACTCCAAGCCATCCTCCTACAAAAACAAGAAGAAGGAGAGAGGTTTCATTGCTGAAACCTGGAGTGATTCTGATGAAGAATCCTCATCCTCAAGCTCTAGTGAGGATGAAGAAGAAAAGAAGGCAAAAGAAGTTTGCCTCATGGCAATAGATGCCTGCAGCAACCACTCAGCTGCAGAGAGTTCTGACTCAGATGAAGAAATGCCTACTGAAGATGAGCTACTTTCATCTTATGATTTTACTTCAGAAGAGTTTAAGTTAGATTTTAAATCTCTATGTTTAGATTTAATTAGTTCAGAAAAAGAGATAAAAGAACTTAGAAATAGGCTAGCTGACTCTGAATCAATAGCCTCTGAAAATGTTAGGTTAAAGGAAGAACTCACTACTTGTAGTGAAGAAATCAAATTTCTTAAAATGGAATTAGCTAAGTCTAAGAGACTAGAAGAGTCACTTAATGGTAGAAGCCTTAAGCTGTTAGAAATTACCAGCATGGCTAACACTAGGACAGGAAATGATAAACTAGGCTTAGGAGCTTCTCCCAGTGAACCCCCAGTCTTGCTTAAAAATAATCTTTCAACTCCAGTGAACTTCATTTCAGCTAGTGGAAAGAAGAACACTGAGCAAGTAAACCTTGTAAATAAAACATTGAATAAGGCTAAGAGAGAAAAGAGAAAGAAGTTTTTCAAAGAAATGCAAAAAGCGTCGAACGCAGCTCGACGATCGGATGCTACATGGTCGAACGAAGCTCGACGATCTGAGCGCCCATCGTCGAACGTCGATCGACGATTTCAACATGATTTTCAAAATCATAATTCATTCCATAGAAACCTAAATGAAAATAGAAACCCTAGGTTTGTTGACCCATCATCTGCATGGAGAATCCCACCTAGGAGATCTCACCCTCTAGGTTATCACCCTCAGCCTGCATTTTCTTATATCTCCAGTTTTTCTTATGTGAAAAACAAGGGACCCAAGGTTACCTGGGTCCACTCTGTCTAAATAGTTGTTTTGCAGGTGAAGGCCTATCCAATCACTCAAAATAAGTGGTATTTGGATAGTGGATGCTCTAAGCATATGACAGGAAACAAAGAGCTACTGTCAAAGTACAAAGCTGAGCTCGGCCCAAAGGTTATCTTTGGAGACTCCAGCTGTGGTCAGACAGAAGGATATGGCAAGATCACAATTGGAGCTGTTACATTCAAGAGAGTTGCTTATGTCAGTGGACTGAAGCACAACCTGATTTCAGTTAGCCAGCTATGTGATGCTGGCTACCAGGTTTCTTTTTCTAACTCCTCTTGCAATATTACTTTAAATAATAATGTTGTCTTGATAGGTAATAGAATAGGCAATATATATTTAGTAGATTTTAATTCATCTCATTCTGAAATCTGCCTGTTTAATGAATTAACCCTTAATAATAATTCTTTATGGCATAAAAGGCTTAGTCATGTAAACCTCAAGAACATATCTAGGTTATCTAAGCACAACCTTGTTAGAGGTTTACCTTCTTGCCCCTACAAGAAGGAGAGCCTATGCAAGGCTTGTCAGCTAGGCAAGCAAACCAAAAATTCATTTAAATCTGTTAATAAAAGTGATTCTCCTAGAATCCTGTATTTATTACACTTGGACCTTTTTGGCCCAATAAATGTACAGAGTCTAGGAGGGAAGTATTACACATTAGTAATTGTAGATGACTTCTCTAGGTTCAGTTGGGTTTTCTTTTTGAGAACTAAGTCTGATAACTTCAAAGCCCTTACAGACTTTCTACTTTGTGTGCAGACTGAGTACTCTACTCATGTGGCCTTGATCAGAAGTGATCATGGTACTGAGTTTGACTCTCTTCTCATGCAAGAATTCTGTGAGAGAGAAGGTATCAAACATAGCTTCTCAGCTCCTAGAACTCCCCAACAAAATGGGGTAGTTGAGAGGAAGAATAGAACACTAATTGAAGCTGCTAGCACATTGTTGGCAGATGCTAACATGCCTCTATCCTATTGGGCAGAAGCTGTTAGTACAGCTAACTATGTCTTGAATAGAAGTTTGATACACAAACTTAAGTGTAAAACTCCTTATGAGTTGCTTAAAGGAAAGAAACCAAAAATTAATTACTTTAGAATTTTTGGCTGTACTGTTTATATTCATAACAATAATAAAGAATATATTAGAAAATTTGAAGCAAAAGCTTCAATGGGAATCATGCTTGGATATTCCCAAGTAAGCAAAGCTTATAGGGTTTATAACAAATCAACCTGTAAGATAGAGGAATCTGTGCATGTGACTTTTGATGAGTCTCAGATGTTTTACAAGGAGAAAGAAAATTCTCCTTCCTCCAGTTCTTTGCAGGTACATGATGCCCCTCAAGAAATCCTTCAACTTTCAACTCTTCAGATCACTGAATCAGACAGTGATGAAGACATTGCTGAAGCTGTTGAAGCTGTTGTTGTTCCACCAACAGTAGATCAAATTCCTCCTGAGGAATTAATCCCAACTGTTGCTGAAGATCACATCCCACCTGCTGATATTGTCACACTTAGAGATCATCCCACATCTCAAGTGATTGGAGACATATCAGCTGGTGTGCAAACAAGACATCAATTAAGACAGGATGTGATGCACGCTTGTTTCCTCTCACAGGTTGAGCCCCTCACCTTTAAAGATGCAGAGCTAGATCCCCACTGGATCATTGCAATGCAAGAGGAGCTCAATCAGTTTGAGAGATGTAAAGTTTGGACTTTGGTTCCAAGACCTAAAGGCCAACTGATCATAGGCACCAAGTGGGTGTATAGAAACAAGTTAGATGCAAATGGAATAATAGTAAGGAATAAAGCTAGGCTTGTAGCTCAGGGCTACAGACAGGAGGAAGGTATAGACTATGACCAAACTTTTGCTCCTGTTGCAAGGCTAGAAGCAATAAGGATCTTCTTGGCCTATGCAGCCTACATGAAGTTTAAGGTGTTCCAAATGGATGTCAAAAGTGCATTCCTGAACGGTGAGCTTAAGGAAGAGGTGTTTGTTGAACAACCACCAGGGTTTGTTTCTTCAACTCAGCCTTCTCATGTTTTTAAGTTGCAGAAAGCTCTTTATGGACTAAAGCAAGCTCCTAGGGCCTGGTATGAGACTCTAGCTAGTTTCCTGTTAGAGCACAACTTCACTAGGGGAGTAGTTGATAGAACCCTTTTCGTTAAGCATCACAAGGACACAATCCTGTTAGTTCAGGTGTATGTAGACGATATTATCTTTGGCTCCACTGATCCCAAACTTTGCAAAAAGTTTTCCAACTTGATGCACTCTAAGTTTGAGATGAGTAGCATGGGTGTGCTGTCTTACTTTCTTGGTCTCCAAGTTAAGCAAGATGCTGATGGTATCTTCATCTCCCAATCCAAATATGCCAAGGAATTGGTAAAGAAATTTGGGATGGCTGATGCTTCAGCAATGCCTACACCCATGGCTACTAATGTAGTTATTGATTCTGATGATCACGGCAAGCCAGTTGATCAAAAGAATTATAGGGCCATTGTTGGTTCCCTATTATATCTAACTGCAAGTAGGCCAGATATAATGTTTGCTACATGCCTTTGTGCTAGATTCCAGGTCAACCCCAAGGAATCTCATCTGATTCTTCTAAAGAGAATCCTGAGATACCTGAAAGGATGTCCAAATCTAGGACTTTGGTACCCAGCTGAGTCAGAGTTTGAATTAATTGGATATTCTGATTCTGACTATGCTGGTTGCAGAGTTGACAGGAAGAGCACCTCAGGAACTTGCCAGTTCCTGGGAGAGAGATTGGTCTCTTGGTTCTGTAAGAAGCAGGCTTCTGTCTCAACTTCAACTGCAGAGGCTGAATATATAGCAGCTGCCAGTTGTTGTTCACAGATCCTGTGGATTCAAAACCAGCTTGTGGATTATGGTTACTCACACAAGAACACCAAGATCATGTGTGATAGTACCAGTGCTATTTCTATTGCACAAAATCCAGTGCACCACTCTAGAACCAAGCACATTGAGATTAGGCACCATTTCCTGAGAGATTGTGTGGAAAAGAACAAGATCTGTCTTGAGTTCATATCCACTGAGTTTCAGAGAGGTGATATATTCACCAAGCCTTTAGATGAACAGAAGCATCTGTTCTTTTTAGTCCAACTAGGCATGATCAATGGACGAGACTAAGTATGACGATATCTGCCTATGTTGAGGTCTGCTTGAAGATCGTCGAACGATGATCGAAGATCGTCGAACGGATTGAGCCTATCGTCGACCTCTGGTTAATGATAGCTTCTGTTTGAAGATCGTCGATCGACGTTCGACCATCGTCGAACAGGCTGAGCTCATCGTCGATCTCCGGACGACGACAGCCTTTTGTTTGAGAAGCCAGAAATAGTCGAACGATTGTTCAACTATTCTGCTTCTGAGCCGATCGTCGAACGGCCGTTCGACTATCGGTTCAAGATCTTTTCAAATAGACCGACTATATCCGGTTCAATATAAAGCCGATAGTCGACCTAGGTTAAAAGATTTGTTGCTTTATCGTCGACGGAACGTGCCCTTTCGCATTCTGCTTTCCCGCTTGCGATTTTCTGCCGCTCCGTCCCCTTCGTCTTCCTCCTCCTTCTCGTGTTTCTCCAGCGATTCAATGGCGATTTCTCCAGCTGTTCTAGCCGTCGTCAAGTTCGATGCAGGATTCAGTGTAGATTTTGAAGCTTTCAGCAGTTGCGATGCCGGCATAGTGGAAGTTCTCCAGCTCTGCAGAGATCAAGGCCTAGAGAAGCTGATGTCTGAAAGGATCAAGATTAATATTCCAGAGATAAAAGAATGGGCGTTCACGTCGTCTTCCACAGACGAGTCGATGATCGGTACCATCGGCGGAGTAGAAGCTATCCTAACTCCGGCCGTCCTTTCTAATGTTTTTGGTCTAGTTATCGGTGACGAAGATTATGAGCAAGACGCTCAGGAGTTTGGAAGGATGCTCGTCGAGCTGGGACATGCTGAAGGCATTCCCTCCAAGTTGCTTAAGGTAAATTTCCCTTTCAAGATAAAGTTCCTCGCTGAGGTCGTCGGAAAAGTGCTTCTGGGCAAGCACTCTGCCCATGATAACATAACAAGGCAGCAATTCGCACTGATGTGTGCAATTGTTAATAAGAAAAGGATCGATTGGGCTGCTGTTCTGTTTGATTTGATCAGAAAGAAGACAGGAAAGAAGGAAGTTACCCTGGGAAGGGTTATAGGTATTTTCCTGAAGGAGAAATTCCCCCAGTTGCTGAGTTCTGCCGCAACTACCATCAATGCCAGCAAGAAGATGGATCCCCATCTGTTTTCAAAATGGAAGAGGACGTTCGTGAAGTCTGCTCCAGCGCAATCTGAGGACACAAGGACTGCTTCAGTCGCTCCTCAACCTAGTGAAGCTGGCTCAGCTATCCCTTCCTCCTCCTCTGTTTTGCCGTCTACCTCAGTTGAAGTACCATCAACTTCTGCTGAGGTACGACCCTCCTCTTCTGCTGCACCTGAAACAACCGTGGTTGTTCCTCTGTCTCCTCCAGCCTCTCCTCTACCTGCATATCTGGCTAGGATATCTGCTCCTAGCTTCGATTTGTTAGGTTCAGAGAGAATTCTTACTCCTCATGCATCTCCCGTTAATTCCCCAGTTCATTCCCCATCCCCTGCTCCCTCTCCTGCTGCATCTCCAGTTCGATCCCCTGCTCACACAATCCTCCATCCCAGCACATCTACCATCTCTGCTGCTGATCCATCCACCTCTCATCCATCTTCTTTTGAAATCTCTCCTGAGATTATCATCCGCATCGTGGAGCTGATTACCCCGTCAATCAAAACCATGATTGACGAGGCAATCGCTCCCCTTGCTGCCTCCATTGACCGTCTCACTGCCTCCATCCAATCCATTTCTAAATCTGCTGAGCCATCTACCTCTAGGGGCCTGGTTTCAGTTGTTACTGAAATCAGGCAGGGGGAGATGTCCAATGAAGATGTCTCAGACCTTCCTGCCTCTACTCCAGCTGAAATAGAGATAGCTCCAGATGTTGTCGTATCTGTCCAGCCAGAATCTGCTCCAGTTGAGCCAGAAGAAGTTCAAGATGCTGCTATGACTGATCAGGAAGAAACAGCTCCTGCTGAGGAAGAGACTGTTCCAGAAGTTCAAGATGTTGCTATGACTGATCAGGAAGAAACAGCTCCTGCTGAGGAAGAAATTGTTCCAGCTGAGAAAGTGGCAACTCAAGCTGAGGAAGAAATTGTTCCAGCTGAGGAAGAAATTGTTCCAGCTGAGGAAGAGAGTGCTCCTGCTAAGAAAGTTTTAGCTCCAGTCTTGACTGAGAAGGAAATATCAGATGGAATCCTGCTATCGGAAATTGCAGTGAAAGTATGCTTAGAAGATATAACCTCTCCTACGATTGCCAGATTCCTGGAAGGAATCATAACTAAATATCTGGATGACTGCTGGGAGATGGTTAAATATGAAGGTAATTCCCTAATCCGGTTTATTGATGAGTCAATTTATTTGCTTGCTGGTGTATACCTTGAAGGGATGATTCAAGCTTATTTAGCAGATCTGTGTTCTTGATTCTACAGATTTTATTAAAGAAGATTTAACTGCCAAGAAAATAGCAGTTGTTTCTAAGGCTGCTCCAAGTGATTCTGATACTAAATTAGATCCAGAATTGGATGTGTTTTTAAATGATAAAGAGAATGAAAATCAAGAGGAAATCAAAGTTGATTCTCCTGTTTTAAATTTGGAAGAAATTCAAGCAAGGGCTGCTTGGGACTTAAGAGTAAAATCTTTACAAGAAAAAGAGAAAGAGTTGCAATTTGAGAAGTCATCCATCTGGGATGATTCTCCTGGTTTAGATTTAGACTCCCTTCTGGCTATGGATGCCCTGGAAGAAGAAAGGGAGAAATCTAGTTCAAAGCTTAAAGAAAAGGCTGTCTCAGAAGCCTATGATCCCTATGAGAACCCTCCATCATCCCATTCTGATGATGATGATGATTCAGATGTTTCTGAAAATTCAAAGAAAAAGAAAACTGCTGCTAAGAAAAGAAAAGCTGCTCCTCCTCCTCCTCCAAATAAGGACAATGACATTCCCTATTATATTTTGAAGGGCATTGACCCCAAATCTAAAGATTTTCAGCATTGGATGAGGTTTTCGAAAAACCAGCAAAAAGAAAGGAAGAGAACAAAGAGGTATGACAGTCCAGTCTCCAGATGGACTCCCAAAGGTCCTCCTCCACCTCCTGGTGCAGGAGCCTCTGGGAATCTACCTGCTAATCAATCTGCAGCTTATGGAAAATCTGCGTCTGCTCAACACCAACCTAGACAAGGTCATCAAAGTTCTCAAAGCAGATCATCTTATGGATCTCAAAGACCAATGAAGGAGGTTGTGGCCCAAAGACCAACCTTTTCCCCACCTCCTTCTCCAGTTCAATCTGAGAAAAGTGTTTCGAAAGGTAAATAGTTTACAGTGTTTTAAAACCTTCTAGCAAGTCGCTTTTGCTAAGATTAATCTAATGTCTTATCTAGATAAAATAGCTGATGCTGCTTCTCCAGAGCCCGTATATGAAAATCCTGAGCTCGATCCTAATTTTAGGATGGCTCGCTTTCAAGAGCTTGTAGGAGCAGCCCAAATAAGAAAAGCAAGAGCTGAAGGCAAAGATACAACTGGCTTTACTACGATGTCAGCATATAGAAAGAAAGAATTTGAAAAATTCCAAGTCAATCCTGAGATATTTGATCCAGCAAAGTATATGGAAAAACATCCAGAAGCTGTTGTCCCCAGAGCTACAGAGCTGAAGATTCTTGGAATGCAGGATCTGAAGATGTCAAAGAAGGAATCAGATGATCCTCTTCGAAAAATTTCCTTTGTCTCTAGTTCTTCTGATCCATTACCTGATCCCAAAGATTCTTAATAGTTTGATTAACTGCTGTGATATTTGATTATTTGTTTATCTGATTGATAATCTGCCAGTTTATTAATTAACTATCTGCTGAAATTTATTTTTAATATTCTATTGCTAGCTGTTTTAGATTCTGAGAGACTTAACTCAAATAGGGGGAGATTGTTGGTACCCTAGTTTGATTTGAGTTCAGTCCTCTCCTTTGTGCCCCTTTGACCCAAGAAATATCTATGGTCAATGGTTAGGAGTCTAGCTGTAGAGTCCTCGCTTTTCCAAATTGAGAATTTGGTTAAGTAGTTTTTCGTTCGACTATAGTCGAACGCCGTTCGACTATCGTCTATCGACTGATCGACGATCGTCTATCAGTTGGTCGACGCCTTGGTCTGCGCTGATAGTTCGACTATCTGTTGATAGTTCGACTATCTGTTCTGCGCTGATAGTTCGACTATCTGTTGATAGTTCGACTATCTGTTGATAGTTCGACTATCTGTTCTGCGCTGATAGTTCGACTATCTGTTGATAGTTCGACTATCTGTTCTGCGCTGGTAGTTCGACTATCTGTTGATAGTTCGACTATCTAGTTTGTTTTGATAGTTCGACTATCTTTTGATAGATCGACTATCTGTTTTCTGAGGTAGGTCGACTATCTGCTTGATAGTTCGACTATCTCTGTGCGCTTGATAGCTCGACTATCTGTCATAGATAGATCGACTATCTGATAGTTCGACTATCTGCCCTGATAGTTCGACTATCTGCTGAGGTAGCTCGACTATCCATTTGATAGCTCGACTATCTGGATCGTTCGACTATCTGCCCGATAGTTCGACGATCTCCTGGCGTCGTTCGACGATCTTCGAAGGTCGTTCGACGTTTTCTGTCTGCCTTTGGATTTTGTATTTATTTATTATATTTAATTATTTAATACATTTTCTGGCACAGTATTTTAAGCTGTATGATAAAGTTTCCAGGCATTATTTGCTCTATTCTTATTGCCTGAGTTAAAATCTTTTAAGATAAAGTTGTTTGTCTTATTAGCTGTCTATTTAAATTACTTTATCTGCTGTCAGCCCCTTTATAGCCGTTAGACTGAAAAGTCTTCTTTTGCTATAAAGAGATAGTTTCTGATGTGACTTTATTTAGTCTATCTGCTTATTTGATTTAAGCCTGCAGCTTCTTAGAAAGAGGTTTATTCCTTTTTATGGAATGTTTTGCTGCAGAAATATTTCTGTCTTCTTGATATTTACAGCCCAGGTCTCAAGGCTTAGAAGAAGACAAACAATTCAAAATGGAAGAGAGCCGTTGCTTGATGATGATATAAAAAGAACCCTTTGCAGAAGGATTGAAGCTAGTGTTACACACATATTCAAAAGCACTCAAGCCTTCATCAAGCTTAAGCTTCCTGCTCTCAGCAAACTCCATCTAACTGAGAAGTGTTAAGATCTTCATCTCTTCTTCACCTGAGTTCTCCTGCTTTCAGGAAGTTCAACTCAGAGTTTCTTTGAAGAAGAAGAAGAAGAAGATTAGCTGCTTGAAGAGATTTCTTTTTGTTATTTATTTTCTTCCTGTAGCTCTTTCCTTCAGAATTTTCTGAAGAGTTTCTGCACTGAAGCAAGACTTCACCTGGACATCTTTGAGCCAGGGGGAGCCTTGATTCTTTAGAGCATTCTAGCTCAGTACAAGCCTTTTGTGCTTCTCTAATCTATTGTAAAATAGAGAAGACATCTTAACCTTCTTCCCCCTCCTGTACAGGGTTATTACTCCCTTCAAAAGTATCCCTTGGTGGCAGGGCACCTGATCAAAAACCTGTGCTTGGTTTTTAGACACCTGATCAAAAGTCTAAAGGGTCTCTGGATCTACCTGAAGAAGATCCTGTTGGTGGCAGGGCACCTGATCAAAAACCTGTAGTGGATTCCTACCGTTTGGGTAGAAGAGTGGACGTACCCAAGTTGTTTGGGGAACCACTATAAAATTCCTTGTGTCGTCTGGCTTGTTTATTATTTTTCTTGTACTGTGGCTGTGAATAGATATAACTAGGCTGCTAGTTGCTGTTTAGGTTTTTCCAAGCTTAACTGTAATTACAGTTAGCTTGTGTTTGTACACAACACTTGTGTTAGGCTTTAAGGTTAAACCAATATCTATAATCTCTTCATTCCGCACTTCACTCCAAGGGAGTTGGGTAGACAGTTAAGTTTTGTATTGTGCAAAATTTGATTACTCTATTCACCCCCCCTCTAGAGTAGTATCTATCCCTTCACTTTCATACACTATTGAAAATTAAAGTTACAAGTGCAAGAAAATTAAACCCTATTCTAGCCCTACACTAAGCACTTAAGCAAGAAGAAAATTACATTAAAAGCTAGCACAAACTATGATTAAACTAGGGTTAACCAAAAAGTACAAAGAGAGGGGGAGAGAGAGAGAGAGAAAGCATGAAAAAGAATCAAGAAACAAAGGGGCAGCACCTCCCCCACTCAACCAAAGCTTGCTGAAATGGGGAGGAGGGGGGCTCAATTTATAGATTTTTTCTCGGGTCGGTCACGCCCTCCGACACGCCCTAGGGGGGGCGTGTCAGGGGGGCGTGACAGTACTATGTTGACCTCGGGCTCTGGATTCTGGCAGGAGGGATGATTGCTTCGGTACGTCGGTGGTCACGCCCTAGGTCACGCCCGTGACAGGGGGCGTGACAGGCATGTCATGTCCAAATCATTGGTCGGAAATCCGTCAGTCACCGAAAAAGGAAGGTGTCACGCCCATGTCACGGGCGTGACATGGGGCGTGACAGTACTATTTGCGTGCTGAGGCGGTAGGGCATTTAATGCGGCGACAGCTTTGCGGCAGAGGGCGACACGCCCCTGGTCACGCCCGGTGACACGCCCAGGGAGGGCGTGACAGGGGGGCGTGACAGCGGTTTTGACCGTTTTCTATCCCTTCCAGCAGGTGTCCTCGGGATCGGGTGACACGCCCTAGGTCACGCCCAGGGAGGGCGTGACAGGGGGGCGTGACAGGCCATTTTGGCAATTTTTCTGAAAACCTGCAAAAAGACAGGAAAAAGTTAGTGGCAATAAAATTTACATAAAAAGGATAAAAATAAACTAATAATAGACATAATTTGTACAATATAAAATATAAAATACGATAATAGTTTAGGCTACAAAACGTATTATCAGCCCCCCTGTTGAATTTCTTTCGGCACACTATAGCCATTAGGATCTTAAACATGTCACCTGATATATGATCATGGGAGCCAGGTTTGCAGATCAGAACCTTCCCTATGATGTCTGAGAGGAGCTTTCCTTCTTCGTTCATGTCCTTGCATTTTATAGCCTTGGTCCATCTAGCTAATTCACAGAACAGTAGTGTCCTCGCACAATCATTTTCATCTAGATAGTCCTCTTGTACTGAGCTGGTGAGCTGGAGGTGATGTGATAGTTTTGCAGCAGTCATCTTATTCCTTAGTCCTGCTATCTTACTCTTTATTAGGGTGTCCTCGTGACGTAGCTTGGCGGTTGCCTAAAACTCAAGGACTTTGCACGGGTACTCGAGAATGAAGGAGAGCCCGGCTTGTTCTAGCATCAAAATGATGTTCCTGAATTCATCAGAAGCATGGGCAAAGCCGGTCCTAACCAACTCACTCCCAGTGAGGAGCCCGGCCGTTGTTTGAGGAGCCATTATAAACCTAAACAAGTTACACTCAAGGAACTTAACTCTATCTAAATCTATAGTTTGTAGGAACTAAACTAGTAGGAACTAGACAAGTTACAAACGAGCTAATGATTCAAGGAAGAATGGTCGTTACCTTTTACTCGGAGGGGGGAAGGTAGAAAACTCTAGGCAGGCGGTGAGCGGAGAGAATCCCTAGTCCAATTAGAGGCTTGCGTCGAGCAGATGCCGAAGACGGGAACACAGCGCTGACGGGGAGAGGACAGCGGGCTACAATCGACGGGAGCCACGGGAGTCGACGACGACAGTTGCGGGAGTCGACGAGCACAACAGATGGTGAGCAACGGGAGGCAGTCTCGATTCCAAGGTTCCAGAGGGAAGCTGTTTCCGTAGAGTCGACGGGAATACGAAGGGTCGGGAGGTGGAATCGAGCAGTTTCCGCTATTTATTTCCGTTATTTGCCGCTGGTTGAGGAGATTTCCGATATTTCCGCCCGATTATTCTAATCGACGGGAATCCTGTTTATTTAACATAGATTTCATTTTTCCTCTAAACAAAGGATATCAAGTTTTCATGTTATGATAGCTGAGTTGAGTTCAAGGAAGGCTAACATTAGAAATAAACCCCGGCTTATCCCTTGTTGGATTCAAAATATAATATTGTAGTTTCAACTATTGATACACGTCCCTTGAGAGTCATAGGACATTTGACACCCCCTTTCTCACCATATCAAAATTTTGACAGTTTATTAATTTCCACAATAAGGATCATACGGTTATTAGCTTGCGTGTCCTTTCATATCAGGTGTGTATATATATATATATGTAAATCTTGAAGGGGAATCTACATATGTGTTTGGATATATATATATATATATATATATATATATATATATATATATATATATATATATATATATATATATATATATATATATATATATATAAAGCGATTCAGTTTTCAAAACTGAACGCGCGGACCTGGGATTATTAGGTTGATCATTCGGATCCACTTTTTGAAGTACAACAGGTATCATGTTCATGTAGGACACTGCGGTTAGCCTTATCTCTTATCTCATATACTTGTTCCATAGCAAGCCTGGAACATCTCTTGTCTAGGTCCCATCATGTTAATGGGTACCTAGACTATCCTATAAAAAGGAATTACTTTACCTTAGGAACCCAATAGGTATTGGGTCCTAGTTTTTTGTCAACATAAAATACAACATGCCTTCCTACAGGATTTCTGTCAGGAAGGCTATCTCTTGCCAAAGGGTGTGGACATACCCTTGCCCGTGACACAGAAGGATTTTGCCAACAATCAATGGCAAAGTGACCCACTCTGCCACAGCACCAACACTCATGAATATTGTATCTCCTTTTCTGACCAGATCTACTGACTGAGTTAGTCACAATCTTAGGTCTGACAGGGGCAGAGCAGGTTCTACTCACAGATTTACCCTTTCCACCGAGACTCGAGGGAGGGCGGATGGAGAACATGTGGTGAGTGTCCTGAGGCCGCTGAGGTTGTGCTTTCTTTTCAGCCAGCACACATCCGAGGGACCCATAGATGCTTGCTACATGTTTGCCAACCCCCTTTCCCTGTTTCCTAGGGTGGTAAGATGTACTGTGAGAACTGGTTCCAGCAATGTCATGAAGTTAGGGGGCTGAGGCTGTAAAGACAAACGGTTCATAATGAGCCATGTGTATTTTCTCATGGGTAGCCATCACAGCACTTGCACTATGGGTGTATCCACTTGAGGGTCGATCATTCTTGCAGTGACCATAGTTGTTCTTATGATCATACCTGAAGGAATGATGTGTGCCCTTCCTACTCGGTGTGTGGGGGGGGGGGTCTGAAAACAGTTTCGCCATTTCTCCATGATTTTATAATTCGTGAGATCCACCCGTTTTCTCCCTTTCTCTTAATAGCATCTACCTTGGAAAGTTTAGATACTATTCTCTTCTCGGTCTCTAGAGAAAACTCTAGATCCGAGATCTTTGAGTCCTTCACCTTGATTGATTCCAATTTGAGGTCCATCATGGTCCTCAATTGAGCAATTTCCATAGCTTGTTTCTCCACAAGCAAGTTGCTCTTCTGAAGGGCACTACGAAGAGAATTAAGAGTTTTAATCTTTTGATTTAAACTGTCTATTTCCCTAGCATCAAAAGATGGACAAACCTCTGAACTTCTCCTATCTTCAGGAGATACAAGAGGAAGGGAGCAAGAAGAGGAAGATACCTGATCTTGATTGTGCTGATTAGGGTTAGAGTTATGGTCTGCAGAGACTGAGGTTTCGGCTTCATCACAACTGAATTCCTCAATCTCTTCTTCAGTCTAAGATAGAGACACTGGAGCCCTGATATTGAGAAGTTGTTTTTGACTTTCATCATCAGAGACGAGGACCCCCACATATGCCTCATCCTCTTGCTTGCATTCAGTCCCAGCAGTCTTCTTTCCCTCCATGAGGTTAGAGATTATTTCCTACATGGACTTTGCAGTCTTGCACTTATCCAATCTTTTAAGAGAAGACCCTGACCAAATATCAGAGATGATCTGTCGTACCAGCTTGTCTAAGTTAAATAGTGAGAGCTCAGTTTCAGACATCTCTGCGGTACTCTTAGGGATTTTGAGATCTTCTCCAGAGTCAGAAACCTTCATGGGAATGAAGGGACCCTCTTCCACAATGAATAGAGCACGCGGGTCAATGGCTTCCAGATGAAACTGGACTCTCATTTTCTAGATGGGATAATAGTCTTTGGTGTATGCCGGCAGTCTCAGGGGAGAGACCTCAGTGTATAGCTCCATGCTTGAGTCTTGATTTCTTCTTGACACTATATGCAGGATCTTACTCAAGGTGTTAACCTTATTGATGAGTAACCTCCCTCTGATACCACTTGAAAGTATCTAGTGTCGACTAAATCCACCTATCGGGAGGGGGGGATAGGTGTCGTGCAGACTTTTGCGGAATTAAATGTATCTGCACAAATTAACAAACACAGCACAACAAACACACAAAGAGTTATAGTGGTTCCCCGATTTGGGTACGTCCACTTTCCCCCTTCGACCTATCTCCCACCAAGGGACGACTCAGTCACTTCTCCAAACGGATTGAAATCCAATCCTCACACTACGGAAGGAACCCTTCCAACAAAGGAGTCACCACTCAACCACCACGGGTTGCACCCAACCCTTACAACTAGGAATAAAAATTCCTTTACAACAAAACAAAAATAGAATGTATAAGAAAGTACAAACAACGCTTATGGAGAATCTGTTGTCCTTCTTCGTTCGGTGAGGCTTTCTTGAAAGTAACGAAGAGTCCACAACCAGATTTCACTCTTGGAGAGGATCTTGAAAAGATCAGCGGAGAGGGGTGAATGCAGCGGCGATACTTTGTAGATCCAGACTTATTGACGAAGCAAGCAAGGTCTACGAACGATCTCAGTCGGATCAGTCGTCTCAATCGATTTGGAATGAAGAACTAACCTCGTTCAACGAATCGAAAGACAAGAGATCTCAAGAGAGATGCGTGAGACGCTCGTCTTTCCTCGGTACTGTCGTCGGAAGATCAGAGATGATCGTAGATTGTCGGCGACGACTTCCTTGCAAGCAGCTACAGGCGATCAACGGTTTTCCGCGATCCGCTAGGTCACGCTCGGCCTCCTTTTGATTTCCGAGAATGGTTGTAGTAGAAGTTCGAAATATGAAAGTATATATACCCTGATCCAACCCTAAAAGACCGTTGTGGGGCCTACAAGGAAAAGCCCTAGCCCCGGCCGAAACAGTGCACGGTCTCTTTGTTCGGTCCAGCGAACAGACGAAAATTGCCTAAGGCAAAATCGACGAGAATCGTTGGGGATTCCTGTCGAAGTCGGCGGGAATCACTCACGATTCCCGTCGATTCTACCTTGGCCGAATTCCAGTTGGAAACCTTGTCAACCGATAGGAATCAGCGGAAATGCAACCTGATTCTCGACGAATCGGCGGGAATCACAACGATTCCCGTCGAAGTCGACGAGAATCACTTGGTGATTCCCGTTGATTCTGCCTTAGCAGAATTCCTGTAGGAAAACAGTCATCCGGAAGAGATCGAGATCTACAACTTTCATGTTGATCACTTTTTCAAATGAGAAATATTTGGGGCTCAAAATTTAAAAATGCAAAAATTGCCAAAAAAACAAGATTGGTTTGCTAGTAGTAATTTTTGGGAAGAGAAAAAATGCAAAAAATGACTGAATCTGTTTTTTTCTGGTTTGCTAGAAACAAAAGTGTGTTTGCTAATAACAACACCCTAAATTAATAAGCACGCAACGAGTGAGCTTAATTAGGATATGATCTCTCTCTATTTGTTTTACATCTCATATATTAAGTGAGGATGAAAGATGCAGCCGTCAAAATTGACTTAGGAGTATTTATGTGAGTCACGAGGAGAGGAACGTATCACGAACTTGATACACGAACTCGATGGTTTCTCTGTATCGGAAGGGAACCACACCCAACAATTCTCCCCCTTCATAACGATGAGGAGGAAATCACCATTCCGGCGATCCTCAGGCAGTGTTCTAACTTCCCCCTCGTCACTGACTTTGTGAGTGTATCTGCTCCATTGTGATCAGTGTGTACTTTCTGCAGATCCAGTTCCTTTTTCTCCAGAATGTCTCGTATCCAATTATACCGCGTATCGATATGCTTGGAGCTCGAGTGAAAGGTGAGATTCTTTCCCAAATGAATCGCGCTCTAGCTATCACATAAGAGTGTGTAGCGCTCCTGAGTGAAACCTAACTTATTGATGAAATGATTCATCCAAAGAATCTCTTTTCCTGCCTCAGTGACCGCAATAAACTATGCCTCCGTAGTAGATAGTGCGACGCACTTCTGCAATCTCGATTGCCACGACACAGCTCCCCCTACAAACATGATCAGGTACCCAGAGGTTGATCTCCTGGAGTCCAAATCTCCAGTCATATCTGTATCAGTGTAGCCTAGAAGATCTGGCTCACAGTCTCAAAACTTTAACGTAAAATTTGACGTCCCTTGTAGGTACCTCAAGATCCATTTCACAGCATCCCAATGTTCTCTCCCAGGATTGGAGAGAAATCTGCTAACAGTACCAACGACGCGCGCTATATCTGGGCGGGTGCACATATTTGCGTACGTAAGACTGCCAATTGCAAAAACATATGAGACCTTTTGCATCTCCTCTTTCTCCTCAAGTGTGCTTGGGCACTAGTCAATGGTAAGTCTAAAGTGAGCTGCAAGAGGCGTGCTCACTTTCTTCGGTTGATCCATACTAAATCTCTGTAGCACCTTTCTGATGTATCTCTCATGAGATACCTATAGTAACTTGGAGCCTCTATCTCGCCGAATATGCATCCCAAGGATGGTCTTCGCTACTCCCAAGTCCTTCATTTCAAATTTAGAGCTCAATTTGTGCTTTAGCTCAGCAATGCGCGCAGTGCTCCTCCCGACTATCAGCATGTCGTCGACATATAGGAGTAGGGTAAGAAAATCAACTGGAGCATACTGCTTCACAAATACACAGTGATCAAGGGTTGTCCTCCTGAAGTCGATCTCCCCCATAAAAGTATCGAACTTCTTATACCACTGTCGTGGGGCCTGCTTCAGGCCATACAACCTTTTCTTCAGGTGATAGACTAAGCTCTCCTTCCCTTTCACCCTAAAAACCTCAGGCTGCTCCATATAAAGTTCCTCCTCAAGATCGCCATGTAGAAAGGCGGTCTTGACATCCATCTGCTTGATCTCCAGATCTAGCCTTGCAGCAAGGCTGTGAACAACCTAGATAGACGACATCTTCACAATAGGAGAGAAGATCTCATCGAAATCAACTCTATGTTTTTGACTAAATCCCTTTACCACTAATCTGGCCTTGTATCTGAGTGGTGTTGAGTGGTCTTGAAAGTATTTAGTATCGACTAAATCCACCTATGGGGGGATAGGTGTCGTGCAGTTTTTTGCAGAATTAAATGTACCTACACAAATTAACAAACACAGCACAACAAACACACAAAGAGTTATAGTGATTCCCCGATTTGGGTACGTCCACTTCCCCCTTCGACCTATCTCCCACCAAGGGACGACTCGGTCACTTCTCCAAACGGATTGAAATCCAATCCTCACACTACGGAAGAAACCCTTCCAACAAAGGAGTCACCACTTCACCCCCACGGGTTGCACCCAACCCTTACAACTAGGAATAAAAATTCCTTTATAACAAAACAAAAATATAATGTATAAGAAAATACAAACAATGCTTATGGAGAATCCGATGTCCTTCTTCGTTCGGTGAGGCTTTCTTGAAAATAACGAAGAGTCCACAACCAGATTTCTCTCTTGAAGATGATCTTGACAAGATCGGCGGCGACAAGTGAATGCAGCGGCGATACTTTGTAGATCCAAACTTCTTGACGAAGCAAGCAAGGTCTATGAACGATCTAAGTCGGATCAGTCGTCTCAATCGATTCGGAATGAAGAACTAAACTCGTTCAACGAATCGAGAGACAAGAGATCTCAAGAGAGATGCGTGAGACGCTCGTCTTTCCTCGGTACTGTCGTCGGAAGATCAAAGATGATCGTAGATTGTCGGCGACGACTTCCTTGTGAGCGGCTACAGGAGATCGGCGGTTTTTCGCGATCCGCTAGGTCAAGCTCGGCCTCCTTTTGATTTCCGAGAATGGTTGCAGTAGAAGTTCGAAATACGCAAGTATATATACCCTGATCCAACCCTAAAAGACTGTTGTGGGGGCCTACAAGGAAAAGCCCTAGCCCCGACCGAAACAGCGCACGGTCTCTTGGTTCGGTCCAGCGAACAGACAAAAATTGCCTAAGGAAAAATCGGCGAGAATCGTTCGGGATTCCCGTCGAAGTCGGCGGGAATCACTCACGATTCCGGTCGATTCTGCCTTGGCCGAATTCTAGTGTGAAACCTTGTCAGCCGGTGGGAATCAGCGGGAATGCAACCTGATTCTCGACGAATTTGCGGGAATCACAACGATTCCCGTCAAAGTCGGCGAGAATCACTTGGTGATTCCCGTCGATTCTGCCTTAGCAGAATTCCTGTAGGAAAACAGTCATCCGGAAGAGGTCGGTGGGAATGCAGACTGATTCTCGTCGAATCGGCGGGAATCGCTAACGATTCTCGTCGAAGTTGGCGAGAATCACTTAGTGATTCCCGTCGATTTTGACTTAGAAGAATTTTCTCTTCCTTTCTTTGATGACTTAGTCTTTGACCCATCTTTGCTCCTTCTTCTCCTCATGATCTGCCTTAATCCTGTACTTGAAAATAAGTACACTCCAATAGAGAGAGCACACGTCAGTCAACACACTGATCTACTCAACGAGGGATTACGTTGCGCAGACCCGTGTATATTGACCCACTGTACCCTGACATTGGTGTGTACTTAGCATGGAATAGTTGCAAGCACAACTTAATAGAAGATTGTCAAATACATTGTGAATCCATCTTAGCTTGACTGGAGGCTTCTTCAAATCCAGGTAATTGTGGATACAATACCCAACAATCTCCCCCTATTTGAAGAAGCCAAAATCCTACTAGCTAAGATGAATTACACCAACCAAAAAGATATACATAACAAATGTGCGAGACAAGAATTCAGAATAATAAAATTTCACGCATTCAGAACAACAATTGAATCAACATGTGATTATATATATATATATATATATATCCAAAATGTTTATCATTACAAGAATAGACGCACACGCATATTGAAAAATAAAAAGTTTAGATTCCAAGTCAATTGCTCCTTTGCCTCAGCATCTCTTAGTTGTTTAGCCAGGTACTTCTTGCTTTGTCTTTCAAAATATTCCTTAGGCTTCGGGTAGTACCTGGGGGGAGGAGCTTTATTCTGCACAGTGTTTGTCCTGAATAATATGTTTCTTTTAGCCTCATATTCATTGTGCATTTCCCACTCATACTGACTGTACACTTCATTTCTATTAAGCTCTCCCCGTTGTTGTAGCAAGAATGTATCCAGTATAATACTCTTAGACACGGGACTCCATCGTTCATTCTTAACTTCACTTTCCTTCAATCTTGATTTCCTCTCAGCTAGAGTTTCTTTGGAAGTTCCTTCTTGAAGTTTTCTTTTCCCTTTTGTAATGGCCTCTTGATCAAACATAGCACTGTGAGCAGCTTTGACAATGGCTTTGGCAGCTGCTTTGGCAGCCTTTCTGGCATCAGCTTCACTCAAAGGAAACTCCTCAGCACTTGCAACCTCATCAGCAGCAGTAGTAACCTCATCAGTAGGAGCAACCGGAGTATGTATACCTGATGCTTGCTGAACTAGCCAATGACAGCTGTCAAAAACATACTCGTTGGATTGCTTGAAGTTTTCGACCATGATTTGTTCTAACCCTGCCATCTTAGCTGTATATTCCTCCTCCCCCTTTTTGGCTTCTTGAGCAATTGAGTTTGCATAAGAATGCAGTGACTCATCTATATGCTTAACATTCCGAGTAAAATCATCCAGCAGGGTTTTCTGATTCGTGTTGAGTGTGACCATGTTGGCATCGAATAATTTGATGTTGTTGGCAACAACATGAGCATTTTGATTTACCACTGCCAGGTCAGCTATATTTTTCTGTAGCCCTTGCATCAAAAGATTGACGGCAGTGCCGGCCTCAGCATACTTAGTTTCAAATCTCTGTTCCATCTTTTCCAGCTTGTGATTTATCTCCACAACATTCTTTAGCATCAGATCCTCTGATTGCTTAATTCATTTAAGTACCTTGTTGTGAGATCGTTCAAAGGAGGTCTTCAGTTCATCCACTATACCTTGAATGATATTTACAGTGTGATTTGCCAGGCTAGGTCCTAGCAGATGATCCTGATGCATGGCCCTGTCGTGCTCAGGGGGGATAGGACTCTATGAGTTAGGATTCTCTTCTTCAGATACACTTGTGGAGCTAGATAGAGTTACGGTCTCCAGCGGGGGGATTGGGGCAGCCTCTGTCGTTTTTCCATATATACTCATCATCCCCTGCCCGGAGGTCTCCCCCTCAATTGTTGCGCCAGATACATTAGTAACTTTTAACGGAACCAGTTCCTCAGAGGGGAGGTCAACATCAATCTCCCTCATGTCCATTTCATTTCCAGCTTGCTCATTGTTAAGGTCATCAGCGACAACATACTCCACATCATCATCATCAATAGCAGCATTCTCCATATCCTCCTCTATTTCCTCCTCGTCAGTCTGATCAGTAGCGAGGGTATCCACTGCATCCTTCGCGATGAGGGAAATATAAGTGACAGCATCTACTTGATCTGAGATAGTGGCCTCCATCCTGATGTTAGCAGAAAGACTGGGTAAAGACTCCCCCTCAGTTCCTGCATGCAGCAGATCAGGAACTTCACTGGGCTCATCCGAAGGATTTCTGAACTTCGGTGCTCTGTCTTCTTCATCCACATGTGTTCCAGACGCACCCCCTTGGGCAATTCTTATTTCCCACCTGTCAAAGACGCTCGAGTCCATCTTCTTTAGGTAGTGAAGGGGAACTCCCTTAGTCATATCAAATCTATCTCCGTCCATCTGATTCAGGTATAGACTGATGATTCTCCCGAAGTTAGGAGTACGTAGGGTATCTTTTATCTTCTCAAATACCATGGCCCCCCAGTTGAATTTCTTTCGGCACACTATAGCCATTAGGATCTTAAACATGTCACCTGATATATGATCATGGGAGCCAGGTTTGCATATCAGAACCTTCCCTGTGATGTCTGAGAGGAGCTTTCCTTCTTTGTTCATGTCCTTGCGTTTTATAGCCTTGGTCCATCTAGCTAATCCACAGAACAGTAGTGTCCTCGCACGATCATTTTCATCTAGATAGTCCTCTTGTACTGAGCTGGTGAGCTGGAGGTGATGTGATAGTTTTGCAGCAGTCATCTTGATCCTTAGTCCTGCTATCTTACTCTTTATTAGGGTGCCCTCGTGACGTAGCTTGGCGGTTGCCTAAAACTCAAGGACTTTGCACGGGTGCTCGAGAATGAAGGAGATCCCGGCTTGTTCTAGCATCAAAATGATGTTCCAGAATTCATCAGAAGCATGGGCAAAGCCAGTCCTAACCAACTCACTCCCAGTGAGGAGCCCGACCATTGTTCGAGGAGCCATTATAAACCTAAACAAGTTACACTCAAGGAACTTAACTCTATCTAAATCTATAGTTTGTAGGAACTAAACTAGTAGGAACTAGACAAGTTACAAACGAGCTAATGATTCAAGGAAGAACGGTCGTTACCTTTTACTCGGAGGGGGGAAGGTAGAAAACTCTAGGCAGGCGGTGAGCGGAGAGAATCCCTAGTCCAATGAGAGGCTTGCGTCGAGCAGATGCCGAAGACGGGAACACAGAGCCGACGGGGAGAGGACAATGGCTACAATCGACGGGAGCCACAGGAGTCGACGACGACAGTTGCGGGAGTCGACGAGCACAACAGATGGTGAGCGACGGGAGGCAGTCTCGATTCCGAGGTTCCAGAGGGAAGCTGTTTTCGTAGAGTCGACGGGAATACGAAGGGTCGGGAGGTGGAATCGAGCAGTTTCCGCTATTTATTTCCGTTATTTGCCACTGGTTGAGGAGATTTCCGATATTTCCGCCCGATTATTCTAATCGACGGGAATCCTGTTTATTTCACATAGATTTCCTTTTTCCTCTAAACAAAGGATATCAAGTTTTCATGTTATGATAGCTAAGTTGAGTTCAAGGAAGGCTAACATTAAAAATAAACCCCGGCTTATCCCTTGTTGGATTCAAAATATAATATTGTAGTTTCAACTATTGATACACGTCCCTTGAGAGTCATAGGATCATTTGACACCCCCTTTCTCACCATATCAAAATTTTGACAGTTTATCAATTTCCACAATAAGGATCATACGGTTATTAGCTTGCATGTCCTTTCATATCAGCTGTGTATATATATATATATGTAAATCTTGAAGGGGAATCTACATATGTGTTTGGATATATATATATATCTATGCAAAGCGATTCAGTTTTCGAAACTGAACACGCGTACCTGGGATTATTAGGTTGATCATTCAGATCCACTTTTTGAAGTACAACAGGTATCATGTTCATGTCGGACACTGCGGTTAGCCTTATCTCTTATCTCATATACTTGTTCCATAGCAAGCCTGGAACATCTTTTGTCTAGGTCCCATCATGTTCATGGGTACCTAGACTTTCCTGCAAAAAAGGAATTACTTTACCTTAGGAACCCAATAGGTATTGTGTCCTAGGTTTTTGTCAGCATAAAATACAACATGCCTTCCTACAGGATTTCTGTCAGGAAGGCTATCTCTTGCCAAAGGGTGTGGACATACCCTTGCCCTTGACACAGAAGGATTGTGCCAACAGTCTATGGCAAAGTGACCCACTCTGCCACAGCACCAACACTCATGAATATTGTATCTCCTTTTCTGACCAGATCTACTGACTGAGTTAGTCACGATCTTAGGTCTGATAGGGGCAAAGCAGGTTCTGCTCACAGATTTACCCTTTCCACCGAGACTCGAGGGAGGGCAGATGGAGAACATGTGGTGAGTGTCCTGAGGCCGCTGAGGTGGTGCTTTTTTTCAGCCAGCACACATCTGGGGGCCCCATAGATGCTTGCTACATGTTTGCCAACCCCCTTTCCCTGTGTCCTAGGGTGGTAAGATGTACTGTGAGAACTGGTTCCAGCAATGTCATGAAGTTAGTGGGCTGAGGCTGTAAAGACAAACGGTTCATAATGAGCCATGTGTATTTTCTCATGGGTAGCCATCACAGCACTTGCACTATGGGTGTCTCCACTTGAGGGTCGATCATTCTTGCAGTGACCATAGTTATTCTTATGATCATACCTGAAGGAATGATGTGTGCCCTTCCTACTCGGTGTGGGGAGTCTGAAAACAGTTTCCCCATTTCTCCACGATTTTATAATTCGTGAGATCCACCCATTTTATCCCTTTCTCTTAATAGCATCTACCTTGGAAAAGTTAGATACTATTCTCTTCTCGGTCTCTAGAGAAAATTCTAGATCCGAGATCTTTGAGTCCTTCACCTTGATGGATTCCAATTGGAGGTCCATCATGGTTCTCAATTGAGCAATTTCCATAGCTTGTTTCTCCACAAGCAAGTTGCTCTTCTGAAGGGCACTACGAAGAGAATCAAGAGTTTCAATCTTTTGATTGAAACTGTCTATTTCCCTAGCATCAAAAGATTGACAAACCTCTGAAATTCTCCTATCTTCAGGAGATACAAGAGGAAGGGAGCAAGCAGAGGAAGATACTTGATCCTGATTGTGCTGATCAGGGTTAGAGTTATGGTCTGCAGAGACTGAGGTTTCGGCTTCATCACAACTGCATTCCTCAATCTCTTCTTAAGTCTCAGATAGAGACACTGGAGCCCTGATATTGAGAAGTTGTTCTTGACTTTCATCATCAGAGACGAGGACCCCCACATATGCCTCATCCTCTTGCTGGCATTCAGTCCCAGCTGTCTTCTTTCCCTCCATGAGGTCAGAGATTGTTTCCTACATGGAGTTTGCAGTATTGCACTTATCCAATCTTGTAAGAGAAGACCCTGACCAAATATCAGAGATGATCTGTCGTACCAGCTTGTCCAAGTTGAATAGTGAGAGCTCAGTTTCAGACATCTTTGCAGTACTCTTAGGGATTTGGAGATCTTCTCTAGAGTCAGAAGCCTTCATGGGAATGAAGGGACCCTCTTCCACAATGAATAGAGCACGCGGGTCAATGGCTTCTAGATGAAACTGGACTCTCATTTTATAGATGGGATAATAGTCTTTGGTGTATGCGGGATAGGTGTCGTGTAGTATTTTGCGGAATTAAATGTACCAGCATAAATTAACAAACACAGCACAACAAACACAAAGAGTTATAGTGGTTCCCCGATTTGGGTACGTCCACTTTCCCCCTTCGACCTATCTCCCACCAAGGGACGACTCGGTCACTTCTCCAAATGGATTGAAATCCAATCCTCACACTATGGAAGGAACCCTTCCAACAAAGGAGTCACCACTCCACCACCACGGATTGCACCCAACCCTTACAACTAGGAATAAAAATTCCTTTATAACAAAACAAAAATAGAATGTATAAGAAAATACAAACAACGCTTATGGAGAATCTGATGTCCTTCTTCGTTCGGTGAGGCTTTCTTGAAAGTAACGAAGAGTCCACAACCAGATTCATCTCTTGGAGATGATCTTTACAAGATCGGCGGCCGCAAGTGAATGCGGCGGCGATACTTTGTAGATCCAAACTTCTTGACGAAGCAAGCAAAGTCTACGAACAATCTCAGTCGGATCAGTCGTCTCAATCGATTCGGAATGAAGAACTAATCTCGTTCAACGAATCAAGAGATAAGAGATCTCAAGAGAGATGCGTGAGACGCTCGTCTTGCCTCGGTACTGTCGTCGGAAGATCAGAGATGATCGTAGATTGTCGACGACGACTTCCTTGCGAGCGGCTACAGGCGATCGGCGGTTTTCCCCGATCCGCTAGGTCACGCTCGGCCTCCTTTTGATTTCCGAGAATGGTTGCAGTAGAAGTTCGAAATACGCAGGTATATATACCCTGATCCAACCCTAAAATACCGTTGTGGGGCCCACAAGGAAAAGCCCTAGCCTCGGCCGAAACAGCGCACGGTCTCTTGGTTCGGTCCAGCGAACAGACCAAAATTACCTAAGGCAAAATCGACGAGAATCGTTGGGGATTCCCGTCGAAGTCGGCGGGAATCACTCACGATTCCCGTCGATTCTGCCTTAGCCGAATTCCAGTTCGAAACCTTATCAGCCGGTGGGAATCAGCGGGAATGCAACCTGATTCTCGACGAATAGGCGGGAATCACAACGATTCCCGTCGAAGTCGGCGAGAATCACTTGGTAATTCCCGTCGATTCTGCCTTAGCAGAATTCCTGTAGGAAAATAGTCATCCGGAAGAGGTCGGCGGGAATGCAGACTGATTCTCGTCGAATCGGCGGGAATCACTAACGATTCTCATCGAAGTTGGCGAGAATCACTTAGTGATTCCCGTCGCTTTTGACTTAGAAGAATTTTCTCTTCCTTCCTTTGATGACTTGGTCTTTGACCCATCTTTGCTCCTTCTTCTCCTCATGATCTGCCTTAATCCTGTACTTGAAAATAAGTACACTCCAATAGAGAGAGCACACGTGAGTCAACACACTGATCTGCTCAACGAGGGATTACGTTGCGCAGACCCGTGCATATTGACCCACTGTACCCTGACATTGGTGTGTACTTAGCATAGAATAGCTGCAAGCACAACTTAATAGAAAATTGTCAAATACATTGTGAATCCATCTTAGCTTGACTGTAGGCTTCTTCAAATCCAGGTAATTGTGGATACAATACCCAACAGGTCTCCCTACTTTACTCTAAAAATCCATCGATTTCTCAGAGCCTTCTTACCCTTAGGCAATCTCACCAAATCATAAGTGTGGTTCTCATGCCGAGACTTCATCTCCTCCTACATATCAACCATCTATTCTTTCTTAAATAAGCTTTGCACTGCCTCATCAAAGCACTCGGGCTCTCCCGCATTAATCAACAGAATATAATCGGTAGCAGAATATCTTGATGATGCGTGTTTGACTCGATCAGACCTCCACAGAGTGAGCTCAGCTGGTGGTGCATGATCATCATCAATGATCTCCTATGTAGGCTCACCAGCAGTAGTGTCCTCATGATCTAGAGGTGGCTCGGTGTCTTGTATCTGATTAGGCTCGGCGGCCTCCTTGGTATCATCACACTACTAGAAAAATGACTTTTAACCACGGGGAAAATCGTGGCTAATAATGAAGTATTAGCCACGGTCCCTATTTTGTGGCTAATAATCTAGTATTAGCCACGGATGAATAATCTGTGGCAAATAAAAAAGTTTTTGCCACGATTTGGCTGTTTCGTGGCTAATAAACTAGTATTAGCCACGACAAGCCTAATCCGTTGCAAAAAAAGTGGTATTTTTAGTCCAACACCGCCAACTAAAAGATCAATTTGGGGTTTATATTGTCCATTCTCAATTAATATTTGAAATAAGATGGGCTCGCAGGCGGCGACGTGTGGCCGAATCTTTTTTATGTTAGGCATTATCATTTGTTACAGGCCCTTTAGCCACGACAATTAAACCGTGGCTAATAATATTATTAGCCACAGATTCAGCGTGGCTAATACTATTAGCCACGCTCGCATTGCCCATGCCCATTTGCCATGGGTAGGGCGTGGCTAAAAGTTTTTAGCCCCGATTTTGGACTTTTAGCCACGACAATCTTCCATGGCTAAAAGTCTGTTTTCTATTAGTGTCACCTGCAATCGCAGGAGACTCAACATCAGTACGAGAGTCAGCCTTATCAATCTTCTCAGGATTAACCATAGTCTGATCCTCAGTAAATACAACATCACGACTGCGTACAAGTTTCTTCTCAATCGGATTAAAAAACCAGTAACCAAACTCGTCGTTGCATCCATATCCCAGAAAGATGCATTGTCGGGTCTTAGAATCCAATTTTGACCTTTCGTCCCTTGGTACATGCACAAAAGCTAGGTAGTCAAAGACCCTCAAATGACTATATGAGGGGTCCTTCCCGTTCCAGACCCTATCAGGAACATTCTCCTGTAATGCAGAACTGGGTGAGATATTGATGACATGTGTAGCTGTATACAAAGCTTCACCATAAAACATGTCAGGTAACTTTGACTCAGACAACATGCACCTCATCCTCTCCGTCAGGGTCTTATTCATTCTTTCTGCTACTCCAATCAGCTGCGGCTTTTTTGGGCGGAGTCTTTTCATGCCTAATTCCTTGATCTCTGCAGTACTCATAAAAAGGACCAATATATTATCCCATGTTATCAGACCCGATACACTTTAGCTTCTTTCCGAATTGTCTCTCCACCTCAACATGAAATCTTTGAAAAGTGTCAAAAATCTCATCTTTGGTCTTAATAGCATAGACCCATAGCTTTCTCGAAAAATCATCAATGAATGTCACAAAGTAGGATGCTCCTCCTCTCGTCTGCACCTTCAGTGGTCCCAAACATCGGTATGCATGAGCTCCAGCCGCTCAAATCTTTCGGTAGAAGTATGGCTCTAGAATGAAATTCTATTTTGCTTTCCAGCCATGCAATGATCACACCTCTCCAGTTGATCTGCAGATAGCTCGGTGATCATCTTATAATTGGAGAGACATCCTAGTCCCTTCTGGCTGATATGACATAATCTCCTATGCCATAAGGAGGCGGATGCTCCATCCCTAACAGTATTAGCCTGAGTAGCTTCAGGCCTTCCTTCCATATAATATAAGCCAATATCCCTCCAACCTCTAGCTATTACAAGTGATCCTTTAATCAGCTTCAAAGAATCTTTACCAAAGATACTGAGGTATCCCTCATCACCTAGCTTTTCAACTGAAACTAGGTTGAAACAGATGTCGGGTACGTGCTGTGTACATCTTGTAGAATCAACAAACCTCCTATGCTGGTCTTCAGGTGCTTGTCTCCCCTTCCGATGACTTTAGATGTGTCACCGTTGTCCATTATAAGAAATCCACAGTCTTGAGTCGCATAAGTGGCAAACAACTCCTTATTATGGGAAACATGTGCAGAAGCATCTGAGTCCACAATCTAGCTTCGGTCATCGCATGAAAGTACAGCTGTGACGTCATCTCCAACAATGATGACATCATCCTCCACTGTAGATACAGTAGCTGTAGTGTGAATCTACTTCTTATCATCAGTAGCCGCTCCTTTCTTCCTTTCATAATTTTTCAAAGAATAACAGAACTTCTGAATATGCCCCTTCTTATAACAATAGTGACACTCTACGTTTTGATAATGTGACTTGAATTTCCCCTACTTTTGCTCCTCTCGCTCTTCCTTCCTCTACTCTTGCTCCTGCCTATCACCCTGGGCTCGGTGTATAGGACATCAACTCGTGAAGAAGAGCCTGAATGTCCTTGTGATTTTCTTCGCAGCTCCTCGTTCTGGATGCCACTTTTGGCAATTTCCATAGTAATGATGCCATCGGGAGAGGAGTTGATTAGAGAAACTCTGACCATCTCCCAAGAGTCTGGAAGAGACTTCAACAACCATAATGAGTTGACCTCATTCTCGAAGGTCATCTTCATAGCAGTGAGGCTGTCAATAATATCCTGAAACTCATTAAAATGATCCAAGATGGGAGATCCTTCTCTATATCGGAACTCCCCCAGCTTCTTTAGCAAATACAGTTTGTTGATGTCAGTACTTTTAGCATACAACGTATCCAGAGTCTTCTAGAGAATTTTTGCGTCAGCAATACTCACGACTAGGGCTGAGCATATTATTCGAAACTCGAAAATCGCTCGAAAATCGTTCGAAAATTGAGCCGAATCGGAATCGGTTAAAATTGATTCGACTCAATTTGAGTCGATTCAATTTGACTCGAACCTAATTTCGAGTCGATTTCGAGTCAGCCCTGAATCGCTCGAAATATGATTTGAATCAACTCGAATTAATTAAAAAAATTATGTATTTATTAATATATTCTTATTTTAAGATTAAAAATAACAAAATTTAAACCTAAATAAAAAGAATGAAGCTTTAAGTGTTTCATTTGCTAAATTTATAGGTTGCCCAATTTTATTTTGAGCAAACTAGGAATAAAACGAAAAATTGCTAAATTTTGAGCCGACTCGATTCGATTTTGAGCCGACTCGATTCGATTTCGAGCCGACTCGGAATCGAGCCATTTCGAGTCGAGCCGACTGGACTCGAAATCAATTTCGATTTCGAGTCGATTTCGAGCCGAGCTAAAATCGCTCGAATTCGACTCGATATCAGCCCTACTCACGACGTGATTATAGACGTTCAGCTCCACAAACCGTCTGATGAATCTGCATAACTTCTAGTGCTCCACCTTCCACTTATTTGGATTTATGTCTTTGGGCATCTCCTTAAAGACAGGAGCATGCCAACCCTTGACGTAGATGAGATCATCCATCAGTAAGTGCCACTAATGGTAGTTCACGCCATTTAGTTTCACCATTTGCTTGAAGCCCGAACCTGAAGTAGACTCCATCCTGCTCTTTCACTGGTCGGACTGATCTCAGATCTCTGAGCCGACTATTTCAAAGAAAGCAATCAAAGATGATAGGGAGCTGACCGATGATCGTCACCTACCACACCCGATCACTAACCCGAAATATCCTATCGGCTCGTCTCGAATTTCAGACAGGTCAGCCCGATAACTGCTCTGATAATCAACCTCCCTCTGATACAACTTATTGGGTTTGAGAGTGCGCAAACCCGACCAGAGCACCTGCAAATTAATTTAGCGCGAGCATCTGCGCGATCGTTTTAGCGGATACATATATAAAAATGAAATAGAGATAACATACAAGAATTTTTAACATGGAAACCCAGTTGGGTGAAAATCACGGGACGATCAGAGTCCAATCCGGAATGTCTCCACTAGAACATGTATAAAAACACGCAAAAAATTTGCTGGCTTTCCCTCCTCGATTCACAAAAGATTTACACCACATCGCTACACAAATGATATATAATAGAATACAAAATACCAAATAGGAGCAAATGACGGATTTAGGATATCCTCTCCGGTGAGCTTCCTTGATTTGTTCAGCGAGACCACGCCAACGTTGTAGAACGACGTCCGAACTTCTAAATCAACGGCAGTGGCAGCGGCCTCCCAACAATAGCGGCGTTTGCAGAGTTTAGGGTTTAGGGTTTTTTAGGGTTTAGGGCGGCGACGGTGGCGTTTCAACAACGCGGCGGCGGCGTTTCAACAATGCGGCGATAGTGGCGGCGGTGATGGCGTTTCAACAACGCGGTGGCGGCGGCTTTTCAACAATGCGGTGGCGGCGGCGTTTCAACAACGCGGTGGCGGCGGCATTTCACAACGCGGTGGCGGCGGCATTTCAATAATGCGGTGGCGGCGACGTTTCAACAACGCGGCGGCGGCAACGGCTATGGCAGGGCTGTAACCACCTTCTCTGGAGTTTCTTTCTTTTTCTCCGGTACTTTCTACAGAGTGTGGATGCTAGTTGCCTTGATCATGCCAATCTATATATATAATAAAGTAAAACCATCATGCAACCTTCACAGAAATACACTCTTTTTCTCTCTCTCTTTTCTTTTTCAAACATAACGTGGGCTGCCTGAGATATTTTAAAATGAATCTCTCTTTCTCTCTCTCTTTTTCTTTATTTTTGACTTAAAGTTAAAGATAAGAAAGATATATTATTATATATATATCATATAATAATATATATGAGAATACCAAGAATTTTATGATCTCGTGAAAAGAAATCTTAGATAAGATTTCGTAATCATTAAATTAATAAGCTCGCGACGAGCGAGCTTGACTATGATAGGATCTCTCTCTATCTTACATGTCAGATCTTAAGCGAGGATGAAAGATGTAGCCGTCAAGATTGACTTACGAGTATTTATGCGAGTCACGAGGAGAGAAACTTATCACGAACTCGATACACGAATCCTGTGATTTTCTCGGTATCGGATGTGAACCATGTTAGAGCGTGCTCGAAGCATCCGTGTGACCGTCAAGTTTGGAATGATCTACTTGTTGCCCCTAGCATGAGTATTTATAGGCAAACTCTAAATACCCGACTATGGGTTATTGAATTCCTATCGGATCCTAACTGCAACCCACTAAGCACCCGTCACACCTATTTCAATATACCTCAACAATCTCCTCATATATTATAAATATGTGTTAGCATAGTACATATTACTTAAACAAGAGTTAATAACGACCAAAAAATGAGTTTTTCAGAAAACATAAATATGAGTTTTAGAATATAGAATATCTAAACTCAAACAGATAGTCCCAAACATAGCAATAGGAATTCTGAAAGAAAAACTCAAACTGAAAAATTGATCTACGCAAACAGCAGATCATCTTCATTCGGGTCGAAATCAACTTTCTCACCTCTAATCTCCATTTGATCTGCAAGCACACATCATAGGAATGTCATGAGACAAATCTCTATGAATTCTAACATTTGTTAATCAAAATTAAAGTTATTTGTTCTAGCAGTAAAAGAACGTAATACTTTAAACAGAAATAAAGAATCACATATCAACATCTCTGTCTAATTTACATAAAATTAGAAAATTGATTTCGTAGTATCAAACCACGTTCCATCGATTATTAAGATTATTATTGACTATTTCACAATTGTGTTATATCATCAAGTTTGGAATGATACAACAAGTTGTGATCATCATATCATCAAGTTTGGAATGATATAATTAATAATCATAACATCAGAACTCATATCAGCAACTTCAGTATTCTTTTTTGGAATGATACCCAATTCAGCCTTTGAATAAAATAATTGCGTAAGTCATCAAGTTTGAAATGACTGAAAAATAATCATCTCTAGCTTTCATCAGATAGCATCTGAAATACTTCAATGTACTCAACTCTAGATGCTTGAATGTAGGCAGACTACGGTTCTAAAATTTAAAATGTAAGCAAGGTATTAAGTCATACTAAATGGACTTTAATCTCATCTCCCCTGATGTTTTAGGCCCCATTTGTTTGAGCTTATTGGCTCCGGTCCGTTTGGGCTAAACGGCGGTTCAGGAAGCCGGCCGTTTGTTTTTCCGTCCCGTTTCAACCCGCTCGCCGTTTCTCCAAAGCCTCGAAACATCGCTGTTCGAAACCTAAGGGCAAGCTTCCGTTTTATCGCGTTTTCCGCTTCGCGAAACGAAACAAAGGAGAAGGCGGCGATCCACGACCTCGGGCCGTCATCATCAATGACTTCCGGCGTCGTATTCCTTCTGTCCTGGTTCCCGCGACTCGGCGGCGATCTCTAGCATCATTAGCAACTCCTGCGGCGGCGATCTTTTCATCAACGGCCTCATCACACAGCGAGGCCGGCGGCGTCGGCCTCTAGCCACAGCGGCGTCGATCTCTAGCCATCGGCCTCTAATCTATCTTTCCCGGGTAGCAGCTCTTCACAGGCCATCCTTATCGGTGCAAGCAGTGCAATCTTGTGCCGACAGCTTCTTCCTAGCTACCTTTCTCGCACAATCTCACAATTAGGGGTAATCTCTTCAACGATTTTTGCTATCTGTTTGTGTTCAATTGATCTGTTGTGTTAGGTATTGCTTCATTTCTCTTCACCGATTTTTGTATTGGCTGTGTGTGTGTGTTCAGCAAGTGATTGATGTGTGTGTTTGTTATGTGTGCGTGCTATGTGTGTGTGCTATGTGTCCAGTGCTAAGTGCAAGCAAGTGATTGCTATGTGTGTGTGCTATGTGTCCAGTGTAAGCTGCAAGCAAGTGATTTCTCTTCACCGATTTTTGTATTGGCTGTGTGTGTGTGTTCAGCAAGTGATTGCTGTGTGTGTGTTCAGCAAGTGATTGCAAGTGAGTGCTGTGTGTGTGTGTTATGTGTGTGCTCTATGTGTGTGTGCTATGTGTCCAGTGCAAGCTGCAAGCAAGTGATTGCTACGTGTGTGAGATATGTGTGTGTGCTATGTGTCCAGTGCAAGCTGCAAGCAAGTGTCCAGTGCAATGTGTGTGTGCAATGTGTGTGTGCTATGTGTGTGTGCTCTATGTGTGTGTTCTATGTGTCCAGTGCAAGCTGCAAGCAAGTGATTGCAGAATGTGGGTTAATGTGCAGTGTTATGTGTGTGTGCCGTGCTATGTGTCCAGTGCAAGCAAGTGAGTGTTGTGTGTGTGTGCTATGTGTGCGCTCTATGTGTGTGTGCTATGTGTCCAGTGCAAGCTGCAAGCAAGTGTCCAGTGCAATGTGTGTGAGATATGTGTGTGTGCTATGTGTCCAGTGCAAGCTGCAAGCAAGTGTCCAGTGCAATGTGTGTGTGCAATGTGTGTGTGCTTGCCGTGCTATGTGTCCAGTGCAAGCAAGTGAGTGCTGTGTGTGTGTGCTATGTGTGTGCTCTATGTGTGTGTGCTATGTGTCCAGTGCAAGCTGCAAGCAAGTGTCCAGTGCAATATGTGTGAGATATGTGTGTGTGCTATGTGTCCAGTGCAAGCTGCAAGCAAGTGTCCAGTGCAATGTGTGTGTGCAATGTGTGTGTGCTTGCCGTGCTATGTGTCCAGTGCAAGCAAGTGAGTGCTGTGTGTGTGTGTTATGTGTGTGCTCTATGTGTGTGTGCTATGTGTCCAGTGCAAGCTGCAAGCAAGTGTCCAGCTACGTGTGTGAGATATGTGTGTGTGCTATGTGTCCAGTGCAAGCTGCAAGCAAGTGTCCAGTGCAATGTGTGTGTGCAATGTGTGTGTGCTTGCTGTGCTATGTGTCCAGTGCAAGCAAGTGAGTGCTGTGTGTGTGTGTGTTATGTGTGTGCTCTATGTGTGTGTGCTATGTGTCCAGTGCAAGCTGCAAGCAAGTGTCCAGCTACGTGTGTGAGATATGTGTGTGTGCTATGTGTCCAGTGCAAGCTGCAAGCAAGTGTCCAGTGCAATGTGTGTGTGCAATGTCTGTGTGCTTGCCGTGCTATGTGTCTAGTGCAAGCAAGTGAGTGCTGTGTGTGTGTGTTATGTGTGTGCTCTATGCGTGTGTGCTATGTGTCCAGCTACGTGTGTGAGATATGTGTGTGTGCTATGTGTCCAGTGTAAGCTGTAAGCAAGTGTCCAGTGCAATGTGTGTGTGCAATGTGTGTGTGCTATGTGTCCAGTGCTAAGTGCAAGCAAGTGATTGCTGTGCAAGCAAGTGATTGCTATGTGTCCAGTGCAATGTGTGTGTGTTATGTGTGTGTGCTATGTGTCCAGTGCTAAGTACAAGCAAGTGATTGCTGTGCAAGCAAGTGATTGCTATGTGTCCAGTGCTAAGTGCAAGCAAGTGATGTTTTTTGTGTGTTAAATGTGCAGTGTTATGTGTGTGTGCAGTTACTAATTTCTGTAGATTTTAATATAGGTTTATGGGTAAACATAAAGATGGTGGTGTAAGTGCGAATTGGGAGGCCAATGATGTTTTAATTTTCTGTGATCTGTGTTTGAAAGAAATCGAGTTGGGTAATCGTCCAACGACACACTTTAGTAGGGATGGTTGGAATAACCTGACAACACATTTTCACGCTCGCACGGGGAAGGCGTATGATCGAACACAAATGAAGAACAAGTGGGATCAGCTTAAAAAAGATTGGAAATTATGGAGGGACCTAAAGGGTCGTGAAACGGGGTTGGGGTGGGATCCTATTCGCAAAACAATTCTTGCTTCTGAAGATTGGTGGAAAGACCGACTCAAGGTATGGACAATAGAGCCTTAGATTTTTATTATTTGTGTTATGTGGCTTATGTCTAACATGTTGAATGTTTCATTTCAGGTATTCCCGAGTGCAAGAAAATTCCAATTTGCTGGAATATCACCAGAGTTGGAGGAGAAGCTGCATATGATGTTTTGCCAGGTCGTTGCAAATGGAGATCTTGCATGGGCTCCAAATTCAAGAATCTTTGAGCATGAGTCAGTCGCCGAACATGATGGGTCTCCCGAACATGCCACTCAGGGCAGCGACGACATCGAGGATACGGCAGCTAAACTGAAAAGGGCAGCTAAGGGTAAAAGTACAAAGATTGCTGCAAAGAAGTCAAGGAGTTCAGCATTGGATGAGTTAGTGGAGACATCGCGCATTATTGGCCGTTGCATGCAGGAGCCGCCTCGCATACAGATCTCGTCATCCCTATACACCATTCCTGAGGCTATTTCAGAGCTAGAAACCATGCCAGAGGTTATGGCTGAATCAAATATGGACTTCTATCACTACTGCATCGTCTTTCTGAGACAGAAACAGAATCGAGAAAGTTTTATGAGCATGCGGCAAGATCGACGTCTCACTTGGCTGCAGGATTATTATCACAAAAAACTGGAGTAGTTGCCCCTTTTTCTATCATGTGATCAGCTTGTGTGTGTTTTTCATTTGATGTTATGCTGGATTAGTTTGCTTTGATGCACTTCACTTTTTGCTGGACATTTACTACTATATGTTGCTTAGCTTTGCATTATTGTTTGTTGTGATAAGATTTACTTATTATGTGATGCCAGTGCTTTATTTGTGTGTCTTCAGATGTGCTTTAAATTATTGTTGTTTTCTTTAACACAGATTGACAATGCTTAGCCCGGATCAAACTCATAGTTCGGACGAGGAGACTAGGCAGCATGTTGCTAATTGCTTTTATCATAATACAGCAATTGGGGGACAACAGTTGGTACTAGCTATTTCACAGCAGTTACCATTGGGAGGTGGAACCTCGAACACACCTTGTATGACATCAAGCCAAACCGGTGCTAGATGGATTGGTGAACTTTTGGAAGGACACCCTCACAGATTTTTCAGTGCCTTTAGAATGTCGAAGGTAATATTTATTGATCTACTGGCTCTCCTCACACAGCAATATGGATTGCTTGGATCCAGGAGGACTCTCCCACGCGAAGTACTTGCAATTACTTTGCAGATTTTAGGCCACAATTTATCAATGCAAATTGCAAGCGAACGTTTTCAACACTCTACGGAAACAATACATAAATTTTTTACAAGGGGTATAAATGCAATTAAGCTACTATCTGCTGATGTCATTCGTCCTGTAGATCCACAGTTTAGTGATATTCCCCCACAAATTTTAAATGACACTCGATACATGCCATTTTTTAAAGACTGCATAGGAGCAATTGATGGAACACATGTGGGCGCTCGAGTACCTGCTGATCGACAAGTTTCTTACATTGGTCGACATGGCACAACGACGCAGAATGTCATGGCTGTTTGTGATTTCAACATGTGTTACACTTTCGCATTAGCAGGTTGGGAGGGTTCTACTCATGATAGCCGTATATTTCAGCGTGCTCTTATGAACCGCAGTTATAATTTCCCATACCCACCCCCTGGTGAGTCTTTTGTATCTTGAATCTCTTTTTTATAACAAATATTGAAAAATATTTTAGTAACACTTCGCCTGATACATATAAATTTGCAGGCAAATATTACGTAGTGGATGCCGGTTATCCACTACAGCGCGGTTTTCTAAAACCATATTCAGGCACACGCTATCATTTACCAGATTTTAGAAGGGGCAATAGACCCATACAAGGGCGCCATGAAATATTCAACCAGGCTCACTCATCGTTGCGAAGTGTTATAGAACGTTCATTCGGCGTGTGGAAAAAAAATGGAAGATACTACGGGATATGCCGCCATACAGTTTGTCCAAGCAACGAGACATTGTGATTGCAACAATGACACTGCATAACTACATTCGCAGACATCCATCCCGTTCAGACATTCATTTTCGTGCTTGTGATGTAGACGAACAGTTCATTTATCCAGCGGGTATTCAGAACAGAACTGGCCATGTGGGCTCAATTAGTGGAGACGAGGTGAGAGGGATTCGGGTAGGAGTGGAAGAGATGGTGGCATTGCGTGACTCAATTGCCGAACAACTCTACCGAGCTTGAACGCATTTTCATATTTTTAAAAGGTTTACATGTACTGTGAAATATCTATCTATGTTTGAGCTGGGGCTTACGATAACGGCCATCGCCGGTGTTTAATAAAAAAATTGGTTTGTTTATTTCATTTAATAATTAAGAAGAAAAAAATTCTACCGCGAATCTCCATTTCCAAACACAGTATTACCAAACAGTTCTCAGTTTCGAACAGCTCTGCAAACGCAGACAAGCCAAATAGAACTCCATTTACAACATCCAATTTCCAACAGCTCCCATTACAAACCTACCTTTACAATAGCTCCTTTTACAAACGCCACCGCTAAACCAAATGAACCCTTAGTTGTTATAACCTTACATAAGCCCTTGGTAAGGACATCTGCTACATTATCTTTGGATCTCACGTACAAAAGGGAGATTATCCTCTGACTGGTGAGATAGGTCAACCGGATCTGTTTCATCCTTAGTTGTCTTCGCTTTCCATTGAACAACGTAATTGTAGCAATGGTCTTTGTGGCTTGATTGACACAATATAACGAAATAGAGTTCATTTTCAGACTCGTCATTGGAATGTCCATTATTAGATCTCTTAACCACTTTGCTTCTTCTCCAGCTGAAGTGAGAGCATAGAGTTCCGATTCCATAGAGGATAGTGCAATGTATGTCTGCCTCTTTGACTTCCAAGCTACTGCTGCTCCTCCTAGTATAAACACAAAGCCACTAGTGGATCTACTATCAACAATTTCTAAGCACTAGGAGGCATCAGAATACCCCTCAAGCACAGGAGGATGTCCACTCTAACATAAAACACACTTCTCAGTGTTCTTTAAGTATCACATTAGCCTGTCTAAGACATCCCAGTAGTCCTTCCTATGATTACTCATAAATCTACTTAACATGCCGACCGTAAAGGCTATGTCAGGTCTAGTGCAGGTTGTAGCATACATGAGACTTCCTATGACTTTGGAGTAATCCAATTGTCTAATAGGTTAACCTTCATTCAGTTTCAGTCTATTGTTGTAGTCGTATGAAGTCTCAGCCTTTTTGCTACTAACGTAACCCCACTTTTCTAGTAGATTTCTAACATAGTGACTATGACTTAAATTAATACCCTTTTCAGTGAAGTTCACTACCATATCTAGGATGGTCTTCACCACTCCCAAGTCTGTCATGCTAAATTTAACCATCATGACAACTTTCACGTCTTCAACCTCAGACTGATCAGTGCCCAGAATTAGCATGTCATCAACATACAAGCAAATACTTGCGACTTTATCTGAACTTGTTCTTACATACAGACATTTATCTGATAGACTAGACTTGAAGCCCAAGTCTTTAACATAAGTGTCAAATTTTTCGTGCCACAATTTGGGTGCTTGCTTCAATCCGTAGAGTGACTTAATCAACTTACATACCTTATTTTCTAGACCTTCTACGACAAACCCTTCAGGTTGGTGCATATAGATCTCCTCAATCAGATCTAAATTTAAAAATGCAGTCTTGATATCTATCTGATGAATAACAAAATGCTCAATAGATGTTTAAGCGAGAAGTATTCTAATTGTCGCAATGTGACAAACATGCGAGTATATATCAAAGTAGTCTATACCACTCACTTGAGTGTAGCGCTTGGCAACTAGACGTGCTTTGAATTCAGCGATACTCCCATCAGGATTAAGCTTCTTCTTCAGAACCCACTTACTTCCAATGGTTCTATCCCTTTTGGGCAAGTCAACCAAACTCCAAGTGTGGTTTTGTAATAGAGAATTCATCTCATCATCTATGAATTTTTTTCCATAACAGAGAATCCGTAGATCGCATCGCCTCCTTATAGGTCGATGGATCAGCTTCAACTTGGAAAGTCACAAAGTCTGTACCGAAGCTTTTAGACACTCGTTCTCTATTAGATAACCTTTTATATGTTAAACTACTCGTGTCTATAGACTCAGTGTCAGTGTTCCTTATTTCTGGCTCAACAATAGGCTCAGTAGTAGTAGCTGGCAGACCTGGAAGCGTAAGGTTTTTATCCTTAAGGATCTTATTCTCAAATAAAATCGCATCTTTAGATTTTATTACAGTATTAGTCGAGAGATCTAGAAATCTGTCTGCAGCACTATCCTCTGCACATCCTAAATAGACGCAAGTGTTCGTCCTATGTCCAATATTAGCTCTTCTAGAGTCTGGTATCATAACATAAGTGATACAAATCTAGTTTTAAGATTATCAAATCTAGGAGGTCTTTTAAAACAAAGCTCATATGGTGTTTTAGTCAACTTTGCATGAGGTACTTTATTAAGAATGTGATTTGACGTGAGGACGGCTTCACCCTAGTATGTCGCAGACATACCAGCAGTCAACAACATGGAATTCAACATCTCTGTTAAAGTCCTATTTTTCCGCTTAGCGACACCGTTGGATTGTGGTGAGTACGGGGCAGTGGTTTCAAGAATTATGCCATTACTGGCAAGAAAATCTCTGAACTCCCCCGAGACGTATTCGCCTCCTCTATCACTCCTTAGCCTTTTAATTTTCATGTCTAGTTGATTTTCAACCCTATTTTTGAAAATACAAATTTTTTTAAAGGTTTCATCTTGAATTTATGTAGGTAAATGTGACTAAAACTAGTATAATCGTTGATAAAAATTATCAGATACTTCCGACCTCCTCGGGTGACAAAACTTTTATAGTCACAAATATCAGAATGTATTAACTCTAACAATTGTGTGCTCCTAGAAACTTGACCAAAAGGTGTTCTAGTGATCTTTGTCTGAACACAAATTTCACATTTGTCTTACTTAATGGTTGTGTCTAAGGGAATGTTGTGAGTTTTAGCTAGCAGTAGTAGTTTTCTATAGTTCACGTGTCCTAGTCTTGCATGTAAAGTCTTAGGATCTATCAAATTTGAACTAATCCTGATTGACTACCTCGTTTGCTAGACTCAGCCTATACATCTCATTGACAACATAAGAACAACCAAAATAATGCGAGTGAACCATAAGGGTTACTCGGTCACCACTAATGTTAAACGACATACCCGCATCGCATAATAGATTAATAAAAATTAAATTAGCAGTTAACGTGGGTATAAATTTAACACTTTAAAAATAAACGCGTACCTGAAGAGAGAGTCAGAGTAGCATTCCCCACTCTCAGCACATCAGCTACAGCGCCATTAGCAACAGTGCAGTCTCTTTAACTTCTTTGACATCCTCCAGAAGCGTAGAATTGTTGCAGATATGGCAGGTAGCACCTGAATCGAGCCACCACTCTGAACTGGCCTTCCCCTTTCCGACCATGGCAACAAAGTCGGTAGGCGCAGTTTGATAAACTATATTGGCTTTGTTATCAGTCCTGGGTGTGCTGGATTCGCCCATTTTGGGTTGCTTGCACTCGGAAGCGCAGTGACCCCACTTGTTACAGTTGTAGCACTTGTCTTTGAACTTTTTAATCTTTTTGCTGGTGACAGCAACTGTGGGTGCACTGATCGGTGGTCTGGTCTTTCCAGGCTTAGGCTTGCACTTAGGATACGTGAGCATGTTAGCAGCAGAGGTCTGCTTGCTAACCGTCTCTAAGGCGTGCCTAGTCCGGTTCTCATCCTCAATGTATATGAAGCGCTTGAGGTCTTTCAGGCTCACCTGCGTCTTCTTCCGATACATTTTAGTTTTAAAAGAATACCATGTCGAGGGTAATTTAAAAATTATCTCTCCTACAACAAACCCATCTGCCAGAGGGATGTTGTCACTATGCAGTTTATCCACGAGGGTCTCAAATTCTGTAACCTGAGGAAGTATCTCCCTGTCTTCAATGAAGGTAAATGTCATGAACTTGTCCACCAGGTGCATCTTGGACATTTTCTCTTCCTCTCTGAACTGCTCTTCGGGGCGTCCCAGATCTCCTTGGCAGTTTTCATCTTGTTGTACGTCTCTGCAAGTTTGTTTGAAAGGCAGTTGAGGAGGTAATCACGACAAAAATCCTCGTCGTTTATCCAGTTATCCTCGTCCTCTCCTCCTCTATAAGACTCAAAGTCGGACTGTATAGTATAGAAAATATTCAGATATTTCATGCCGAACTGGGTGTTCCGCTTCCAGACACTGTACTCAGAGTTGGAGAATTTCTCCAGCTTTATCATCGGAACGAGAGAATTTCCCTTCGACATCGCAAGATTTCTCTTTCCAAACAATAGAATTCCACTAGCAACCTAGATCACAAGCAGAAAAATTAGAAAAAGATCACCTGAGTCGCGGAGACGGTGAATCCTTCAGATTCAATCCATGAGAAAAAGATTTGTTCCTCTTATTCGGCTGAGCACAGTCGCCAAAGACTAGATATCAGTCAACAAACAACTGAAGTCGCACCAGAATTATTCCCGGTTCCAAATCTGAAGGGATCAAAACTGAATAACCTCCCTTGTGGTGGATGTCAAGCCTTCGTCCACTAAGATCCTTTTCCACTTCACGATCAAAAGAGAAAACAGGAATCCGATTCAATACAGCGACTGGAGGCAGCACACGGGATTAACAGTAGAGGAGGCAGCCACTCCTCCTAAGAACATCACAGATCTGATCGGCAGTAATGGTGAACGAAGACACATATCTGTGATTTGAAGACCTAGATCACGATCGGATAATTCCTTTTGTCGATCGACGTTAGGCAACCAAACCACAGAAACCGAGAGAAGTAGATGCCACGACAGGTTTCCTCTACACGATTTGCGGCGGATCTTAATTTACCGGCAGCAGATCAACGACCGGAAGGGGTCGGGCGGCGCACTCCAGTGATGAAGAACAAGAGCGGCGGGAGAGACGAATCACGATCGGCAGACGGTGTTTCCCGATCTGCAGCGGCGATGGCGATGTCACGATTTCGCACTGAAGAACCAGAGCAGCGATGCTAGAAATCCCGAGCGGGATTAACTCCTTCTGATCGGCAGCGTCGATCACAGTAGAACCCTGATCTCGCACAGGGAAGAAGATCTACTGTTTCCTCTTCGCGATCGGCGGGACTTCTTCACAAAACGAGGGCGGAGCAAGACGGAATCGGGAGAGAAAAACGCACGGGTGCGGTCGTTAGGTCACGGGAGTGAGGGGGCTAGGGCAAAACGAAAAGTTCTTCGAGAATATTAGAGCGTGCTCGAAGCATCCGCGTGACCATCAAGTTTGGAACGATCTACTCATTGCCCCTAGCATGGGTATTTATAGGCAAAAACTAAATACCCGACAATGGGTTATTGGATTCCTATCAGATCCTAACCGCAGTCCACTAAGCACCCGTCACACCAATTTCAATATACCTCAACAAACCACACCCAACAAAAACATTAAAGTTTGCCCATTTTTCATTTGAATAGCCTTCATTTGGAACCACCGTTTTCCAAACTTCGTTTTATGCATGATTCCAATAGTAGGAAGGGAACTCTATTCAAGAACGATATTTTATCTTCATCTCCGACCACTCCATCTCTAGCCTCCACCACCCACCCAAACAGGAGGCCTTTTGCAGCAACCGAACATTTATCATGTATTTCTTGACCTCGTTGAAGCAATCACACATCTGCTTCATCCCAGATCTTGTCTTCATGTACTCGAATCCTTTGAGTCATGTTTTCTCGTTTGTCATCATCGTGATCATCCTCGTCTACGCCTTCGAAGCTTCTCAACGAATCCTGCCAGCCTTCCTTCTATAATGAATCTTTCCATCTCCGCTGCCGCCTGGTTTTTTAGATAAGCCGTTATGCAAAGTGACAAGATGTAGGCTTCGTTTGGTGGGACTTATTTTCACCGGTCAAGCGGTTAAGGCCCGGTTCATGCGCGTTATGCAATCGGACCGAGTACCGCGGTAGCGCAACGGAATTATAATGAGCAAAAACAATCGCGCAAAATTAACACAGAACGAGATTTAAAAAGTACACAGACGACAACAGGAATTTACGTGGTTCGGAGAGGAGCTCCTACATCCACGGGGAGAGCGCGCCGACAAATATTCCACTATACTATGAGTTACAGGAGTTGTTACAATGATAGCAGTAAATAAAAGTAACAAAATAATTCACTTTAATCCTCTTTACTATTCACCCGCCTGTGAACCTTGAAGCCGCTTCCGCCGCAATAATAGGATCGAACCTGCCGCCGTCGGAGTGTCGCTCGACCTGAGCAACCGAATGCACGCACAGAACCTTAACCGAAACTACCTCCAGTCTGCCGCTGCTCCGCCTCTGCGTTCTTGCTGTCGCCGCTGCCGCTTCGCCTCTGTATTTCTCTCGCTTTGCTCTCGGACGGTGGTGAAGGAGGGAATACAGATAGTTTTTTTTAATTAAGCCATGGGATTGAGTCTCTTATATAGACTGAAGATTCCCCTCTTAATGAAGAAGGAGGAGCCATTAGAGGGGAGCCATTCATCATGCCAGGCCGAATATGGGAAAGATCCAGCCGACCATAAATGGCTCTTGCCAAAATTTGAGAAAACGGGATCCTCAGAGATAATGGGTTTCCTAATTAAGGATTAGCCTAGATTAGGAATAACCCCTCCCACAGATTGGTGACATGGCGCGATCATAACAGTCTGAATGAAACGAGGTGTCATAATCTAACAATCTCCACCTTGACGCCTCGAGTCATGAACGTAACTCCACCTACAGCTAGGATTTACCCTAAATGGCGACTATGAACCCCCTCTCCCTTGGGTCGCCCCAATTAACATGCACCAATATGAGCCAAGTCAAGGCAGTGCTTGAACTTGACTCCCATAACTGGTTTGGTCAGCATGTCCGCAATATTATCCTTCGTGGGCACCTTCAGTAACTGAATGTCTCCGCCAGCAATGAACTCCCTCAACTTGTGGTAGCACACATCAATATGTTTTGTCCTGGCGTGATAGACCGGGTCTTTGGCCAGACAAATCGCACTCTGACTGTCACAGTGCAGCTTCACCATCTCCTGAGAAATCCTGAGTTCTTTGGCGAGACCTTTGAGCCAGATAGCTTCCTTCGCAGCTTCCACTGCAGTAATGTACTCAGCCTCTATCGTAGATAAAGACACAATGTCCTGCAGAGTGACTTTCCAACTGATGGGGCCCTCACCACAAAGGAAGATATACCCGGAGGTAGATCTTCTTCGGTCGAGGTCGCCCGCATAGTCGGAATCAAAGTAGCCCTCTAGGATTTTAGAAACTCCGCTCTTCTTAAACAGCAAACCGACGTTTTTCGTTCCGTTCAGATATCTTAGAATCCACTTGACTGCTTCCCAGTGTTGTCGCCTCGAATTCCCCATATATCTGTTGACTACGCTCACAGCCTGAGCGATATCTGGTCGCATACAGATCATGACGTACATCAAGCATCCTACCGCACTGGCGTACGGCACCCCGAGCATCTTTTGTCGTTCTCCCTCTGTGTCTGGACACTGCTGTGACGATAATCTAAACTGTTGTCCGAGAGGGGTTGAAACGGGCTTAGATTCAGTCATATTGAACTTCTCCAAAACCTTTTGAGTGTACCCTATCTGAGAAAGCCAAAGCATGCCCCGCTTCCTATCTCGCTTGATTTCCATGCCAAGGATCTTCTGTGCTCGACCCAGATCTTTCATTTCAAACTCATCTTGTAGTTTCTGCTTCAAAGACTGGATCTCCTGAGCTGACTTGCATGCAATCAGCATGTCGTCGACATATAGCATCAGAATCAGAACGTCGTCGTTTGCCAGAAACTTGTAGTAGGCGCAGCTGTCGTACTGGCTCCTGCTGAATCCTTGTGAAACCATGAACATATCAAATCTCTTGTTCCACATTCTTGGAGCCTGCTTCAGACCATAGAGGGACCTTCTTAGTTTACACACCTTTTTATCGCCACCGGGTTGTACAAACCATTCAGGCTGCAAGATGTAGATCTCCTCTTCCAAGTTGCCGTGAAGAAACGTCGTTTTCACGTCAATTTGCTCTAGCTCCATGTCGTTCATTGCCACCATCGCAAGAAGCACCCGTATGGAGCAGTGTTTTACCACAGGTGAGAATATTTCATCAAAATCGACACCCTTCTTCTCCGCGAACCCCTGGCAACGAATCTGGCCTTGTATCTCCACTGGTCTTTGCCGGATGTAGATTCCTTATTCCTGAATATCCATTTGGAATTGATTGCCTTCGCCCCTTTAGGAAGACGAACCAAGTCCCAAGTCTGGTTTTTACGAAGGGACTCCACCTCTTCTTCCATAGCTGCTTTCCACTGAGAACTCTCTCTATAGCTTCTTTATAAGATCCAGGATCTGTGGAGATCACCTGGAAAGCGTACGCTACCGTGTCCTGTAGCCTGAGAGGCAGTCTGACCTCTCTCCTTGCCCTTTCTCTAGCAATAGAGTACGGCTCTGCTTCTGTAGGTTGCACAACATCAACATTTTCTGGGTCAGAGGAATCACCATGGTCGTCAGCTTGGTCGCTCCCTTCAAGTTCCACCTCTAGGGGTGTGACTGGAGTCTCCTCCACCTCTTTATACTGAGCCTTTGATTTCTTGAGCATAGAGGCCTCATCGAAGATCACATCGCGCCTGACCTCCACCTTCTTTGTGTCCGGGTACCACAGTTTGAACCCCTTCGTGTCGGTCTTTCGTCCCAGATAGATGCACCGTTTGGACTAAGCATCCAGCTTTGTCTTCTCAGAGTCCTGTACAAGGGTGTACACATGACAACCAAAGATGTGGATGTCAGAATAGTCAACCGGCCTGCTTAACCACACTTCCTATGGCGATTTCAGATTCAGTGACATCGATGGGGATCGATTCACTAGATAACATGTCGTATTAATGGCCTCGGCCCAGAAGGACCTTGGTAGGTCTGCAAATAACCGCATGCACCGAGCTCTCTCTAGCAACGTTCGGTTCATCCTTTCTACCACGCCATTCTGCTGAGGTGTACCAGGAATAGTAAGGTGTCGAGTGATGCCCTCCTGATTGCAGTATTCCTGGAACTCTGCTGAGGTGTACTCGCCACTGTTATCAGATCTCAGATATTTGACTCTTTTCCCAGCCTGCTTTTCCATTGTAGTCTTCCAGACTTTGAATTTCTCGAATACTTCGGACTTGTGCTTCAAAAAGTAGATCCAGACTTTTCTTGAAAAATCGTTGATGAAAGTCACGAAGTATCTGGCCCCGCCAAGAGACGGCTCTGGGGCAGGCTGTAACATCCCGACTTTTATTGGGCCACTAGAGCCCTAGTGGGCCCAATAAAAGTGACCCGAGCCTCTACCCGTGACCCGGTATGAGGCAACCCTAGGCAGGGTATCGAGCTAGAGAACTCCGAATTGAGTTCTATCAGTTCCTGTGGCCTCGTATAGTCAATATGAGCGCATCGGAACTCGTTTAGTGGGACCCCGAGATCATATAGCTGATGTGGCAATTCCTCGCAGAACGTCGCGAAGATGAGATTTTTGAATATTGACATAGAGAACTCTGATTTGGGTTCTGACAATTCCTATGACTTTGTTGATACGAATGCATCGGAACTTGTTGCGTCGCGATTCGAAGCCTAACGATGATTATGAGCGTTTTGACCATTTTAGCATGCTGGGACGCGCAAATTTCGGACTTTCGCCAAACGGACTCCGATTCAACCCCAGTCAGTGGCGTTGGACTTGTATGGTCAATACGAAGTCAACAGAAATCGTTCCGGTCAATTTCTACGATAATTGGTCAAGCCGTGGTCAAATCAAGCCTAGACGTGCACCGAAAAGCGTGCGCACACCAATTATGACACGACACCCGAACTTTGACTCGACCCCGACGACTTGGACCCACTTTGACTTTGACCAGCAAGGGGGACCCCCTAGGGTTGACTTTGGTCAAATTTGCCCCTAAAAACCATTTTTGGAAAAATTTCTTAAGAAGGTATACACCTACTCTCCAAAGAAGGATGACCCAACCCCCCCTCATTCCTTGGGCCCCCAAATCAATTAGAAAAGAAGAGGAATAGGCCCAAATGGAGGCCCACCAATATTTTCCTTCCACTCCCCTCTCCTTCTCTCTCTCTCTCTTCCAAACCTCCAAGCTAGACGGAGAGACTTGGTTGTACCCTCTCTAATAGATGGCTGACAGCAACCATTATAACACTAAATAGGAGAAGGGAGATCAATCAAAGAACTCCACCTCCCTCTCTCCCTCTCTTTCTATTGGCTAAGAACAAACTCCCCACATGATTAATAGCCTAGTCTAGGACCTTAGGTAGTACAACCAACCATTAGTAGGATGACATGTACCCCATACAGCTGGGGATTTAACCCTACAAGGGTTGGCCAAACTCACTCTCTTGATTTGCTTAACCAAGAATAAGAGTAAGGGCCCTCTCTCCTCACTCTATATAAGGACCCCTATCCCTCTGGATGAACTTGACCCACTTCCCAGCTCAAAACGAGCCACCACCATGCCTCTGCCGGATCTCCACCTCACCGGAAAATGAGACGCCGAGCTCCGCCACCTTCCACCACCTCTCATGGCAACTTCGCTGAGAGCTCCCAGAGACCCCCAAACAAGGTGGAAACCTTCCCATCTCCTTCCTCCCTATCTTCTGGAAGGGTTGCATGCGAGCTCCGGTGGCCGGAGCGCCGCCGCCGTCACCCTCCTCCCTTCCGTTCAAAAAAAAGGAGAGCTCCGGCGATGGCCGGCGGCGGCAGGCCGACGGACCACCTGATGAGTAGTTATTTATAAACATTTTGGTATACATTTTAGTTTAATTTCTTAATATAATTTGTAATATTTTATGTAAATTATTGAATAAATGATTTGTTTTTTTTATTCTCTAAATAAATATTTTTAGAAATTAAATAATATATTATAACAAATATACATTGTTTAGATATAAGTTAAATAAAATATATAATTGTTGTATTTATATAATATTTATATATAAAATAAAAATAAAATAGATTATAACTATTATATAGTAAAGTTATGATAATAATATAAATATTTATACTACTTTCATATAGTAGTATAATAATGATAATCATAGCGTATAATAATAATAGTATATATTTATTAATATATCATTATATGTATATATATAAAGTTAATATTAAACCTATATATTAAGTATATGAAATAAAGGTATATATAAAAATATATACTCTATAAAACTGTATCTATACATGTAAATAATAATAATAATAATAATAAAAAACTTAAAAACTATGAAAACATAATTTTATCATATGAATATATGTATTAGATTTGAATGTATATATAATATTGATATATGCTTGGAATTTTATAACAAAATATATATATAATAACAAAATATTTATATATGCTTGAAAAATTATATATATAATATATGCTTGAAAATATATATAATTTTATACTATTATTACTTATTCTATATGTATAAATCTTGAAATACATAATATATATATAATGTTTCTGTAATTGACAGAAAGATCAGTTGGCCTAGTGGAGTGGTGTTTAGTTATTCTCTCTGGTTGTTAGGGATCGAAACCAGGCCAGCGCAATTTTTGAATGGATTTATTCCAGCCCGACCCGCCAAAGCTGCCAGCTGCCCAACCCGCCAAAGCCGCAAGCTGCCCGACCCGCCAAAGCTGCCAGCTGCCCGACCCGCCAAAGCCGCCAGCTGCCCGACCCGCCAAAGCCGCCAGCTGCCTGACCCGCCAGCCCGCAACCCGACCCGTCATCCTTATCCAGCCAGCCAACTCAGCCGCCAAGTCATCTCCATCCTTATCCAAACAGCCACATGTCAAGATATCCAATAGCCAGTTGTCCCAAAAGCTAATTTTCAGCTTTTCCAAAAGCTGATTGGCAGCTTCTCCATAAGCTGTTTGGCAACTTTTCCAAAAGTGCTTTTCCATAAGCAATTTTTTTTTCTATAAATAGAGGGGCAGAGCTGAGTAGAATTATTCGAACTCCAGCAGCTTCCTTAAGAACTGTTAGGACTCCCCAGCTCTCTGACAAGGAACTGCTAGTAGCTTTCAAGTATTCTAAAGTTCTGTAAGTTGTAATTTTTTCAGCTTTATTTTCAGCTTTTTTAGAAAGTTGTAATAATTTCGGACTTTATAAAATAGACTCTTTCAATTTCAATTCTGAATGGGTTTATTCCAGCCCGACCCGCCAAAGCTGCCAGCTGCCCGACCCGCCAAAGCTGCCAGCTGCCCGACCCGCCAAAGCCGCCAGCTGCCCGACCCGCCAAAGCTGCCAGCTGCCCGACCCGCCAAAGCCGCCAGCTGCCTGACCCGCCAGCCCGCAACCCGCCAGCCCGCAACCCGACCCGTCATCCTTATCCAGCCAGCCAACTCAGCCGCCAAGTCATCTCCATCCTTATCCAAACTGCCACATGTAAAGCTATCCAATAGCCAGCTATCCCAAAAGCTGATTTTCAACTTTTCTAAAAGCTGTTTGGCAGCTTCTCCATAAGCTGTTTGGCAACTTTTCCAAAAGTGTTTTTCCAAAAACAATTTTTTTCTATAAATAGAGGGGCAGAGCTGAGTAGAATTATTCGAACTCCAGCAGCTTCCTTAAGAACTGTTAGGACTCCCCAGCTCTCTGACAAGGAACTGGTAGTAGCTTTCAAGTATTCTAAAATTCTGTAAGTTGTAATTTTTTCAGCTTTATTTTCAGCTTTTTTAGAAAGTTGTAATAATTTCAGACTTTATAAAATAGACTCTTTCAATTTCAATTCTGAGTACTTTATTGCTTTATTTTCCGTTTTACTTTTCCTTTTTTTTATACTATCCCGAATGAAAGGCGAAGCTCTGCTTATGTCCTGGATTAAGATAGTGTAAAACTGCTTTCAAAATTATTTTCAAAACCTTATTTCATACTATCCTGAATGAAGGGCGAGGCGAAAGCCTATGACCTGGATTAAGATAGTGCGGAAGCTCTGCAAAATTTTACTACCCTATCTCAAAAACAAAGGTGAAGCGAAAGCTTAAATCCTAGATTGAGATAGATAGGTAGATATTATTTTCTGTACTTTATACCGCCCCCATCCTGAGAAGAGGCTAAGAACCCTTAGCACTTGGTCAAGATGAGCTCTGGGCTGGATACTATTTTTCAACTATTTTAACTCAACTTTCTAGTTATTCTAACTAGGGTTTTCTGTTAATTGATCAAATACCAGGTGACGAGACACTACGTTTACGTTAACCCGTTTAAATGGAAGCCTTCCCGGTCGTACTTTCGAGTCAGTGATGCTACCAAAGGGACCCACTCGTGAAGTTAGATAATTAAGAAATAAAAGTTGTTCTTTAATAGGTGAATTAATATTCGCTCAAAGTAATTCTGAAATCGAGGACTACCTTCTAAGTCCCTATCTTAATAAAATCACGTATATATTTTTTTTCTTTAGTTTTTTTTATATAAACTCCACTCCATTCGTTCGATAAAATAATAGTCCGTTCTAAAAAGTAGAATAATTAACACCGATCCTAGGAAAAATACAACCTTGATATTTTCTACAAAATACTATACTCCTATGCGATAGGTACTCTTGCCTTAATCCACAGGATATAAGTAAGTAAACAAAGAGATAGACTTATATACGTAAAAGATTATATAAAACCAAATCTATCTTCTTTAAAACAAACTTTACTTATCAAGCTTTTTGGCGCCGTTGTCGGGGATTAGATTATTTGTGTTAATATTTGAAAATAAAAGAACGCTATTAATTTTATCTTTTCTTTTTCTTGTTATTTAAAACCTTAGTTTTATAAAAATAAAACAAACATAAAATTCCCTGAATTTAAAACTTTGTTTTTATAAAACCTAATTTTTTATTAACAAGTTTATTAACCACTAACGACTTCTAACAGAAAAACCTAACCTACTTTTTAACGTATTTTATATAAAACTTGAAAAAAAATAAAAAGTAGTTTATAATAAAAAACCTTCTTTTATTATAAAACTTCTTTTATAGAAAACTTGTTTTATATAAAAAAAAACCTGTTTTTAGTTATTTTACGTTTTAAGTCCTTTTGTGTATTTGTGTGTTTTTAACTTAGTGTTTTTTTTACTTAATTTTTTTTATTTTATACAAAAGCCTTTTTTTAGTGTATGACCCGCAGAACTCCATCTGATTTAACTCTTGAACTTGATCCTGAAATCGATCGCACCTTTCGCAGGCGCCTCCGATCTCTGAATCAAGAGCTCGTATTAAATCTGGAAGAATCCGTAGGCACCGCACACGTTCAAGAAATGGCAGCAGAGCAACAACAAATGCCAGAGGTGGTCCCCCAAAGGACCATGTCTTATTATGCACGACCTAATTTAGATGACACCGGGTCTAGTATCATTCGTCCACCAATTGCTAATAATAACTTCGAGATTAAATCGAGTATAATCCAAATGATTCAAAATTCCGTTCAATTCGATGGATTGCCCGACGAAGATCCAAATACGCACTTGTCAAATTTCTTAGAAATATGCGACACATTTAAGATAAATGGCGTCACTGATGATGCCATCTGTCTTCGTCTATTTCCTTTTTCGCTACGAACGAAAGCCAAACAATGGCTAGGTTCTCTCCCTAGAGGATCTATCACCACTTGGGCTGAAATGACCGAAAAATTCCTTACAAAGTATTTTCCACCTGCAAAAACCGCACGTTTGCGTGCGGATATTTCCTCCTTTGTAAAAGGCGAGTCTGAGTCTCTTTATGAGACTTGGGAATGTTTTAAGGAATATCTACGTCGGTGTCCACATCACGCACTGCCAACTTGGCTCCAGGTACAAATATTCTATAATGGTTTGAATATTCAAACCAGACAAGCCATTGATGTTGCCGCTGGGGGCACGCTCAATAACAAAACCCCCGAGGCCGCTCAAACCCTCTTTGAGGAAATGGCCATGAACGCGTTCCAGTGGAATGTGCCAAGGTCACGCCCTAAACAAGCTGGGATTTATGAGCTCGACACTTCTTCTACTTTAGCACTCCAAGTAGAAAATCTAACTAAACAATTGGCAGGAATATCTGCTTCCTCCGCCACTACTTGGAATCCGAATAATAATATAATTGAAGAAATCGATTATATGAGGAACTCTTATAGACCTTCCTGTAATCCTAATATTAACTTAAATAATAATTCTTATAATCCAGGATATAGGAACCATCCTAATTTTTCGTGGAGCAACCCCAATAATGCTCAACGCCCTCCGACTGCAAATCCAATTGGATTTACACCGCAACCCCCACAACCACAAACACCACCACCACCACCGAACCAATTTAGGCCAACCCCGATAGAAGACATATTCACAAAATATATCAGTATCAATGAGTCCAATATTCGGAACCTGACCGGATCAATTAAAAACTTAGAAACACAAATTGGACAAATATCAAAAATGCTATCGGAACGCCAACCTGGTAATTTGCCAGGAAATACGGAACCAAATCAGCGGGATACTGGCCATTCCAGTAACCCAAGTTGGCAAGCCGTCCAACTACGAAGTGGCAGGGAGCTACCATCACCCGTTAGGGTAGAAAAAGAAGCTAAGGTTAGCCTTCCTACACCACTTCCCGTTATGACTCTGCCTCCTCAACCCCCGCGAATTTCTTCCCCACATGTTGTTTTACCTTATCCATCTAAATTAAAAGATGAGCGAGAAGATGAACATTATAAAAATTTTCTAAAAATGCTAAAACAAATTCAAATCAATATACCTTTCTGTGAGGCAATTGCACAAATGCCTAAATACGCAAAATATTTAAAAGCGTTATTTTCAAATAAAATGAAACTCGAAGATATTTCGAGAGTTTTCCTTAACGCCGAATGTTCAGCCGTTTTATTACATAAATTACCCCCAAAATTAAACGATCCGGGACGATTTTCTATCCCGTGTCTCTTCGGTAATCTATTAATAAAAGATGCGTTAGCAGATTTAGGTGCTAGCATAAATTTAATGCCCTACTCGCTATTTCAGAAACTAGGATTAGGTAACCCCAGCACAACTAAAATGAGCATCCAATTAGCAGATCGTTCTATTAAATATCCAGTAGGGATAGTAGAGGATGTTCTGGTCAAAATAGACAAGTTTATCTTCCCGGTAGACTTTGTTATACTTGACATAGAGGAAGACGCCGATGTTCCCATAATTCTCGGTCGTCCATTTTTCGCAACCTCTCGCGTGATAATAGACGTAAGTAACGGTAGACTTCTCTTACGAGTAGGAGATGACGAGGTTACTATCGATATAGATCCCTCTATGAAAAATTCTTTAATAAATGACGATTCTTGCTATCTAGCGGAAGCCTCTTTTGAGGAAAATGGTTTTCCCTATTCTGATTTGCTTTCAATAACTGTAGAAGTATTGGACCTGGCAGACTTACCACTTTCACAAGAAATGCCTACCGATGACCATTTAGAACCTTTTATATCTTTAACTTCTACAACTCTAAAAACTCCAACTTCATATGAAAAACCACCAACCCTCGAGCTGAAAACACTTCCTGCACATTTAAAATACGTTTTCCTTGAAGCTGAATCTAAACTCCCTGTTATCATTTCTGCCGAATTAAATGATAAGAAAACGTATGAATTAATAGAAGTGTTAAAACAACATCGCCGTGCATTAGCATGGCAAATTTCTGATATCCAAGGACTCAACCCATCTTTTTATACGCATAAAATATTTTTGGAAGATAACCCTCGTAAATCTATCCAGCCCCAACGACGTTTAAATCCTAATATGAAGGATGTCGTAAAAGCTGAAGTAATGAAATTATTAGACGCAGGAATTATCTATCCAATCTCAGATAGCAAATGGGTTAGTCCCGTACAAGTCGTCCCTAAGAAGGGCGGTATAACGGTAGTACCAAATGCTAATAATGAACTAATTCCAACACGTACTATTACGGGTTGGAGGATTTGCATCGATTATCGAAAATTAAATGATGCCACCCGTAAAGATCACTTTCCACTACCGTTTATAGATCAAATATTAGAGCGACTCTCGGGTCACTCATATTATTATTTTCTCGATGGTTATTCAGGGTATTTACAAATTCCTATAGCCCCTGAAGATCAAGAGAAAACTACGTTCACTTGCCCCTTTGCTACTTTCGCCTATAGGCGAATGCCGTTTGGACTTTGTAATGCGCCAGCTACATTTCAAAGATGTATGCTAGCTATTTTCGGCAAGTTAGTAGAGGACGTTATGGAAGTATTTATGGATGATTTCTCTGTTTTTGGAGACTCATTCCATACGTGTTTAGACAACCTCGCTCGTGTTCTTCAACGCTGTGAAGACACGAATTTAGTGTTGAACTGGGAGAAATGCCACTTTATGGTCCGCGAAGGTCTAGTTCTCGGTCATAAAATTTCTTCCCAGGGAATCGAGGTAGATAAGGCCAAAATAGAAATAATTGAAAAACTTCCTCCTCCAACAAATATAAAATCTATTCGAAGTTTCTTAGGCCATGCAGGTTTCTATAGACGGTTCATTCAGAATTTCTCCAAAATAACAAAACCGTTAACCCATCTATTAGAAAAAGAAGCCCCATTTATATTCGATAATGAATGCTTAGTAGCATTCAATATTATTAAGGACAAACTTATCAACTCTCCTATTTTAGTAGCCCCAGACTGGTCCTTTCCTTTTGAGATCATGTGTGATGCGAGTGATTATGCGATAGGAGCTGTCTTAGGACAACGAGTAGACAAATATTTTCATCCTATTTATTATGCAAGTAAAACTCTCACATCCACACAAACCAATTACACGACCATGGAAAAGGAACTACTGGCAATTGTATTTGCATTTGATAAGTTTAGATCTTATATAACGCTATCGAAAGTTATAGTTTTTACGGATCATTCTGCTTTAAAATATTTACTAACAAAGGCAGACGCAAAACCCCGTTTATTACGTTGGATTCTCTTATTACAAGAATTTGATTTAGAGATTCGAGATAAGAAAGACGCGGAGAATTTGGCAGCCGATCATCTTTCTCGACTAGAGAATGCTGCAACAGATACACTCGTGGAAGCCGACATCGAAGATAAATTCCCTGAAGAAAGTCTCCTCGCCCTTGAAAAGGTAACAAACTCTTCTACTCCTTGGTTCGCAGACTTGGCTAACTATTTAGTAGCCTGAGTCCTTCCAAAAGCTTTTTCATTTCAAGAAAAGAAGAAATTCTTTTCTGACTTGAAAAACTACTTTTGGGAAGACCCGTATTTATTCCGAGTTTGTGCCGACCAAGTAATTCGAAGATGTATTTCGACCGAGGAAGGACTAAAAGTACTACGGCACTGCCACAAAGGACCAACCGGCGGACATTATCAATCCAACCGGACTGCACGTAAAGCCCTTGAAGCAGGATTCTTTTGGCCTACTTTATTCAAGGACGCTCAAAAATTGGTAAGCGTTTGCAACCGCTGCCAACGGTCAGGTAACATTTCCCGTCGGGACGAAATGCCCCAAAACTTTTACTTAGAATGTGAAATTTTTGATCTGTGGGGCATAGATTTTGTAGGCCCTTTACCTCCTTCTTTTAAAAATCGTTATATCTTAGTAGCGGTTGATTACGTCTCACAGTGGGCTGAAGCGCAAGCTTTGCCCACCGCTGACTCGAGAGTCGTCGTTAAATTTCTGAAAACCTTATTTTCACGTTTTGACACGCCTAGGGCTATAGTTAGCGACCGAGGTACTCATTTTTGTAACACCCAGATGGCTAAAGTGTTAGCCAAATATGGAGTTACTCATAAACTCGCTACCGCTTATCACCCCCAAACAAGCGGCCAAGTGGAGGTAGTCAATAGAGAACTAAAGCGCATATTAGAAAAAACTGTAGATACCAATCGAAAAGATTGGTCCCTCAAATTAGATGATGCACTTTGGGTCTACCGTACAACATTCAAAACTGCGATCGGTTGTACACCTTATCGTCTAGTATATGGAAAGGCATGTCACCTACCTGTAGAATTAGAACATCGCGCATACTGGGCGCTAAAATTTCTTAACTTAGATACAAACTTAGCCGCCGAACAACGTAAATTTTAACTCAATGAACTTGAGGAATGGCGTGCAAACGCCTATGAAAATAATAAATTTTATAAAGAGCGATCTAAGTTTTATCATGATAGGAAAATTAAATTTCCAAAATCTTTTTCACCAGGTGATCTTGTCCTACTATATAACTCACGCCTTAAATTATTTCCAGGAAAATTAAAATCCCGATGGACCGGACCCTATACTGTTAAACAAACCTGGTCATATGGGACCGTTCTTATTTCTCACCCTGAACTAGGAACTTTCAAAGTAAACGGGCACCGTTTAAAACTATATTTTACTGGGGACCCTTTTCAAAAAGAACCTGAAACCCTAACACTACTCCATAACCTCGAAATATAAATTCCCTTGTATATTTCCATCTTTTATGCTTTTGTATATTCTGTACATATTTTTCATTTCATACCTATTCCTAACATAAGTATGAGGGTGCTTTTAGCTGCAATATGTTTTTATCACTTTTATGTTATATTTTTCCTTTAAAATAAAAGCATTGTTTATTTTAGTACTCATCCAAAACAAGTCAAAATTTTCAAAAACCATACTATGTAAATATATTCCAAAAAAATTTGAGTTGATCAAAAATGCAAATTATTCAATTTTCAAATTTACTACTCCTTCTCATAACTAAATAGATATAAATATCCGGAATAAACTTGTAAACACTACCTTGTAAAATTTCATTACAAACGGAGTTAGTTTTTTAGCAAGCCTGCTTTCAATATCAAAAGAAATACATATATATATACAATAGAAGCAAACATATTATGTTCACCAAACAATTGTAGACTGTAATTATCATTACTTCAATCTTGTTACAATATAGAAAATATCAAGCTATTACCATTGCTCTCAAAATCTTTTATCAAAATTATTTTTACAACCCTACCTACTATTTCACTTGGCATGTTTCTTTACGCACGCAAGCATCTAGGAGTATGTGCTCCTAGAAAAGAAAAGATCTTATGTCCATGGGAATAAAATATTCCGTAAACATAGGCATCCAATAAATGTTAAAAGACCATATGAAATGGAGTATGTGCTCCTAAACATATGCATTGGATTAATTCAAAGTTCAATTCTGCACAATTTTTTTGCTATTGTGGAAAATATTTTCCTAAAATAGTTGTAACAATGCATGAATATGGACACAAACAAAGGTGAGAGGATAAAATTCATCACCTCGTACATTCAAAGCCTCTGTATGGGCAAAACCACCAAGTTATTATCCCCTAAAACCACCAAAATTGAATTAATTTTGCTTAAAATTTTGAGAGAGCATACTTAATAGGTTGTAATTTTTCAACATATCTCATGCAAGATATAGTAGTCATAAAGCCAATCTATCTTTGTTATATCTGATTTTAATATATGCTTACTATTTGTTTTCAAAAACTTTTATGGCTATAAATTCTAACTCTGGTATCAATGATATATATATACGATAACATTTAACTCTTTATTCACCGGATGTTTATACCTGTTTTATCTTGAAGAATTAAATTGATAGTAAATATCTGGAATAAAAAAAATTAAGTATGGGGGTATTTGATGAGTAGTTATTTATAAACATTTTGGTATACATTTTAGTTTAATTTCTTAATATAATTTGTAATATTTTATGTAAATTATTGAATAAATGGTTTGTTTTTTTTATTCTCTAAATAAATATTTTTAGAAATTAAATAATATATTATAACAAATATACGTTGTTTAGATATAAGTTAAATAAAATATATAATTATTGTATTTATATAATATTTATATATAAAATAAAAATAAAATAGATTATAACTATTATATAGTAAAGTTATGATAATAATATAAATATTTATACTACATTCATATAGTAGTATAATAATGATAATCATAGCGTATAATAATAGTATATATTTATTAATATATCATTATATGTATATATATAAAGTTAATATTAAACCTATATATTAAGTATATGAAATAAAGGTATATATAAAAATATATACTCTATAAAACTATATCTATACATGTAAATAATAATAATAATAATAATAATAATAACTTAAAAACTATGAAAACATAATATTGATATATGCTTGGAATTTTATAACAAAATATATATATAATAACAAAATATTTATATATAATATATGCTTGAAAAATTATATATATAATATATGTTTGAAAATATATATAATTTTATACAATTATTACTTATTCTATATGTATAAATCTTGAAATACATAATATATATATAATGTTTCTGTATTTGACAGAAAGATCAGTTGGCCTAGTGGAGTGGTGTCTAGTTATTCTCTCTGGTTGCTAGGGATTGAAATCAGGCCAGCGCAATTTTTGATTGGATTTATTCCAGCCCGACCCGCCAAAGCTGCCAGCTGCCCGACCCGCCAAAGCCGCCAGTTGCCCGACCCGCCAAAGCCGCCAGCTGCCTGACCCGCCAGCCCGCAACCCGTTAGCCCGCAACCCGACCCGTCATCCTTATCCAGCCAGCCAACTCAGCCGCCAAGTCATCTCCATCCTTATCCAAACTGCCACATGTCAAGCTATCCAATAGCCAGCTGTCCCAAAAGCTGATTTTCAGCTTTTCCAAAAGCTGTTTGGCAGCTTCTCCATAACCTGTTTGGCAACTTTTCCAAAAGTGCTTTTCCAAAAGCAATTTTTTTCTATAAATAGAGGGGCAGAGCTAAGTAGAATTATTCGAACTCCAGAAGCTTCCTTAAGAACTGTTAGGACTCCCCAGCTCTCTGACAAGGAACTGGTAGTAACTTTCATGTATTCTAAAGTTCTGTAAGTTGTAATTTTTTCAGCTTTATTTTCAGCTTTTTTAGAAAGTTGTAATAATTTCAGACTTTATAAAATAGACTCTTTCAATTTCAATTCTGAGTACTTTACTGCTTTATTTTCCGTTTTACTTTTCCTTTTTTTTTATACTATCCCGAATGAAAGGCGAAGCTCTGCTTATGTCCTGGATTAAGATAGTGTAAAACTGCTTTCAAAATTATTTTCAAAACCTTATTTCATACTATCCTGAATGAAGGGCGAGGCGAAAGCCTATGACCTGGATTAAGATAGTGCGGAAGCTCTGCAAAATTTTACTACCCTATCTCAAAAACAAAGGTGAAGCGAAAGCTTAAATCCTGGATTGAGATAGATAGGTAGATATTAATTTCTGTACTTTATTCCGCCCCCATCCTGAGAAGAGGCTAAGAACCCTTAGCACTTGGTCAAGATGAGCTCTGGGCTGGATACTATTTTTCAACTATTTTAACTCAACTTTCTAGTTATTCTAACTAGGGTTTTCTGTTAATTGATCATATACCAGGTGACGAGACACTACGTTTACGTTAACCTGTTTAAATGGAAGCCTTCCCGGTCGTACTTTCGAGTCAGTGATGCTACCAAAGGGACCCTCTCGTGAAGTTAGATAATTAAGAAATAAAAGTTGTTCTTTAATAGGTGAATTAATATTCGCTCAAAGTAATTCTGAAATCGAGGACTACCTTCTAAGTCCCTATCTTAATAAAATCACATATATATTTTTTTTCTTTAGTTTTTTTTATATAAACTCCACTCCATTCGTTCGATAAAATAATAGTCCGTTCTAAAAAGTAGAATAATTAACACCGATCCTAGGAAAAATACAACCTTGATATTTTCTACAAAATACTATACTCCTATGCGATAGGTACTCTTGCCTTAATCCACAGGATATAAGTAAGTAAACAAAGAGATAGACTTATATACGTAAAAGATTATATAAAACCAAATTTATCTTCTTTAAAACAAACTTTACTTATCACCACCACTGGATGGAGCGCCCGCCGCCAGAGAGTTGGTCGGGGACGGAGTCACGGCCGGCCGGCGGCAGGGAAGGCCCGCAAGGGCACGGTTTTGATACAGGCAGTGACTCCTCTGCTTTTGTTATAATAAATGTTTATAAAATTTTATAAATTTAATAATTTTATAATTTTATAATTAATAAGAAAGGGACTTGATTTCTGAAGCTAAACTAGAGCCCTGATGGAAAAGGTTTGAATATAAAAGTTGTTCCCCTTAATGAGGGAAATCTCCACAAAAATTTTGAGAATTTTTGGAGTTGATTTTGTATTTTAAAAAGCCTAAATAAATTTTATTTGGCCAAATTAAATGTCCAAAATTGCCCGAAGAATTTTGGAAAACTTACTAGGCTCATTTTAGGTCCTCTTAAAGGTTATATCAAAATTTGGGATCATGGTGAGAAGATTTGATATTTTTCCAAAATTATGGAATCCTAGGGTCGCGCTCGGAATTTTATTACGCTCATTTTCCTCGAAGGTGAAAAATGGAGCGCGCGACCACCCTTTCTAATTTGAATAAGCAATTCAAATTATATGATCGACGAGAGTGGCTGAGGCAAATTACCAAGCTCCGGGTGTTTCGAGATTTCATGAAACTGTCGAGCGCCTCGACTCTCGAGTGATTTGGGCACGCTCGGAAGATGAAAGTACGAGTGGTGTGTTATGAATTATTCTTGACAAATAATAAGGGTGTATTCCTAACAAACCCCTGATCCGATTAAGTCGTAATTAATAAGGCGCAACCAAATCCTAATCTGATCTTAATAATGGGTGTAACCCAATGAAGCCTTATTAAAAACTAAAATAGAACCGATTGTGCCTCCTGAGAACGGAGATGGAACTGAAGCCTCCTGGATGGAGTAATTGGACTACTAACCATTTTCTTTATGATTATTCCAGTCTTACACTGGTCCTGTTCCTTTATTCTTTTCAGTTCAGAACTTTCAATTCAGTTCTACTCCAGTCTCGTACTGGTCAAGTACTTTTAATTCAGCTCTACTCCAGTCTCATACTGGTCAAGTACTTTTAATTCAGTTCTACTCCAGTCTGGTCAAGTACTTTTAATTCAGTTCTACTCCAGTCTCGCACTGGTCAAGTACTTTTAATTCAGTTCTACTCCAGTCTCGTACTGGTCAAGTACTTTTAATTCAGCTTTACTCCAGTCTCGTACTTGTCAAGTACTTTTAATTCAGTGATACTCTAGTTTCGTACTGGTCACGTTTATTTCCAGCACTTTAAATAAGCAGCATAAACACCGCATTTGTCCTCAGTGTAATTTACTATTATAATCTCGGGTCCTGCTCTGACGAGCAGTCGTTATTATGGTTGATCCTTAGTTGGGGATAACCGGAGTTGAGGTATTCCTCCAGGTCTAGCCTCAAATAATGCACTCCCACGCTCCTTGACGAAAGTAGAGCTAAACGCCGCCGCCCGAAGTTTAAGCCTAGTAGGGCGGGCCGACGTAGACCCGGTGTGTATTATGTTTGTCGTTGATTGATTGTCTGTAAATTGCTTGCGTTGGGATAGTGGCGGGTCAGTCCCTTCCGCAGACCGTTCGTACCGGTGCGGGAAGGTTGACGACTCAAGGCGACAGGGAGATGGGTACCACGGGTGACCGACCGTTTTATTCCCCGTCGGGTTTTCCTCCGCTAGTCGGCCGAAATGATTCGCTGGATGTCGCTCACATCCAAGAGTACACCAGGTTGTACGTTAGGGTCTGGGGTTGTGCGGTACGATCACTCTCAGAAATGGCAGGACTGGCCACTGTCACCGACGGCCACATCGGTGAGGCCCGCGGGGCTCGCTACCCTGCTGGAATAGAAGCGGTCCAAACTATGTCGGCATAGGGTTTGTGTGCGCGGCTGTGAATGCCTGCGGTATGTGCGCGAGTGTGAATGCCTGCGGTATGTGCGCGGCTGTGAATGTCTGCGGTATGTGCGCGGTTGTGAATGCCTGCGATAGAATTCAGGATATGAAAACATGTTGTGCTGATGAGCTAGTAGAGCATTGTTATAACCGTTTTATACTATTGCTGCTTTTCCGGTTATACTGCACTCTTTTATATTGTCTCCTAGCTATTCATATATGGAATATTATGCTAACCCTCTCATGCTTCAGCTATTTACTCTTGTTGGGTGGGTGCGTGCTCGTCCCAAGGATGTGGATCCGGGGAGGAGATTTATTTCCACTTAGCTCTGTGACTAACGGTTATTTGATTAACCATTCACAGGAGGTGGAGCACCGTAGTGACCCGCTGCCGCAGGATATTATGCCAGCAGCTAGGTCTACTCGAGCAGATGCACCCCCGCCGTCCTCAGAGTTTAGAGACGTGAGTTCCGTCGAGCAGCGTAGAGAGAGAGAGAGTATATGAGGATTATATGTAGCACATGTATAGCCCACAGGCTTATATAGGTACTTAGGTTTTGGCTCTAGAACTGCTGTAATTTTGATATGTGATATATAAATCTGTAATGGTTTCCTGTTAATGCTTCCGCTATATTCTGATGGGTTGTGAATGTTATGATTCGAGCCAACCAAGGCGGCCATCTAGTGCTTGGACAAGGTGGATCATTTATCCTATGAGCACTGGGTGGGCGTCTTGGGCTAGTAGTACCCCCTTCGGCCCGACCCGATCAAAAGGTTGGGGGGGTACTACAAATGGATCAGAGCGATCACGATTCTTCCTTGTGGAGCAGTCTCAGGATCCCTTCGTCCCTCGCTTTGTTTTAGGTTCAAGACAAACCTTGCAGCGGAAGACTGGTGGACCCTAGTGTAAAGGCTTAGGGATTCTAGACTGTACGATATTACGCCCATACATCGTTATTTTCCGCTTGGGTTATCATTTTTGTAAATTTCCCCTACTTTTGCAAAATTCTGACACTCTTTCCTGTTACTTCTCAAGATACCGGAGTACAGTAACGTGGGATCCTTGTCTAGAGGATATGTTCCAGCTACCCCACCACCAGACCCGGTCGCTCCCGTGACTGTACCGTTTGCCGAGACAGATATGGGGCAGACACTGACGGCTATACTAGTAACTTTCCGGGATGCCCTAGTACAGCCACCGTGAGAGATGACCGCACCCACCGATCTACTGACGACTTTCCGAGGACTGAGGCCTCCCCCTTTCAGGGGTACAGAGACAGCCATTCAGGTAGAAGAGTGGGTGGAGCGAGTGGAGGAGTTGTTAGTAGGGATGATGTGCCCAGCTGTGGCAGCAGTCTCTTTGGTGGTGACCCTCTTGGAGGGATATGCGAGGGATTGGTGGAGAGCGGCTAGTCGCTCTACCTTTCGAGATCGGCCGATGAGCACGATCCTTTGGGGAGAGTTCTCCATAGCTCTACTAGAGTTCTTTATCACAGATGCAGACCGAGCCGCGCTGTAAGAGAGGTTTTTGCTCATCCGACAGGGCAACCGCACTGTGGCAGAGTATGAGAGAGAGTTCATACACCTGGCACGCTTCGCCGGGAACCTGGCTGCCTCCGACAGGGATAGAGCTTCTCGGTTCTACCGAGGACTACGAGACGACCTGAGGCAGGCCCTGATTATGCTCTCTCAGGCCACCTTCCACACCATATCCACCCATGCAGCAGCCTTAGAGTTGGACTAGCAGACAGTGGCTCAGCGGCGCAGAGGTCAGGAAGAGCTCCCTCGAGACCAGAGGCGATACAGAGGAGTCACTCCCCACAGACAGGATAGAGAGCGCAGACAGCGACGCCGCAGGTAGCCTTATAGGAGCCCACCAGCACCCCCAGCTGCACAACCAGACGTCAGACCAGCTCCAGCACCGCAGCTCCCACTAGTGGCCCGACGAGATGTTCCCTTCACAGGGAACTGCTTCTTATGTAATCAGCCATGATATATGAGGGCCTTTTGCCCTCAGGCGACGGGGAGACCCGGATTGGGAGTTGTTCAGGGTGGACAGCCGACACGAGGGCAGGGTCAGAGAGGCCGTAGAGGCAGAGCTGGCAGGAGAGGCCAGCAGGGCCGAGCAGCGCCCTAGGAAGCCTATGCACTCGACCTGTAGCACAGACCGGCCCCTGACGTAGTCATAGGTATATATCTTAGACGATAGAGAGATATCAGATCTAACTACTGATGTTGTATAATACTTATGTGTACTTATATCCTCTGTATTAGATAGTTGGTTATATATATATATATATATATATATATATATATATATATATATATATATATATATATATATATATATATATATATATATATATATATATATTCCCATGTCGTTAGGAATCTTGTTGGTAGAAGTACTTCCTTCCAAAACCCTTTTCGACACGGGAGCAACTCATTCTTTCGTCTCCCACGAGTTCATCGCAATAAAAGGAAATGTTATTCGTCCAACCGGACTGTCTATACGAATCCGTTTACCGGACGGGTCGGATATGACTTCTACCGAAAAGTGCTCGTTCCAGGCTGTGCTAGGAGAAGTAGAATTTGAGATCTACGCAACCATCCCAGCAATAACGGGATTTGACATAATTCTGGGGATGGACTGGCTGGCCGAGCACCAAGCCCAGATAAACTGTTCCACGCAAGAAGTCCGGCTACAGAACCCGAATGGCCAGACCGTCACGTTGACAGGTGTGCCCTCTGTCTTGCGTATTATCTTGACTTCTACGCAGATGGTGAAATCTGTCCGACAGAAGGATGAAGTATACCTTATCTACTTCGAGATGGAAGGCAAATCCCAGGTGCTCGCCAAGGTCCCGGTAGTCCGCGATTTTCCTGATATTTTTGCTGAGTCCCTCCCGGGATTGCCACCCCAGCGAGAGGTCGACTTTCAGATCGAGCTCGTGTCCGGAGCACGACCAGTGTCACGAGCCACCTACCGAATGGCCGCAAGGGAGCTGACTGAACTAAAGATCCAGCTACTGGAACTAATAGATGCTGGATTCGTCCGCCCCAGTTCCTCGCCCTGGGGAGCCCCGATACTCTTTATAAAGAAGAAAGATGGGACTCTGCGACTGTGTATCGAATACAGGGAGTTGAATAAGCTTACTGTACGCAATACCTATCCCCTCCCTAGAATCGACGAACTGTTGGATCAGTTGCAAGGTTCGTCCGTGTTTTCCAAGATGGACCTGAGATCCGGCTATTACCAGCTTCGAATCCAAGAGGAAGATATCCCCAAGACTTCCTTTAGCTCCCGATACCGTCTATATGAATTCCTAATGATGCCCTTTGGGCTCACCAACACGCCTTCCGCCTTCATGGCCCTGATGAATAGTGTCTTCGAACCTTTCTTGGATCACTTTGTCATCGTCTTCATAGACGACATCCTAATCTACTCGAAGACCAAGATGGACCATACTCGGCACCTACAGATGGTGCTACTAAAACTCCGGGAGCACTCTCTCTTCGCCAAATTTAGTAAATGCGAATTCTGGCTAGAAGAAGTTGGATTCTTGGGCCATACGATAAACAAGGAGGGAGTAGCAATGGACCAAGCCAAGATCCAGATAGTACAAAATTGGCCACCACTCAGGACAGCTGCGGATATCCGGAGTTTCCTCGGTCTTGCCGGATACTACAAGAAGTTTGTCGAGGGTTTTTCCAAGATTGCCCTACCCCTAACTGCTCTCACCAAGAAGGACGTCACATTCCGATGGATGGCGGAGTGTGAGGCCGCGTCTGTCGAGCTGAAGAAGCGGCTGACTTCTGCGCCAATCCTTACGATCCCCACAGGGACCAAGGGATTCCAAATCTACACCGATGCTTCCCTGAAGGGATTGGGAGTAGTCCTAATGCAGCACGGAAAGGTAGTGGCCTACGCTTCGCGGTAATTAAAGCAGCACGAGTTAAACTACGTGGCGCATGATTTAGAGTTGGGCGCCGTCGTCTTCGCCCTTAAAATCTGGAGGCATTATCTGTACGGAGTAAGATGTGAGATCTTCTCCGATTACAAGAGCCTCAAGTATATCTTCACGCAAAAAGAGCTGAACCTCCGGCAGCGCTGATGGCTGGAATTCTTATGCGATTATGACTTCGCTCTCAAATATCACCCCGGGAAGGCTAACAGAGTTGCTGACGTCTTGAGCCGCCAGCCTGCAATAGCCGGGAGTTGGATGGAGCAGATCCCTAAAGAGCTCTTCCAGTCTTTGATAGACATGGAGATTACCCTTGTTGCTCAAAGAGATCCGGAAGAGTACTACTCGCAGCTGTATTGGATGGGAATCCAATGCGACATCCGGGACCGGATACGAGAAGCCTAGAAGATCGACCCAGAGGTGATGTCAATTATCCGATCTCTGCAAGGAGGGGCACATGAGGATTATAAATTGCATGAAGGGATTCTGCAATTCAAGCATCGTATGTTTGTTCCCGCTATCGGAGGGATTCGTGAGGAAATTTTGCAAGAGGCCCATCAGTCAAGGTACTCATTTCACCCTGGCGTAGTTAAGATGTACGTAGACTTGCGCAGGACCATCTATTGGCCTGGAATGAAAAGAGATGTCACCAACTTTATGGCCCGGTGTCAGACTTGTCAGAAGGTTAAGGCCGAATATCGCAGTCCAGGAGGCCTATTACAGCCTCTGCCAATACCAGAGTGGAAGTTCGAAGACATCTCCATGGACTTCGTTCACGGCCTACCTCGATCCCGCTCTGGGATTGACTCAATTTGGGTGGTCGTAGATCGACTCACCAAGGTAGCGCGGTTCATTCCAAACCGACAGGGTGACGAAGTAGATATCCTGGCCAGGATGTTCCTAGAGCAAGTGGTACGATTCCACGGAGTACCAAAATCCATCGTGTCAGATCGTGACAGGCGTTTCACATCTAAGGAGTGGAGGCGGTTGCAGGCGTATTTGGGAACCAAGTTGGCCTTCAGCAATGCCTTCCACCCGCAGACAGACGGAGAGGACGAACCGGACGATAAAGGACCTTCTTCGACTGTGCATAGTGGAGCACAATGAGCCATGGGAGCACCTGTTGTCGTTGGTCGAATTTTCATACAATAACAGCTATCAGGCTAGCATTAAGATGGCTCCATATGAGGCATTGTATGGAAGGTGTTGCCGAACCCCGTTGACTTGGGCTCAAGAAGAGGACCCGAAAGCCTTGGGAGTGGCTTACATCGATGACACTACGTCAGCAATACGGCTAATTCAGGAGCGAATGCGGGAAGCGCAGAGCCGACATGCTAAGTACTATGATGCGCGGCACCGACCGGTGGAGTTTAGCGTGGGGGAAATGGTATTATTGAAAATAAAGCCCATGCATAGTGTCTCCCGGTTGAGGAAGCATAAAAAGTTAGATCCCCGCTTCTTAGGCCCCTATCCGATGATAGAGCATGTTCGCCCTGTCGCCTATCGTTTGGCCTTGCCCCCAGAGTTGGGGAATCTTCACGATGTGTTTCATGTCTCTTCCTTGAGACGAGTCCTCCGGCAACCAGAGCAGTACCTTCCTACTCCACCGGTACAGCTACAGTCAGATAGATCCGTTCAGCTCGAACCCGTCAGAGTAGTGGATTATAAGGTCAAGACACTACTTAATAAAACCGTTCTAATGGTTATGGTACTATGGTCAAACTGCGGACGAGAAGAGTTCACGTGGGAACCTGAAGTACTCCTTCGAGAAAAGCACCCAGAGCTCTTTCTCCAGGTATGTTACTTTTCCCCCTACTTCAAGCAAATTTTCGGGGACGAAAATCCTTTTATTTTTATTGGATTGTAACATCCTGACTTTTATTGGGCCACTAGAGCCCTAGTGGGCCCAATAAAAGTGACCCGAGCCTCTACCTGTGACCCGGTATGAGGGAACCCTACGCAGGGTATCGAGCTAGAGAACTCCGAATTGAGTTCTATCAGTTCCTGTGGCCTCGTATAGTCAATACGAGCGCATCAGAACTCGTTAAGTGGGACCCCGAGATCATATAGTGGATGTGGCCATTCCTCGCAGAACGTCGCGAAGATGAGATTTTTGAATATTGACATAGAGAACTCCGATTTGGGTTCTGACAATTCCTATGACTTTGTTGATACGAACGCATCGGAACTCGTTGCGTCGCGATTCGAAGCCTAACGATGATTATGAGCGTTTTGACCGTTTTAGCACGCTGTGTAACATCCCATTTTCAAATTGGACCCCCCCTAGGAGTGACTTGAGCATGACTAGGTCCTATGAGTTAACCTAGGTGAGCCCAGGAGACCAAGTGACCTAAAAACCTAGTTGAGACTCACTTGGTCTGCAAATAGCAATTTTCAAAACTCTGATTTTGGGTGGCCTAGTAGGTTCATTTTGTCTCTAAAAATCCCCTTAGACCTAATGTGGGCTCAATAAGTCACCAAGGACCCCTTGGGGTCAACCCAAATGGTCATGTTGACCAAAGTCAACTCTAGCACTAAAATGGTCAAAGTGCCCTTACTAAGGGGCAAGTGACCTCCAAGATGCCCTAACAACCCTACCCACCCCTACCTAGACTTTATGGGAGGCTAATAGGTCACCAAGGACCCATTGGTGGTGACCCAAAAGGCCAATTTGACCAAGGTCAACCCTAGGCTAGGTTAGGTCAAATCTAGCTCAAATGGGCTAACTCAAGCTTGGACCCATTAGCCCTTTGGGCTAACCTCCTCTTAGACCATGCTTAATCAGATTAGTGGGCTGACATGGGGTTAACAAATTGATAAAAATCGGCCAAGGTGACTAGGAGAGAGAAAACTCAAAAATGGGTTAATGGAGGAGAGAGAAAGAGGAGGAGGAAATGGCATTCAAGGCTAGGGAGGCCAAGGGCCTCCACTAATGGCTGGATTCAACTCCTCTGGGGAAGAGGAGGAGTTTCCAGCCGTTTCCCGGCCTTCCCAAGTCAGTTTCACCCCTCCCCATGCATGGCCGAAAACCCCCCTTCATGGCCATCAATGGCTTTGAAGAGAGACCCCTCCCCTCCCCATTCTCTTCCATTAAAAAGCATCCCCAGGTCCAGAGGAGTCGTTTACAATCTTCCCCCATCAATTTTCTTCAACTTCACAGTGTAAACGCAGAACTCCGGCGATCTCCTCCACCACATGGCATCCCGGCGATCGGCGCGCATCCAAGCCACAAGAGAGGTCCTCCTCCTCCTCTTTACTCATGTGTAGATCCTAGGAATCCATTAGAACAAGAATCGGGCTCAATTGAGCCCGATCCATAGTTTGATTTTCACGGATTTTGCCAAAAAAAATGGCTTGCGGGATCGCCGGAAAAAGGCTCTCCGGCGGCTGTGCCGCCGGCTGGGGGTAGCCCCCACCTCCCCGAAGGTGGTGGTGGTGGTGGTCGGCCGGGGAGGTGGCCGGGTGGCCGGGAAAACCTCCCGCAATATCACCCAGGTCGGGTGAATCCCCACCCTTGGCTGGAGGTAGGAGATGAATGGATGCCATCCAAATCGCTTCAAGATCCGTGCAAACAGTAAAAATCATGATAGTATAGTTTGGATATATTATTTGCATTTCTGTCACAGTTTTACCTCTTAATGTTTGTATTTATTAAAATACCTAGAGCCCTCTACAGAAAAAGTAGTGAACATGGAAGTTGTAGCCCTTTGAGTCTACTTTATTTTAAAATTGATTTCACCCAATTTGGATAACTGTGCTGACCTCAGCACTCAGTTTGGTGGAAGGTGTCCTTAGGCTAGGTCAGACACCATTTTGGTTGCCCACATCAAACCAGACCTCCAAATGACTTAAAATTTTATGTAGGGGTCATTCTTACCTACACCTATGACATATCCAAAAATGGTAATTTTTGGATAACATTTTTCTATAGGTTTTGCTAAAATTTAATAATCATATCTTAGAGTGATTAAGGGGTCTAATGACCTCCAAATCCCCCAAAATTTTGGTGGGAGGTCCTTAGGGACCTAGGGAAGCTCTGTATAAATTTTCATTTAATTTGGAGATGTGTTGGGTGGGTAATTACCCAATCCTAGGTTAGCCCATTAAGGGGCAAATAGGTCAAAAGTGCACTTAGTGATTTTAGTTGACCAAACTCCCTCACCAGAGGCTGAAACTTGGTCCACTGGTTTGTAATGGGCTTTAACACTCCCTTATGGTGTATGGAGTGGTTTGGGGTGAGTATGCCCTAGGACCCAAGTCCAAACCCCTAGGTTGGACTTTGGGGGCTTGTGAAGGGCATGGGGTCAAATGACCTTGAATGGAAGTGATTTTTGGTGGAGAGGAGACTAGTGAGGTTAGAACCCCCTGACCAAAGTCTTGGAAGATTTGGAGAGGGTTACCCTCCCTTAAACCCTAACCCTAGTTTAGGACACCTCCTTTGTTAAGGTAAGTAGGTCACCAAAACTTGCCTAAAGGCCATGAAACTTGGGTAGTGTACTTCTTGGGTTTAGGGAAGTCTCTGGGAAGTAATATTGAGAGCCTTGGAATTCAATACATGATAGTTCCTTCATATCTCACAAAAATAGGCTTTTGGGTATTTTAATTAATTTGATTTCTCTGGTTGATTAATGGATATGAAATTTTGGCAGAGAGCTTTTTAGATTCTTATACATATGCTTGAATTTTGCTGGAATTATTAACTGATTATTTTAAGTACTTCATTCACAAGCCATTGATTTTCTAAAGATAGTCAAATAATTATTATGGGTTGTTCCCTCACTGAAATCTGGTGTAACTTAGGCAAATGAGTTTTTATGACCTCTTACATCTCTGGTAATTATTGTAGAATTTTTGGATCTATAATCATAGGGGTTGATTCACAAGGCTTGCAATTTGTAGAATTTATAAATGATTTTTAAATAATATTTTTAGGCCTTGTAAAATTATAATTTTTGGTCAGTGAACATTTATGGACATTGTAGAGCCCTGGTAATTTTCTTATAATTTTATGATGAATGAATGTAGTACCTCATGCTCAAAATCACTCATGGCTTTAATTTCTGGATAATTAAATAAATATTAAATTATTTAGGAAAAATTTGGAAGTGCTGGATTTAAATTATAAAAGTCATGATAGGCCCTTAGTAATTATCTTAGGGTGTTTGGATGAGAAATTGATGCACTTCCTATCATACTTGTTGTTAGCTCAAGTTGGTCTGCATATAGTGAAATCATAGAAATTGTAATACCATGGTCATAGGGCGACAAATCATGTGTAAATGCCGTGGCAAGATGATTCGGAGGTTATCAATGAAATTGGGTATGGGATAGTGGTTAGGTTAATTAAGGACGGGTGGAGCTCGGGTTCGACGGAACATCGTCCTTCCTGGGAGCGGGTGAAGGAGTTAAAACACATTAGGGTTAGAACCAGAGTAACATTAAGGGTTTGGGAACGGGGTATTAACCAACAATAATAAGTGCCTTGCGAAAGGGAACTTCGGGCCGTAATGCACCGTCTTGGTTCCTAGTGCCCCTTGAGAGCCCTTCACGGGGTATGCCGGGGGCAGTCCTGGGCTAACGTAAATCTTAAAACAAACGGAAGAGTAATTAGCCTAATAGGGATTCACATTGCACACACTCATTAGTTAGGGTTGGAATGGTTAAGTCGTCCCGAGGTGTTCAAGGGGACGCCGTCCCGTGGTGTTCTAAGGGATGAAGTCTGGAGATGAGCCGGACAGTTTAGTCCGGGGAAGTTGGTCTCGGATGTGGTTTATACGGACGGTTTAGTCCGGGAGTTTGACACTTTAAAATTGTTATATATTAAACGGATGCATGTGCATAAAAATAGGAAAGATTAAGGTGGTGGGTTTTCGATATCGGGGAGTTCGATTGCACCGACACCGATATCGTTGACTCGGCAAGGTGACTAGCACTTAGCCAAGGTTAAGTCCGGCGGACCAGTCGGCAAGAGTACGCAGGAGTCCGCCTCGTGCACCAGGCGTTGAGGGCGTACGATAGGTCAGACCAGTAGTGCTTTTACTGGTTTTGAGGTGGGCGAGGCCCAACCCACCGCTTCCGTCTGCCACTACGGGAGTACCCTGGGAGTTATCTCCAAAAAGGGGGAACTAAAGGTTTGTGTACACAAAGTTGGGTGAGTGAGTTGCACTGCATGACATAACATACCCACCATATAGCTGCATATCATAATCATTCATAACAATCTTGACACCTAAAGTATAAGTGGAATGGGACGCTTATACTTTAGGACTTGCAAAACGACCCCTTGGTCTATAAGCTTGTGTGGGCAAGTTTATAAATCAAAGGTTAATTTCAATATATATATATGCTGCTGTTTGATAACCGACACCCCAACGTATAAGTGGTATGGGACACTTTATACGATGGGAGCCTTGCAAAAGATCCCTTGGCTTATGTGTACTCACATAAGTGAAGGTTTAAATTACCTTACTTATTTTCCTTCTTGTTTGACCTATTACAACACTTAAGATTTATATTGCTCCCCTGTTATAACTTGCTAGTTAGGTCCACCGTCATCTGCTTTTGACTACTCTCCACTTTCATGTCCTCCCCTTTCTTCCTCTCCGCCCGGTGCCTTAGAGCGTGGGGGAAGGGGTGGGGGATGATAGGACCTAGTCTTTTAGACTAACGGTTTTCGAACCATATCATTTTAGGGGATCGCGGAGCCCAGCATGGAGGGGCAGCCCAGGAGGCCGGTACGCTTGGAGATGGGACAGTCTAGCACGGGAGTCCAGACTACGGGGACTGTGAGTCCCGGCCCTTTAGTAGAGATTTAGTTTTGCTTCCGCATTGAGTGATCTTGTAGTGAGGACTTGATGTACCGGGCATGAGCCCTTTTTATTTCTAGACTATTTATACTCTGATGATTTTCTGTGGACACTCCCTTCGTGGAGTTTTATTTTATGTGATATTCTCTTTTGGTGGACTTGCTTCTCTCTTGCTTGCTACTTATTGTGATCGAAAAGGCCGGCAGAATCGGCGCGTTGTAGTGGCGACCTTCCCGGGTGCGAAGGTGTCACCGCAAAGCGGCGGTTCTGGGCATAAGACCCCGGGTTTTCAAAAAAAAAAAAAGGGGTCTTACAAGTGGTATCAGAGCAAACATCGATCGGATTAGTAGCAGTCCACAAATCCCTGGGTCACCCCCGCGCGAGTTTAGTTTGCGGACAAACTAAGCAGCGGAAGCAGTGGTGTGCCCATAAGGGGAATCACATATAATTGTCCACATTTAGTTCTTTCGAACCGTTTTCTCATAATAAAAATTTTCTTTTCGTAGCCCTCAGCGCAGACTACTCCACAGGGTGAGGTTTTGCAGACTCCGGATGCTGCACCACCTCCACCAGCACCCGCTCCTTTCCTTCAGACGGACATGGGGCAGACGTTGACAGCCATCCTAGAAGCCTTTAGGGCTCAACAGGCTCCGGCTCCGCAGTTGGTTCCGGGAGCCAACTGGCTGAGTATATTCCGAGGACTTTCTCCCCCGTCCTACTTGGGGACAGAGACGGCAGTTCGGACAGAGGAGTGGTTGGACATCATGCATGAGATGCTGACTGGGATACGATGCCCGGTGGAGGAGAGGGTGGCGTTGGTGGTCTCTTGCCTAGAGTCCCATGCCAAGAGGTGGTGGAAGACACTCCTGGACAAGACTTATGCTGACAGGGAGGTTGCGGAGGTCACTTGGGGAGAATTCAGGGTCGCGCTGTTGGAACATTTTGTTCCGCAATCGGCCAGGGATGAGCTTGAGGACCGGTTCTTACAGCTAAAGCAGGGCACCAGGTCGGTGGTGGAGTACCATCGGGAGTTCGATCATCTAGCCCGATATGCAGATTCTTATCAGCTGGACGAAGCCGGGTACACCAAGAGGTTTTACAAGGGCTTGAAGGAGGATTTGAGGGAGGCCCTATTGTTCGTGTCCGATGGGCCTATTCCTCGGATGCTAGAGATGGCCAAGAGGATCGAGGCAGACTGGCACGCTACCCGAGGCCGGAAGCGGCCAATGGAGGATCAGAATCGTGGAGCAAGAAATGAGCAGCAACGAGGTCGTGTTACAGATGTGGGCAGGATGGAGGATCAGCCTCGTCAGGAGGTGAGACAGGAGTCGAGGGAGCAGGTGACTCTAGCTCCCCAGCCCCTCCAGATGCGGGAGATACCAAGACCACAGATGCAGGATTTGCAGAGACCAGGAGGGAGGGCTTACCCTCCACCAGAGTGTTTTCACTGCCGTCAGGTGGGGCATATCAAGAGGAACTGCCCTATGAGAAGGGGGCCCCCACTAGCGCCACAGATTGCCCCACCTGCTCAGCAGTATGGAGGTCGAGGACGCGGTCAAGGACAAGGATACCAGGGCGGAGACCGTAGGCAAGAAAGGGAGCAGGTATATGCACTGGACCTGGCCCAGCCTCGACAACCTGAGCAAGTGATCACAGGTACGACTATGTTTGTTTGCTTTGTCTTAAACCTTTTTCCATCCTTTCCTAGGAATTAACTGTTTTTAGCATTAGGTAGTAAAAACCAAGAATAAAACTCTAAGTTAAGTCACAATCTCAGGCATTGTCTTCATTTGCGGCAAACCCGCACACACTCTCTTCGACACGGGTGCCTCGCACTCGTTTGTGTCGGAGACTTTTATCCAAGGGTTGGATGGCGTGGAGAAATTCACGGGGTCGATGATGAAGATACGGCTACCTGACGGGTCGGAGCTGCTCACCTCGTCCCGTTGCAATATGGAGGCATGGATAGGCGGGAAACCTTTCGAAGCGTCAGCAACGGTCTTGCCACTGCCAGATTATGATCTGATTCTGGGTATGTCATGGCTTCATTGGAACCATGCCCAGATTGACTGCTTGGCCAAGAAGGTTACCCTTAGATATGGGGATTCTCTCATCGTGATGGAAGGTATTAGACCTGCGTCCTATATTTTCTTATCCTCTATTCAGGCCGTCAAGGCCCATCTACAGGGAGACATGGTATATCAGGTACTGTTCGAGATGACCGAGGAGAAGGACCGGATTGCCAATATACCGGTGGTTTGTGATTAAGCCGATGTGTTTCCAGAGAAGCTGCCAGGATTGCCTCCGCACAGGGAGAAGGATTTCCAGATTCAGTTGGTGCCAGGGGCTAAGCCGATATCCAGGGCTCCCTATCGGATGGCCCCGAAAGAGCTGGCGGAGTTTCGGACTCAGTTGCGAGAGTTGGTGGAGGCGGGATTTGTTAGACCGAGTTCTTCGCCATGGGGAGCTCCGGTCTTATTCGTGAAGAAGAAGGATGGGACACTTCGCCTGTGCATCGATTATCGAGCACTAAATAGGCTGACCGTCCGAAATACCTATCCGCTCCCCCGGATAGACGAGTTGTTCGACCAGCTGGAGGGAGCCCACTATTTCTCGAAGCTGGACTTGAGGTCAGGATACTACCAGCTGCGGATCCAGGAGGAGGATATTCCGAAGACGGCCTTCAGTAGCAGATATGGCTTGTATGAGTTCACCGTGATGCCCTTCGGGCTCACAAATGCGCCGTCGGCGTTCATGAGCCTCATGAACCGGGTTTTTGAGGCCTACCTGGATGTGTTCGTTATAGTGTTCATAGACGACATCCTGATCTACTCTAGGACGGAGGAGGAGCACACCCGGCATCTGGCACTGACTCTACAGAGGTTGCGGGAGCATCATCTTTATGCGAAATTCAGCAAGTGTCAGTTTTGGTTGAAGGAGGTGGCTTTCCTAGGCCATATTATCAGCGGAGCCGGGTTGGCAGTGGATCCGGCAAAGGTTCAGGCAGTTCGAGATTGGCCGCCGTTGAAGACAGCCACCGATGTACGAAGTTTCTTGGGACTTGCCGGTTATTACCGGAAGTTCGTGAAAGGGTTCTCTCAAATTGCCCTCCCCCTCACATCTTTAACAAGGAAGGAGACGCCTTTCGTTTGGACCGCGCAGTGCCAGGCGGCTTTCCAGGAGCTAAAGGACCGACTCATCTCAGCCCCGATTCTGGCCCTTCCATCTGGAAAGGAAGGATTCCAGGTGTATACCGACGCATCATACCAAGGGATGGGAGCGGTGCTGATGCAGAACGGACATGTCATAGCATATGCCTCCCGCCAGCTGAAGACCCATGAGAGGAACTACCCGGTGCACGACCTCGAGATGGGAGCGGTCGTCTTTGCTCTGAAGGTCTGGCGCCATTATCTTTATGGAGTCCACTGCGATATCTTCTCCGATCACAAGAACTTGAAATATGTGGACACGCAGAAGGAGCTGAATATCAGGCAGAGGCGCTGGGTGGAGTTCTTGGCAGATTATCAGTATGAGATGCACTACCACCCAGGGAGGGCAAACGTGGTGGCCGACGCGTTGAGTCGGAGAGCGGCCACTTCCGAAGCCAGGCCCCAAGTTATGTCCATGGAGCTAGTTCGGACCTTCAGAGATATGCAGATATCCCTAGTGTCCGAGGATGACCCAGAGCTATATAGGGAGTATCTGGCATCGATGGTGGCTATCGATGATATTCGGGACCGCATCCGGGACGAACAAAGGACAGATGCATGGGCAGTGCCGATATTCCGAGCCTTGGAGGAGGGTTCGACAGGAGATTATTCCCTGAGAGACGGATTGCTACATTTCAGAGGCAGGGTTTATATACCAGCAGGAGGCCGGGTTCGGGAGGACATCATGGCGGAGGCGCATTGTAGTAGATATTCTATACACCCGGGGATCACGAAGATGACGGCAGACTTGAAGAAGATGATGTTTTGGCCAGGGATGAAGAAAGACATTATGTACTTCGTGACCCACTGCGAGACATGCCAGTTAGTGAAGGCAGAGTGTAGGCATCCCGCTGGTTTATTGCAGCCACTCCCGGTGCCGGAGTGGAAATTTGAGGACATCGCGATGGACTTCATCCACGGCCTACCTCGATCACGGACGGGAAACGATTCGATCTGGGTGATCGTGGACCGTCTAACGAAGGTGGCTAGGTTCATCCCGATCAGGAAGGACGACTCTGTTGGAGTGTTGGTTCGGAAGTTCGTGGAGCAGTATATTCGTTATCACGGCGTGCCAAGGACGATCGTATCAGATCGAGATGGGCGGTTTACGTCCAGAGAGTGGAAATCGGTGCAGGCGTACCTTGGCTCCCGACTGACTTTCAGTACGGCCTTCCACCCCCAGACTGACGGGCAGACGGAGCGTACCAATCGGACGCTAGAAGACCTTCTGAGACTATGTATTGTAGACCGCGGAGAGCCCTGGGAGAAGATGCTGCCATTGGTGGAGTTCTCGTATAACAACAGTTATCAGTCCAGCATACGGATGGCTCCTTACGAGGCCCTGTATGGGAGAAGGTGTAGGACACCGTTATCTTGGCTGCAGGACGTGGATCCGAAGATTCTGGATTCAGAGTTTGTGGAAGACACCGAGGCTCAGGTGAGACTGATCCGGGACCGGATGTTAGAGGCGCAGAGCAGGCAAGCGAAGTATTATGACGCTCGGCATCGTCAAGTAGAGTTTCAGGTAGGAGACCGGGTATTCTTGAAGATACGACCGATGCATGGAGTCTCGCGGGTGCGTGGTCGGAAAAAGCTCAGTCCGAGATACATGGGGCCTTACAGGATCCTGGAGCGGATCGGTCCCTTGGCATATAGATTGGAGCTGCCACCGGAGCTAGCGGGTTTGCACGACGTCTTCCACGTTTCCTCCCTCGGGAGAGCTCTACTTCGGCCGGAGCAGCAGATTACGACTACGGATGGGCCTATAGCTTCCGATCGATCGGTGCACCTAGAGCCGATCCGGATAGACGATACTGGGATGCGAGTCTTACGACGCAAGAAGGTTCCGCTGGTCAAGGTCTTGTGGAGAAATCATGGACAAGAGGAGCACACCTGGGAACCACAGGACTTGATGCAGCAAAAGTACCCGGAGCTCTTCAGTCAGGTATACCTCGCAACTCCTCAAGTGGTTTAAAGTTTTCTCCATAATTGCAATTACTAGTAGAATATTCCAGGAGATATGGGCTAAACTTTTGTTTATTGGGGCTAGCCCTTAATCATTGATCTAGTAGGTACTTCAACCCTTATGGGATGTTACAAGCTTAACTTAACCCAGTAGAAAACATCCCCGTAGACTTAACCTTAATTTCGGGGACGAAATTTTTGTTTTGTTTATTGGGATTTGTAACATCCCATTTTCAAATTGGACCCCCCCTAGGAGTGACTTGAGCATGACTAGGTCCTATGAGTTAACCTAGGTGAGCCCAGGAGACCAAGTGACCTAAAAACCTAGTTGAGACTCACTTGGTCTGCAAATAGCAATTTTCAAAACTCTGATTTTGGGTGGCCTAGTAGGTTCATTTTGTCTCTAAAAATCCCCTTAGACCTAATGTGGGCTCAATAAGTCACCAAGGACCCCTTGGGGTCAACCCAAATGGTCATGTTGACCAAAGTCAACTCTAGCACTAAAATGGTCAAAGTGCCCTTACTAAGGGGCAAGTGACCTCCAAGATGCCCTAACAACCCTACCCACCCCTACCTAGACTTTAGGGGAGGCTAATAGGTCACCAAGGACCCATTGGTGGTGACCCAAAAGGCCAATTTGACCAAGGTCAACCCTAGGCTAGGTTAGGTCAAATCTAGCTCAAATGGGCTAACTCAAGCTTGGACCCATTAGCCCTTTGGGCTAACCTCCTCTTAGACCATGCTTAATCAGATTAGTGGGCTGACATGGGGTTAACAAATTGATAAAAATCGGCCAAGGTGACTAGGAGAGAGAAAACTCAAAAATGGGTTAATGGAGGAGAGAGAAAGAGGAGGAGGAAATGGCATTCAAGGCTAGGGAGGCCAAGGGCCTCCACTAATGGCTGGATTCAACTCCTCTGGGGAAGAGGAGGAGTTTCCAGCCGTTTCCCGGCCTTCCCAAGTCAGTTTCACCCCTCCCCATGCATGGCCGAAAACCCCCCTTCATGGCCATCAATGGCTTTGAAGAGAGACCCCTCCCCTCCCCATTCTCTTCCATTAAAAAGCATCCCCAGGTCCAGAGGAGTCGTTTACAATCTTCCCCCATCAATTTTATTCAACTTCACAGTGTAAACGCAGAACTCCGGCGATCTCCTCCACCACATGGCATCCCGGCGATCGGCGCGCATCCAAGCCACAAGAGAGGTCCTCCTCCTCCTCTTTACTCATGTGTAGATCCTAGGAATCCATTAGAACAAGAATCGGGCTCAATTGAGCCCGATCCATAGTTTGATTTTCACGGATTTTGCCAAAAAAAATGGCTTGCGGGATCGCCGGAAAAAGGCTCTCCGGCGGCTGTGCCGCCGGCTGGGGGTAGCCCCCACCTCCCCGAAGGTGGTGGTGGTGGTGGTCGGCCGGGGAGGTGGCCGGGTGGCCGGGAAAACCTCCCGCAATATCACCCAGGTCGGGTGAATCCCCACCCTTGGCTGGAGGTAGGAGATGAATGGATGCCATCCAAATCGCTTCAAGATCCGTGCAAACAGTAAAAATCATGATAGTATAGTTTGGATATATTATTTGCATTTCTGTCACAGTTTTACCTCTTAATGTTTGTATTTATTAAAAATACCTAGAGCCCTCTACAGAAAAAGTAGTGAACATGGAAGTTGTAGCCCTTTGAGTCTACTTTATTTTAAAATTGATTTCATCCAATTTGGATAACTGTGCTGACCTCAGCACTCAGTTTGGTGGAAGGTGTCCTTAGGCTAGGTCAGACACCATTTTGGTTGCCCACATCAAACCAGACCTCCAAATGACTTAAAATTTTATGTAGGGGTCATTCTTACCTACACCTATGACATATCCAAAAATGGTAATTTTTGGATAACATTTTTCTATAGTTTTTGCTAAAATTTAATAATCATATCTTAGAGTGATTAAGGGGTCTAATGACCTCCAAATCCCCCAAAATTTTGGTGGGAGGTCCTTAGGGACCTAGGGAAGCTCTGTATAAATTTTCATTTAATTTGGAGATGTGTTGGGTGGGTAATTACCCAATCCTAGGTTAGCCCATTAAGGGGCAAATAGGTCAAAAGTGCACTTAGTGATTTTAGTTGACCAAACTCCCTCACCAGAGGCTGAAACTTGGTCCACTGGTTTGTAATGGGCTTTAACACTCCCTTATGGTGTATGGAGTGGTTTGGGGTGAGTATGCCCTAGGACCCAAGTCCAAACCCCTAGGTTGGACTTTGGGGGCTTATGAAGGGCATGGGGTCAAATGACCTTGAATGGAAGTGATTTTTGGTGGAGAGGAGACTAGTGAGGTTAGAACCCCCTGACCAAAGTCTTGGAAGATTTGGAGAGGGTTACCCTCCCTTAAACCCTAACCCTAGTTTAGGACACCTCCTTTGTTAAGGTAAGTAGGTCACCAAAACTTGCCTAAAGGCCATGAAACTTGGGTAGTGTACTTCTTGGGTTTAGGGAAGTCTCTGGGAAGTAATATTGAGAGCCTTGGAATTCAATACATGATAGTTCCTTCATATCTCACAAAAATAGGCTTTTGGGTATTTTAATTAATTTGATTTCTCTGGTTGATTAATGGATATGAAATTTTGGCAGAGAGCTTTTTAGATTCTTATACATATGCTTGAATTTTGCTGGAATTATTAACTGATTATTTTAAGTACTTCATTCACAAGCCATTGATTTTCTAAAGATAGTCAAATAATTATTATGGGTTGTTCCCTCACTGAAATCTGGTGTAACTTAGGCAAATGAGTTTTTATGACCTCTTACATCTCTGGTAATTATTGTAGAATTTTTGGATCTATAATCATAGGGGTTGATTCACAAGGCTTGCAATTTGTAGAATTTATAAATGATTTTTAAATAATATTTTTAGGCCTTGTAAAATTATAATTTTTGGTCAGTGAACATTTATGGACATTGTAGAGCCCTGGTAATTTTCTTATAATTTTATGATGAATGAATGTAGTACCTCATGCTCAAAATCACTCATGGCTTTAATTTCTGGATAATTAAATAAATATTAAATTATTTAGGAAAAATTTGGAAGTGCTGGATTTAAATTATAAAAGTCATGATAGGCCCTTAGTAATTATCTTAGGGTGTTTGGATGAGAAATTGATGCACTTCCTATCATACTTGTTGTTAGCTCAAGTTGGTCTGCATATAGTGAAATCATAGAAATTGTAATACCATGGTCATAGGGCGACAAATCATGTGTAAATGCCGTGGCAAGATGATTCGGAGGTTATCAATGAAATTGGGTATGGGATAGTGGTTAGGTTAATTAAGGACGGGTGGAGCTCGGGTTCGACGGAACATCGTCCTTCCTGGGAGCGGGTGAAGGAGTTAAAACACATTAGGGTTAGAACCAGAGTAACATTAAGGGTTTGGGAACGGGGTATTAACCAACAATAATAAGTGCCTTTCGAAAGGGAACTTTGGGCCGTAATGCACCGTCTTGGTTCCTAGTGCCCCTTGAGAGCCCTTCACGGGGTATGCCGGGGGCAGTCCTGGGCTAACGTAAATCTTAAAACAAACGGAAGAGTAATTAGCCTAATAGGGATTCACATTGCACACACTCATTAGTTAGGGTTGGAATGGTTAAGTCGTCCCGAGGTGTTCAAGGGGACGCCGTCCCGTGGTGTTCTAAGGGATGAAGTCTGGAGATGAGCCGGACAGTTTAGTCCGGGGAAGTTGGTCTCGGATGTGGTTTATACGGACGGTTTAGTCCGGGAGTTTGGCACTTTAAAATTGTTATATATTAAACGGATGCATGTGCATAAAAATAGGAAAGATTAAGGTGGTGGGTTTTCGATATCGGGGAGTTCGATTGCACCGACACCGATATCATTGACTCGGCAAGGTGACTAGCACTTAGCCAAGGTTAAGTCCGGCGGACCAGTCGGCAAGAGTACGCAGGAGTCCGCCTCGTGCACCAGGCGTTGAGGGCGTACGATAGGTCAGACCAGTAGTGCTTTTACTGGTTTTGAGGTGGGCGAGGCCCAACCCACCGCTTCCGTCTGCCACTACGGGAGTACCCTGGGAGTTATCTCCAAAAAGGGGGAACTAAAGGTTTGTGTACACAAAGTTGGGTGAGTGAGTTGCACTGCATGACATAACATACCCACCATATAGCTGCATATCATAATCATTCATAACAATCTTGACACCTAAAGTATAAGTGGAATGGGACGCTTATACTTTAGGACTTGCAAAACGACCCCTTGGTCTATAAGCTTGTGTGGGCAAGTTTATAAATCAAAGGTTAATTTCAATATATATATATGCTGCTGTTTGATAACCGACACCCCAACGTATAAGTGGTATGGGACACTTTATACGATGGGAGCCTTGCAAAAGATCCCTTGGCTTATGTGTACTCACATAAGTGAAGGTTTAAATTACCTTACTTATTTTCCTTCTTGTTTGACCTATTACAACACTTAAGATTTATATTGCTCCCCTGTTATAACTTGCTAGTTAGGTCCACCGTCATCTGCTTTTGACTACTCTCCACTTTCATGTCCTCCCCTTTCTTCCTCTCCGCCCGGTGCCTTAGAGCGTGGGGGAAGGGGTGGGGGATGATAGGACCTAGTCTTTTAGACTAACGGTTTTCGAACCATATCATTTTAGGGGATCGCGGAGCCCAGCATGGAGGGGCAGCCCAGGAGGCCGGTACGCTTGGAGATGGGACAGTCTAGCACGGGAGTCCAGACTACGGGGACTGTGAGTCCCGGCCCTTTAGTAGAGATTTAGTTTTGCTTCCGCATTGAGTGATCTTGTAGTGAGGACTTGATGTACCGGGCATGAGCCCTTTTTATTTCTAGACTATTTATACTCTGATGATTTTCTGTGGACACTCCCTTCGTGGAGTTTTATTTTATGTGATATTCTCTTTTGGTGGACTTGCTTCTCTCTTGCTTGCTACTTATTGTGATCGAAAAGGCCGGCAGAATCGGCGCGTTGTAGTGGCGACCTTCCCGGGTGCGAAGGTGTCACCGCAAAGCGGCGGTTCTGGGCATAAGACCCCGGGTTTTCAAAAAAAAAAAAAAGGGGTCTTACACGCTGCGACGCGCAAATTTCAGACTTTTGTCAAACGGACTCCGATTCAACCCCAGTCAGTGGCGTTGGACTTGTATGGTCAATACGAAGTCAACAGAAGTCGTTCTGGTCAATTTCGATGATAATTGGTCAAGCCGTGGTCAAATCAAGTCTAGTCGTGCACCGAAAAGCGTGCGCACACCAATTATGACACGACACCCGAACTTTGACTCGACCCCGACGACTTGGACACACTTTGACTTTGACCAGCAAGGGGGACCCCCTAGCTTGACTTTGGTCAAATTTGCCCCTAAAAACCATTTTTTGGAAAAATTTCTTAAGAAGGTATACACCTACTCTCTAAAGAAGAATGGCCCATACCCCCCCCCCCCCTCATTCCTTGGGCCCCCAAATAAATTAGAAAAGAAGAGGAATAGGCCCAAATGGAGGCCCACCAATATTTTCCCTCCACTCCCCTCTCCTTCTCTCTCTCTTCCAAACCTTCAATCTAGATGGAGACACTTGGTTGTACCCTCTCCAATAGATGGCTGACAGCAGCCATTATAACCCTAAATAGGAGAAGGGAGATCAATCAAAGAACTCCACCTCCCTCTCTCCCTCTCTTTCTATTGGATAAGAACAAACTCCCCACATGATTAATAGCCTAGTCTAGGACCTTAGGTAGTACAACCAACCATTAGTAGGCTGACATGTGCCTCATACAGCTGGGAAGTTAACCCTACAAGGGTTGGCCAAACTCACTCTCTTGATTTGCTTAACCAAGAAGAAGAGTAAGGGCCCTCTCTCCTCACTCTATATAAGGACCCCTATCCCTCTGGATGAACTTGCCCCACTTCCCAGCTCAAAACGAGCCACCACCATGCCTCTGTCGGAGCTCAACCTCACCGGAAAATGAGACGCCGAGCTCCGCCACCTTCCACCACCTCTCATGGCAACTTCGTCGAGAGTTCCCGGAGACCCCCAAACATGGTGGAAACCTACCCCTCTCCTTCCTCCCTATCTTCTGGAAGGGTTGCATGCGAGCTCTGGCGGCCGGAGCGCCGCCGCCGTCACCCTCCTCCCTTCCGTTCAAAAAAAAAAGGAGAGCTCCGACGATGGCCGGCGGCGGCAGGCCGCCGGACCACCACCGAAGGGAGCGCCCGCCACCAGAGAGTTGGTCGGGGACAGAGTCACGGTCGGTCGGCGGCTGGCCGGCGGCGGGGAAGGCCCGCAAGGGCACGGTTTTGATACAGGCGGTGACTCCTCTGCTTTTGTTATAATAAATGTTTATAAAATTTTATAAATTTAATAATTTTATAATTTAATAATTAATAAGAAAGGGACTTGATTTCTGGAGCTAAACTAGAGCCTTGATGGAAAAGTTTTGAACATAAAAGTTGTTCCCCTTTATTAGGGAAATCTCCAAAAAATTTTGAGAATTTTTGGAGTTGATTTGGTATTTTAAAAAGCCCAAATAAATTTTATTTTGCCAAATTAAATGTACAAAATGGCCCGAAGAATTTTGGAAAAATTACTACGCTCATTTTAGGCCCTCTTAAAGGTTATATCAAAATTTAGGATCATGGTGAGAAGATTTGATATTTTTCCCAAATTATGGAAGCCTAGGGTCGCGCTCGGAATTTTATTACGCTCATTTTCCTCGAAGGTGAAAATTGGAGCGCGCGACCACCATTTCTAATTTGAATAAGCAATTCAAATTATATGATCGACGAGAGTGGCCGAGGCAAGTGACCAAGCTCCGGGTGTTTCGAGATTTCATTAAACTGTCGAGCGCCTCGACTCTCGGGTGATTTGGGCACGCTCGGAAGATGAAAGTACGAGTGATGTGTTATGAATTATTCTTGATAAATAATAAGGGTGTATTCCTAACAAACCCCTGATCCGAATAAGTCGTAATTAATAAGGCGCAATCAAATCCTAATCGGATCTTAATAATGGGTGTAACCCAATGAAGCCGTATTAAAAACTAAAATAGAACTGATTGTGCCTCTTGAGAACGGAGATGAGACTGAAGCCTCCTGGATCGAGTAATTGGACTACTAACCATTTTCTTTATGATTATTCCAGTCTTACACTGATCCTGTTCCTTTATTCTTTTTAGTTCAGAACTTTCAATTCAGTTCTACTCCAGTCTCGTACTGGTCAAGTACTTTTAATTCAGCTCTACTCCAGTCTCGTACTGGTCAAGTATTTTTAATTCAGTTCTACTCCAGTCTCGTACTGGTCAAGTACTTTTAATTCAGTTCTACTCAAGTCTCGTACTGGTCAAGTACTTTTAATTCAGTTCTACTCCAGTCTCGTACTGGTCAAGTACTTTTAATTCAGCTTTACTCCAGTCTCGTACTGGTCAAGTACTTTTAATTCAGTGTTACTCTAGTTTTGTACTGGTCACGTTTCTTTCCAGCACTTTAAATAAGCATCATAAACACCGCATTTGTTCTCAGTGCAATTTACTATTATAATTCCGGGTCCTGCTCTGACGAGCAGTCGTTATTATGGTTGAGCCTTAGTTGGGGATAACCGGAGTTGAGGTATTCCTCCAGGTCTAGCCCCAAATAATGCGCTCCCACGCTCCTTGACGAAAGTAGAGCTAAGCGCTGCCGCCCGAAGTTTCAGCCTAGTAGGGCAGACCGACGTAGACCCGGTGTGTATTATGTTTGTCGTTGATTGATTGTCTGTAAATTGCTTGCGGTGGGATAGTGGCGGTTCAGTCCCTTCCGTAGACCGTTCGTACCGGTGCGGGAAGGTTAACGACTCAAGGCGATAGGGAGATGGGTACCACGGGTGACCGACCGTTTTATTCCCCGTCGGGTTTTCCTCCGCTGGTCGGCCAAAATGATTCGTTGGATGTCGCTCACATCCAAGAGTACACCAGGTTGTACGTTAGGGCCTGGGGTTGTGCGGTACGATCACCCTCAGAAGTGGTAGGACTGGCCACTGTCACCGACGGCCACATCGGTGAGTCCCGCAGGGCTCGCTACCCTGCTAGAACAGAAGCGGTCCAAACTATGTCCACATAGGGTTTGTGTGCGCGGCTGTGAATGCATGTGGTATGTGCGTGGCTTTGAATGCCTGCGGTATGTGCGCGGCTGTGAATTCCTTCGATAGAATTCAGGATATGAAAGCATGTTGTGTTGATGAGCTAGTAGAGCATTGTTATAACCGTTTTATATTATTGCTGCTTTTTCCGGTTATACTGCACTCTTTTATATTTGCTCATAGCTATTCATATATAGAATATTGTGCTAACCCTCTCGTGCTTCGGCTATTTACTTTTGTTGGGTGGGTGCGTGCTCGTCCCCAGGATGTTGATTCGGGGAGGAGATTTGTTTCCACTTAGCTCTGTGACTAACGGTTATTTGATTAACCATTCACAGGAGGTGGAGCACCGTAGTGACCCGCTGCCGCAGGAGATTACGCCAGCAGCTAGGTCTACTCGAGCAGATGCACCTCCGCCGTCCCTAGAGTATAGAGACGTGAGTTCCGTCGAGCAGCGTAGAGAGAGAGAGAGAGAGTATATGAGGATTATATGTAGCACATGTATAGCCCACAGGCTTATATAAGTACTTAAGCTTTGGCCCTAGAACAGCTGTAATTTTGATATGTGATATATAAATCTGCAATGGTTTCCTGTTAATGTTTCCGTTATATTCGGATGGGTTGTGAATGTTATGATTTGAGCCAACCAAGGCGGCCATCTAGTGCTTGGATAGGGTGGATCGTTTCCCTTATGAGCACTGGGTGGGTGTCTTGGGCCAGTAGTAGCCCCTTCGGCCCGAAATGATCAAAAGGTTGGGGGGGACTACACAGGCCCCCAAACATCTGAGTGTATATATTCTAGATCCTGCTTGCTCCGCTGCGTAGATGTCACGAACTTCACTCTGTGCTGCTTCCCGAGAACGCAGGTCTCACAGAAGTCTAACTTGCATGTCTTGACTCCTTTCAGTAGGCCCTTCTTGTGAAGCTCCAGCAGTCCTCTCTCGCTCATATGGCCAAGTCTGGCATGCCACAGCAGAGAGGAATCCTCATCTGTCGTCTCAGAAACCGCCGTGTCGCCGGCGATGGTAGTGCCGATCAGCTTGTAGAGAGTACCAGAGCGCTCTCCTTTCATGACCATAAGAGCACCTTTCTTGACCTTCAGATATCCTCCCTCGCTGGTGTATGAGCACCCAGCCGCCTCTAGAGTGCCTAGGGAAATTAGACTCTTCCTCAGATCGGACACGTATCTTACATCAGTAAGGGTCCTGATTGTTTCGTCGAACATCTTAATTCTGATACTGCCGATCCCGAGCGTCTTGCACTCCGAGTCATTTCCCATCAGAACGCGACCGCCGTCACATTGCCTGAAGCTAGTGAACCATTCTATGTTCGGGCACATGTGATACGAGCATCTCGTATCATTGATCCACGTGTCAGTGGTATCTAGGGTGGAGTGTGTAACGACCCCATCCGTTAAATGACGTATAGTAGAAGGTCCGGCCGGGGCCCCACACTATATGCCACAAACAGACGGTGAGGTCACAGGATAATACCAAACCAAACACGAATCCTACCTCAGAGCATTCTAGCGGAAGCTTTAAGTTAAAATTTGAACTCTAACCAGGAATGTCCAATATATAAACCACCTTTATATATCACCACGGAATGTACACAAATACATAGAGTTTGGCCTTAAGGCCTTACAGTTCCTCTTTCCATACAACATGGATTACAAACCTCGGCGCGCAGGCCGGCCATACATGAGGAAAACAAAATAAACAAAACCATTTGCTTAGCCTTCAAGGGCTAGCCGCAGCAGCAGCAGCAACAGCAGTAGGGCTTCAGCCCTTCACCTATCACTTGACTCTCCAGCACCTGCACGGGAAACAATCCACCCAACCGGTGGCAAACAATGCAACGGTCAGCATTCAGCTGACCCAATTATAACAATCTAACCCCTTTCTCGGGGCATGAACATTCTTTCCCTGCAAAGCATGGCATCATCATATAGCAACTATGTGCGCGCAAGCACATTCAAGCCATCACAACTATCGACCACACGGCCCGACAGTCCATGCACTCAGGGCACATTCTTGGTGTACCGGAATACCAGGGTCAACACCACCGTCTACACGGTATTTGAGCATTCTAGTCTTTCTGGCGCGCGGGCCTAAGACTCTCATTAGGCGCTCCAACAAAACCTATAACCAGGCTTCCAAGTCGGACGGACCTGACGCAGGTACGGATCAGCCACCCCCCGTTGCTCAAGTCGCCGTGCCACCTCGAATACGGAAGTATCCATGGCTATTTATAGGCGCGGGTCGGTTTCACCTTTCCTGTTCGGCAATCTGCCTTTTCATCGAGTTGCAGCCCAACGGCTCAACCGCTCATAAAGTGGCAACGCACGGCCACAAGAGTTGCATCCAACCCTCTTCATTTCCTGGACATCATCCAGTACTTCCTGATGCACCAAGCAACAGGTAGGCACAAGGCAACACAATCCATAATCACGGAGCCTTCTCCGATATGCAAACAAGCATCACCAATCCAGACCATGTCCAGATGGGCTTCACACAGCATGCCTAGAGCCGTACTCCAATTCCGGCCTCTAACAAGGGGAACTTCACATATCTACCCCAAGGGACACCACAACCCACCGCACACTCGCGTGCAATGCAGAAAAGAAGGACTTCACATGTCCAAGGAGGGAGATCGTTACCCTTGTCAATCTCTTCGGATCCATCAAAAACTAGCCGGTGAGAAAGAACCGCAGCAGCCTTGCCTTCACAACGCCGGCTTTGGATCATGAATCGGACCACGGGAACTCCGCCGGTGGCTTGATCTCCTCCTCCTTCTTCTTCCTCCTCTCTCTTTCTCTCTTCCTTAAGCAAAATGAAGAATGACTTCTTCATCAGCCTTCACGGATTAAATCCAGCCAGGAAATCACCTGAGCCCTTGGATCAAAAGAGAGAAATCTGAACGGCCACGATTTGCCCAAAAACTCAATTTTTGGCTGACACGGCCTGTGACACGCCCGTGTCACAGGCCGTGTACCCTTAAGCGGCACACGCGGTATTCGAACCGACTGAGATTTACCAGAACACGGGCATCGACACGCCCGTGTCGAACCTGACACGCCCGTGTCATTCCTGAGACACGCCCGTGTCATTCCTGCCTCATCGAGCTGCAATCAGTATACGGGTAGGCACACGGTATCGGACACGCCCGTGTCCGACCTGACACGCCCGTGTTCACGGCTTGGTTCAAGGCCGTGTACTTCTCTGACTCGAACAGGCCATTTTCAAAATTTAATTCGGACACGCCCTGGGACACGCCCGTGTCCATGGCCGTGTCCCAGGCTCGACGATCGTCGACTATCGATCGTCGACTAACCTGAACACGCCCTGGGACACGCCCGTGTCCCAGGCCGTATACCCCCGACACGCCCTGGGACACGCCCGTGTCCCAGGCCGTGTCAAACAGCCTGCACCTTAAATAAGTTTGAAAACTCATTTTGAGATTTCTGGGGTGTTACAATCCTCCCCCCCTTAACAAAATTTCGTCCCGAAATTTGCACGGTAAGGAAACAAGAACCAACAATGCTATAACTTGATAACTCGGTTATAACATAAAGTACACGGTCTACAGCTTATACAAACAGTTCGGGAAATTCAGCTCGCATGGTCTGCTCTCGCTCCCATGTTAGCTCTTCACGGCCACAATTGTCCCATCGGACCTTGACCATCCCGATCACTTTGTTCCGCAACTGTTTCTCGGCTCGATCCTCGATCCGAATAGGTCTAACTCTCGTCGTTAGCCCATACTCGACCGGTACCCGATCATTCTCCACTACTTGAGCTGGCTCCTTTACCGCCTTACGAAGGACTGAGATGTGAAATACATCATGTAATCCACCCAAGTCTGCTGAAAGTGCTAGTCGATAAGCAGCTTCCCCAACTCGCTCCACCACCTCAAATGGACCAAGATACCTCGGACTTAGCTTTTTCAAACGGCGAATCCTGGACACGCCTTTGAAGGGTTTGATCTTCAAATATACCCAATCACCCACCGCGAACTCCACGTTCCGGTGTTTGGCATTGTAGTATTTTGCTTGACGATCTTGGGCTATCAATAGCCTCTCCCGAATAGAGCGTATGAGCGAGGTAGCTTCTTCGACTTCCTTTTTCCCACTCAGCTTAGATTCGCCTGCTTCTGCCCAAGCTAACGGTGTACGGCATTTCCGACCATATAAAGCTTCAAATGGCGCCATACCAATACTCGCTTGGTAGCTATTATTATAGGCAAATTCGACAAGAAATATATAATCTTCTCATCTCTTACCAAAGTCTAGGGCGCACATGCGGAGCATGTCCTCCATCGTCCTGTTGGTTCGTTCAGTCTGACCATCTGTTTGGGGATGAAAGGCCGTACTAAACGCCAATTTTGTACCCAACATTTGATGAACGAGCCGCCAATCATTCGATGTGAACCGCCCATCACGGTCACTAACGATGCTCCAAGGAACACCGTGCAGTCGAACAACCTGCTCCACATAAAGCTTGGCCAAGGTTTCCACTGAATCGTCTCTTCTGTTTGGAAGGAAGTGCGCCACTTTTGTCAACCGGTCCACAATCACCCAGATTGAATCATGACCGCGTTGAGATCTCGGTAACCCGTGCACGAAATCCATCGAAATATCATCGAACTTCCACTCCGGAATAGGTAACGACTTCAGGAAACCTCCAGGCTTCTGGCATTCTGCTTTCACTAATGCATAGGTATTGCATTCAGCCACATAACGTGCGACATCTTTCTTTAGTCCGGGCCACCAGAACAGCTTTTTCAGATCTCTGTACATCTTTGTGCTCCCTGGGTGAACTGAGTACTTTGCAAAGTGAGCTTCGTACATCAGCTCTTCCCTCAATTTACCCATACTCGGGACGCACACTCGACCATTTCTTCGTAACAAACCGTTATCCCAAGAGAATTGGTCATCCAGCCCATCTTTTGCATAGCGCTGGAGACTTTCATCAAGCTCCGTTGCTCGCCGAACTCTGTCCGTAAGGTCATATTGCACCTCCGTCCAGTTCAAGCATGCATCGGTTGACGAACCCTTGTCAACACACGATATCTCCAATGCTTCCAATTCCTGGATCAAACGCTGATCGTGCCTCTGCAACCAGCTTGCCCGTACCGGAGTCTGCCGACTCAAAGCATCAGCGACCACATTTCCCTTCCCGGGAGTATAGTGAATCTCGAAGGTGTAGTCCCCGAGGAACTCCATCCATCTTCGTTGTCGCATATTCAGATCCTTCTGATCCAACAAATACTTTAGGCTTTTATGATCTGTATAGATATCCACTTTAACGCCATATAGATAGTGCCGCCATAACTTGAGCGCAAAGATTACCGCCGCCAACTCCAAATCATGGACGGGGTAATTCCGCTCATGCACTTTCAACTGGCGCGAGCCATAAGCAATCACTTTACCAAACTGCAGAAGAACGCAGCCTAAGCCGCTCCCAGAAGCATCACTATAGATCTCATACCCATCGGTTCCACATGGCGATGTCAACACAGGCGCCGTGGTCAAACGACTCTTCAATTCTTCAAAAGCTCGCGCGCACTCCGGCGTCCAAATGAACTTTTGATCTTTCCTCGTCAGCGTGGTCAGAGGTAAAGCAATCCGTGAGAAGTTTTCCACAAACCGTCTATAGTAGCCCGCAAGTCCAAGGAAGCTCCTGACCTCGGCCACTGAAGACATCACTGACCAATCTCGAATGGCACTTATCTTCAACGGATCCACCGCGATACCTTCTCCGCTTACCACATGGCCTAAAAAGGCTACTGAAGAGAGCCAGAACTCACACTTTGAGAACTTGACATAAAGCTTATTCCTCCGCAGGGTATGCAAGACCAACCGCAAATGGTTTGCATGAGCCTCTTCCGACTGAGAGTATACTAAGATGTCATCGATAAACACAATAACAAACAAATCCAAGTACTCTCGGAACGTTCGATGCATTAGGTCCATAAATACCGAAGGCGCATTACATAGGCCAAACGACATTACCGTGAACTCATAATGACCGTAGCGTGTTCCAAACGCCGTCTTGGGAATGTCACCTTCCCTAATCCGCAGCTGATAATATCCTGATTTCAAATCCAATTTGGAATAGACCGTTGATCCTGCCAGCTGATCAAAGAGGTCATCAATCCGCGGGATCAATATTTATTTTTCTCCGTCAGCTTATTCAATTCGCGGTAGTCAATACACAACCGTAAGCTACCGTCTTTCTTTTTCACAAATAGAACAGGCGCGCTCCAAGGTGACATACTTGGGCGTATATATCTCTGCTCCAACAACTCTTGCAATTGGACTTTCAACTCAGCCATCTCTTTTGGCGCGACGCGATATGGTGAGCGGGCCACAGGTTTCGCACCTGGCACCAACTCAATAGAGAAGTCAATCTCCCGCTGGGGTGGTAACCCAGGAAGATCTTTTGGAAACACATCGGCAAACTTTGACACAACTAGCACTTCACCGACACTGGCCTTTGGCTCAACAGCCTGAATTAGCGTGAAGAATAACTCTGCGCCCTTCCGAACAGCATTGACGACTTGGAGTGCAGACAACAGAGTCCCGCCAACTCCTCGCATACCAGTGAACTTCGTCACAAATCCGGTATTCTGGCCCAGTGTAATCTCCTTGGAGTTGCAATCAATAAAGGCACGCTGCTCCGAGAGCCAGTCCATACCAAAGATCACATCAAACTCCGATAACGGTAGCACAGCTGCACTCAGACCGAAATCCCGACTTCCTATTTGCACATCCACCTCGCAAGCCCTATCCGCAAGCATCACACAGCCATTCGGCAATAGCACCCTTGTACTATCCACCGTCACATGACTCGGTACCCCAATTCGAGATACGAAATCCTCAGACAGAAAAGAATGCGAAGCACCCGTATCAAACAGGGCTCTCGCCAAATTATTCCGAATCAGGACAAAGCCTGCAGCACACACACATGTACAAGCTATACATAACCAAAAACAATAGCACATAAGCAAGTAAGCTAATTCAACTCGTACCTGTGACGACGTCACTTTGCTTAATCGCTTCCTGTTGGCCAAGCTGATAAATTCGGGGCTGTGCCTGAGACGCAGAGGAATCAACCACCGCTTTGCCCTTCTCAGCATAAGATGCACCCGTCTTCTTGTCCCCTTTGGGCTGAACAACCCGACAGTCACGAGCTATATGCCCCACCCGGCCACAGTTATAGCATGTACGAGAATCCGGCCTTGATGTCGCTCCCGACACAACGGTCGTAGTCACTTGCCCAGATGGCTTGGACCTCTTGCCCCCTTTCTTCTGGTAAAACGACTTGCTCGGGCGAGGTGCTTGAAACTCTGGCTTCGACGCAACCAAGCCCTTGTTCCCTTGCACCCGCCGCATGTCCTTCTCCAACGCACACGCAGTATCAACCAACGCCTGAAACCCTTGGTTCACTGAACTCGAAAGCAGGAATCGCAACTCATCCCGCAATCCTTCATAGAACTGATTCGTTTTCCTTTGGTCATCCGCGAAGATTGTACCCGCATATCGTCCCAACCTGGTAAACTCATGCAAGTAGATATCCACGCTATCTTCCCCTTGCTTTAACCGTTAGAACTCATTTTCCAAAGCAGTGCGTTGCGCAGCTGGGACATGTTTCGCCAGAAATATTCGAGAGAACTCCTCAATCGATACTTGCGTTAATTGCCTGCCCGCCAAATGGTGTACCTCAACCTCGTCCCACCACAACCGCGCCTCTCCTTCAAGCATGAAGGTGGCCAAGGTGACCTTTAGAGTTTCCTCCGCCCTGATCGCTGTCATTATCCGCTTGACACGCGACAACCAATCCTCTGCCTGCGTTGGGGATCCCATTCCCGTAAATGTAGGAGGACTGAAGCTCATGAATTGCTTCAACTGTCGGTCAGCTGCTCGTGGATCTACAGCCTCAACCGGCTCGGGTCTTACATCAACACGAACTGGCACTACTGCCGGCTGCGCTTGCCCGGTCGGCTAAATCATGGCAAATAGCGCCTCAGCAACTAAGCGAACAGTTTCCGCAGATGGAGGAGGTGTTGGCACCTCAGCTGGTGCCGCACTCTCATCAGAGCGCTGGGGCTCAGACTGCCCAGCACCACTACGCGTCACCTATAGGTGGACAAGACACACATTAGCGAACGTATGCAAGCAAGACAACACAAAAAGGAACGCACAGATTCCCCAAACAAGATTTTGTACATTCCTTAATGGACATTCCAGAGTTCATTAGCGTTACAGCAGGTCGCACAAACACGTGCACGCCACCCCACAAAAGAATTCGACCACGAATTCGAAAGAGGAAGACCGACAAAAGCTGATACCAAAATGTAACGACCCTATCCGTTAAATGACGTATAGTAGAAGGTCCGGCCGGGGCCCCACACTATATGCCACAAACAGACGGTGAGGTCACAGGATAATACCAAACCAAACACGAATCCTACCTTAGAGCATTCTAGCAGAAGCTTTAAGTTAAAATTTGAACTCTAACCAGGAATGTCCAATATATAAACCACCTTTATATATCACCACGGAATGTACACAAATACATAGAGTTTGGCCTTAAGGCCTTACAGTTCCTCTTTCCATACAACATGGATTACAAACCTCGGCGCGCAGGCCGGCCATACATGAGGAAAACAAAATAAACAAAACCATTTGCTTAGCCTTCAAGGGCTAGCCGCCGCAGCAGCAGCAACAGCAGTAGGGCTTCAGCCCTTCACCTACCACTTGGCTCTCCAGCACCTGCACGGGAAACAATCCACCCAACCGGTGGCAAACAATGCAACGGTCAGCATTCAGCTGACCCAATTATAACAATCTTACCCCTTTCTCGGGGCATGAGCATTCTTTCCCTACAAAGCATGGCATCATCATATAGCAACTATGTGCGCGCAGGCACATTCAAGCCATCACAACTATCGACCACACGGCCCGACAGTCCGTGCACTCAGGGCACATTCTTGGTGTACCGGAATACCAGGGTCAACACCACCGTCTACACGGTATTTGAGCATTCTAGTCTTTCCGGCGCGCGGGCCTAAGACTCTCATTAGGCGCTCCAACAAAACCTATAACCAGGCTTTCAAGTCGGACGGACCTAACGCAGGTACGGATCAGCCACCCCCCGTTGCTCAAGTCGCCGTGCCACCTCGAATACAGAAGTATCCATGGCTATTTATAGGCGCGGGTCGGTTTCACCTTTCCTGTTCGGCAATCTGCCTTTTCATCGAGTTGCAGCCCAACGGCTCAACCGCTCATAAAGTGGCAACGCACGGCCACAAGAGTTGCATCCAACCCTCTTCATTTCCTAGACATCATCCAGTACTTCCTGCTGCACCAAGCAACAGGTAGGCACAAGGAAACACAAGCCATAATCACGGAGCCTTCTCCGATATGCAAACAAGCATCACCAATCCAGACCATGTCCAGATGGGCTTCACACAGCATGCCTAGAGCCGTACTCCAATTCCGGCCTCTAATAAGGGGGACTTCACATATCTACCCCAAGGGACACCACAACCCACCGCACACTCGCGGGGAAGGGTTTTCCCTATGCAATGCAGAAAAGAAGGACTTCACATGTCCAATGTAACATCCCATTTCCGACTAGACCCCTGGGAGGGGTTTCGTCTTAACAGAACCTTGGGAAGCCCAGGAAGCCGTGATTTAGGGTGTGAATTGCCTTTCGACGATCGTCGATCTAAGTAAGACGATCGTCGAAGGCAGAAGTCTGCGTTAAGGCCGTCGACGATCGTCGAGCTCAGTAGACGATCGTCAAAGGCAGAAGACTGCATCAAGGCCGGTCGACGAACGTCGAGCTTAGTAGACGATCATCGAAGGTAGATGTCTGCATCAAGGCCGTCGACGATCGTCGAGCTCAGTAGACGATCGTCGAGGGCAGAAGACTGCATCAAGGCTGGTCGATGATCGTCGAGCTCAGTAGACGATCGTCGAAGGCAGAAGTCTGCACCAAGACCGGTCGACGATCGTCGATCTCAGTAGACGATCGTCGATCTCAGTAGACGATCAATCTCCAGCACGACCGATCAACGATAGTCGATCTAAGCAAGAGATCGTAGAAGGTAGAAATCTGCAACACGTTCGGTCGGCGATCGTCGATCTCAGCAAGAGATCGTCGAAGGTAGAAGTCTGCACCACAGCAGGTCGACGATCGTCGATCTCAGCAAGAGATCATCGATGACACAAGTCTGTACCACGGTCGGTCTACGATCGTCGACCTCAGCGGTAGATCATCGAAGGCAGAAAATCTGCACCTCCGTTCGACTATCGTCTGCACCACCGTTCGACGATCATCGAACTCAGAATTTGTCAACTTTGGACTGTCACGCCCGTGACTGACATGTCACGCCCGTGGCATTAGCCGAAACACCGGTTCAGGAAATGGGCCAAAAAAATGTTATTAGGCCGTTTTCTTTTATTAAGACTTTGATAAGTCTTATTTTATAATATTTTGACCAGTCAAATGTCATGTGGCAGCCATCTTCCCCTCCCTCCAGCCATGGCTGAGCCAAGCTTTCAACATGCATTAATGGCCATTGGAAATTTCGGCCTTCTTCCCCTTCACAACCGCCCTCATTCAATTCATTAAGGCTAAGAGATTTCCAGCCAAATGATATTTGACTGCTTTGAGCCATGCAGATCATGCTTCATCCCCCCAACCACCATGGCCGCCAAATTTGACTGGAGATCAAAAAAAAATGGCCAAGCTTCCTACAGCCACCTAACACCCTCCTCTTCATCTTAAAAAGGAGCTGAACTCCATGGATTCAAGTCCACACCTTTCCATAAGGAGCCAAGGAGCTTCACTGTGGTGTTGCAAAATTCCGGCGACGCCACCACCGCGCAAAATGACATCACGACGATCGGCTCGTCTCCAAACCACGAATAAGGTCCTCCTCTACTCTTTCTTCTATGGGCAGATCTTAGAAATTATTTAGGGGAGATATCGAACTCAAAGGAGTGAGATCGGGTGAGAGTTTTCATATTTTTCCAAAAAATTCATGGTGCGGGTTCGCCGGAAACCGCCACCTCCGGCGGCCAAACCACCACCCGACGGTAGCCCTCGCCTCAACGGAGGTGGTGGTGGTGGTGGCTGGCCGGGGAAGTGGCCGGATGGCCGGCAGTGGCTCACGGAAAAGCTACAGGAATGGCTTTGTTTTTCGGTTCTGTTCGGGCTTGGAAGATGATGAACAGTGCATGCATTAATAAATTATTATATTTATATATATAATATAGTTATTTGTTAACCCTTTAACCGGCATATTTGATAACATTAAACGAGGCCTTTAGAGTCAAGATCAGGAAAAAATGTTAACATGAAAATTGTAGATCTATGAGTCTACTTTATTTTAAAATTTATTTGAGTCAATTTGAAGTCTTGGTTAGATCACAGCACTCATTTTGGTGAGATCTATACATAGGGCTGACCAGAGAATGAATCGGATTCCCACTCCAAACCAGACCTCCAAATGACTTGAAATTTGGGATATAGGCTATTCTTATCTATATCAAGGACATATCAAAAAATTAGAATTTTTGGAGAACATTTTTCTATAGTTTTTAGAAAAATTTAATAATCCATGAATAAATTAATTAGGTGTCCCAAACATCTCAAAACTCCCCCAAATTTTTGTGGGTGGTCTTACAGGGCATGTTATGGCTCTGGTAATAATTTCACCTCATTTGAAGGTGTTTTGGTTAGGGAATGATCAACCCCTAGTTCTACCTTAAAGAAGGATATTTAAGTAAAAGTGTACTTGAGGTTTTGGATGGTCAAATCACCTCAACCGAGGCTGAAATTTTGGACACTGACTTGGCATGACTTTATACACCTTCCAATAAAAAATTGGGGGCATTGCAGTTGATTTGGCCCAAGATCCTAGGTCAAACCCTAAGGAATGGCTTTTGCACCTTGTGAAGGACATATGGCCATAACACCTTGTATGCCTATGAAACTTTGTAGGGATGGTTTTAGGGTAACTATAACCCTTTGTTAAAAACCTTAGGGTGTTTTAGAAAGTTTGGGACCCACAAAACCCTAACCCTAATTTAGGGCACAAACTTTGTAGGGTTAGATTAGGCTAGTTAAACTCTTCCAAATAAGGTGAAATTTTGGTATAATGGTAATAAGGATATTATTAGTCTCGGGTAATTTATTTGGGAATTTTGGAATAATATTTATTGTACTTCATTTGAAACACAAGGGATGCCTCAAATTAATAAACTAATTATTATGTTTCCTCTGACCCTTGGGAGGTCATGAAAGTTTTGCATAGGATGTTTTGAAGCATTATAAGCTTATATAAATTTTATGAAAATTTTTGGATACTTATTTGAGATACTTACTTCACAAGTTGTTAAATGATGGAATTATTCAATAATTTAATTTAGCCCATATACTGATAAATAAATTATGAAATTTGTCCCAAACCATTTACATACCATTAGATTCATACTTGAATTTTCCCTGAATTTTTGGAAGCAATATAGTATTTTATAATTCTTTAAATGAATTTTTAAGGATTAAAATGAAATAATGATTTGGGGATAAAACCTTACTGAAAAATTTAGACATTTTGGAAGATGAGTTATATCCTTATTTTGAATAACATATAAAATTTGTAGAATGATATCTTGACTGAAAATGGTACTTCATGTTCATTATTGGAAATTTTAGTCAATAGAATAATTAAATAAATTATTAAATAAATAAGGAAAATTTTGGGTCTCTGGATTTAGGGCTTAAAAGTCATAATGGACCTCCATTAATTATTATAAGAGTATTGGATAATTATTTGATGTACCTCTTATTTTACATGAAGTTTGATATGGTGGTCTGCATTTAGCAATTTTGGAAAATTGTATATTAATTTGTTTGAAGCTTATCACTCCTTAATCACTGATAATATTTGACCCAGAGCTTTTATGGTCCTTTGCAATCATGTTAGAGTTATCCTTGAATTTTCAGAAATAATATTGCCCTGTTTATTATTTTTTATGAATTATTGTAATATACCATTTAAATAAAAATCAGTGGCCTGAACCTTGCTGAAAAACTAAGAGATTTTGTATCTTAGGTTAAATGATTATATTAAGTATAACATAAATCTGGGGAGATTTTATCTTGTCAAAATTTGGTACCTTCAGCTCAATCTTGGAGACTTTGGCCACTATAAACATTTAATAAATTCCTAGATAAATAGGAAAATTGTAAAACTCTGGAATTGGGCAATAAAGGTCATAATGGACCTCCATTAATTATTATAGGAGTATTTGATGATTACTTGATATACTTCCCATTTTACATAACATTAAACCTTGGTGGTCTGCATATAGTAAATCTACAGAAATAATCTGGAGTACAAGTTAGGCACATAAGTCAAAAGTTAGTGGTTATAGGAATGAGTTCATCACTCAGGGTTGGATGAGCTAGGGATGAGTTTGACTAAAAGTTAGGTGGTGTTTGGGATCGACGAAAGATCGTCTTCCCCGTAGAGTGGAAGGTCAAAATCACCTTAGGGTTAGTTTACCGTAATATGAAAATGAAATGGGTAAAACCTAAGTTGTAGGCATAAATTGAATTGAGGAGTAGGTAGTAAACTTAGGATTTCACACTCTCACACCCCTATGTCCTGAGAGATAGTTTGGGTTACTCGGGCAATAAGCCCAGTGGTTAAGGTAATGGGCATGGTAGCCCGGCGAGCTTCGGCTCGGTTGTAGATTATGACGGACGGGTTAGTCCGGGGAGCTTCGGCTCGGTTGGTTAAGAGACGGACGGGATGGTCCGGGGAGCTTCGGCTCGGTTGGTTAAGAGACGGACGGGATGGTCCGGGGAGCTTCGACTCGGTTGGTTAAGAGACGGACGGGATGGTCCGGGGGGCTTCGGCTCGGTTGGTTAAGAGACGGACAGTATGGTCCGGGGAGCTTCGGCTCGATCGTTGTTTGATTACGTTTAAATCTGCATGTGCATAAAATAAGAAAGATTAAGGTGGTGGGTTCTCGGTATCGGGGAGTTCGATTGCACCGACACCGATATCGTTGACTCGGCAAGGTGACTAGCACTTAGCCAAGGTTAAGTCCGGTGCACCAGCCGGCAAGAGTACGCAGGAGTCCGCTTCGTGCACCAAGCGTTGAGGCGTACGATAGGTCAGACCAGTGGTGCTTTTACTGGTTTTGAGGTGGGCGAGGCCCAACCCACTGCTTCCGTCTGCCACTACGGAGGTATCCTGGGAGGTAACGGCTCCGAAAGGGGGAACTAAAGGTCTGTGTGCACAGAGTCGGGTGTGTGTGTTGCACTTGCATGTCCATCATACCCACTAGTATGTCATAGCATAATCGATTCATTTAACTCTGACACCTAAAGTATAAGTGGTATGGGATGCTTATACATTAGGACTTGCAAAACGACCCCTTGGTCTATAAGCTTGTGTGGGAAAGCTTATAAATCAAAGGTTAATCTCAATATATATATATGCTGCTGTTTGATAACCGACACCCCAACGTATAAGTGGTATGGGACACTTTATACGATGGGAGCCCTGCAAGAGATCCCTTAGCTTATGATGGAGACGACGGCCCTCAACGCATTGAAGACGGAGACGGCATGCTTATGGAAATTATCTCACCGCCTCCAAGTAAAGATTTGCGGCGTCGTGATGACCATGTGGAGCGACGTCAAAAGATCCGCCCGCGGCGCAAACCAATCTAATGATAGATTAATTATTTCATTTTCATGTTCCTTTAATTTGCAATGTTTATGACAATGTTTATGTCATGTTGTGTTTCATTTTAATGAGTGTTGTTTTATTTTTTTTATTATGGGCTGCAAATAGCCGAACTAATGTTGTAGCCTATATATAGGCAAGTTGCTTTCATGATGAATAGAATTGAAGAAAGAAAATATTGAAACCTAATTTGAGAGTCTCCCCCTCTCTTCCTCCTCTTGGCCGAAATCCTCTTTCTCCCCTCTCCTTGGCCGCCGGCCACAATCTCCCCTCCTCCTCTTCTATTCCCCTCCCCTCCTCCTAGCCACCAAGCCTCCACCTATTTTCAACCCTCCTTCAACCCGAGCCCTTCCCCTACCACCTCTCAAAAACCGTCGGCCACCTCCTACTCCCTCAACCCGAGCCACCATCTCATACAACAACAAACCGCCGGCCTCCCCATCATTCCCATCAAAACCGACCACCATCAAGGAACCCTTCCCCCCTTTGTTTGTGAAGAATTCGGCCAAGGCAAGCTTGCCTCCTTGTGGAATCCTAGCACCGGCGTGACGCGACGAAGGCGGGCAAGATTTTCATCTCCTTCCGGCGCAACTCCAGCGGAGCCGTTGAGGAGCGATCCAAGTAGAGAGTAATCAGAATCATTCATTCTGATTGGGTACGAAATTCCACCTACCTCTTTGTGTGATTTCATTTCTTAGACTAGATCTTGTGGTGGATTATTTTTGGCGTTGTTTTGGATAACTAGAAATTGAATCGTGGATTCCTTCGCATGTTTGTATTTCCCTTTATTATCGTTTATATTCGAGAAGGTTTGGCGAACCTCGTTTGACTTTTGTTGGGAGAGATCTACCCATTCCGAATCGAACTTTTTCGGTAGATCTCTTTTGGTACAACTTCGCTCGGTCGGACCCAATATTGGTCCTTTTAGCCCGATCGAACATTGGCCTTATAGCCCTTGTTGGATCCAACCCGGTGTGGCTACCCGTATGCTAGCATACTTTTGATAGATTTAATTGTGTGGTGTAGGGAAGAGCGATTGTGCGAGTGTAGGAATTGGATCGAAGAGTGTCGTGGCGTTAGGCCGTAGTTCCTAACAGTGTGAAACGTGTACGCCTACATCAATTTGGTATCAGAGGGAGATTATTGTCGATTTCCTAATCGGCACCATCCTTCTATTTTTAGGTAGGCTAAAGAAAATATAAATTTCAAATTTCAAAATTCAAATTTTCAAATTTCAAATTTCAAAATTTAAAATTCAAAATTCGAATTTCAAATTTCAAATTTTGTATTTCAAATTTCAAATTTCAAATTTCGAAATTTCAAATTTCGAAATTTCAAATTTCAAATTTCAAATTTCAAATTTCAAATTTCAAATTTCAAGATTTCAAGATTTCAAATTTCAAATTTCAAAATTCAAATTTCAAAATTCAAAATTTCAAAATTCAAATTTCGAATTTCAAATTTCAAATTTTAAGATTTCAAATTTCAAATTTCAAATTTCAAAATTTAAAATTTCAAAATTCAAAATTTCAAATTTCCAATTTCAAATTCTAAATTTCAAATTTTCTCAAAATAAAAAAAAAATTCTGGAAATTCTCTGTCTTATTTTAATTAGAAATCTAAAAAAAAATATTATTTATCATTAAGTCATTATTTTTATTAAGTTATTTTAAAATTTAATAGTTGGTCTGCCAATAGCGGCCTAAATTTCTTAGTTTCAGCAAAAACATCAAAAAAAAAATTTATTAATAATCTTCATATTTTATTCAACAAGAAAATCTATTTTATATTATTATTACCCTAGTGGTTAAGTGGGAACAATTCCGACAAACCTATTTTAACTAAGCCAGAAGCATTTCTCCTTGTTTGTGCACAAATTCCGGATCGAGTTTTCTCTCCGGTTTTCACAATATGGCCTATGACGTCAATGCTTCTCGAGAAAAATATTTAGGTTCCCTTAGGAACGGTAGAAAGCAATTCCACTGCCCGGTAGTGGATGATATTAAGGCGTTGGTTGGCCAACTAAAGGCTAGTCAAGTAGCACCGCCACCGCGCACCTCTAGGCATGTTAGGATTCCTGCTCCGACCTATGATGGGCTAGGTGGACCGCGAGTGTTTTTACGTTGGGTGGAAGACATGGAGTGTTATTTTGAGCAAAATCACATTGTGGATCCCCATAGGTTTCCCATTGCGAGATTTCAACTATTTGGTCGAGCCTATACCTTCTGGCTCAACGAGGAGAAACGTTTGGGAATGCCCTCCATCGACTCACATGTAGGTTGGCAACTTATGAAGAATTTGTTAACGGATGAGTATTATCCCTCATACTGTCGTTCTCAGTCTTCTGATTATCCGAGTGTAGCGCCGCCTAAGATTTTGCCAATACCGAACAAGCACGTTCCCCCATACTCCCGTACTAGGACGTCTCATGTTATTACTCCTCCCTGCCAGGGCACTAGACCCCTACCTGAGTATAAGAATGACTTATCCCCTGAGCTGCCTGAATTAGTTGATGACTCCCCTGATGAGTCCATGGCCGTGTCTAGGACTGTGCCCGTCACTGAGGACGAGGCCGATATTACTGACGAATGTATTGACGATGAGGAGATTGGTTACCCTAGTGACCTGGATGAGGATTTCTCCTTTGAGGAATCATCTCCACTTCCCCTCGTCAATGTTTCTGAAACCATGTTTGAGTCTGAGTTGGGTAAAGTTTCCCGCGAGTTGATAGAGTCATCTAGTGGCGACTGCCTCTCTGATAGCGAGTTAGGTGATGACGAGCCAGATGAATTTTCTTTGAAGGAAAATCCTCTGTTTGATTTTTCGGTTGATTTTGAGTGCTTGCACCCGGAGTATGTTACTTGGACGATAAATCCGTATTTTGGCATGGGGTATGACTTAGCCCCTCCTCCGAAATCTATCGATGCTCCCCTTCATGAGATTTGTACCGCTACTGATGTTGTGATTGATGTGTTGGAAGTTTGTCCTAGTGAGAGAGTACTATTGTTGGAAGACGTTATTGATGTCTGCCCGGATGAGCGTCCCCTGACGCTAACTCCGTCGCGTGAAATTAATTTTGATCTCGACTCTCTCCCAGTGTTAATTTTACCGACTCTCCCTCCTGATCGGTTGATCCGACTAGCGGACCCATTTAAACACAAGTTTTGTATTTCTGATCTGGATCATTGTACTTGGCCAACCTTGCGGGCCCCTCCGTTGGGCATATCACCTTTGACGGTTCGTTACGCTACGTATCCATCTATGGTTATGTCCACGACTGTTTTTGATTCTGATTCTGTGGCCATTAGACCTATTATCCTAGTTGTGTCCCGATGTGCTTCCTCTATCGGTCTATTTGCACATGTTTTTCTACCCCCTGATGAAGTCCCGTTAGCGCCACCTGATGTTATCATATTGGTGCCACCTGATGTAGTTCCGCTGGTGTCACCCTACTTATTTTTGTTAGTGGCCACGGTATGGCCCCATGAGTCGTCTCGCTCGCACCTCTTGTCACACCTGAGAGCGTCCAACTCTCTTAGTATTTATGATGCGCAGATTCCCTTGGCATATCTGCATGCCAAGTGTGGTCATAATAATTTTCGAATTAGAACTGCGACTTTGGAGCCATTTGAAGTCATCGTTGATGTGAAGGCTCCCGTCCCCCCTGACTTAACCCCTATATCCTCTGTATTCGGGTTGAGTCACGTAGCCCATGGTTTCACTCCCCACGATTACGCTCATTATGATCCCCTTTTATATAAGCACATTAGTAAAACGCTAGCCCTACAAATTAATTTGTATCATATTTATGCTAGCTTACATAAAAGAGTATCTCACTATAAGATGATCGATTTAGATTTGGTGCGTCTCGACCCTAAACGGATGCCTCCAGGCACTTTAGAAAGTTGGCGAGTTGGTAAGCGGAACCTTTATCGGATATTAATGAAATTTGGAGAATTTACATATCATCTGAAGCTTTCCATTGATTGGGGTTTTACCCCTTATTTTGATGTTTCTAATTTAACGCCGTATGATTCTCCACCACATGATTTATCTGCCTGTCCGTTTGGGTCCACTTTGTTCTCTCTGGGGTTGGGTTGTGAGTTTATACTTGGATTGTTTTCTTCTTCGGACTTCTCTGGAGGTACGTTGGTTGTTGATACTAAATTTTGTTTTCCTTTATTGCCTAATGCTTCTCCAAGGTTCCCTAGGAACAAATTTTTGCATGACAGGATACTCCAGGTTGTTGTGCTCTTCTTTCTGAGTGGGGTTGTCTGCCACTCTGAGGTTCTATTGGATGATGCTACCCCGCACCGGTACTTTCAGACCTACTCATCGGTGATGAGTAGTTTTAAGCGGGGGAGGATTGATGGAGACGACGGCCCTCAACGCGTTGAAGACGGAGACGGCATGCTTATGGAAATTATCTCACCGCCTCCAAGTAAAGATTTGCGGCGTCGTGATGACCATGTGGAGCGACGTCAAAAGATCCGCCCGCGGCGCAAACCAATCTAATGATAGATTAATTATTTCATTTTCATGTTCCTTTAATTTGCAATGTTTATGACAATGTTTATGTCATGTTGTGTTTCATTTTAATGAGTGTTGTTTTATTTTTTTTATTATGGGCTGCAAATAGCCGAACTAATGTTGTAGCCTATATATAGGCAAGTTGCTTTCATGATGAATAGAATTGAAGAAAGAAAATATTGAAACCTAATTTGAGAGTCTCCCCCTCTCTTCCTCCTCTTGGCCGAAATCCTCTTTCTCCCCTCTCCTTGGCCGCCGGCCACAATCTCCCCTCCTCCTCTTCTATTCCCCTCCCCTCCTCCTAGCCACCAAGCCTCCACCTATTTTCAACCCTCCTTCAACCCGAGCCCTTCCCCTACCACCTCTCAAAAACCGTCGGCCACCTCCTACTCCCTCAACCCGAGCCACCATCTCATACAACAACAAACCGCCGGCCTCCCCATCATTCCCATCAAAACCGACCACCATCAAGGAACCCTTCCCCCCTTTGTTTGTGAAGAATTCGGCCAAGGCAAGCTTGCCTCCTTGTGGAATCCTAGCACCGGCGTGACGCGACGAAGGCGGGCAAGATTTTCATCTCCTTCCGGCGCAACTCCAGCGGAGCCGTTGAGGAGCGATCCAAGTAGAGAGTAATCGGAATCATTCATTCTGATTGGGTACGAAATTCCACCTACCTCTTTGTGTGATTTCATTTCTTAGACTAGATCTTTTGGTGGATTATTTTTGGCGTTGTTTTGGATAACTAGAAATTGAATCGTGGATTCCTTCGCATGTTTGTATTTCCCTTTATTATCGTTTATATTCGAGAAGGTTTGGCGAACCTCGTTTGACTTTTGTTGGGAGAGATCTACCCATTCCGAATCGAACTTTTTCGGTAGATCTCTTTTGGTACAACTTCGCTCGGTCGGACCCAATATTGGTCCTTTTAGCCCGATCGAACATTGGCCTTATAGCCCTTGTTGGATCCAACCCGGTGTGGCTACCCGTATGCTAGCATACTTTTGATAGATTTAATTGTGTGGTGTAGGGAAGAGCGATTGTGCGAGTGTAGGAATTGGATCGAAGAGTGTCGTGGCGTTAGGCCGTAGTTCCTAACAGTGTGAAACGTGTACGCCTACATCAGCTTATGTGTAATCACATAAGTTAAGGTTACTTATTCTAATTTTGTATCATTATTACCATACTTAGAACTGCTAGTCTAGTTCCGCTGCCATCTGCTATTTGACATTCTCCACCTTCAAGTCCTCCCCTTTCTTCCTCTCCGCTCGGTGCCTAGGAGCCATGGGGGAAGGGGTGGGGGACGATAGAACTTAGTCTTTTAGACTAACGGTTTTTGAACCACATCATTTTAGGGGACCACGGAGCCCAGCATGGAGGAGCAGCCCTGGAGGTCGGCGCGCTTGGAGATAGGGCAGTCTAGCTCCGGAATTCATACAGCCGGGACCGTGAGTCTCGACCTCGAGTAGTTGTTCTGTTTTTGCTTCCGCATGAGAGACTTGTAGTGAGGACATGTTGTACCGGGCATGAGCCCGCATTTATAGTACTCTGATTATTGTTATTCTGTGGACACTCCCTTCGTGGAGTTTTTATTATATGTGATATTTGTTGTGGACTGCATATTCTCATTCTTGCTACTGTTATGATCGATTTGGCCGGCAGGATCGGCGCTTTGTAGTGATGACCTTCCCGGGTGCGAAGGTGTCACCGCAAGGCGGCGGTTCTGGGCCTAAGACCCCGGTGTTTAAAAAAAAATGGGGGTCTTACATCCAAGGAGGGAGATCGTTACCCTTGTCGATCTCTTCGGAGCCATCGAAAACTAGCCGGTGAGAAAGAACCGCAGCAGCCTTGCCTTCACAACGCCGGCTTCGGATCACGAATCGGACCACGGGAACTCCGCCGGTGGCTTGATCTCCTCCTCCTTCTTCTTCCTCCTCTCTCTTTCTCTCTTCCTTAAGCAAAATGAAGAATGACTTCTTCATCAGCCTTCACGGATTAAATCCAGCCAGGAAATCACCTGAGCCCTTGGATCAAAAGAGAGAAATCTGAACGGCCACGATTTGCCCAAAAACTCAATTTTTGGCTGACACGGCCTGTGACACGCCCGTGTCACAGGCCGTGTACCCTTAAGCGGCACACGCGGTATTCGAACCGACTGAGATTTACCAGAACACGGGCATCGACACGCCCGTGTCGAACCTGACACGCCCGTGTCATTCCTGAGACACGCCCGTGTCATTCCTGCCTCATCGAGCTGCAATCAGTACACGGGTAGGCACACGGTATCGGACACGCCCGTGTCCGACCTGACACGCCCGTGTTCACGGCTTGGTTCAAGGCCGTGTACTTCTCTGACTCGAACAGGCCATTTTCGAAATTTAATTCGGACACGCCCTGGGACACGCCCGTGTCCATGGCCGTGTCCCAGGCTCGACGATCGTCGACTATCGATCGTCGACTAACCTGAACACGCCCTGGGACACGCCAGTGTCCCAGGCCGTGTACCCCCGACACGCCCTGGGACACGCCCGTGTCCCAGGCCGTGTCAAACAGCCTGCACCTCAAATAAGTTTGAAAACTCATTTTGAGATTTCTGGGGTGTTACAGAGTGTACATGGAGTACGTCAGCATCGCTCTCGGGGTCAGACGCCACAGCCGCCTGCTGTTGTTCCTGATTCTTTTCTTTCGCCTTTTTCTTCGGACAGTGGTTTTTCCAGTGCCCTTCTTCCTTGCAGTAGTGACACTGGTTCTTCTTGTCCCGAGACTTAGACCTAGCCCGATTGAATTTCTTCCCTCTGTCTCTCGATCTCCCTCTGACCGGTTCTTTTTTCTTCACGAACAAACCTTCGCTGGTGCTGAGGCCAGGTTTGCTCCGCATTTCGTTCGATAGCAACATCGTCATCACCTCCTCTATTTTGAGCGTATCCTTTCCGTAGAGGATCGTGGTGACCAGATGGTCATAGGACTTCGGTAGAGAAGACAGTAGTAGAAGCGCCTGGTCTTCCTCTTCGACTTTTACGTCCATGCTCCGCAGCTGGGAGATCAACTTGTTGAACGCATTCATGTGTTCTAGCAGCTTGTTGCTCTCGGACATTCTTAAGCTGTATAACTGTCTCTTCACATAGAGCTTATTTGTGAGAGATTTCGACATATACAACTCCTCCAATTTCTTCCATAGGTCTACGGTGGTGTCAGCGTCGACCACATTGTACATGACCTCGTCGGCGGGACTCAACTGGATTGTGCTGATGGCCTTCAGATCCAGTTCCTCCCATTCCTCGTCTTTCTTCACGTCAGACTTCTCCTTGCCGAGTAGCGCCTTGTGGAGTCCTTGCTGAACGAGAACCGCCTTGATCCGCTTCTGTCATAAGCCGAAATCAATCTTGCCGTCGTACTTGGAAATCTCGAATTTTGCCGCCATTGATTTGCTCGTAGTGCTACTGAGTGATCAGAAAAATGTTCTCGGATCAGATCTTGAGAAGGTAGGGAGTGGACCTTGTCGTCACCTACTGTTGACCCAGATCTAGAACCAGAACGCCCAGACGATCACCCCCGCCGAACCTGCCTCTGATACCAATTGTTATGCAATCGGACCGAGTACCGCGGTAGCGCAACGGAATTATAATGAGCAAAAAACAATCACGCAAAATTAATACAGAACGAGATTTTAAAAGTACACAGACGACAACAGGAATTTACGTGGTTCGGAGAGGAGCTCCTACACCCACGGGGAGAGCGCGCCGACAAATATTCCACTATAATATTAGGAGTTACAGGAGTTGTTACAATGATAGCAGTAAACAAAAGTAACAAAATAATTCACTTTAATCCTCTTTACTGTTCACCCGCCTGTGAACCTTGGAGCCGCCTCCGCCGCAATAATAGGATCGAACCTGCCGCCGCCGAAGTGTCGCTCGACCTGAGCAACCGAATGCATGCACAGAACCTTGGCCGGAACTACCTCCAGACCGACGCTGCTCCGCCTCTGCGTGCTTGCTGCCGCCGCTGCCGCCGCTGCCGCTTCGCCTCTGTATTTCTCTCGCTTTGCTCTTAGACGGTGGTGAAGGAGGGAATACAGATAGTTTTTTTTTTAATTAAGCCATGAGATTGAGTCTCTTATATAGGCTGAAGATTCCCCTCTTAATGAAGGATGAGTCATTAGAGGGGAGTCATTCATCTTGCCAGGCCGAATATGGGAAAGATCCAGCCGGTCATAAATGACTCTTGCCAAAACTTGAGAAAACGGGATCCTCAGAGATAATGAGTTTCCTAATTAACGATTAGCCTAGATTAGGATAGGCGTGCACAAAAAGACCCCCGGGCCAGATAAAAACCGGTCCCTGGAAGGACCGGTTTTTTCCGGTCCGGTCCCGGACCGGTCCCTGGCAAAACCGGTCCCGGTCCGGGACCGGTCTTCCCCCTAAAAAGGGGGACTGCCGGGACCGGAATACCGGTCCCAAACCGGTCCCAAACCGGTCCTGGACCGGTCCGGTCCCGGGCTAGCCCAATTATTATTTTTTTATTTTTTTTAATTATTTTAATTTATTTACTAAAAATATTCAAATGAAAAATAATTGAAATAGTACAAATTCTTAAATGAAAAAAATAATTGTATTATCATCTTAAAAAATTACAAAATAATACCCAAAAATTACAAATCAAGATTACAAAAAAGTTTAAAATTACAAATTACAAAATACATGTTACAAAATACAACTTAAAAAATAACAAAAAAATACAATATTTGAAATTTTAAATTTCAAATTTTCGTTCCGAGTTTTAATTTTGGCCGGCCAAATTAAGATTGTTCAGTTCTTCTTCAACGTCGGAATCGCTATCTTCGATTGATGCGACGTGCTGTCTCCTCCTAATGGCATCCAAATGGTCCTTGTAGCAAATGCAAATCTCTAAGGACTCTTCGCTCAAACGGCTCCTTCGCTCGTTCAGAATCCTGCCACTCAAAGAAAACGCAGACTCCGAAGCTACCGTACTAGCTTGGATAGTTAGTAAATCTCGGGCCATTAAGGCCATAATAGGATACATATTAATTTTATTTTTCCACCAATTTAAAATATCAAAATTTTCTATTTCGTGTGTGCTCATAAATTCTTGAAATTGTGTTTTACTATATAAACCTAATTCATTTAAAGTGCTCGAGGTTCGTTGTTTTTTCCTAGATGCTAATTCTAAAATTTTATTTTTCAAAATATCTTTTGTTTTAGGTTGGGCGGATTCTTCTCTAGGTCGCGATCCATATAACTGGTCATAATAATTATAAAAATTTGTAAAATCGGAATTAAATTTTGAAATGCTAATATTATCAAAAAAATTATATGTTTCGCTCAAATTTAAATTACTATTAATTTCTTCTATTAGATTTTCTACTCCTTCTACACCCATTAAAGGATTTAAAGCGGCTGCGCAAGAAAACATGGGAGGCATTTCTTTATAATATTTTAAAAAATTTTCTTCCATTATTCTTATTAATGAACACCATCGATCATTTTTTTTATAATTTTTAAAAGTTTCTGTAATTAATACAAAATTTTCGATAACTAATGAACTAGTCGGATAATAAACTCCAGATAAAATCGTTGTTGCTCGATAAAAAATTTCTAGTAAATTTATATAATCTTCAATCACGACCCAATCGGACGCGTGTAAATCATGTGTTTCAATACTATTATAAAATTCCATTAGTAATGATTTTTGTAAAACGGCTCTTTTTAACATTTTATAAGTAGAGTTCCATCTTACAGGCATATCAAATTGAGGACTTAAAAATTTCTTACCTTGTGAAGTTACAAATTTTTTGAAATCTTGTTTTCTTTTTTTAGAACTATAAATAATTTTTAACATCGTTCTGATTTTTGAAACGTAGTTATTCATAAATTCTAAACTATCTTGTACAATTAAATTAAAAACGTGACACACGCATCGAGTATGAAAAAAATATTCCGTTTAATATTGGATTCAAATCTTCTTCTAAATATTTAATAGCAACCGTATTATTAGTAGCGTTATCGAATGAAATACTCATTATTTTATCTTTAATTTTAAATTCTCTAATACATTTTATAATGGTTTGATAAATAGCTCTACCGGTGTGCGAAAATTCGAAACCCTCAAAACAAATAATACGTTTATTTAACTCTCAAGAATCGGGATCGATCCAATGACAAGTAATACAAATATAAGAAATACCATTTGCTATACTACTACTCCAAACGTCACTCGTTAAACTCACTCGACCTTCAAAAGTTTCAAAATAATTTATTAAATATTGTTTAGACTGTAAATATGCGTGTAAAGCATCACGCCTAAGTGTAGTTCTACTTACCTGATGATATTTAGGTTGAAGCGCTTCGTGTATATACTCCGTCATTTCTTCGTTATCGTAGTGGTTGAATGATAGTCCGCATCTGATGACATTCTCCATTTGCCGCTCTCGTTGTCAAGCTTGATCATACGTCCAAATTTATCCGCTAGCCGAAATTTGTGTCTGACTTGACTCCGGGGCTCGTTTAGAGACACACGAAAGAATGTGTCGGGAGAGCGTTGAGTTGCCGCCGAGAGCCATTAGCTTCGCGCAATGTCTGCACTTCGCCTTGAATTCGCTGCCGATCCGAACTTTTTCAAAGTGCTCCCATACTGGAGCTTTGTGTCTGTGCTCTACTATCTCATGAGCGACAGAAGAGGAGGAAGACGCCGGCATCGATGAAGAGGAATCCATTAAAGAGAGAGAGTGTGTGAGAAATTGAGAGAGAGAGAGAGAGTGAGAGAGTGTGAAATGAGAAGAGGTGAAAATGAGAGGGGAGGGGGGATTTTATAGTTTTTTTTTTATTTATTAATAAAAAATTATAAAAATAAAAATAAAAATAATAATTAAAAAAAAAGTAAAAAAAACGGCTCTAATTAGAGCCGTTTAACAACGGCTCTAATTAGAGCCGTTGGGGAGGCTGGTAGCCTCCCCTGCTGGCTGCTGCCAGGCATTATTACCTGGTAGCAAAGCTGTCAGGTAATAAGCCTGGGACCGGTCCAAGACCGGTCTTAAACCGGTCTTGGACCGGTCTTTGCCTAGGACCGGTCTTTCCCTGGAACCGATCTTGGACCGGTTCCAGGGAAAAAAGGGGGCCTTGTTAGGCCCCCTGGGACCGGTCCGGGACCGGACCGGTCCTAATCGGGACCGGTCCCGAGCCAGTCCTTACCGGGCCGGTCCCAACCGGTCCCGTTGGGACCGGTCTTTTTGTACACGCCTTCATTAGGAATAACCCCTCCCACGAATTGGTGACATGACGCGATCATAACAGTCTGAATGAAACGAGGTGTCATAATCCAACACATGCGGTCGTAATCGCTTGACCGCTTCCACATTTGAGGTCCACCGTGAGGCAAAATTTTTCAATATAGAGTCCGTTTAGAAATCTCAATCAGGGCTCCATATGATTAAGATGCATGGTGCATAAAAAGACAAAAACAAATATTTACTGCACGCACATATCAAGACATGAGGAGCTATGTGATTATCATCTCTATGCATAGAGTGATCTCCATGGAGATCATAATTGATCTAATTTTTGTTTCTCCATGGAGATCATAATTGATCTAATTTTTGTTTGCAAAAATTAAATCTTTTAATCTCTATAGAGTGCATTTATAATCTCCAAGGGAGCACATGCATAGGCTCTGTTTGGGACAGCTTATGATGATGAATAAGCCGCTAATTGATACTTGATGTTTGTATAAAGATTTTATAAAATTAATGATGAATAAACAGTCGACTGTTTGGATAGTTTGTTCATAAGTGCTTATCTAAAATTTTATTTATGCATAAGGATTTGTTTGTTTGGACGCGTTTTTCTTTTCGTCCGTGCACAATTTTTTTGTCAGGAGGCGATTTTCCGCTCTGGCGTGTTTTTTCGCCCGTCACGATTTTTTCCGTCAGGTCAAGACTGTTTTCGCCCAAGCTCGATTTTTTTCGCTCGGGCGTGATTTTTTTTCGCCCGGACGCGATTTGTTCGTCCGGGCGTGATTTTTTCGCTAGGTCGCGTTTTCTCGCTCGATCGCGTTTTTTTGCCCGCCTGATTTTTTTCCACCGGGGGCATTTTTTTCACGCGAGCGCGATTTTTTCGCCCGACCGCGCGATATTTTCGCTCGGACGCGTTTTTTTTCGCACAGACGTGTTTTTTCCCCGATCACGATTTTTTCGCTCGGTTGCGGTTTTTTCACCTGGGCGCGTTTTTTTTCGCCTGATCGTTTTTTTTCGCCGGGTGCGTTTTTTTCGCCCGTGAGCGATTTTTTCGACCGACCACGTCTTTTGTCCCGGGCACAAATTTTTCTCACAGACGTGATTTTTCCCCAGCACAATTTTTTCAACCCGAAACAAGTAATTTGCCCTGATGCAATTTTTTCACCCGGAGAAAAAATCATGCCCGGGCGAAAAAAACACGCCCGGGCAAAAAAATACGCGTCCGAGCGAAAAAATCACTTCTCGCTGTGCCTGAGCGAAAAAATCGTTTCCGGGCAAAAAAATCGCATCCGTGCGAAAAAATCGATTCCCGGTGAAAAAATCGCTTCCGGGCGAAAAAATTGCTTCCAGGCGAAAAAAAGCGCGCCCGGGCGAAAAAAATTGCGCCCAGGCGAAAAAATTGCGGCGGGACGAAAAAACCGCGCCGGGCGAAAAAACCTAGCCCCGACAAAAAAATCTCCCACGGGTGAATATCGCGCTTGGGCGAAAAATATCGTGCATGGGCGAAAAAAACTCTCCCGGGTGAAAAAAACGTGTCATAGTGAAAAAATCGCGTCCGGGAGAAAAGATTGCGTCCGGACGAAAAGATCGCGCCCTTGCGAAAAAATTTGCCCGGTCAAAAAAATCGCGCTCGAGTGAGAAATTCTCTCGCGGCTGAGAAATTCGTGTTCAGGCGAAAAATTTGCGTTCGGTTAAAAAAATCGCGACTTGGTGAAATAATCGCGTCTGAACGAAAAAATCACATCCGGACAAAAAATCACTCATATGACTTTTTAAGAAATAAGCGCATATGAGAAGCCCTAAGCTGAACCCGGATAGCTTATAAAAAATCAACTTATCATCAATTTTAAAATAAGTGATTTTATATAAGCTGTAAAAACAGCTATAAAACTTCTTTTTCGTTTTAAATAGAGATTATTGATCAGCATAAGCTGTCCCAAACAGAGCCTAACTTCCATAGCTTTTTGACCAGAGGCGGACCCACATAGGGCCCAATGTGTGCTGCAGTCCACACTGATTTTTAAAATTTTCATTTATCAATATTAAAATGTGCAGTTTACTTATTTGATAGATAAGTTGGTAGAGTGTTTGATAACTAACTGCATGATCATGGGATCAAGATTTATACATGTCGTATTTTTTATTATTTCCTGCATATTTATTTATCATTTTATTTTCTTACAGAACACAACAACACTCGAGCATTTATTTTCTAACACATTTATTTATTATTTTATTTCTTAACATATTTATTTATCATTTTTTTCTACACATTTATTTATCATTTTATTTTCTATGTTATATATATTTACCACTTTTTAGATATAATTCAAAGTAATAATACTTTCATTTTATTTTTTTAGATATTTTTCGTATACTGCTCAATTTTTAACAGCTTTAAATAGGCGATTGATATGGGCAAATCGAAATTGGCTATGTGCAAATCAATTTTACGTGCAAACCAAAATATTATAAGTGCAGACCAAATTATTACGTGCAAACCGAAATTAAAATTTAAAACTAATCAGGATTTAAATTATCAAAACTTGAAATAAAGCTTAATGATAAAAGTACTAAAAAACATTAAACGTTGAATTAGACATTATAACAAAATTGATTTTTTTAAAAATCATCATGTAAGTCTTCTTCTTGTTCCAACTTTAGCTTGAATTCTTGCACCTGTCAAAAAACAATGTATCAAACTTTTAAGATTCATCATACAATGTAAGTTAATTGAATATGTGACTACTTTATAGTACACGTAGTCCCAAATTTGCGAAGGAAAACATGTTTTACTTCAAGTTTAATGAAATGTATTAGTAAGCCCATTTTGATGCCGGTAAAATGTATATTTGTTAGTGCACAATATCAAAAGAAATGAAGTCATAAAACTTTACATTTTTGAATTAAATCGTTACCAATGCTCAGCAATCTCTTCATGATATCTCCTCCAAATCGAGATCGTTGGAGGAAGTGGACAATCATCTCTCATCTACAGTTGTACAAAATGATTTCCATGAATGAAACCCATGAATAGTGTTCTTCGAACGGTCGGAGGAGGTGAATGCAATGGCATGAAAGTGAAAGACTGAAACATGCTGAAGTGGACTACTGCAATATTATAGCAAGAAGCAATAATCAATCTCATATCAGGCATGGTCATCCACTTATCCAAATGAGCAGGAGCAACTGTACAGTCCAAGGAATTTTGCAATTCAATTCTTCTTGTCATTCTAAAAATAGCATCATATAATATATCTTTTTGTTGTAGTTCCAAAAATAGCATCATATAATATATCTTTTTATTGTAGTTCCCTTGATAGATCATTGCGCACCTGTAACCAATCATCCCCCATTTCCATTCCGTTGCTGATTACCCGAAAGCCACAATGTCCATCTCCTAAAACATCCACGACATCAGAAATATAGTCCCTAATGTATGCTGGCATTTCTTTTCGGACTACTTATAAGAACCGTTTTTCTGAAATTGCTTCCTTTTTGGTGGGACGCATTGGTCTCATTTTCAATGATAATTGCTCACTCTTCAAAACATGTTCAAATATCGATGGATCACGTTTTGTCGATTTAAAATCACTTGTAAACTTCTTGTAGCTTCCTTTAGGTCGACCCTTTGTTCTGGTTGGTAAAGAAGGCTCTAATGTTTGAGTTGAGCTAGGATCCATAAGCTCGCGAAGTTTTCTTTTTATCTCTTGTTTTTGAAGATCAGAGGAGTTATTATATCTCCTTAGTATACCTTCAATTTCCACATCGATTTTACTGACTGCTTCATTTTCTTCTTTAATATCTTGTCCTTCTTTATTTTCACGCAAAGTAAGTTGCTTCCAGTGGTCATGTATCATCCATAATAAAAAAGTATTATTATTTCTTATGTACGACAACAAATCGTGTGCACATGAAAGTCCCAAAGTATATTTTATTTTATGTGTGCACTCCTCAAATGAACGATGACCGGTCCTTGCCTTGAATTCTTCCTTTTTGATATACTCCAAAGCTGTGATAGAATAATACCCAAGTAGATCAGAATACAAAGATGAACTAAACTCTCTGTTTGTCTGAATAGTGCTTTGTCCAAAAGACCGCTTAATTTCTGTGTGTTGTAAGTTAATCATCTGATCAAAAGTTTGTCAAATAGTAGCAAGGTTTCCAATTGATACCTCCAAAAATTTCTTAAGCTGGCTATGACTACCTTCCACCCGATTAGTTGTAGAGTTACCCAAATGTAAATGCATGTCCACCCAAATGTAAGTTTATCGACACTTTGAATAGTTACAACAAATCTCAATCCCTTTGCAACCTTTTGGGTCCATGCTATTAACTCCTCCTTTGATTCAAAACACAATTTTGTGACAAAATGTACTCCAACATCAACTTGTGTTGTTTGCGACGATTCAACGCATGTTAACAATTTAATATTTTCCAAACTCATTTCAGCAAACTATATATGATGCTATCCAAATTCAGGTTTTTTTGCACCTAATATAACAACACATTAAGAAATAGGATGAATAAAACTAACTCAATTCTAACTCATTTAAACATTCATAATTGATAGGGCGACTGAATACCTCAAACAAATGCAGGAATCGGTCCAATTTGAAGGCGGTGAGTGAGAAGGAACACCGTTGAACTACATTCAAAAAGAATACATCATTTAGATTTTACTATAATTGAACTCAAAATAATGCAAATAATACCATATTTGAAGTTGTGGGGAGAGGTGATGAGTCCATATTTTATACTTAATTTCAGACTCATCTGGGCTCATTTGCATGTCTTTGCACTACCATTTAGCGTCATTAGCACTCCTTTTGGTTCGCTGCGACATTCCACGTCTTGTGCACTTTTTTAGCCTATTTCTGTGCGTGTGTGTATTTCCCTCTTGCTATGCATTTTATTAATATCTGTGACTGCCATGATCGACAACCCGTCCAGTTTTCCTGCAGGTTCGTGGATCGTGTGGGCGTACGGGATAGGGCTTTCACCATTTTTTGGCAAAGGAGTCAATGGTCCTGCGTTTTTACCCACGCACGACCATCGACCTCTTTGGTGCACGATCATCGGTCGTGCGCAGTCTGGCTTCTCTTGTGAAAGTTCTGCCCTGTCATATCGCACGGTCACCAGCTATACCGCGCACGATCACTGCTCGTGCGTTGCCGGTCATGCGCAGTCATGCCCTCTTTTGAAAAGTTCTGCCCCGCCATTCGCACGATCACGAGACATAGCGCGCACGACCACTGGTCGTGCTCCTGTGATCATGCGCAGTGTTTAATTCTGTTTTCTATAAATAGCGCAGGTCTCGCCCTAATATGGAGCCCCCGATTTCTTCCGCCGTTTTTCGTCCCCGACGAAGGGTTCCGCCATTTCCCTTCATCCTCCACCTTAGGGAGGGGCTCCGGGCAAGCTTTCACCGCCAAATCAAAGTCGGAGCATCCTCTCGACCTCCTCCGTCATCTCTCGGGCTCTATTTCAAGTTTTGGCGCCATATCCACCAAGCAAGGGGAAGCTTGCAACTTTCTTCCGCTATCGTGACACGGAGAAGACGGGCCATTGGAAGGTGGTGACAGCCCTTCTCTACCCCGGACGCAGTTGAGGACCGAGCTTGGACGCGGATTGACAACTCGACGATTCCAACCGTGAATCCTCAGCAAGACTTCGGATACAATCGATCTCTTGTCTTGTTCTTCCTTTGTTGTTGTTTATGTGTTGTTGTAAACTTCATTTATAGATGATGTACGCTTAATTGTAGAATACGTTTATATGAAATCATGTCTATGTGATTTGTATTTTCGTTATATATTGCTTGAGGTGCGCCTTGCTCAATCCACCTCCATCCACCCTTGCCGCACTAGCAATTGCTAGTGGCGTGCGTTGCGAAGAGGTTCTCTCGACCCTCATTCCACTAGCCTACTCTCCCATCCGCCTAGCGATTCGGTGCATAGTGGCCCGACTAGTCTTCCATCCCGCCTGGCGAAGCTTCGCATAGCGGCGTTACATAGGAGTAGTTGATAGTGTTTTATTTTCTTTTATCGCAACCACCACCCCCCCCCCCATTTCATTACCCCTGACCTAAGGACTTCAATCTCAAGTCCTCCTCGAAATTAACTTCACCTTACTGTGTTCCTTGTGAGATCGATACTTGGGAAAACTCGCCCATTTTATATTACTTGTGCGACCGATTCACTGCTGTGATCTTCAACATCAAGTTTTTGGCGCCGTTGCCGGGGAACACAGTCGTGTGAGTTTTTGGAGAGGGAGATTGTAGATCGAAGCCCTTTTTCCATTTGTTCATTACATGTTTTCTTTTTCTTTGTTTTAGTTTTTTAAAATTTACTATTTATTTTTCTTTGTTCCTCTTCTAGTTTTAATTTTTCAGTAGCAGACATTCTTTCCTTTTAATTGCTAGTGTGTAGTTAATTTTTTGCTTAGAAAATTCTTGTGGTGAATTCTTTCTTGATGCATCATGTATTCTTATTTGAATATCCGTTGCCGACGGTGCGGGGATTATAGACATGGTAGTGATGAGTGCCCCACTGAAGATTGGGAGCATAATTCTCGTGGTTCTGTGTATGGAGCACCGTCTTCCTATGGTACTTCATACACCCAACCCAGGTCTTATGGTCACTCCTCTTCTACGCATTCACCTTTTTCTTATTCCTCTTCGGTTCCACCTGGACTGAGGAGTACTGGAAAACGATGTTTGTGTTGTCACAGCACCGATCATGTGTTGAAGGATTGTGCAGAATTTCAGCGCCAATTGGAGGAGGATGACGAGCCGGATATCCGAATCGTTCCATCCACCTCTCAATCGGTTGCTCCTGCTGATTCGGACGATGATTTCGCAGTACCACCATGTTATTTTGGCGGTGCTGCAGATCGGTGTGATGACATTGTGGTACCGTCTCCCCCTATGCCTTCTTCCCCACTTTTTGTGTCACCACCGGAGGAACCCGAACATGTTTTCTCTGATGCTGTTGTTCCTCCGTCTTCTTTGCAAGAATTATCTACTCCATTTTCTTGTGAGTTGGCTGATGATGTTGTGTTCGATGGTGATGTTGAGTCTGAGGTTGCGTCATGGTGTGACGAGGACATTATTCTCATTAATGGAGAGTATTACGTCTTGGAACATAATGTCGCACCGAGGTGTGTTGATGAGGAGATCCTTTCTGATGAGGAAGTTTCCACTTCCTTGTTGGATGAGGGGATCCAAACCACCACCGAGGACCTCCTATTCTCAGATCCCCATCGTCATGACTCATATGATGCCGACGATGATCATTGTTCGGAGCCTGCTGGGAGTGAGACCGGGACCACTCCCCCGATTAGTTCCTTATGTTCTTCGTCTCCTTTATTTCTTGATCCCCTTTCTATATCTGAGCACATGCGAGTTGAGTCTTCGCAGGTGCCTCAGGAGGACTTGGAGATTTTTGCTCGAGTCGTGGATGATAGCATCCTCTTTCACGAGGAGGGTGATTCCTCCTCTATTAAGGAAGCTCCATTCACTGCTTTATCCTCCTGCCGTCTCCCTGTAGTGGATGATCCCTTGCAGGGCAAGGATTTTTTGTGTGAGTTGAGTGAGGACCAGGCCTCCTCCTCATCTTATATTCTGTTTCCTCTACTTGCAGTTTGCAAGTATTATTATTCAGGTAGAGGGGTTACTGTTCTATCACCGTATCGGTACCCGTTACCGACACGGATATTAGGACAGTTGCATGTTCATTTTTCTTTTCATAGGCCAATTAGCTAGAACTGTATAGAATTTAATAAGTCGTGTTGGGATGACAGTAACCCCAGTAGTTATCTTATATTTTCTGTCTTTTATTTTTCATGTCTCGTTTTAGTTTTAGTATTTCTTTTTGTATATTTTTCTTTTGTTATTGCGGAGCTCACCCCTGTAGGTATTCATGGAAACTACGCATTGGCGGGGTTGTGATTCTTCGTTTGGCGGGCCTGCTTCTACTTTTCATACATCTTCTGGTATGCTCACTAGCTGAGCATTAGGTAACCTCTTCCCTTAGCTCTTTTTTATTTAAATTTCTATATTGTATGCTATACTGCTTAGTTTAAGTCTGGGGGAGAGCTATTGTTTGTTACCTTTTGCACATGCACATTTCATGTGCATACTAGAAGCTTTTATAGTTTTATTTTGATTAGTTCACTGCATTGCACACCACTGCACCCACATGAGCGCGTGCTTAGTTGTTACCGTGCCGCGAGTTAAACTTGTGTTTTTATTAGATTTGGGAAAATTATGGTGCTGACTTAGGATTGTGAGACGGAGTAAAATGTTGACCTTACTGTGTTTCTAGTCATCTACTCTCGTCTTGTGTAGAAATTTGTGTAGAATTATTTTTTCTTTATGCTTATAGCTTTATATTTTTTTTCATTTGCGTTAAGATCTTTTTATTCTACTCAAAAGTTGTGAATCCGGTGTGAATCAAACGGTAGTGTAGGGATGTGTGTAGCCGTCACTAGACTCGTTTTGCTCGAGTCGGGAGGAAGGATTATCTTTTTCGGTGGCTAAGAACTTGCCCCAAGCTACTTTCGAAGCATTGGTGCATGATTTTTCTAGCGTGAGCGTGATGTACGCCATCATTTTGGCCCGGTTGAGCTTTGTACCGTTCCTAACGTCATATCATCGCTAAGCCCCGTTGTGCCGACCCTTCTTTTGATTCAGCTCCACCATTATTTCACCAAAGCCTCATAGCCGATCCTAGTCGCACACCCAAGTCGAGCTTAGTGTTTTATATTTTCATGTTGGGTTGTGATGTGGTGTTATTATTTGTGAAAATGTGGAAGTGCTTCCAAGTTATATCTGCTGAAATTATGAAAATAAAAAGATGAAAAAGAAAAGAAAATGATTTTTAAAAAAAGTGAAAATGAAAAGTGAAAAGAAAAAGTTTGATTGAAAATCTTTTTGGAGAAGATTTTGATTTGGAGTAGGCGGTGCACACACCCATGTTGCAAAAATCAAGTCTGGGGGTGTGGTGCACCTGGTTATATTGTGGTTTGCTGAGGGATTCTTTTAGGCTAGCTCATTTGGGTTAGGTCCATAGCCTATCTTTTTATCATTGTTTACCTCACCGTAACCCAAGCCCCGTGATTATCCTAAAGTCCTACAGATTTGCGCTTGAGTCTAACTAGTGCCGCGGAGAGAGTGTGAACGGGCAAGCGTATGATCCCCGACATTGGTGGATTCCTTTGGAGGTGATTCTGAGCCCCGATCTTTGGCAAAGCTCACCTTAGTGGTCAGTCAACTTTCTTTCTATGCGTGACCGATTGATTCACCGTGATTCTATTTTTGAGTAGTAATAAAATGTTGATACGCATTGTGAAAAATATAAACTATTTTGCATACTTAGGAATTTCTTCTATTGTATTTTTATGCACGCGAGCATGCGACTTTGCATGGTACTCCGTATTTCAATTTCTATGTCAGCTAGATTATTTTCCCTGTCTGCTTAGATTGTGTTTGCTCGGGACGCGCAAACAGTTAAGTCTGGGGGTGTGATGAGTCCATATTTTATACTTAATTCCGGACTCATCTGGGCTCATTTGCATGTCTTTGCACTACCATTTAGCGTCATTAGCACTCCTTTTAGTTCGCTGCGACATTCCACGTCTTGTGCACTTGTTTAGCCTATTTCTGTGCGTGTGTGTATTTCCCTCTTGCTATGCATTTTATTAATATCTGTGACTGCCATGATCGACAACCCGTCCAGTTTTTCTGCAGGTTCGGGGATCGTGTGGCCATCCGGGATAGGGCTTTCACCATTTTTTGGCAAAGGAGTCAATGGTCGTGCGTTTTTACCCACGCACGACCATCGACCTCTTTGGCGCACGATCATCGGTCGTGCGCAGTCTGGCTTCTCTTGTGAAAGTTCTTCCCCTCCATATCGCACGGTCACCAGCTATACCGTGCACGATCACTGCTCGTGCGTTGCCGGTCGTGCGCAGTCATGCCCTCTTTTGAAAAGTTCTGCCCCGTCATTCGCACGATCACGGGCCATAGCGCGCACGACCACTGGTCGTGCGCCTGTAATCGTGCGCAGTGTTTAATTCTATTTTCTATAAATAGCGCAGGTCTCGCCCTAATATGGAGCCCCCGATTTCTTCCGCCGTTTTTCGTCCCCAACGAAGGGTTCCATCATTTCCCTTCATCCTCCACCTTAGGGAGGGGCTCCGGGCAAGCTTTCACTGCCAAATCAAAGCCAGAGCATCCCCTCAGCCTCCTCCGTCATCTCTCGGGCTCTATTTCAAGTTTTGGCGCCATATCCACCAAGCAAGGGGAAGCTTGCAACTTTCTTCCGCTATCGTGACACGAAGAAGACGGGCCATTGGAAGGTGGTGATAGCCCTTCTCTACCCCGGACGCAGTTGAGAACCGAGCTTGGATGCGGATTGACAACCCGACGATTCCAACCGTGAATCCTCAGCAAGACTTCGGATACGGTCGATCTCTTGTCTTGTTCTTCCTTTGTTGTTGTTTATGTGTTGTTGTAAACTTCATTTATAGATGATGTACGCTTAATTGTAGAATACGTTTATATGAAATCATGTCTATGTGATTTGTATTTTCGTTATATATTGTTTGAGGTGCGCCTTGCTCAATCCACCTCCATCCACCCTTGCCGCACTAGCAATTGCTAGTGGCGTGCGTTGCGAAGAGGTGCTCTCGACCCTCATTCCGCTAGCCTACTCGCCCATCCGCCTAGCGATTCGGTGCATAGCGGCCCAACTAGTCTTCCATCCCGCCTGGCGAAGCTTCGCATAGCGGCGTTGCATAGGAGTAGTTGATAGTGTTTTATTTTCTTTTATCGCAACCACCAAAACCCCCCATTTCATTACCTCCGACCTAAGGACTTCAATCTCAAGTCCTCCTCGAAATTAACTCTACCTTACTGTGTTCCTTGTGAGATCGTTACTTGGGAAAACTCGCTCATTTTATATTACTTGTGCGACCGGTTCACTGCCGTGATCTTCAGCATCAAGAGGCAACAAAGAAAGGAGGTGTGCCCAAGTACCTTGAATCCAACTGGAAGACCAATCGACGACAAAGAATAATGCCCTAGGCTCGCCGACGGGCGTTGGAGAGGGCGGATTTTGCTGGACTGGAGGAGACCATCCAGGCGGACCTAAACCCTAAGCAGCAACAGGAGAGAAACAGGGAAGGGGCAGGACTTGGGTGTGGCGGTGTGGGGAGAGGCCGAATCTGGCGCTAGGGGAAGCGGGGAAGGGGCGGGAGCGGCGACGCGGGGAGGGTTGGTGCAGGGAGTGGCGGTGCGGAGAGGGTTAGTGCAGGGAGCGGCTGGATCGGGCGCCAGGGAAAGTGGGGAAGGGGCTGGATCGGGTGCCAGGCGAAGCTAGGAAGCGGCGGGGAAGGGGCCGGAGTGGCGGTGCAGGAAGCCTTGGAGCAGGGAGCAGCCGGATCGACGCCAGGGGAAGCGGGGAAGAAGCGGGATCGGGTGCCAGGCGGAAGGCGGAACGGGGAAGCGGGGGGTTTGCCCTGAGCCAAATTTTTAGGGTTCAAGAAATAATTTTTAACTTGATATGTTGGCTTGCACCTAGCCAATTACGATTTGCCCATATCAATCGCCTTTAAATAATATGGTGGTCCTAAGGCACTGGTGGGGCACCAATGTGGATATTAGCGATCTCATTCTATTATAAAATTGATTTAATCTCTTTTTTATTTTATGCCACGTATAGCTTTTTGATCATAATTAAGCACAAATTAAAAAATAATAATACATTTTTATCAATTTTATAATAAAATAATAATACTCAATAGTCAATATACATAATAGTGTCACATTACTGTCTTGGGATCAACACATCATCTAAAATCATTAATTTAACAAAAGTTAGTTTAGGGACTTTTAAACATTGCCTAAAATTTAAACATTGCCTAAAATAGTGTCACAGACTTTTCCCCGATCCGGAGAATCATACCGTCTAAACTCGGAATTGGACCGGGCGCGCAAACAGTCAATGAAAAAAACATCAAATGACAAGATGTTTTTTTGATCTGGAAACACTAAAAGGGTGAAAAATCATGTGATCGGATCTGTGTCGGGTAAAAATTCATTATTTCGTTAAGTTTACAATAGTTGAGAGTTTCAACGGAGCGTGTCAGACCACCTCTCCGTTACAAAGCTTTGAATGCACGAACAGTAAAAAATAAACTAAGACCACGATGCTCTGATGAGAGCGTTCAATGGAGTATTCCGTCGCGGCTTCTATGGAGGGAAAATTGGCTAAGTCTTTGAGGGCTTGGATGAGTGTGTCTTTCTAGAGAAATGGCTAAGTTCTTGAAGATTTGGAGTCCGCGGAGCTTGGAGACGGGCGTTATGGCGAGTATTGTTCTAGCGTCTTCTCTTGCGCTTACGAGAGCATCCACGTGAGCGCTAGACATTGGCGTCGAGCATTGAGCGGCCTAGAGAAGAAGCGGAGCGAATTCCAGGAGAAAGTATGATCTAAGTCTTACATCCTTGTCGGAAAAACCTCAAAGCTCTCTCAAGCCTCCGAAGTTGCTTATCTTCAAAAGAGGGTCTGGGGGACCTTTTATAGTGTTCTGGAGGGACGTGTTGGTAACTGCGTCAGGGCGAATTTTTAGCTGGCGAATGGCGTTGTTCCGTTTCGGTCACCTGGATTACCAATTTTTACAAAATGACGGGCGTGCCCCCCGGGGGCTCGAGCGGCCGGGACATGTTGCCTGGCGGCGGCGATGGACAGAGACGGCAGAGGTGGCCGGAGGCTGCTACCGGAGCGCGCGCCAGCGTGCCCGCAAGGCACCGCTAGCGCGATGCACGCGCTCTAGGCGTGCGCACTGCGCGCTTACAAGACGTGTGCTTGCACGATGTGCGCATTTGCATGCAGGGCATGCGCTTTGCTTGTTATACGTGTGCTCGAGTGTCGCGCGGTCTCGGGCAATGTGCTAGTGTGTGTTTGTGTGAGTGCCTTGAGGGGGATTTTGGGTTCCTTCAAGCGAGCGCGGTCCTTACGCGCGGCTCGCTCGATCGGGTCGGCTCTCTTGCATGTTTTGGTTGAAGGGCTACCACTTTGGCTCGGTAATCTATAAGGAAAACTCATCAAATGCCCTCAAATTTCAGTGGATGGTGATCCGCAAAGCGACGATCCCGAAAATTTTTAGCCTCGATTACTTTGTCTTGGGGGTCACAAACTTCAGATTATTTCAGTATGCGCTCATCACAAGTTATTTTTGTTTGCAGCGTGAAATGTCCCCTTGGTTAAGCATGGTCGTCTGTGTTGATTTCTTGGTGTTTCTCTGTGTCAACCTTACGAGGTGAAGATACCTGTCGTTGACGTTAGACGGGAGATCTTGGTTGTTACCCATTGTGCATTGCTCCTGTGAGGGTGGTGGTGGGTGCGATTCAGCGTCGTGTCGCGCTTGGGTGCATTTAGCGGCCATGGAGGCATTCTCCTGAACTTTGCGCGTTGCGGTGATCCAAAAGTATCATGTGCTTCGCCTTCCTTGTTCATCGTGTGCTGCCTTTAGTGAGTGTCGTGGATAATCTTCCCCCTTGCTCTGGCAGTGCAGCCAGATTCAGAGTCCGTTCTTATTAGGTGACGTAGGAGGATTCAGGGTCCTTCCTAAGGAGGAATCCAGAGGAGGATTTGTGACTCGCTCCTGCCTTAAAGAATAGGAGGACTCGGGGTCAGTTCCTGTCATGGGCCAAGGCAAAGTCATTCGAGGTGGAGGCCGAGTTGGTGTGGCCGGAGGAGGATGACGTATGCGCACTATCCTGCTTTGGGGGTTGGTCCTTCGCGGGAGGATGAGCACATTGTTGTGCTCTTCCTAGCGCTTAACGAGAGATTCTGTGTAGCACGGGGATGTGAGGGCATTCCATCTTTTGAATGGGCGATGCCTTGAAAGATGGTGTTGGTGTTAACATCGAGAGATTACTTGATTGTATGTGCGTCGTGCGCACACTCTGTTTCTTTTGTTTGAGCTTTTCCCTTGTTGCAGCGGGCATGACTCAGTCTGGTAGCTTGCATTTTTCCCGCGAAATATCTCCTAGGGCATCACGGAGTTGTCCTTTGGTTCGAGCCTCGGGTGCCCCGCTGAATCGGATGTGCTTTGCCTTTCATGCTCCCTTAGCTTGAACGTGCGTGTTTGACACAGCGCATTAATCTTGTGATTTTCGTTGGGCGTGAGCGCCTAGGGCCGATGCTTGCATGCGGTAGGACGATATGTTTGCCCCCTTTGTTTAGATGGCCCCTGAGAACTTGGTGCTCGCTTCTAGCAAAGTGGCGCAGGAGGACTCGCGGTTTGCCCTGGCCCGACATCATATGAGGGTTGGGACTTACTCTTGTCCTGGGATAACTTGGGTTTCGACCGAATGGAGGTGGCGAAGAACTTTTTGTTTGCGCCACAAGAGGATCGGGCTCCATCCGGGAGGAGGGGCGAAGAACCTTTTTTCGTTCGCGTCTCGAGAGGACCGGGTTCACCCGGGTGGAGGTTGTTGGATCTTACGATGCCCTTAGAGGGGGGGGGGTGAATAAGGGTTGACAATTTATATTTCTTAATCTAAATTTACTTGATGAAATAATGAAAGAAATCAAAACTAATTTTTCATAGACAAAATTAAACACTTAGAAACATATAAGAACATAAATGATAATCTTTTATTTCAAAAGTGAAAAAACAGAATACATTATATTTCTATGAAGTTAGAGATTAAATCTATAAAAAATATAGTCTACTTTTGATTTTGCCAGTCCTTCTACAAGAATCGGCAGACTAAATTGTATCTCTCCCTAGATCTTGTTACTAGCCTCCCCTAGATCTCACCACGATTTAGTCGCTGCACACAAAGCGACGATAACTCTCTAAGCCACACAAGGATCTAGACGCCACGCACAAGGCGGTGATTTTCTCCTAAGCCACGCAAGGACTTAGACGCCACGCACAAGGCGGCGATTTTCTCTTCTAAGCCACGCAAGGACTTAGACGCCACGCACAAGGTGACGATTTTCTCTCCTAACAATTACAATGAGAATAATGATAAAGTATAAACTTCAGAATTAAGAACTCCCTCTAAATGTAGCGCTGAAGATGACGACAAATCCTTGTCAAGATTGCTTCAGATGTCGTGTACGTGTCATCGCTTCGTTGCTCTTGAACCGTCTTGGGAAGATGGAGTCTTTTTGGATGCTGGAGCTCTCTGGACCAGTTACACGGGAAGGAACACTCCAAATTCTATAATCCTTGATCTCCACGGAAAAATGAATCACTTTTATATTTTAGCGATATCACCCGACGACACTGGCTGTTGCCGATCAGCGATATCATATCTGACTGCCACGTGTCCCATGATTCTGAGGTTTTCGCTGGATGATTCGATCGTGGAGCTATCGCCAGGCGATAGTGGCTATCGCCTGATAATATCTCCTTTTCACTTTTGTCATCTGAACCATTTCCAGAGTGTAGATAACTTCGATCTCATACCGGAATGGGGTGGCACGTTTCGTAACCCCTCCCTGATTGGAAGTTATGGCTGTTTGAAGTTCAGCACACAAAACTCGTCATTTTGTTTTTTTAAAGTGTACACACCCTTGGATCATGTCCATGACTGAGGACTTGTCTCCTCATTCAACTTGTACAACATGCATACTATAAACACACAAAAGAGTAGATCAAATACATCATGGTATTTTTATTCTCAAACCAAGAGATACCGAATGCATGCTCCAACAATCTCCCCCTTTTGATAATTACAAATACCTATATGAGAAATTCGTGAGTTTAAGATCATTTATGTTTATAGGTAAGTGTGATAAAATATATGCATGAATAATAAGTTTATAACACGATAGCTTTAAAGCAAAACATACTCTTCTTATATGAAAGCTCTCTCTACATAAGTGCTCCCTATATATTTTGCTCCCCCTAAATATCGATTCCACTAGATTTCTCTGTTTATTCTCCTTCTTTTGTTATTAGCAAAAGTGGGTAGAGATGAATATATACCTTTTAAGATTGATAGAGATAACTTACTGGAAGATTAATCATGATCGAGCAATAAGATAATATATACACTTCTTATATGATTATTTCACCTACATAGATATTTCCTATGAAATTTTCAATGTACTCCCTCTAAAATTTTAAGTTCATGCAAGTTATTCTCCCTCTTTTGATTGTATCAAAAGAGGATAGAGGTGAGTGTATGCAAAAAAAATTAGTTTGTTCTATATAGATAAGGAAAATATGATGCTATAAAAAGCTTGTTAAATACCACTTGTTAGAAATAAGCATGGTAGAGCATAAAGTAGTAAACAACATAAATGAAATGATAGAGTAAGTATTTTTATTTCAAGATACCACTTGTTGAAAAAAAAAATCATGAATACGTGCAAGTAATAATCACATCAAAAAGTATAATAAGAATTCTTAAAACAAATATTTTTTTATAAAGTAAGAGCATATAGAGGGATAATGAGTTTTTAAATTGAAAAGTTGATGTTTGAGTTAAAGTCCCAAGAGATGTTATTCTATTGAGATATAATTGCAAGCATGATTTGAAAATATCAAGAAAAGAAACAAATCTACAATGTAATAAAATTTGCATTTCAAGTAAACAAAAATATTGAAGTGGTCATGCTTTGTTATCTAATGCATTTACTTAGGTTTGTAGAGAATTATGTAGATATGCATTTGGATCCAATTCTCATGAGTAGAAGTTTTATATATGATAATAATATATACAAAATTGATTTGATAAAGTATACAAATGTATTAATCAAAACGAATGACATATATAATGAAATAATACAATATTAAAATACACAAATAAAATTACTTCCACGATATTTCAATGCACATACATAAAAAGTACAACTATCAAGGTGTTTCGCACACACAATGCTCATGAAGACTTATCAGGGAGCGAAGTAGTGCTTGGGGGATCACATTTATTCTTTTTAACTTTGTTTTTATTTTTGTGATCCAGTGTACTAAGAGAAGTGGTGAATACTATTGTTTGTTACAAGACACTTTACAATCATTTCCAAGGTGCCCAACCTCACAATGCTCATTAAGACTTATCAGGAGGGTGAGTAATGCTTGGTAGAGTTTTTCTTGTCATTTATTCTATGCTTTTTATGCTTGTAACCAAGGACTCCGAATTCACTTGTTTTGCAAACAATATCATTTAAATTTTTTAAACCACTTTTCTCTAATGAATAAGCGCATAAAAAAAAGTATTGAAATAAACAATTCAATATAGTGTAGGTAATCTATTTATGCATTTTAATTATTATGTTATTACACTACACAATCATGCAAGTATATGATTAAAAACTCTTGTAGGTTATCAAAATAAGTGAGTGAATGAATAATTATCAAACATAAAACATTAATAATACTTAGAGGCTTACTAAACAATCCTACACATATTTTTCTACAATCGATTTCATTGCGCATAACAAGATAATAATCAAGACATGACATAAACAGCAATGTTGTATGAAACTTGGAAATTAAATTAAACATTATATTCAATCTTTAATAGATATAATTAGTCATCCTTGACAATGACAATGAATAATAATCATTTTTATACATATAATTTCTGATTTTTTTATAATAATACAAGACAATAAACACACATAAATAAACAATAAGTAAACAAAACATATTTTGTTTTTTTAATGATTTTGTAATTTTAATTGGTTTTTTTTAATATCTTTAAAAATAACTAGTATAAAATAATATACACATGTTCAAACCAATATGCATGATATAAATAATCATAAAGTGTAAAATAATGTTCATGCAATGAAAGTGATGTAGTATGTCATAGATTAAAAATACACAAGTTATATGTCTACACTCTAGCCCTATGCTAAGTGACGGATGGGCATGAAGAGCTGCACACATGTCGTAGGTTAGGGTGTTAATCTCATATGCACACAAAAGAGACCTCTACACCTAACACTCTTTCCCCCCAGTACCTCACAAGGCCCCACTGGAACCCTTCCCCAGTTAAGGACAAGACATGATTTACAGATTAGCGTCTCTAATACATACAACCTACGTCCTCGCTAAAGTGAGACACATAATGTCAGTGAATGATCATGAACATACTAAGCTTTAAGTCTAAGGATGAATTCATAAACTATGACTTTTATGTAAGATTGATTTTTAATTATAGTTTATTTTAAAATCACATAGTTATTATGAATTTAACTTTTATTTTTTTTAATTAAAAATGATTAATTCTAAGGTTTAGATAAAAGTGAGACGCATGCAAACAATAGTGAAACATACCAATACATCAAACATAATACCAATATCCAAACATATGATTCATAATTCCTAAGTGTGGTAAAAATAGTCAATTTAGGATTAATTATTGATATATCATGAATTATGATATATGATTAAAGTGAATTTAAAAAATATGATATCAGTTTAATCGTAATAGATTATTGTGGTGTTTGTGAAGTTCATATTCATCCTTTTTAATTAATTCAAAGTGAAAACTTACAAGGTGAATAATATATATAATTCTTTTAGCTCAATTAAATTCAATTTTAAAAATAATTTCATTAATCTTGATAATATCACTTAAGAGATTCAATATTAAATTTATAATGATATTATAAGACAATTATAGACAATGAATTTAATAAGTATGTATACTAGAGGCATAAAATAGTTATGCCACTTGAAAATAATATGACTTTTTATACAATTTCATTTAATTTGATTCTTTTAAAAATTTAGACTCAATAAGTTAAAATCATATATCAAAATATATAAAGTGACCGAAATACATGTTGGCTTAATAAAAAAAATCTAAAATAAAAAAAAATAAAAAAATAACAACAACAAAATAGATATTAAGTATATCGTGAAGTAGAATTTTGTGTATTTCATTTTGATTTGATTCTACTTTACGCATTTGCTTAGATATTAATGAATAATAGATTTAGGTATCCAAAGGGGGTCGAGTGTGACGGTCCTTTGGTTACCCAAATATAGCGTGTTGGATTATGGGGAGAAAGTGATGAATGCACCATTGCAAGTGGAGTTAATGTTTCATTTTTAATTTTGGGTCTCCATTCATACTTTGCTTGAATAAGTTTCAAATTTCCGTAGTCAAGAAAATAATGCTTATAATTGTAGTGATTTTTAAAAGTATTATTAATAAGAAATTTGTGAACATTTAATTGAGAGTTGGGAGAAAATTGATTTTGTGAAAGATAGTGATAGTTGTTTGAAAAATAATGAATTGAAAATTTATGAGTTTTGAAATTATTTTTCAAATTATCATTAAGTTATTTTTCATTTTCACTCTTCTTTTTAGGAGTATTTTTATTTAAAATACTAGTAGAAGTCTTACATAATTTTGAAGATAAACTAGAAATAAAGGATTATTTATTACTTAAAAAGTTTTTCACAAATAATTTTAATGATTCTAGTTTATTCATTATAACATTATTTTCTTTTATCAATTTTTCATTATGCACTTTTGAAATTAAAAGCTATTTTTCAAATTTCTTGTATCTTTTTTTAAGATCATTGCAATCATAACGAGATGTAGAACTTTCAACTACAGAGCATGAAAGAGAATTTGATACATCAATATGTGATTCTACTTTTGCGTTTGCTTTTAAACTTATATTTTCTAAACGTAATTTTGAATTAACATTTTACAATTTCTTAATTATGCGTTTAGCAATTTCAAGCATACGAAATGTAGAAATGGAATTAGTTACAAAAAGAGAAGATTTTGATTTACTTACAGTGTTATAGGACGAGGCAAGATTTGAACATAAAGTTTCTTTGACATCTTCTTGGCATTCCTCTTCCATAGATGAGATTTCATATTCTCTTTCGTCTGATGTGTTCTCTTCTTCAATTACATTTGATGTGCATTCAACAGATCCTTCAATGGAAGAGATTTCTTGAATACTTAAGCAAGCATTCATATTCTCTATGTTTTGTACTTGGTTTGATCATGTGGATGGAGAATCATAAGTTTCTTCAAGAAATATCCAAATTTCATAAGCAGTAGGAAACAAATATATAAGTTCAAATTTATGTTAATTTAGTGCACAAAATAAACTATTTATAGATTTAGTATTTAAAACCATTTCATTTTTATTTAACATACTTGGGGGTTTTTCAATAGTAATATTCCAAAAATTTTCATCTAAAGATTTACGAAAATTTTTCATTAAAATTTTCCACCATTTATAGTTTTCACCCATAAAAAATGGTGGTGCTAAAGATTTTTCATTTATTAAAATTTCATCCCTTCTAGTGGTTGCGAGATCATGAAGCGTCATTATTCCCGGTTGTGAAGCCGTTTTGGAATAACCTGCTCTGATACCAATTGTTGGATCTTACGGCGCCCTTAAAGGGGGGGGGGGGTGAATAAGGGTGGACAATTTGTATTTCTTAATCTAAATTTACTTGATGAAATAATGAAAGAAATCAAAACTATTTTTAATAGACAAAATTAAACATTTACAAACATATAAGAACATAAATGATAATCTTTTATTTCAAAAGTGATAAAACAGAATACAGTATATCTTTATGAAGCTAGAGATTAAGACTATGAAAAAAATAATCTACTTTTGATTTCGTCGGTCCTTCTACAAGAACCGGCAGGCTAAATCGTATATTTCCCTAGATCTTGCTACAAGTCTCCCCCTAGATTTCACAACGATCTAGTCGTTGCACACAAGGCGGAGAAAACTCCCTAAGCTACACAATGACCTAGACATCACGCACAAGGCGACGATTTTCTCCTAAGCCACGCAAGGACTTAGACGCCACGCACAAGGCGACGATTTTCTCTTCTAAGCCACGCAAGGACTTAGACGCCACGCACAAGGTGGCGATTTTCTCTCCTAACAATTACAATGAGAATAATGATAAAGTATAAACTTCAGAATTAAGAACTCCCTCTAAATGTAGCACTGAAGATGATGACAAATCCTTGTCAAGATTGCTTCGGATGCCATGTACGTATCGTCGCTTCGTTGCTCTTGAATCGTCTTGAGAATATGTAGTCTTTTTGGATGCTGGAGCTATTTGGACCAGTTACACGGGAAGGAACACTCCAAATTCTGTAATACTTGATCTCCACTGAAAATAATTCACTTTTATATTTTAGCGATATCACCCGGCGACACTGGCTGTCACCGATCAGCGATATCCTATCTGGTTGTCACATGTCCCACAACTCTGAGATTTCCGCGGGATGATTCAATCGTTGAGCTATCGTCGGGCGACAGTGGCTATCGCCTGACGATATCTCCTTTTCACTTTTGCCGTCTGAACTGTTTCCAGAGTGTAGATGACTTCGATCTCATTCCGGAATGGGGTGGCACGTTCCGTAACTCCTCCCGGATTGAAAGTTATGGTTGTTTGAAGTTTAGCACACAAAACTCGTCATTTTGTTTTTTTTCTAAAGTGTACACACCATTGGATCATGCCCATGACTGAGGACTTGTCTCCTCATTCAACTTGTACAACCTGCACACTATAAACACACAAAAGAATAGATCAAATACATCACAGTATTTGTTATTCTCAAACTAAAAGATGCGGAATGAATGCTCCACCAGAGGTGGCGAAGAAACTTTGTTCGTTCGCGCCTCAGGAGGACCGAGGTCCGTCCAGGTAGAGGTGGCGAAGAAACTTTGTTCATTCGTGTCTTAGGAGGACCGAGGTCCGTCCAGGTGGAGGTGGCAAAGAAACTTTGTTCGCTCGAGGTCCATCCAGGTGGAGGTGGCGAAGAAACTTTGTTCGTTCACGGCTCAGAAGGATCGAGGTCTGTATAGGTGGTGGTGGAGAAGAACTTTTGGTCATTCGCGCCTCAGGAGGATCATGGTCCGTCTAGGTGGAGGTGGCGAAGAAACTTTGTTCGTTCGCGCCTCAGGAGGACCGAGGTCTATCCAGGTGGAGGTGGTGAAGAAAATTTGTTTGTTCACGCCTTAGGAGGACCTAAATCCGTCCAGGTGATGGTGGCAAAGAACATTTGTTCATTTTCGCCTCAGGAGGATCGGGGTCCGTTTGGGTGGAGGTGACAAAGAACCTTTGTTCGTTCGTGCCTCTAGAGGACCGGGGTCCGTCCGGGTGGAGGTGGCGAAGAACCTTTGTTCGTTCACGCATCAGGAGGACCGAGGTCCGTCCGGGTGGAGGTGGCGAAGAAACTTTGTTCGTTCGCGCCACGGGAGGTCCGAGGTCCGTCATGGTGAAGATGGCAAAGAACCTTTGTTCATTAGCTCCTCAAGAGGACCGGGGTTCGTCCTATCGAGAGGCCCTACAACGGGAGGCGAGATGCCCTGCAGCGTGGGAGAGAGATGCCCTGCAACGCGGGGGCATGCCCTGCAATGCGGGGGCATGCCCTGCAATGTAGGGACGAGATGCCCTGCAGCGTTGAGAGCAAAATGCTTTTCTTCATAGATGAGACACATTTCTTGTTATATAGAATCGATGTCAGGGCTCGTGATATTCACCTCAAAATCTTTATTTGAGAAGACATGCATGGCTGATGGAAGCCAAAAAAACAGTTATAATGTTGGAGAAAAAAAGAGGAACATATGTGTGTGCACTAGCTCCATCTTGCAGCTTATTATATCAAGGGAAAAACGCCATGAAGTTTTTTATATGGGATCTGCGCCCACTCTTACGGGGGGGGGGGGGGGACCCCTGCTCGTGGTCTCCAGCTTAGCTGCATCGAGCTATTGCGCAACCCTTAGCTAGATTGTTGCTCTGTAGTGTGGGCATGTTTGGGGCGGAGTCATGCACAAATCTTCTTAGAAGACCTTGTCGGATGAGGAGCTCGATCCTGTCTTTCAACCGGTTGCAGTCCTCAGTCATGTGGTCGTATCAACGATAGAAGTCGCAATATTGTGATTGGTTTCCTCTGCTTGGCGCAAGCGGCTCGGGTCTACGAAGCTCATCGCTGTCTTGGATGGCAAGGAGCACGTCGGTTTGGGTGATGTTCAAGGGAGTGTAGTCCTGATGCAGACAGGGTCCTCAGTCCTGACGGGGGTTATCATGACACTCGTCGTTTCCCCTGGGTTCACATAGTGGCTCCGGATTCCTCTTCCTATTCATGCTTCCTTCGAATTGTCGTCAATTTGCTTCGGTTGTCACGTTTGTCGTGATTTGAGTCTTGACTTGGTGGACAAGGTCAAGGTAGCTGGGCACCGTTTCGCTCATCATCATGGAGTAGAATTTTTCTGGTCGGAGTCCTCCAAGGAAAATACCGTGTAGGAGCTCAGTGTCAACCCCCGGAATCGGTCATGTCTCTATGATGAAGCGACAAAAGAAATCCTTAAGTGACTCTCCCTCGATCTATCGGATCCCTAAGAGGTGTGATGGGTCGCGAACGATTTACTGGTTGGCGGTAAACTGATTTGCGAAAAGTTAGGTTAGCTCGGTGAAGCTCTTGAATTCTCCCTCCTTCAAGGAGCGGTACCGGGTGTGAGCTTCTTCTTTCAGAGTTGTCGGAAACACGCGACACGGGAGTGGGTTGGGGGCATTTTAGATGTTCATGATAGTTGCAAAAAGCCCGATGCTCTAGAGGATCGCTTGTCCGGTCAAACATCTCAAAGTCGCGGAGCTCGATATCTGGCGGAACGGGATACGCTAAGACCGGTGGAGCTAGTGGGGAGATGAGGTGGATGGGGTGTTGCACGTCTGTGTCCCGGTGCCCCGCGTGTCTATATTCCTCCTCGATCATGAGTCTCACTTCCTCGCGAACAAGTCTTCTATCGATTAGATCGACAACTTCCTTCATCGCATGAAAGTTTCCCCGCACGCGCTTGGGAAGCCCATCAGGTATCACGGGGTGTATGGAGGTGTCGGCGCCAGACGATTCGTCTGTGATGGGGTCCTTAGAGCGAGCAGTGTCTTCAGACATTATCTGACTTGGGATAAGCAGTGGTTGACCTCATGGAGCAATGTCTGCATTGGGGGCGCGATGAGCCCTTAAGTCTCTTAGCAAAAGGTGTGCACCTTTGTTTGATGCTCTTTTATTAGGCGCATGCATTCTTCCAACGATGTTGGAGATGCGGCGACGGTGGCCCCTTCCCGAAGAGGGGGGTTACCTGCGGGCGAGTTGGAGGGGACTGGATCGATGCGCTCCTCATGGGTTGCACCACTGGCAGTTTGTGCACTTCTCCTCGCCATTATTGTTGATCGGGTGTGGTTGTGTGAGTAAAGTTGTTTTCTCTAGATTCCTTAGAGCTTCTGGTAACACATTCCCGCATACGGTGTCAAACTATTGTGGGTCACCCGGTTTTTCCCCGGTCCAGAGAATTGGACCGCCTTAGCTCAGAGTTGGATCGTGCGCACAAACACTCAATGAAAAACAACAGCAAATGATAGAAGGCTTTTTTATGTGGAAAACCCGAAAATGGTGAAAAACCGCGTGAGCGGATCTGTGTCGGGCAAAATCCAATATTTCGTTGAGTTTATAAGAGTTTCCTCGGAGGGTGATAGGCCACCTCTTCGTTACAAAGATTTGAATGCACGAACAATAGAAAATAAACTAAGTCCACGATGCTCTGACGAGAGTGTCCAATGGAGTATTCCGCTGCAACTTCCTCTGGAGCGGAAAATTGGCTAAGTCTTTGGGGGCTTGGATGAGCGCGTTTTTCTGGAGAAAATAGCCAAGTCCTTGAAGCTTTGGAGTTCACGGAGCCTAGAGGCGGACATCCTGGTGAGTATTCTTCTAGCGTCTTTTCTTGCGTTCATGGGAGCATCCACGTAAGCGCTAGGCCTTGACATTGAGCGTTGCGCGTTGAGTGTTGAGCGGCCTAGAGAGGGAGCAGAGCAAATTTCAGGTGGAGGAACGATCTAAGTCCCACGACCTCGCTGGAAAACCTCAAAGCTCTCTCTAGCCTCCAGAGTTGCTTGTTTTCAAATGAGGGCATGAGCGCCCTTTTATAATTTTCTGAAGGGTCGTGCTGGTATTTGCGTCGGGACAGATTTTTAGCTGGCGAATGACGTTGCTCCGTTTCGGTCACCTGAATCACCAATTTTCACAAATATACAAGTGTATCCCCCGGGCAGCTCAGGTGGCCCAGGCAGGTTGCCCAGCAGTGGGGGTGACCGGCGATGACCGGAGGCGGAGGAGGTTGTCAAAGGTGTCTGCACGCATGCGTCTAGCAAATTCATACATCCACACTCAATTTTTCCTCAAATTATTTGGCTTTAAGATTCTATTTTAATTTTGAAGCTCTCTATTTGCAAATCAAGAAAACTCTACCCTAAAAACCCAAATTTCACGTGTGCCATGTTCGTCCCCAACCATGAGTTTAACTCAATCGCCCAGCAAGCATCGATCCCGCCACCGAACTCGCTTTCCTCTGTTGTACAAAATGGGCTCCGTCGATCCACTTCGTCCCCGACCTAATGTCCGCTACCGAAACGGAGTGTGGTTCCTCCATACGTCAAGCAATCGGACATTGTCGTGCTACTCAACTCCTTCGACGTGACATGAATGAGATCTGCACCTCTTTAATGGCTTCCTGTGATTAGAGAAGAGATCCGTCGAACATTTTCTTCGGCTTCCTCCTGTTCTATGTATTTGGGATGTCGCTTGTTACTCCTAGCTGGAGAGAGGGAATAGCTTCATTCGGATGGGGAGATCCGATATGGAAACAGCCTTGAGATCAATCGATAAGCACAGGGCGAGCCATCTTTACATTGTCCCTCAGGTCATTATCGCTCTTGCGAAACAGAAAAATAAAATTACATACTAAGATTTAAGCTTTGCTGACATTTATCGACTAGGGAGCGGCGCCATTTTGGGAAGGATGTGATGAACAAAGTGGCCAAGAAATTCCCAAGAATGTCAGGTTAGATTTCTCTTGGGGAGAAAATTGGTAGAATTTATGTTTGAATGGTGAAAGTAAGACACTAATTTGCTTATATATTATCTTCAAATTCTTCTTCCTCACTTGTTTACCTTGCGAAAAACAACCTTCTTTAAGATGAAGCATCAATTTACATGATGATGCTAATGGTGATTCATTCGGCATTAGGTGTGGCGATCGGTGAAGCGGCTGAATGCATCAGTGATGCTGACGAAGAAGATGGAAGAGTTCAGTGTGACGCTGAATTTGTCAGAAATTCAAGCGAGACCGATGCTGCGTACAACCTTGGGTACAAGATAGATAAAGCAGCAGATATCTTCATAAGGAGGTTTCATGGGAAGATGATGATGATTCAATAGCAGGAATCCTTCAAAATGTACCAGGAAATGTTGGCTAGAGGAGTCTAAATTTTGTTTTCTTAACTTATGTATGAAGTTATCTTCTGCATTATGCAGCAGGGTAAGGAATTTGAAGATGCAGGTGCTGTTATGCTAAAAAGTTTGCTAGTAGTTGTTCATTTTATTTTTAGGCTGTGTTTGGAGCTGCTTATCGCAGTTTATTTGCTCCGGTGAGGTTGGACAAAAAAACGTCATTGTCATAGAACGTATGTTTAATTTCACTAATGTTACAAAAAAGAAACTAGTTTGAGGCATAGGATTTTGATATGACAATGACATTTTTGTCCAACCTCACCGGAGCAAATAAGTCACGATAAGTTGCGCCAAACACAGGCTTAAGCTCCGTTTGGAGGGACTTATTTTCATCGGTCAAGCGGTTACGACCGCATGAACCAGACTATAATTAAGTACCGATTCATGTGGTCGTAACCGCTTGACCGGTGAAAATAAGTCCTTCCAAACTAAGCCTCAAGCGGTGAAAATAAGTCCTCCCAAACGGAGCCTTAGTCTTCAATCAAGTTGCATGTGTAACATATAATGACATGATTTCAAAGTTACTGTGAAGTTTAGATTTGAATTATATATTAGTGCATTGCAAAAGTTTTAGCTTCATTAAATATATTATTTTTGTTCTGATAGAATACTAAGTAATTGCAGGAATGAATATTTTTTTGGAGCATTGTTAATAGCACATCTAATCTTGCTATTAGCACACTTTAAAATAAGACTTAAACCTCTCATATAGAGGCATAGTCACACCCCCTCGCCATTTTCCGTGAAAGCAAGCCGCTAGGGTTCCTATCGTGACTCGCGCGTGGCTTCCGCTTCTTCTTCCCCAATTCGCGAATTGCACGAATCGCCCGGTAGGATTCGCGAATGCCTCTTTCGCTTTGGCTACTAGCTTACATAATATGTTTGGAGAGACTAATGGTACACTTATTTCTTTACATGTTGTATATTTTGTGGAGTTTACTAGCTTGTTTGGTTTCTGCTCATTTTGATTTTTGTGGAGCTCTTGCTCTTCATTTGGATTTTTGTGTTCTCTCCTTGTTCAAAATGAGCTATTTTTGATCTAAACTTTCGGGCGCTCTTGTTCATCATTAGCATTTTGTGGAATTTTTATAAGAAAGAACTAGCTAAATTTGTTTTTGCGGTGTTTTGAAATGTATGTCAAAAATTAAAATTTTTATTTATTTTTGGGTGCTGTGTTAATAGTCAGAATAAAAAAATTAGAAGGTGCTACAATCGCATGTGTGCTATTAACGAGATAAGGTGTGTTATTAGCAATGCTCTATTTTTTTGTTTTTTGCATTGGTCTGCAAGTAACAAAAAACACATGTGGATAACAATTTGATTCTCTTTAGAATTGCAAATAGTAAAAAATTTGTGAACAAATGATTCCACTCTCCTTATAACAATTCACTTGTTTTTTTAATCTCCAAATATAAATATTTAATAAAGACCAGATAGCCCACTTCTTTGACCTGACCAGGGAATCTAGCTAGATACATGCTATCATGGTGAAATGAGCATACACTTTGGCCCTGTTTCGGGAGCCGTTGGGGTTCCGGCGAGGGAGCGAATGAAGCAGCGATTGTCACCGGTGGGAGAAAGTCGGATTCACCAGCGCTCCGTCTACAAACGCCACAGGTGGCGGAAAAACAAACTCCTCGAGGCACGCCTTCGCCAGAAACTTGTGAGAGAGCCAAACAGAGCCTTTATAGCTTTATTATTATTATTATTGTGATACTTAGATGTCAAGCACGAGGTATATATCGTAAACAAATAAACCACTAAAAAGACTAATCAGCCAACCACATTATTATTATTAAAATTTATAAATGCAAACAAATAAATCAGTAATGTTACCTTCTATTTAAATTTTTTAGAAATATTAAGTATAAATCCTTATAACAAGTTAATAAAATAAAATAAAATAAAAATTATATGAAATCACTCTAAAAGGTGTTTTTGCTTCCTTATATAAACTTTTATTAACAGTTCTTAAATAATAAATAATAATTACAAATGGCTAATAATAAAACAATAATTAGTAAGACGGAGAATAGTTACAGAAGTAAAAAATAATAAAAATAATCTTTCATATAAGATAGAAATAAGACCTTGTAGCTAAAGCTCGGCGGCTGCTGCTGCATCCTCTTCACCGAGGGAAAGAGTAGCAATTTCTTTTAATGGCCTCCATACAAAATTTCTTCTGCATTTTAAATAACAAAATCAAGAAAAAATCCATGAAATACCAAAAAAAAAAGAGCTCAAAAATAAATATAAAAAGATAGAAAATTTCCAATTGAATTACCAGTTGCCGCACTCCGCAATGACTTTAACCTTGGGACGAAGTGTGGGAAAGCAGTGCTAGGAACTGCAACTCTGCTTTTGATAAAACCTACAGGTATTGAAGAGAAGAGAAAATAAAAATAATATTTAATAATAAAAATAATATTTAATATATTAAAGAAAAAATGATTAAAGGGAGATAAATCTGTTATGTCGCTCGAAGCATCTGGATGGGGATCTAGGTGGAATCCCCTAACCGTTGCCCCTAGGTGGGTATAAATAGACAAAACCCTTAGGAGTTACTACGGGTATGGGTTAATCGTGTACACGACAAGACCCGTTAAGCCTCCGAACACGTTATTCCTCCAAATATACACTAACAATCTCCTCCTATATTTGCGACAAATAACGTATATGTTTCAGAGTGCAGAAAGTGGAGAATATCAAAAACAGATTTCCGACTTTACACATTTCTATAAGAATTAGCAAAGTTTTTAAAGAAAAACATAAACATGAATTTTAAAACAATAACATAATACATCAAAAGAAAAATGTGCTACTCAACAATAAATAAGTCTGGAAAACAATAAAATGACTACAGATAAACAGGTAACAATTCTACTCAGAGAGTAGATCATCATCATCAATGTCAAAATCCATTTTCTCTTCTCCATCTTCACCAGTGTCTGCAAGGAATTTCATGAGTCAGACTCTATGAATTCATAAACATATGCAGTGACGTATCAAAGTAAGCTAGTTCTACCTAAATGAGCTTAGTACTTGTAGCAGTAGTGAAGTAACACTGTCAGCATCTCTATCCAGTTTAGCTAGGACCAGTCAAGTTTTGATTTTAATAAATCAAACGTTGTTATCTTACTCATTAGTGATCACTATGTACCTCATCACACAATTTGACACACCGTCATTTGCAGCATTATCAAATGTGGAATAATGTGTTATGATCACTAATGTTAGATTAACTCATACAACGACTTTCTATTCTCAGTTGAATAATTCTCAAATCAACTTACAATGAGAAATATGTTAATTCATCAGATGTGAAATAACTAGCATCTAACCATCTTGGGCTTTCATCAAAAAATTATTTGGGGTTTTCAGTCTGTTATTAGATGTTTGAATATTACGACTATAGGTTCTTACCATAAAACATAAACATTGGAGGAAGTTTCATTTTTTTATGAACTTTAATCTCATCTCCCCCGATGTTTTAATTGTGAGAACTTTATTTAAGCCCTTTGTCAAGGCGTCTGCAACATTATCTTTCAATCTCACATCCATAAGGGTCATAATCCCTTGATTCGTGAGAGAGGTCAATAAGGCTTGTTTCATCCGTAGTTGCCTTCTTTTTCTATTGAACAAAGTGTTCGTAGCAATCGTTTTAGTAGCCTGATTATCGCAGTAAACTGAAACAGAACTCAACTTCAGACTTGACAATGGAATGTTTATCACCAAATCTCTTATCCACTCTGCTTCTTCTCCCGTTGAAGCTAGAACATAAAATTCGGATTCCATAGAAGATAGTGCAATACATGATTGCCTCTTGGACTTCCAGGCTACAGCTGCTCCTCCTAGTGTGAATATAAATCCACTAGTGGACTTGCTGTCGTTTAATTTTAAGCACCATGATGCATCAGAATATCCTTTCAAAACTGAAGGATGACCATGATAACATAAAACATATTTTTGGGTGTGCTTTAGGTATCGCATCAGCCTATCGAGGACATCTCAATGGTCTTGGCTAGGATTACTAGTGAATCTACTTAACATGCCGACCGTAAAGGATATGTCAGGTATTGTGCAGACCATAGCATACATGAGACTACCAATCAGTTTAGCATAATCTAACTGTCTTATCCCAGCTTCATCATTGGGCTTCAAGCGATTATTATAATCGTAAGGTGTCTTCACTGCTCTACGTTCATTGTATTCCCACGTATCCAACATGGACTTTATATAGTGGCTTTGACTTCGGGAAATGTCATTTTTCCCAAAGCTCACCTGCATGCCTAGGATAGTCTCAGCTACACCTAGGTCTTTAATGCTTAACTCTTTCATTAGTTCTGACTTAATGTTATCCACTACGGATGGATCAGAACCAAGTATCAGTATATCATCTACATACAAACATATTATATCGACTTTGTTCGATCTATTACGTATGTAAAGACATTTGTCTGAGAGACTCGACATGAATTACTTGTTCTTTACACTATAATCAAACTTCTCATGCCATAATTTTGGTGCTTGTTTTAGTCTGTATAGCGACTTGATCAACTTACAAACTTTATTTTCGTGACTGTGCATTATGAAGCCTTTAGGTTGGCTCATGTATATTTCTTCGGTCAGATCTCCATTCAAAAACGCAGTCTTAACATCCATTTGATGAACAATAAAGTTCTCAATAGACGCAATAGCTAGGAGTATCCTAATGGTTGCTAAGCGACACACTAGTGAATATACTTTAAAGTAATCCACCCCACTAACTTGTGTGAAACCTTTAGCCACCAGGCACGATTTATACTTAACTATGCTACCATGAGAATTGAGCTTCTTTTTCAGAACCCACTTACACCTTATAGTTTTAGCCCATTTTGGCTTATCAACCAACGTCCAGGTATTGTTCTGAAGCAAAGAGTTCATCTCTTCATCAATGACTTCTTTCCAGAGTAGTGAATCCCTTGATCTCATCGAGTCCTTATAGGTGAATGGATCGGACTCAACGTGGTAAGTGACAAAATCACTACCAAAGGTTCTGGGAGTTTGCTCTCTCATCGAAGTCCGTCTATACTCTAGGACACTATTGTCTACCGGGACTGAGTAGGAGGTGCTCGGTACTGATTCATGGTCTTCCTCAATAATAGTTGCTTACATACCTAGGATTGTCAGGTTTTTATCCTTAAGGAACTTAACCTCAAAGAACACAGCATCCCTAGATTCAATAATTATATTATTAGACAGGTCTAAGAATCTATCTGCAACACTATCTTCAGCACAACCTAAGTAGATACACGTGTTGGTCCTAGGTCCAATTTTAGATCATCTAGGGTCAGAGACCCTGACATAGACTATGCAGCCCCAGGTCACAAGTCTAGTTAAAGATGGGGGTCTCTTAAACCAAAGCTCGTATGGTGTGACATCTAATTTAGCATGAGACACTTTGTTTAGAATGTTATTTACAGTTAAAACTGCTTCTCCCCAATAGGCAGTAGACATGCTAGGAGTGATGATCATATAATTCAACATCTCTATCAATGTTCAATTCTTTCTCTCAGCTATACCATTCGGGTGGGGTGAGTAAGGAGCAGTGGTTTCTGCTATGATCCCTTGAGAGGCAAGGAAATCCCGGAACTCACTAGACATGTATTCTCCTCCTCTATCACTTCTAAACCTCTTAATTCTCATGTCTAGTTGGTTCTCTACCCTGGTTTTGAAAAGACAAAACTTTTCAAATGCTTCATCTTTAGTTTTCAGAACCTAGAACAGTCATCTATAAATGTGATCATATACTTCCTTCCTCCTCTGGTGACAAAACTTTTAAAGTCATATATATCAGAATATATAAACTCTAGGGGAGTTGTGCTCCTAGTAACCGCACTAAAAGGTTTTCTAGTGATCTTAGTCTGAGCACACACGTCACATTTCTCAGGCGGTGATTTAGTGTCTAATGTGATCTGGTGAGTTCTACCTATTTGGAACATTTTCCTATAATTCATGTTTCCTAGTCTCTCACGTAGAGTCTTAGGGCTAACTAAGTTTGTTTGAACTTGTTGAACAAACTCGTTTGCTAGACTTAGTCGGTACATCCTATTTTGGGCATATGCATAACAAAAATAATGTGAGTTAACGTATATTGTTACTCTACCGCTACAAAAAGTTAAAAGACAACATACCAACATCACAAAGTAAGTTAGTAGACATTAACTTAGCACCTAGTGCATAAATAAATTCCATATGTTTCAAAATAAAAATTTTATTTTAGTAGAGCACCAAGGTAGCATTCTCAGTATGGGTCACCTTGGTCTCTCCTCCATTGCAGTTATCCACCTTTTCCATAAGTACTGTGACCTTAGATAGAAAAACCATGTCATTAGACACATGAGAGGTAGCAACGTTGTCCAACCACCACTCAGAAAGCCTGCATATTGCAGTATTTTGTGGGGTTTCCTCTTTCTTCTTCAGTCTATTCATTTCAAACTTGAAGGTAAACTACTTAAGAGGCAGCTTGCTAAAGGTCATTGTAAGGCGAGAATTCAGGTGATTGAGAAGACAACCCCTAAAAAACTCGTCTTTACTTCATAGATTTTCAACCATATCCTCTTGAAAAGTGACGAAATCACTGAGCACTGTGTGGTAAATCTCCTATTTTTCATGTCAAGTTGAATGTGGAGTTCCACCCATGGAAATTAGTGGAACTAAAGAACTGCAATATTACTATATCATAGGTGATACATTTCAACATTTAAAAAAAATGAAGAACACAAACTGAAAAAATATCACCTGATCCGAGTAGAGTCGATTCAGTACACTTCAGATCCAATCCAGGGATGTATTTGTTCGCTCCTCCTCGTCAACTAACCACGGTCCCCGAAGACACGATCCATATGAACAAAAATTCTAATCTTCCTCATGCAAGTAACTCAGAGATTAGCGACAAAAACTCTCAATGTGATTCAGAGAGCAAGATCTTGTGAGGTTTAGGCAAGATCTAACAAGATCAATATGATTGAATTGTTGTCCTCCCCCCAAAAAAATCTCTGGCTTTTCTCCAAGAAAATGAAATGGCCAATGCTGCTTGCGAAAGATCAAGGAGGTTCCCGAGTCCACAAGAGATCGACTTCTCCTACCACTTCTACAGGAGATGATGGCAGCGAGAGACTGGATCAGGGAACCCTTGAGAATGTAATCATTTCCATGGGCAAGAAGGATTAGATCATCTTCAACAAGATCCTGCCACACAAAACTTTTCCTGTAGAACCTCTTGCAAGACCAGGAATGCATAGCTTGTATTTGATTTCCTCTCAAAATAGTAACACATCTCTGAGGTAAACACCATTGGTGGAGTCTCCTGGCAGTAGCAGTCATGATTTTCTTTGATCAAACACCGACGGAACCGCAAAACCAAGAGAGCGGCGGTGCTCCTTTCCCTGTCCCGATTGACGGCGACCACATAAATCCCAACACCGGCGGAACCGCAAAACCAAGAGAGCGGCGGCAGTAATGATTTTCTTCGATCGAAAATGCCGGACAGGAGCACGATGGCTTCTTCCTGTCGATTTCAGCGGCGGTGATTTTCAGAAACGGGAGCGTGTTTGTCCGAAAAAGGTCGACGATTGGAGATCACAGCGGCATGTTTCTCCTTCCCCGATCAAAATCGCGAATGAAGGAAAGCCCTGGAGAGAAAAATGCGATCCTGACTGGAAATCACGGCGGCTGCGTCTTTCCTTATATATCACGGCGGTGGCAGAAAACAGTGGCGACGGGAAAGGCCTCTCTTTTTCGATCAAGCGAGCGATGATCTTCACGCCAAACAGAGTTTTTTCTTTCTTTCTACAGGAGGCGGCGGATCTGATTCCAGCGGCGGCAAGAAAAAACTCCTTTTCTGGTGACAATGGCCGCGGCTCCCGATCGAAATCCAGGAGGCGTCAGCGGATCGTTTTCCTTTGCCGATCCAAGTAGCGGCGGCGAAGTTTCGACAACGAAACTGCTTCGTCCGTGAGGAAGAGTCGCAGTGCACGAAACGAAAAAAAAACGGTTACAGGATGTTCGAGCACGGGGCTTCTTCGAGTTTGTTATGTCGTTCGAAGCATCCGAATGGGGATTTAGGTGGAATTCCCTACCCGTTGCCCCTAGGTGGGTATAAATAGGCAAAACCCTTAGGAGTTACTATGGGTATGGGTTAACCGTGTACCCGACAAGACCCGTTAAGCCTCCGAATACGTTATTCGTCCAAATATACACTAACAAAATCAACTTTGGCTTCAATAATCCAAAGAACAAGGCCTCTGGCTTCTTGAGGCAACAATGAGAGCCTGTAATCCACCTCAGGTGGAAAATACCATCTTGCAATTGGTTGCTTTCCAAGGTGGGGCTGAACAATTTTTTTTATTAATCAGTGCATTAGATTGGAAGAGTATGAAAAGAAAATTAATTTATGTTGTATATTTTTACCACACACACACACACACATATATATATTTAGACGCATGTACACACACGCACATACGACAGTACACAGGGGGTCCTCCCGTGTGGTCGCGACAGTATCCCTACCGTGTAGTGTCACAACACGACGATACTCCCACGGCTTGCTGCCTCACGTGTGACCCCCCCCCCCCCTGTAACACCCCAGTTTTCCCGAAAGTTCAATCTCTGGAGGTTGTCGTTCGACGAACGTCGAAGGCAGTTCGACGAACGTCGAAGGCAGTTCGACGAACGTCGAAGGCAGTTCGACGAACGTCGAAGGCAGTTCGACGAACGTCGAAGGCAGTTCGACGAACGTCGAAGGCAGTTCGACGAACGTCGAAGGCAGTTCGACGAACGTCGAAGGCAGTTCGACGAACGTCGAAGGCAGTTCGACGAACTCGAGGCAGTTCGACAAACGTCGAAGGTCGTTTGACGAACTCGAGGCAGTTCGACGAGCATCGGGGCAGTTCGATGTGCGTCGAGGCAGTTCGAAGAGCGTCGAAGGCCGTTCGACGAACTCGAAGGCCGTTCGACGAACTCGAAGGCCGTTCGACGAGCTCTGTCCGTACGACAAATTCTTGGCTGAGATGTGGAGCCATTCGACGAAAGTTGAAGGTTGATGTGTAAGTCATTCGACGAAAGTCGAAGGCTAAATTATGGAGTTCCGTAATCTGAATTCCTAGTCGTCCGATTTCACTTCATAACTAAACCCAGGGACCAGGATCCTCTTCCCAAAGGGCTTAAGAAGGGCTGAGCGGGATTTCTCCCTCATTTTCGTCTCTTTTCTGGGTGAAGGTTAGGGTTTGAGAGTTGTAGAGCGGAGGAGGAAGAAAGAGAGCTTTCTCCGCCATTGACGGAGCTTTAGAGCTTCGATCATCGTTCCGAGGCCAGATCCGTGGAGAGAACTTTGAGCCGCTCGTTTTCATCCGTGCAAAGCAAGGTTTTCATGAAAAGAAAGAGAAGACGTAAGGTAATGACATTTCTCCTCTCAATTTTAGGATGCGTGCATGACATCCATTTTCTTCTTGTTTTCTTTCAAGCTTTTAGACACCAGATCTCTCAAATGAGTGGGATTCAGGTCGCCTTGGTTCAAGAGGAGCCACCGGGTCGATTGTGTCTATCCCCGACATGATATTGCATTAGAAATCCGCTCCGCTAGTGGATTAGACATTGTGGGTGAAGCCGTAGTCGCGACCGTTAGTCCGAGTCGGTGATGTTGCATAGCGAGCCTTAAGGATTTTGCTAGAAATCTGTTGCGGCAAGATGCCGTTTGTAATATATGTCCCCCCTTATTTCACGCGAGTGCGTGTAGTCGGAACCAGACAAGGTTAGCTCCGTTGTGATGGTAGATGGTTTCCTTGGAGCACGGGAACGTTACAGTACGAAAGGTGGATTAGGGTTGAAAGGATATGTTTTGTGATGTGCGAAGACTTGACTTTGTCTCCGTGGTCGGCTGGCTAGCCCGTGACGTGCAAGTCATGTGTGGAGAGTGTCCCAGTGAGACAAGTCCCCTTCTGTGAAACTGACGAGAATGTCAAACATTGAGCAAGCCCGGGCAATGAAGCCCACGAGCGGGTGGGGTCCTACGAGGGTTTTTAGTATCGGTTTGTTTATTTGAGATGGAATTCTGATGTGAGAAGTCAGAGTTTGTAGGCAAGCCCGGGTTCTGAGACCCACCTACGGGTGGGGACTTGGCAAGAGTTTCGTGTGGCGGCTTGTATGTCGTTTGGGGAAATTAAAAGTACCCATGTGATTGCGGCTTGAATGCCGAAGGGGAAATTGGAAGTACCTGATTGATGATGCGTGATGACGTGTTAGATTCATACGCTTTAGGGTGCCTTATGTGAAACCCAAGATTGCATACATGCTGCATTGTAGGCACCCTTTTCTTTATGCTCAACTTAGAAACATGTTTGTTGAATGAGACATTCAAACCAGTTTTATAATTTTACATGTTATGGTATATTGCATACGAAGTGCTGGCCTGCAGGATGATGATGTACCCCGAGGTCCGCTAGGGACGACTGGGAGGAGATGTGTTGGTTACACATATAAGGTCAGTCTTTGCTGACCTACGTTACAACAAATTTTTACAGGACAAGGATCGCAAGCAGGAGCAAGCTCGCCGGCCAAAAAGGTCTAAGCCTCATGAAGTGAATCTTTATTTGCTTATGTTTTGATACTATGATATGATCCTTAAGATGTAATCCGGCTTGTATGTCGAGGTAGCCTAGGAGTGCTTTTGCACAATGATGAGATTGTTATTTAGTTTTGGACTTATGTTTTGTAAGACCTTAAGGCCATTTTGATACTCCTGGTTTGGTGAATAACTTCTACTTTTGTTTATACTTTTCCGCTATTTTATTTTGAGTTTTGAGTTTGGTAGGTTTATATCATCTTTTAATGCTTAAGCGGTGGCGTATGTATGTTGTGGGGCCCCGACCGGACCCATATTATACGGTCATTATAGGGGAGGTGTTACAAATTATTATCAGAGGGAGGTTAGTATCCAAGGTCAGGTTTAGCGGTCGATTTAACGTAATCAGATCATGTAGAGAAGTTATCCACATAGGAGTATTGTGGGACCATGAGTGTCCTTGTGTTTGAGTCTTGTGAATAGAGACTGATTCGCGTTTACCGTGCTTTTGTTAAGGGTGCAAACAACGAGACGGGGACGTCAAGGTCACGAGAAGAGCCTTTCGTGAGCAGTGCTACTGCTCAGGATCCTTTGGGCATGGGTGCAATCAGGCCGATTTTTGTCGCATGCTTGCAGAAGCAATGGTAGCGGCCCAAGCGGCAGCGACAATGCAGATTGTGGCCCCTGTTTTGCAGGAAACGATTCCCGTTACTCGGGATGCGACACCAGCCACACAGGGAGGAGGAGCCAGGCAAGCAGAGCCGTTGGCTGAAAGAGTGGTTATCTGGCATGGAGACCAACAAATGAAGTATTTCTTAAGTTTCCACCCTCTAACATTCAAGGGGGTCGGCACGCCGACTGATGTAGAGGATTGGTGGGCAAGGATTCAAGAACTTCTAAGAGCGGTAGAGATACCATAGGAAAAGAAATCTGAGTTTGCGACCTGTTGGGTATTGTATCCACAATGTACCTGATTTGAAGAAGCCCCTGAACAAGCCAAGGTAAATAGACAGTGTGTTTGATAAAATCTTTTAAGTTGTGCTTGCAGTTATTCCACGCTAAGTACACACCAATGTCAGGGTGCAGTGGGCCTATATACACGGGTTTGCGCGACGTAATCCCTCGTTGAGCAGATCAGTGTGTTGGCCTACGTGTACTCTCTCTATTGGGGTGTACTTAATTTCAAGTACAGGGCTATGATAAAGCAAGGGCAGACAAGGAGCAAGGATGGGCCAAAGACCAGCTCACGGGTTGAAAAACGAGAATCGTCAAAGTGTAAATAGTCGAGAATCACTAAGTGATTCTCGCTGATTCGTCGAGAATCACTAAGGATTCTCGACGAGTCTTCGAGAATCACTAGATGATTCTCGCCAGGTTGGGCCGGCTGTCTCGCCGCAGTCAGAAAATTCTCTAAGGCAGAATCGTCGAGAATCACTAAGTGATTCTCGCCAATTCGTCGAGAATGACTTTGCATTCTCGACGATTCGGCGAGAATCAAATGTGATTCCCGCCGATTCTCCCCGGCCTCCATAACCTGTGCTGCCAGAATTCGCCAAGTAGAATTCGGCGAGAATCGTAAGTGATTCTCGCCGATTCGTCGAGAATCACCTACGATTCTCGCCGATTTTGCCTTGGGCTATTTTTCCGAAATCCTGGACCGGTCCATGTTACCTGTAGCTATTTGAACCGGACTTTGGTCTTTGCTTTGGTGGGGCCCACAACGGTCATCTCCATGACCTATTGTATAAATACACAGGTATTTGTGTACAGTAAAGAAAAAAAAAAGAGAATACGAAAGCCGAGCCGCCGACTAACCCTAAATTCGCGAATCTGCTCCGCCTCCGCCGCCGCCGCTCTTGCAGTGGTCTCCATAGCTGATCTCGATCTCCTCCAGATCCACGGTGATAGAAGCCAAGTCTTGCACAGCATCTCACGCGTCTAACCAGAGATCTTTTGTCTCTTGATTTGAGATAGGGAAATCCATCCCCGTCCGAATCGATCGAGACAATCGATCCTAGTGTGACCGTTGGAATACCTTGCCGACTTCGCTAAGAAGATTGAATCTCCATTGCATAGCTGCTATTTTCAGTTGCCGCCGCCAACACCGAGAGCCTTGCCGCCGCCCTTTGCCGCCGCCGGTCTCGGGGAGATTCTCTCCAAGAAAGATCAAGGGTTGTGGACTTTTCGTTACCTTCAAGAACAAGTAGTCTAACGAAAAGGGACACCTAGATCTTCAAGTTGTTTGTATTTCTTATACACTCCAATTTCTTTTTCTTTGTAAAGGAACATTTGGTTCCTAGTTGTAGGGTTGGGTGCAACCCGTGTTGTGGGAGTGTTGACTCCTACGTGTGGAAGGGTTCCTTCCGATAGTGCAAGGATTGGATTTCAATCCTGCTGGTGAAGTGACCGAGTCGTCCCTAGATTGGGAGATAGGTCGAAGGGGGAAAGTGGACGTACCCAAATCGGGGAACCACTATAAATTGCCTGTGTTATTTTCTGTGCTGTGTGGTTTGTTTTGATTCTGCAGGTACAATTTTAATTCCGCAAATACGCTGCAAGTCACCTATCCCCCCCATAGGTGAAGGTAGTTGACACTAGGTGGACTTTCAAGTGGTATCAGAGGGAGGTTACTCATCAAAAAGGTTCACACCTTGAGTAGAATCCTGCCACCAGTGTTAAGAAGAAGACCGATATCTTCCATGGACGGACTCAAGCACTCAAGCAAAATCCCAGTATGCACCAGACTGAACTTTCCTATATGGAAGGAAAGAATCAGATTCTACATGGAAGCAGTCGACTCCCGGATCTTCATGATAGTGGAGGAGGGACCTTACATTCCCACTAAGGCCTCCACCATTGATCCTACCAAGAAAGTGCCCAAGAAACTTTCGGAAATGGACAAGGATGAAATGGTGCTGTTCGGACTCTACAAGAAAGCTCAGAACATCCTGGTAAGCGCAGTTGACGACTCTATGATGCAGAACTTCTGCAACTGCAGGACAGCCAAGGATCTCTGGAGCTGTCTGATTGTCCTAATGGAGGGCACAGATGAAGTGAGGGATGATCTGAGATCCCTCCTCAATCAGAAATATGAGGCCTTCAGGCAAGGGCCAAAGGAGGAGATCGGAGTTACCTTCGAAAACTTCCTCAAGATCGTCAATGCACTCAAAGGATATGGAAGAGTGTTTACTGACGGTGAACTCAATGATAAGTTCCTTAGGTCCCTCACTAAGGAATGGGACACAAAGATCTGCGCCATCCGCGAGTTTGGCAGACTTGCGGAAACTGACCCTCAGATTCTGTTCGGGAAGCTCATGTCCTATGAGCTTCAGTTGAACACAAGGAAGGCTGAAGAGGAGGCAAAGAAAGCCGCGGCCAAGGAAAAGACGGTGGCCCTGAAAGCCATTCATTCCAGAAAGGGCAAGGGTGCTGCCTCTTCCCGTGCGTGGAAGAAGGATGAAGAGGAAGACTCTGAGCCAAGTTCCTCCGGCTCAGAATTGTCTGAGGAAGACTTATCCCTTATCACAAGGGAATTCAAGAAGTTCCTTAAGCTGAGGAATCAGAGAAAGAGAAATGGCTCCTCTTCAAGGGATCAGAAGAATAACTATTCTTCTGACAGGTATGTTTCCAAACCGAACAAACACCGCTCATCTGACATTATTTGCTTTGGTTGCAACAAGCCAGGACACGTCGTGGCCGACTGCCATCAAGGCAAGAGGGAAAAGGGAAAAGGAGAGGAGCACAGGTCCTCAAAAGACAAGAAGAAGGAGAGGAGTTACCTCGCGAAGAAGCCAAAGACGCTGAGTGAATCTGACACATCAGACACCAGCGATGACGAGGAAGCCTACTTTGGGCTAATGGGTCGCTGTGACTCGGAAGGAGATTGCCCCCCATTTACTGGGAAGGTAAAAGCTCACACCCCTCTCTCCGACTCTGACTCTGATCCTGAGTCTCAGGATGATGACCCTGAGGATAGCCCTTCGGCCCGTGAAGCTGAGCTCCTCGAGAAGTATGAGCTTCTGCTCAATACTTTCGTGGAATGTCGAAAGAGACTGAAGGCTGAGAAAAAGGAAGTCAAATTCCTTAAAGGTGAGAGTGTATCCCTGAGGGAAGAGATCACCAGTTTGATCTCCCTCCGACAGGAGCACTTGGACCTGACTTCAAAGCATTCAGAGTCTCTTAAGCTCCTTGATCTTAAGCAGGAGGAAGTCGACAAGTTGGAAGAACTACTTGCGGCAGAAAGGAAGATCGTCAAGAGCTTCTCTATGCCAAAAACTGTTCTTCCATTAGTTGATACCTTCTCTTCTCAGGCCAAAGGAGCTGGCTTGGGGCATGTAGGGGCACCTAGCTCCTCATCCAGGAGAAACAGGAATAAGAGGAAGAATAAGGCTGCCAAGAAAGCCTCTGCTGCTGAGAAAGGAAAGGCCCCACTTAGCCCTATTGAGTTCAGAAAGCCTAGCTTTCCCTGTAACCAACATGACTTTGAGTCAACATACGACCATCACTTCAGGCCCTCGGTTGCAAAGCCGAAGAGCCGGTATGATGGGTGGACCTTTCCCCGCAACTTCAGTGAGAGTGTCTTCAAGGCACCTTATGAGGAAATCCACTTGGGAAATTATGGTCAATTCTCTAGCGGTCATAATAGAAAGCAGGCACCAAAAGCCAAGCCTGTTATACTGAAGGAACAGAAGGTGAAGAAATCATGTGACTGCAATCACTATGATGCCTCCACCTCCAGTTCCAAGGCCCCAGCTGTGCCCACCATTCCCAGGGTGAAGCAGGAGCCTAGGAAGAGGTACAACAGATTTGACTGTTGGTATTGTGGCAAAGTTGGTCACTTTGCCATGGATTGTTGGTTTAATCCAAGGTATAACGAGACTCATTATGTTAGTAATGCGAGGCCGACCACTCGTAGGGCTAACCAATCGAGGGGGAGTATGCTAACAAGGAATCTAGGACCCAAGTTCGTTTGGGTTCCTAAGGCAAATTAATTCTGTTTTGCAGGAATGTCCAAAGGCCAACAAAACTCCTATTTGGTATTTGGACAGTGGATGCTCCCGTCACATGACCGGGACAAGAAGCCTGCTGCGGGAGTACTCTCCAGTCGAGAATGGACCCAAAGTCATATTTAGGGGATCTGATCGGGGAGTCACCAGCGGTTACGGTACGATTTCCAACGGTATACTCCCTATCACTAACGTAGCTTATGTTGAAGGATTAAATCATAACCTGATCAGCGTAAGCCAGTTATGTGATAAAGGATATGACGTTAAGTTCTGTAAGGATAAATGCCTGATAATATCATGTGATTCTTCGGAGACTGTATTAACTGGCATTAGGAGAAGAAATATTTTCTGTTTAGATTTTCTTAGTTTAGATTCTTCTACCCCAGTATGCCTTGTTGCAAAAGGCAGTGCATCTCTTTGTGAACAATGGCACAAGAGATTGGCACACATTAATTACAAGACAATTAATATGCTGTTTTCCAAAGACTTAGTAAGGGATGCTCCCATTATTAAGTGCATTAAAGATAGTCCATGTCCTGCATGTCAGATTGGCAAGCAGACTCGGGCTACCTTTAAGGGCATCCCAGACAAAGACTCCTCCAGATGTCTTTATCTTCTGCATATGGACCTGTTTGGTCCAATGCAAGTTCATAGCTTAGGAGGGAAGTCGTATACGCTAGTGATTGTAGATGATCACTCTCGGTTTACATGGGTGTTCTTTTTAAAACGCAAGTCTGATACGTTTGACATCTTCACCAGTTTTGTCAAGCAGATACAGAACGAACTTAACTGCTCAGTGGTCAAAATCAGAATCGACCACGGAACAGAGTTTGAGTTTGGGGCTATGACAGAGTTCTGAGAAGAACTTGGTATCTTTCATGAGTTCTCCTCCCCTCGCACTCCTCAACAAAATGGAGTGGCGGAGAGGAGGAATAGAACACTCATTGAGGCGTGCACGATAATGTTGAATGACGCTTCTCTCCCAGAATACTTTTGGGCCGAGGCTGTCAATACGGCTTGTCATGTACAAAACCGGGCGTTGATCAACAAGAGCCATCGTAAGACTCCTTATGAGCTACTGAAAGGCAAGAAACCAACCATGTCCTATCTGAGGATCTTCGACTGCAAATGTTATGTACTGAATAATGGGAAGTACCCTCGTACTAAGTTTGGTGAAAAATGCTCCGAAGGCATATTCATGGGGTATAGTAGCCATAGCCGGGCTTATAGAGTTTTCAACAAGAAAACCCTAGTGGTAGAGGAATCAATAAATGTTGTATTTGATGAAGGAAGTTTGCTTAATTGCAAGACTTCTAGTTGTCTTCCTGAAGATGCAGGTGCCAGACTCGAAAAGTTACAACTGGATGATCCCGAGAAAGATGCAACTCCAAAATACGTCAAGGTATCCACATCAACGCCGATCGGAGAAGTTGAAGATCAAAATGGTGCAAATCCTTTAGAAGAAGGAGATGCCCAAGAAGTAGTCGAAGCTCCTGACGCCAGACTTCTTGAGCTCAGACACGTGAGGGATCATCCTAGAGATCAGATCATCGGAGATCCTCGTGATGGGGTCAGAACTCGAAGAGGTACCATTAACGAGATTTTGCATCTTAGCTTCCTGTCACAGGTTGAGCCAAAGAAGTTCGACGAGGCGAACAAAGATGCTGCATGGATTTTGGCCATGCAAGATGAATTGCATCAATTCGAACGATGCAACGTTTGGTCGCTGGTTCTCAGACCACAAAAGCAGAATGTGATTGGCACCAAGTGGATCTTCAGAAACAAACTGGATGAACATGATGTCATCATAAAGAACAAGGCCAGGCTAGTGGCTCAAGGTTACCGATAGGAGGAGGGGATTGACTTCGACCAGACCTTTGCACCAGTGGCAAGGCTCGAGGCCATCAGATTGTTCCTGGCGTATGCTTCGCACAAAGGATTCACTGTCTATCAAATGGACGTGAAATCAGCCTTCTTGAACGGAGACCTGAAAGAGGAAGTATACGTCGCTCAACCCCCAGGTTTTGTCAATCCTACTTATCCTAATCATGTATATTTTCTTAATAAAGCTCTATATGGTTTAAAGCAAGCTCCTCGAGTTTGGTATGAGACCTTGTCTAGTTTTCTTCTTGAGAACAAGTTCTCTAGAGAAAAAATAGATAAGACATTGTTTCTTAGGGAAGTCAAATGCAAGATCTTGCTGGTGCAAATCTATGTCGATGACATTATATTTGGCTCAACGGACAACAATCTTTGCAAAAAGTTCTCTAAACTTATGCAAGGAAAGTTTGAAATGAGCAGTATGGGAGAGCTAAAGTATTTCTTGGGACTTCAAGTGAAACAGTCTGAGGATGGAATCTTCATCTCTAAGACGATGTTCACAAATGAACTCCTCAAGAAATTCGGAATGGAGAATGCAACCTCTATGAGGACTCCAATGGGATCCACTATGTCTCTGGATAAGGATGAGAAAGGTAAACCTTTCGATGAAACCAAATATAGAAGCATCATTGGATCCCTGCTCTACTTACTGCCAGTAGACCGGATATCATGTTCTCCACATGTGTCTGTGCCAGATATCAGGTGAACACTAAGGAATCTCACTATGTCGCTGCAAAGCGAATTCTAAGATACCTTAAAGGTACCCCCAATCTTGGCTTGTGGTACCCGAGAAACAATGATGTCGAGCTAATAGGTTTTTCAGATGCTGATTTTGCAGGGAGTAGGGATGACAGGAAAAGCACTTCCGGGACGTGTCAATTCCTGGGAAGAAGGCTTATTTCATGGAACAGCAAGAAGCAGAATTGTGTAGCAACCTCCACTGCAGAGTCTGAGTACATCTCGGCTGGCAGCTGTTGCGCACAACTCCTATGGATAAGAAATCAGTTAGCCGACTATGACCTCCAGTTCAAGGAAGTACCAATGTACTGCGACTCCTCAAGTGCAATTGCTATTGCCAACAATCCGGTATCGCACAGCAGAATGAAGCATATTGAAGTGCGCTACCACTTCATTCGGTAGCACGTAGAGAACAAGGACATCTCTCTCTGCTATGTCCCCACGGACAAGCAGATTGCAGATATTTTCACAAAACCCTTAGACGAGGCCAAGTTCAGTCTCTTCAAAACTGAATTGGGGATGCTCAACTATGAGGAATGAAGACTCCAGAAGCTCCTGGCTCGTGCATCTAGGGGGAGCATCTGCCAGGAACTCAAGTGTAAGAATAGGTGCAAGAACTGAGGGGGAGCATGGTGTCAAATGCACCAGACCCAGATTTGCAGAAGCCGAAAAGGGGGAGATTACCCTCTCGGCTAAGGCTAAGGTGGCTCCAAGTTTCCTCTCAAGTAATTGGTAATGAATATCTCTATCAACTCAATTTTAAGTTTATGATTTTCATTCCTATATGCTCTATTCACCTTAGCTTGTAGGGTTTAGGCTTCTTCAAATAGGGGAAGATTGTTGAGTATTATATCCACAATGTACCTGATTTGAAGAAGCCCCTGAACAAGCCAAGGTAAATAGACAGTGTTTTGATGAAATTTTTTAAGTTGTGCTTGCAGTTATTCCACGCTAAGTACACACCAATGTCAGGGTGCAGTGGGTCAATATACACGGGTCTGCACGACGTAATCCCTCATTGAGCAGATCAGTGTGTTGGCCTACGTGTACTCTCTCTATTGGGGTGTACTTAATTTCAAGTACAGGGCTATGATAAAGCAAGAGCAGACAAGGAGTAAGGATGGGCCAAAGACCAGCTCACGGGTTGAAAGACGAGAATCGTCTAAGTGTAAATAGTCGAGAATCACTAAGTGATTCTCGCTGATTCGTCGAGAATCACTAGGGATTCTCGACGAGTCGTCGAGAATCACTAGATGATTCTCGCCAGGTTGGGCCGGCTGTCTCGCCGCAGTCAGAAAATTCTCTAAGGCAGAATCGTCGAGAATCACTAAGTGATTCTCGCCGATTCGTCGAGAATCACTAAGTGATTCTCGCCGATTCGTCGAGAATGACTTTGCATTCTCGACGATTCGGCGAGAATCAAATGTGATTCCCGCCGATTCTCCCCGGCCTCCATAACCTGTGCTGCCAGAATTCGCCAAGTAGAATTTGGCGAGAATCGTAAGTGATTCTCGCCGATTCGTCGAGAATCACCTACGATTCTCACCGATTTTTCCTTGGGCTATTTTTTCGAAATCCTGGACCGGTCCATGTTCCCTGCAGCTATTTGAACCGGACTTTGGTCTTTGCTTTGGTGGGGCCCACAATGGTCATCTCCAGGACCTATTGTATAAATACACAGGTATTTGTGTACAGTAAAGAAAAAAAAAGAGAATACGAAAGCCGAGCCGCCGACTAACCCTAAATTCGCGAATCTGCTCCGCCTCCGTCGCCGCCGCTCGTGCAGTGGTCTCCGTAGCTGATCTCGATCTCCTACAGATCCACGGTGACAGAAGCCAAGTCTTGCACAGCGTCTCACGCGTCTAACCAGAGATCTTTTGTCTCTTGATTTGAGATAGGGAAATCCATCTCCGTCCGAATCGATCGAGACGATCAATCCAAGTGTGACCATTGGAAGATCTTGCCGACTTCGCTAAGAAGATTGAATCTCCATTGCATAGCTGCTGTTTTCAGTTGCTGCCGCCAACACCGAGAGCCTTGCCGCCGCCCTTTGCCGCCGCCGGTCTCGGGGAGATTCTCTCTAAGAAAGATCAAGGGTTGTGGACTTTTCGTTACCTACAAGAACAAGTAGTCTAACGAAAAGGGACACCTAGATCTTCAAGTTATTTGTATTTCTTATACACTCCAATTTCTTTTTCTTTGTAAAGGAACATTTGGTTCCTAGTTGTAGGGTTGGGTGCAACCCGTGTTGTGGGAGTGTTGACTCCTACGCGTGGAAGGGTTCCTTCCGATAGTGCAAGGATTGGATTTCAATCCTGTTGGTGAAGTGACCGAGTCATCCTTGGATTGGGAGATAGGTCGAAGGGGGAAAATGGACGTACCCAAATCGGGGAACCACTATAAATTGCCTGTGTTATTTTCTGTGCTATGTGGTTTGTTTTGATTCTGCAGGTACAATTTTAATTCCGCAAATACGCTGCAAGTCACCTATCCCCCCCATAGGTAAAGGTAGTTGACACTAGGTGGACTTTCACGACCTTTATGCTGGAAGGAGACGCTAAGTTGTGGTGGGTGAGCCTTAGCGGTTGCCAGTTTCCTAGACGCACCCCGTCCATTGAAGAGTTCGGGAATGCTTTCTTGAAGAAGTACATTCCTGCGTCGACAAGACTGACCTTTCAAAGGCAATTTCTGCACTTGGTGCAGCGGAAAAAGACGGTTGACGAGTATGTTCAGGAGTTTACTCGTTTGGGTCGTTATGCTGAAACGACAATGGCTGATGACGAGGAGAGGGATAACCTCTTCTGCCATGGGCTGAGGGAGAATCTGAGACAACTATGAATAATGCTGGTTTCAATGAGCTGGTTGAGGCTGACAGAACGTTGGAGAGCGATATGGAGAGAACCCAATGTCGTAAGGTTTTTGTAGCCAAGCAAGGGGAAGCGAAGCCTTCCCAATTGCAAGGAAAGTCTGAAGGGAACAGGTGGAAGAAGAAGCCTCATCCTTTCAAGTCCGGTGAGAAAATTAACATGACGTCTGGAGGGTCTCAATTCAAGGGACCACCGTCATGCTTTAAGTGTGGCAAGCCATGCTACACAGCTCGTTTCTGTAGTGAGGGTGGTGCTGAGCATGAGCCAAGGCAGGAGCAGTCCGTGCGGTCTGGCCCCAGCACAACGAAAAAAGGAAAGATGACGAAGTCTAGTGCTTCTCCTTTCCAACCCGTGCAACCAAGGGCTTATAACATTGGGCAACAGGAAGCGATCCGCCAACCCGATGTGGTGACATATATGCAAGTTTAAGTTAATCTTTTACTTTAGACTTTCAAGACCGTTTATGTATGTTGCATATGTTTTAGGTTTCGTGTTAGTTTCTGGATACCCCGCTAGGGTATTTTTTGATACGGGAGCGTTGCACTCCTTTCTTGCGGAAAGATTTATCCGGAGAATTGGAGTTGAGCCATTCTCGGCAAACGCAGAGCTGAAGGTGCGCATGCCCAATGGGTCATCCATGACTACCGGGGTGAAGGGGCGCATTTGTTGGAGTCTGAGCGGAGTTGACTTCATGTTGATAGCAGCGGTTCTACCGTTGGTTGAGTTTGATGCGATATTGGGAATGGACTGACTTGCAGAGCAGCGTGCCAGTATTGACTGACTATCTAAGGTGGTGATCCTGAGAAGTGAAGGACAGACAGAAGTTAAGTTTGAGGGCCTTAGTGGAGTGGTATGCTCCCTGATTTCGGTCATGCAGTTGGTGCGGGCAGTTAACAAGGGAGGAGTAGCTCTTGTAGCATTGTTGGAGGTTCGCCTTTCCAGGTTATCACTTGGGGAAGTGTTGGTAGTGACAGAGTTTGAGGATGTGTTTCTTGATGAGCTTCCTGGAGCACCTTCTCGACGGGAGATTGATTTCTCGATTGAGTTAGTGTCAGAGGCTAGGCCGGTGTCACGTCCTCCTTTCAGGATGACACCAAAGGAGTTGGCCAAACTCAAAGTACAGTTACAGGAAATATTAGAGCAGGGGTATATCAGACCCAGTTCTTCACCATGGAGCGCGTCGGTGCTGTTTGTGAAGAAGAAAGATGGTAGTATGCGGTTGTGCATAGACTACCGAGAGTTGAATAAACTGATTGTCAATAATAAGTGTACGATTCCTCGGATAAATGACCTGTTCGACCAGTTGGTGGGGTCAGTGGTGTATTCTAAGTTGGACTTGAAGTCAGGGTGCTATCAGTTGCATATTCGAGATGAGGGCATATCCAAGATAGCTTTTGGTACGAGGTATGGTCACTTCGAGTTCTCGGTGATGCCGTTCAGGTTGACGAACACGCCATTCGTGTTCATGGATTTGATGAATCGAGTATTTCGGGAATACTTGGAATTTTTTGTTGCCGTCTTTATCGATGATATTTTGGTATACTCCAAATCGGAGGTGGAGCATGCGACTTATTTGAGAATAGTCTTGCAAGTGTTGAGAGAGAAACAGCTTTATGCAAAGTTCTCGAAGTGTGAGTTTTGGTTAGAGAAAGTGACGTTTTTGGATCATGTGATTAGTGGTGATGGGGTGGCGGTGGATCCGACGAAAGTTAAATCCATCAGAGATTGGCCGATTTTGAGAACCGTGGCGGAAGTCCGGAGTTTCCTTGGACTAGTCGGGTACTATATAAGATTTGTGGAAAACTTTTCGCGGATAGCACTACCTCTCACTTCTCTAACTCATAAGGACCAGAACTTTATGTGGACTCAGGAGTGCAATCAGGCGTTTGACACCCTGAAGGAAAGGTCGATGACAACTCCAATCCTAAGTCTGCCTAAAGGGACCGAAGGATTTCATATTTTCAGTGACACATCAGGATGCGGTTTGGGTTACGTGTTGGTGCAACATGGCAGTGTGATAGTCTTTGGGTCTAGGCAGTTGAAGCCTCACGAGAGGAATTACCCCGTCCATGACTTGAAATTGGCGGCGGTAGTTTTTGTGTTGAAGTTGTGGCGGCACTATATATATGGTGCGAAGGTGGAGATCTTCACGGACCACAAAAGCGTGAAGTATCTTCTAGATCAAAAGGACTTGAATATGCGGCATTGCAAATGGGTCGAATTCTTTGGAGTACGAAGTGACGATTCAGTATACGCTAGACAAAGCCAACGTGGTGGCAGATGCCTTGAGTAGAAAATACTCTGGGCAAGGGAGTTGGATCGAAGCTCATGATGAGCGGTTGGTGCGGGACTGAGAGTACCGTGGCATTGAGTGTGTAGCAAGAGGCGAGTCTAGTACGGCTCGGTTGAACTGGATTGAGTTGTAAAATGACTTAACCGATCGTGTTCGGGAAGCGACTAATTTGGATGTAGAGTTCCAGCCATATGTGGTGGAAGCTCAAAAGGGCGAAGGTAGCGCCTGAGAGATGATTGATGGGATCCTGAGGAAGGACGGAAAGATATGTGAACCGCAGTTCGGCAAACTTCGCGAGGAGTTGATGTTTGAGGATCATTTTACGAAGTACTCCATTCACCCGCACAGTACAAAGATGTACTTGGATATGAAGAAATACTTTTGGTGGTCTAGTCTGAAACAGGACGTAACTTTGTACGTGAGTCGGTGCCAAACTTGCGCCTTAGTGAAGGCCGAGTGTCAAAAGTCGGGCGGGTTCTTGAAGGCTCTTCCTATTCCCGAATGGAAATTTGATGACATCTTCATGGACTTTGTGCATGGCTTACCTCGATCGCAGTAGGGTAACGACGCGATTTGGGTGATTGTGGATCGCTTGACCAAAGTGGTCCATTTCATCTCAAATCGGAAAGAGGACAGTGTGGAGAAGCTGATAGAGTTGTATGTTCGCAACATTGTGCGACTACATGAGATTCCTAAGAGTATAGTTAGTGATCGCGATGGACGTTTTATGTCCAAAGACTGAAGGTTGGTTCAGAAGAGTCTGGGCACGAAGCTCAAGTTTAGTATGACGTTCCATTCTCAAATCGATGGACAAACCAAAAGAACAAATCTTACAATTGTGGATATGCTGAGAATGTGTACCCTCAATTTTGGGAAAAAGTGGAAAGATCACCTCTTCATGATGGAGTTGGCTTATAACAACATCTACAAGGCAAATATAAAGATGGTGCCATACGAAGCTTTGTATGGGAGGGGGTGTCAAACATCGATGTCTTGGACAGAGGCGGGAGACACAAAACTTTTGGGAAAAGAAGTGGTGGCTGAAGCATGCGAGTTGGTGCGAACCATTCAGGAGCGTATGAAGGTTGCTCAGGATCGGCAAGCGAAGTATTTTAATGCTCGTCATAGGAATGTGGAGTTCGCGGTAGGCTACTGAGTTTATCTAAAGATCAAGTCGTTCAAAGGCATTTCGCGGATTCGCCGACTCAAGAAGTTGAGTCCGAGGTTTTTGGGACCGTTCGAGATTATAGAACGTATTGGAGAAGCAGCTTACCGGTTAGCGTTGTCCACAAAGCTAAGTGGATTACATGATGTCTTCCATGTCTCCTTCTTAAGGAAAGCCTTGGTGGAGTCTAGTGTTGTGGTCAAGTCGGCGACGGTGCCGATAGAAGAGGACTTGAGGACGAAGGTCCGTCCAGTTAGCTTTAGAGGATTCAGAAGTTCGGCAGTTGCAGAAAAAGAGGTTAAGCTCTTAAAGGTGCGTTGGGACAAATACGGGCGAGATGAGTTCTCTGGGAGCGTGAGCAAGCAATGCGGAGGACTTCCTAGAACTCTTTTCGTCAGGTATGTTGTTTGTACAAAGTTGTTGTAACAATGTTTTAATTTATTGCATCAATTTTTTTAATGTCTTCCTGTATGAAGAATAATTTTGAGGACGAAATTCTTTTAAGGGGGAGGAGTTGTAACACCCCAGTTTTCCCGAAAGTTCAATCTCTGGAGGTTACCGTTCGACGAACTTGAGGCAGTTCGACGAACGTCGAAGGCAATTCGACGAACATCGAAGGTCATTCGACGAACTTGAGGCAGTTCAACGGACGTCGAAGGTCGTTCGACGAACTCGAGGTAGTTCGACGAACGTCGAAGGTCGTTCGACAAACTCGAGGCAGTTCGACGAATGCTGAAGGTCGTTCGACGAACTCGAAGGCCGTTCGACGAACTAGAAAGTCATTCGTCGAGCTCTGTCCGTTCGACGAATTCTTGGCTGTGATGTGGAGCCGTTCAATGAAAGTCAAAGGTTGATGTGTAAGTCATTTGACGAAAGTCGAAGGCTAAATTGTGGAGTTCCGTAATATGAATTCCTAGCCGTCCGATTTCACTTCATAACTGATCCCAGGGCCCAGGATCCTCTACCCAAAGGGCTTAAGAAGGGCTGAGCGGGATTTCTCGCTCATTTTCGTCTTTTTTCTAGATGAAGGTTAGGGTTTGAGAGTTGGAGAGCGGAGGAGGAAGAAAGAGAGCTTTCTCCGCCATTGACGGAGCTTTAGAGCTCCGATCGTCGTTCCGAGGCCAGATCCATGGAAGGACTTTGAGACGATCATTTTCATCCGTGCAAAGCAAGGTTTTCATGGCAAGGAAGAGAAGTCGTAATATAACGATATTTCTCCTCTTGATTTTAGGATGCGTGCATGTCATCCATTTCCTTCTTGTTTTCTTTCAAGCTTTTAGACACCGGATCTCTCAAATGAGAGGGATTCAGGTCGCTTTGGTTCAAGAGTAGCCACCGGGTCGATTGTGTCTGTCCCCGACATGATATTGCATTAGAAATCCGCTCTGCTAGTGGATTAGGCATTGTGGGTGAAGCCGCATTGTGGGTGAAGCCTCAATCGCGACCGTTAGTCAGACTCGTTGTTGCATAGTGAGCCTTAACGATTTTGCCAGAAATCCGTTGCGACAAGATGCCGTTTGTGATGTATGTCCTCCCTTATTTCACGCGAGTACGTGTATTCGGAATCAGACAAGGTTAGCTCCGTTGTGACGGTAGATGGTTTCCTTGGAGCACGGGAACGTTATAGTACGAAAGGTGGATTAGGGTGGGAAGGCTATGTTTTGTGATGTGCGAAGGCTTGGATTTGTCTCTGTGGTCGGTTGGCTAGCCCGTGACGTGCAAGTCATGTGTGGAGAGTGTCCCGACGAGACAAGTCCCCTTCTGTGAAACTGATGAGAATGTCAAACATTGGGCAAGCCCGGGCAATAAAGCCCACGAGCGGGTGAGTTCATGCGAGGGTTCTTAGTTTCGATTTGTTTGTTTGAGACGGAATCCTGACGTGAGAAGTCAGAGTTTGCAGGCAAGCCCGGGTTTTGAGACCCACGAGCGGGTGGGGCCTTGGTAAGAGTTCTGTGTGGTGGCTTGTATGCCGTTTGGGGAAATGCAAAGTACCAATGTATTTACGGCTTGAACGTCGAAGGGGAAATTGGAAGTACCCGATTGATGATGCGTGATGACGTGTTAGATTCATATGCTTTAGGGTGTCTTGGGTGAAACCCAAGATTGCATACATGCTGCATTGTAGGCCCCCTTTACTTTATGGTCAACTTAGAAACATGTTTGTTGAATGAGACTTCCAAACCTGTTTTATAACTTTACATGTTATGGTATATTGCATACGAATTACTGACCTGCAGGGTGATGGTGTACCCCAGGATCCGCTAGGGACGGCCGGGAGGAGATGTGTTGGATACACAGTTGAGGTCAGTCTTTGCTGACCCACGTTACAACAAATTTTTACAGAATAAGGATCGCAAGCAGGAGCAAGCTCGCCGGCCAAAAAGGCCTAAGCCTCATGAAGTGAACCTTTATTTACTTATATTTTGATGATATGATATGATCCTTGAGATGTAATCCGGCTTACATGCCGAGATAGCATAGGAGTGCTTTTGCACATTGATATGATTATTATTCAGTTTTGGACTCATGTTGTGTAGGCCTTAAGGACATTTTGATACTCCTGATTTGATGGATAACTTTTAGTTTTGTTTGTATGTTTCCGCTATTTTATTCTGAGTTTTGAGTTGGGTAGGTTTATACCATCTTTTAATGCTTAAGCTGTGGCGTCTGTATGTTGTGGGGCCCCGGCCGGACCCATATTATACGGTCATTACAGGGGAGGTGTTACATCCCCCCCCCACACATACCCCGAGGGGAGGACCCACACGCAGGCACACTCGAGCACGTGCTCGGGTTAAAATTTTTGCAAAATGTACATAATCAAAGCAAAAATAAGTATCACAGCACAAAAAAAAATCACAGAAAAATTAAGACAAAGGAAAACACAACACAACAAAGCATAGCACAGAAGACACCAAAAATATAGTGGATCCCCAAAAATCTAGGTACGTCCACCTTTCTACCACTTTAGTAGAAATCCACTATCACAGTGTCTGAGTATTTTGATAACGAGACTCTTAGAACCAGGGATGAATCTTTTTTAAGGAGACTCTTAGAACCAAGACTAAGTCTTTTGATAAAGAAACTCTCATAACCAATACACTAGATCTTTTGATAAGTAGATATTGAACCAGACTGAATCTTTTGAAGATAGATTCTAAAAACTCTTTACTCAATAACATTAAATGAGAAAAAGTAAGAGACTAAGAAGAATTATCTTCTGTTGTAAATCCTTTTTCAGCATATTTCTGAGTATTCTTAAGGCACTTTAGTGAACCAGATCTTTTTCAATAGATGAATCTTTGCTAAGATGTAATGATTATGAGCTCTGTGATCCACTATCTTTCAGATTGTTCTCTAAATTTTTGTTGCAGCAAAGAAGAAGAGAAGAAGAACTTCTCTCGACAATCTGATTTAATTAATTTCTATATCCTATGTATATTGTTTTTTTGTGTCTCTCTTGTTCTACTGTTTGAAATCTCGGTATATCAATCCCTAGAGAATTTTGAATTCTCCCCCTTAAGTGATTGTCTTTAGAAGAAATAGAATATAATCTTTCTATCTTTGTCTTCAAAAATTTCGTCAACCTCTTCAAATTTTGTTCATAGATACTTCAAATTTTTTTGTTAGAAATCTCTTTCTGTATATCGTCTCTCTATAATTCAAATAATTTCCATAATTATTATCTTCCAATAAATCTGAATGAAGTCCTCTGAAATTTTCATTCTTGATATATGTCGACGCTACTATGAATTCTGGTAGAAAGTGTGCTGAAATCTGCTTCAGAATAAGTCTGTCGACTTAACTTATTACTCAACGTTACGTCGATAACTTATCGACGTATGCATAGACTTCTGCCTTGAAGAGACGTCGACTTTGTTAGAATATGTCTTGGTGGTCTGCTCTGGCGGTCTGATGTTGGCGGTCTAGCAGTTTGCTCTGGCGGTCTGGTCCTGGTGCTATGGCGGTCTGCTATGGTGATCTAGCCCTGGCGCCTCGCGGTTTGGCAGACTGCTCTGACAGTTTGGTGCAGTCTGGCTGTCTTGAGGATGACCAGTGTAACCACACCTTTGTTAGAGAAAGAGAAGCCTGGTGATAGTTATGTTGTTGCAATCTGGTGATAAAAAAACTAAAGTTGTTGCGGTCTGGAGGTTAGAGTCTGTCTAACCACCTTTGTTGCTCCTAGTGTTCAATTACGATCCGTGGATTAGAGACCGATGGATACTTTGTTGATACGGCTGGTCTGTATGTTGTTCTGCGGTTAGCTTGTCTAACCGCACAACTCGCCACGATCTGTAAATATCAGTTTGCATGTTGTAATTAGTCGTTTTTATTCTCTCTCTATCACCTCTCCCCTATAAATAGGTGGTCATACATGTGTAATATCAAGTTTTGGAGCAATAAAATTCAGTTATTTTTAGAATCTTCACTAACTTCACTTCAGAGTGCGTCGACAGCCAGTCAGAATTACGTTGACGCTGCCGACTTCTAGTCGACGCAAATTTGCCTTTGTTGATCTTGTTCTTATTTTTAGTTTGACTTTCTTATGTACTTGACTTAACCAACTTCCTAGGACTTTTATAACCAAATTATCTTTTATATACAACATGGGTAATTATCCTAAGATTTAAAATCACTTATAAACAATTTGTTAAGTTAAGGCTCTGTTTGGGACAACTTATAATGACGAATAAGCTGCTAATTGAAAATTGATGATTGCATAGAGATTTTATAAAAGTAACGATGAATAAGCAGTAAATTGGTTAGATAGTTTGTGCATAAGGGCTTACCTAAAATTTCATTCATTCATAAGGGTCCTTTCGTTTGGATGCGATTATTTTTGCCCGGGCGCAATTGTTTTGCACGGGCACGATTTTTTCGCTCGGGCGTGTTTTTTTTACAACTAGTATATCCCTCATCTAGCTAAGAGTTTTTTGTACACCTCTTTATTTACTGGCAAGATATTTAATAGAGCAGACCTCACTAATACTCGCGCTACAATTACATCTTTTGTGTTGAATTTCAAAATGCACTTTGAGGATGGTGATAATTCTCAAGACCCTTCTAGATACAAACAATAGGTTGCCCAGTTGGCATGTTTTTTTATCTCACTATCAATGTCTGGGCATCGCTCATGCAATTCATATGGCAAGATAGTTCATTTTCAATCCACATGCAACAAAGTATGTTGCACTATTGTGGTTCATTCGATATGTGCAAGGAACCAGATTTAGATCCTTAATTTTTCCTCTACCTCGAGATTAGAACTTTGTACATATACTGATGTTGATTGAGCAGAAGATGCTACTGATAGATGATCCATTATTGGGTATTCTGTGTTTCTTGGAGGGTTTGATTTCCTAAAGGTCAAAGAAGCAAATGGTGATTTATTGATTCAGTACTGGAGCAGAATATCAAACCTTAGAACTAATGTCGAGATCACTTGGCTTCATTGGCCTCAGAATGATATAGTTGTGTCTATCTATACCCACACTCTCCTGCATTGTGACAATACTAGTGCTATCAGAATGCATCCAATCTCGCTTCTTAAAAGAACAAAACATATGGAGGCTAATTGTCACCGTGCCCACCAGTAGTACCTTAGTAGGACTATCACCCTCCTTGTGTATCCTTTCAATTGTAGATAACTAGGTTTTATCACCAAGATGCAAAGTGTCCAGTGACATTTTTTCCTTTTGTGAAAACTCTCAATGATTGATACTTGTAATAAAATGCTAGCATTTTCATCTTCTGTTGCACACTCATGATTGTTCTCATCAGTATTTTGAGAAAGGTGCTAAATCATGTTATTACTTTATTCTTTATTTTTGTGGCTACATCTAGAGTTTCATAAGAAATGTAATCATAATGTTCTACATGCACCTACATCTAGAGTTTCATACTTTTGTTGAAATTCCCTAACATCGCTCATCGGTTCCATCTCTGGATACAACCACGAACAAACTCACAGTTGAGTAAAATCATCGTATAGCTCTTGAGGCATAGTCCCTTGCACTTCTGAGAGCTATGTTTTTGTTTCTCACCCTCCACCGACTATAGTTCAATCTTGACAAGTTGTCTATGAAACTCGACTGCCTCGTCCAAGTTACAAGTGGTATGTGTGACACAACCATTGTGAGACTCATATTACTCATGAGTGTCAACCTCTTACCAGTGCAAAGCTCATGAGGCTACATATAGCAGACCTTATGTGTGTCCTTAGCATACAGAGGTAGCAATAATAGTGCCACACCTTCCATTGGAGAAATACATTAGCATGGATTTGAAGAACCTGCCAAAGGTGATCTAAATGTTCATTGGGGCCAGTGCTATATATTAGGATGTAATCAAAGTAAACAACTACGCAAACTCAAATCAAATAGAGAAGAACTTGGTGCATAAGTTACATAAACGTAGTGGGGGCATTGGAGAGGCCGAAAGGCATCACAAGCCACTCGTAGAGTCCTTCCCTAATCTTGAAGGCAATAATCCATTCATCCTTGGGTCGGATCCGGATCTGATAGTAACCGCTCTTGAGATCTATCTTAGAAACAAACTTGGACCCACTGAGCATGTCAAGCATATCATCCAATCGGGGGATAGGAAAACAATACTTAATGGTAACTTTATGGATGGTTCGACTGTCCACACGGATACGTCAAGTTCCATCCTTCTTAGGGATGATGAGTGTAGGAACGGCGCAGGGACTCATACTCTCCCTGATATGGCCTTTCATGATTAAGTCGGAGAATTGTCGGTGGAGCTCCCCATGCTCTTTAGGACTGATTCGATAATGTGGTAAATGAGGGAGGCTAACACCAGGGATAAGATCAATACAATGGTGTATATCACGCATGGGAGGGAGGTGATCTGGTAACTTCTCGAGCATAATACTTGAAAACTAAGAAATGAGAGGGCAAACTATACTCAGAATCTTCATGGACTCTAAACTGGAATCTAGACATGCTAAAATATAGACATCCTCACTCTCCCTCATCTCCTCCTCGAATCGGGTACCAAAAAGTAACATATGAGCTGAAGGAAAGGAAATAGTAGCGATAGGAGAGGACGTGATATCATCTGGGGAAGGTCGCTCTAAGGACTTGGGGAGAGGACCATTCTTCCACGGTAGAAGAACGATCTTACGCCCACTACATTCAAAAGTATATGAGTTCCTGGCTCTGTCCTGAGCCACATGTCGGTGAGAATGTCACGACCGTCCTTATAGAATGTGACAAACCGCTATGGTAGCGGCATAGCGCCATACAGAATCTTGGTAGTTTCCTCCTATGAAAAACTCAACTAAGAACTGACGTGTAACGGGTATAGTCATGAAACTAGTGACCCACGAAAAACTTTAAGGCTTTTCTGGTGGTTGTGTCTTAAGTTTTAATTTATTTTTACCATTTGTTGAGACACAATTTTTCATGTTGCTGCTGCTATCGATAATGATGGAGCAAAATTGCCCCGGAATGCGTGTGAATGTACGAAAGATGTTATGTCTCAACCACTTATCTTCAGTTGGATTTTTTGGTGTGAGGAGGCTATATTGGAGGACACAAACTAAATGTTCAACGCACTCTCCATCAACTTACACCACGTCCTCGACTACCGGGTCAGATTGGGAGTCGTTAAGAAAGACTCCATACTCGGGCTCTTGATCATCCTCAGACTCAATTACTGCTACAAACTGCCTACAGGGGCACTATAAGGATTTGTGCCCCGACTCCATGCATTTAAAACACTGAAAGGTTCCCGAGTTGGGTCGGGAGCCCGTAACCTCTTTGCCCTTAGTAAAGGCAGGAGGCAGAGTAGGGGCAATAGTGGACCCTGGAGGTCGACTATAGACATGAAGTTTTGGTGTGACCAAGGACGAGTTCGAATTAGGAAATTTATCAGAAATCCTGGGGCCAGAAGCTTTCTTCTGCAGTGATACTTCTAACCTTTGATGACTCCAGCATTTGAATTTCTCATGCAAGCTCTTTACTATCTTTTCGTGCTTGCTTTCTCCTTGCACCGATATTATGTCAATCATTGTTGCCGCCAAAAAGTCTCATCTCCACTTCATCTTAAAAGGTCCAAACTATCGCATTTGGACACTTGTTAAGACTTAAGAGTCACTTAAGGAATCGACCCCTTTGGGGACAATCAATGTGTTGGAATACCCTATTACTAATTTGGGCAAGGATCACTATGTTCTTAGGAAATTGTTTTGACCTCATTGTATAGTCTTAAAGGTCAATTAGAATGAGTCTAAGGGTTAGAACATAGGTTTGGAAGCTGCTCCCAAGACCTTCTAAGATCAGAATTCAAGTGCAGAAGACTATGACAATTTTCGTCGAGCTCAGGTCGACGAAACGTCAAACTCAGTTCGACTATCTCCGAGCTCAGTTCAACGAGCCGTCGAACTCAGTTCGACGATCTTCGAGCTCAGATCGACGTTTCTGTCTCTAGCTATAATCCAAGTGTCTGAGCTCAATTCGACGATAGTTAAGCTCAGATCGACGATTTATGTTTCAAGTCTAGATCCAGTCTCTGAGCTCAGGTCGACGATAGTTGAGCTCAGATCGACGATTTCTGGAGAGATCGACAATTTTAGGAATTCAAATTCAGACAGTTATGGAATTCAATCTGATTCATATCCAACATTTAATTCAAAGGATTCTGTAGCCGTTTCAATCTTTCTGGAGCAAGTTTCAAGGAAGATTAAATGGAATGTCTCTTAGGACTTTCCTCCAGAGACAAATTTCATTTAAGGCAGTCATTTATGACTGATTAACGGCTATCCAGAAGGCTGCTTTTGAATATATCTCTTCAGAATCATTTTGAAGAACACACAAGAGATATCAATCAAGTTTTTCAGACACAAGTCTACAGCATTACTGAGTTAGAATTCATACAGAACACAAAGAATAATACTGTGAAGAAGATCATCAAGCAGAAAAGATTTCTTCTATTCTATTCCTTCAAGATCTTCTTGACTCAAGTGTTCAAAGGCTTCTTCATCAAATACTCCAAACACATCACATTTCAGCAACTGCTGAAATCATCTCTTGCTGGAGATCTAAAGTTACTGAAGACCTATCACCCTATGCAAAGCTCTTCTTCCTGAACAATTGCAGATCTCAGGGGGAGCTTTGAAAACATCATCCACTAGTCTTCTCTTAGACTGTTGACAGAGAAGAACAACAAACTCTTTTCTTTCTTTATTTATTCTGCTGTAAAAGGGTTACTCAAAACTCCCTTCAAAAGTTTTGTGGTTGGTTTCTGAGACCTGATCAAAACTCAGTGGTGGCAAGACACCTGATCAAAAAATCTGGGTTTGGTTTTTGAGCACCTTATCAAAAGCTCATTGGTGCCCAGGACACCTGATCAACTATTCCTGCAGTGGTTTCCTACCTAGGGTGGTAGAAGAGTGGATGTACCCAGGTTGATTGGGGAACCACTATAGATGCTTGTGTCTTCTGGATTGCTGTGTGTTTGCTTTGCTGTGTACTGTGATTTTGTTTATTGCTTTCTTATCTTTTATTTACTGCAAGCACATTACAACCTATACTTAAATCAAGTCTTCCACTGCAAATAATTTTTATCTGGAAAATTATTTTAATATACTCTATTCACCCCCCTCTAGAGTAAAGGTAGATCTTACCCTCACTTTCAATTGGTATCAGAGGGAGGTTTGTTACTCAACAACTAAATCTTCATTAGATTGGTTGTTCCTACAGGCTAACACCTGAAGCAAAAGATCTCTGATAAGATCAATCTTCTATATAGGGTTATTATTTGTATTATATTTATACTCATACAAAACCATGGCACAAAACAAAGATTATGCTAGCACAAGGCCTCCAGTGTGCAATCTTTCTAAGTTTGCACTTTGGAAGGCAAGGATAAAATTATATATGAATTCTATTGATGAGGACATCTACAATTCTGTTTTGACAGTGTGTCTAAGACCTCCAACAAATACAAGTACAAGTGCTGTTCCACCTCCTTCAGGAACAGATGCAGAAATCAAGAAATGGAAAGTTGCAGATGCTAAAGCAATGAATATTCTGGCTCAGACTATGTCTGATGAAATATTTCAGAAAGTGGCTAAATGTAACTCAGCAAAAGAAATATGGGATAAGTTATCTGAAATTATATCAGGATCTGCTGATGAAAGGAAAGACAAAAGATCCCATCTCATAACCCAGTATGAGAACTTCAAAAAGGGAGAAACTGAGTCAGTTGGTGACATGTACAACAGGCTGAGCCTAATAGTCAGTGAGTTAAAAACATTGGACAAGGAGATCTCACTAACTGAACTCAATGATAAAATCATAATGTGCTTCCCCAGCACTTGGGACTCAAGGATCTGGCCAATCAAGGATGTCAGAAGCCTAACTGAGATCACCACTGAGGCTCTTTTGGGCAAGCTCAAGTCCTATGAGCTGCTCATTAAGAATAGAGAGGATGAACAAAAGGTTGCTTCTCCAGCAATCAGGAAGGAGAAGACAATAACATTCAAAGCTATAGAAGACCAGCCTGAAGATAAAGTCACATGCAATGATGAGATTTTAAGCTTACTGGACAAAAGATTCTATAAGATGGCCAGGAAAGATTTCAGAAAGAGGTCATCCAGAGGGCATGAGAAGCCAAGGTATGACAAGTCCAATAATAAAGAAATCATTTGTTTTGGATACAGGAAACCAGGCCACATTGTGCCTGATTGTCCAGAAAATCAGAATAAGGACAAGAAGGACAGGAAAGATAGATGAAAAGACAAGGACTCCAGGAGAAACAACAATGACAAATCCTCCTCCAGCAAGAACAAACACACCAGGAAGGGATTTGTAGTTGAAACCTGGAGTGAAACTGAAGAAGAATCAGAGGCTTCATCAAGCTCAAGTGATGATGAAGATGATGCTGAAGAGAAGGAATTCTGCATGATGGCTATCAATGCCTCTCAACATAATTCTGATGCAGAACAAGAGTCAGAGTCTGAATCTGAAACTCAAACTGAAGAAGACCAGGTAATAGATTCCTTTGATTTTGATTCAGAGGACTTTAGATCTGAATTTAAGGCACTTTGTTTAGACCTGTTAAAGTCTGAGAAAGAGATTATCTCTCTCAAAAATCAATTGTCTGAACATATCACTTTAAAATCAGACAACCTCAAACTCTCTGAGGAGTTAGAATGCTGTAAGGAGGAGATAGCTTCACTGAAAAGTGAACTATCCCAGGCAAAGAAGTTCGAAGATTCCCTTAATGGGAGAAGCATCAGACTGATGGACATCACAAGCACAGTGAACTCAAGACTCAACAATACACTGAGCTTGGGTGCTTCATCCAGCCAACCTATAGTATTAACAACCCCAATTAAATTTATCTCAGATAAAGGAAAGGGTGTTGTAGAGATAGCTAGGAAGAATCCTGATTTACCTAAGAAAAACAAAGTTCAACAGAAAACGTCGAACAGAGCTCGACGATCGTCGAACAGAGCTCGATGATCTCAAGCTGAATCATCGAACTCAGGTCGATGATCGCTGAACTCTGAACTCTGGCAAAGTCGATCTTCAAATGGAGCTCGACAATCTGACCCAAGATCGTCGAACTCAGCTCAGAGATCGTCGAACAAAGATCAGAGTTATGAACAAAATTTTAAGGGTAAGTCAAAATTCAATTCTAGAGGTCCTACATCCCAAAGCTTTAACCCTTATACTGAATGGATAATACCTCCTAGGAGATATCATCCTAAAGGTTATAAGAGTCAGCCAGGGATGTCTTTTATTTCAAAATTTAAAGGCTATCAACCTAGGCCCAAGGTAAACTGGGTCAAAAATATATAAGTTGTTTATGTGAGGTGAAGACCTATCCAGCAATGAACAAACAATGGTATCTAGATAGTGGGTGCTCAAAGCACATGACAGAAAGCAAAGATAACCTTACATCCTTCCACTACTAAAAAACAGACTTTTAACCACGTCAGATTTCCGTGGCTAAAAGTCCAAAACCGTGGCTAATAACTATTAGCCACGGCCTACCCACGACAAATGGGCGTGGGCAATGCGAGCGTGGCTAATAGTATTAGCCACGCCGAATCCGTGGCTACTAAGTTATTAGCCAGGGTTCAATTGCCGTGGCTAAAAGTTCCTCATTTGTCACAGTTCAATTGTCGTGGCTAAAGGACCTGTAATAAATCTAACATAAAAAATATTCGGCGGCCGGCCGGCCGCCGCCGCCGCCGGCCGGCCGGCCGCCGCCGCCGCCGGCCGGCCGGCCGCCGCCGCCGCCGGCCGGCCGCCGCCGCCGCCGGCCGGCCGCCGCCGCCGCCGGCCGGCCGGCCACCTCCGCCGGCCGCCCGCCCACCCGGCCGCCGCCGCCGCCATGCTGATTTCATTTCAAATAATAATTTTGAATGACCTATATAAACCTCAAATCCAGCTTTTTATTGGCGGTGTGGGACTAAAAAAATCAGACTTTTTGCCACGGATTAGACTTTCGTGGCTAATACTAGATTATTAGCCACGAAACAGGCAAACCGTGGCAAAAAGTCGGGTTATTTGCCACGGATTAGTCATCCATGGCTAATACTAGCTTATTAGCCACGGAATAGGAACCGTGGCTAATACTTCAGTATTAGCCACAGTTTTTCTCCGTGGCAAAAAAAACCGTGGCTAAAAGCCATTTTTCTAGTAGTGTTCAAAACCAAACTTGGACCCAAAGTAATATTTGGAGATTCAAACTTTGGACAAACAAAAGGATATGATGCTGTCCAGATTGGCTCAGTCACATTCAAAAAGGTGGCCTATGTGGAAGGACTGAAGCACAATCTAATCAGCATCAGTCAACTATGTGATGAAGGCTACCAGGTGACATTCAACAAATCCTCATGCAAAATCAAATCAGAGGATAACACAACTGTGTTAACAGGTAAAAGGAAAGGTAACATTTATCTTGTAGATTTTCGTTCAACTAAGATAGATATTTGTTTATTCAATTCTGTTTGCAAGCCAAATGATTTATGACATAAGAGATTAGGGCATGTAAACCTTAGAACTATTAATAGGCTATCCAAGGACAACCTTGTTAGAGGACTACCTTCTGGCCCCTACAAGAAGGAAGGACTTTGCAGGGCTTGTCAATTAGGCAAGCAAACTAAAAATAGTTTCAAGTCACTTAATAAGAGTGATTCACCTAGGATCTTGTATCTCTTACACATGGATCTTTTTGGACCCATTACAGTATAAAGCGTAGGAGGGAAATCTTACACTTTAGTGGTTGTAGATGACTTCTCTAGATTCACATGGGTGTTCTTTCTGAGGAAGAAGTCTGATAACTTTAAGTGTTTGACAGAGTTTCTCAAATGCATACAGATTGAGTTCAATACTCACATTGCCCTGATTAGAAGTGATCATGGGACAGAGTTTGATTCTCTTCTTATGCAAGAGTTCTGTCAGAGTGAAGGGATCAGACACATTTTCTCAGCTCCTAGAACTCCTCAACAAAATGGGGTAGCTGAAAAGAAAAATAGAACCCTTAATTAATTTGCTACTACATTGTTGACAGATGCTCACCTTCCTCTATCCTTTTGGGCGGAGGCAGTGAACACCTCAAACTATGTGTTGAATAGAAGTTTGATACATAAGCTGAAGGGCAAGACTCCCTATGAATTACTCAAAGAGAAGTAACCTAAAGTAGATTTTTTCAAGACTTTTGGTTGTATTTGTTACATACACAATATTGACAAGAAATACATAGCAAAATTTCAAGCCAAAGCTGATGAAGGAGTGTTTCTGGGATACTCAATGATTAGTAAAGCTTATAGGGTATTTAACAAAACTTCTCTTAAAATTGAAGAATCTGTACATGTGTCTTTTGATGAAACTAACATGTCTTATAAGGAGAAGAATACTTCTACCATAAAACCTTTACAGGTACATTCTCTTTCAGAAAATTTGAACAGGTTACATATTGTAGAAAAGGATAACACACATTCACCTATTCAACAAAGAGGTGAAAATAGTGAAGATGAAGAGGATACTAAACATCTTGGTACCCAATATCCTGATGAGAACCATCTTGAAGATCCAGTTATTATTCCACAAGAGGAAACAACAACACAGGTTGGTGAACAATCAACACCCCCTGTTGATTTAGTAGCATCAAGAGATCATCCAATCTCCCAAGTGATTGGAAACATCTCAGCTGGTGTGCAAACCAGAAATCAGATCAACCAAAATCTGATGCACACCTGCTTTCTATCTCATATTGAACCTCAATCCATACAAGATGCAGAACAAGATCCACACTGGATCATTGTAATGTAGGAGGAATTACATCAATTTGAAAGGAACAAAGTTTGGGAGCTAGTGCCAAGGCCTAAGGATCACTCCATTGTTGGAACAAAGTGGGTGTTCAGAAACAAGCTGGATGATCAAGGAATCATTGTAAGGAACAAGGCAAGGCTAGTTGCACAAGGATACTCACAAGAAGAAGGAATAGACTATGACCAGATCTTTGCACCAGTTGCAAGGTTAGAGACCATAAGAATATTCCTAGCTTATGCAGCTCACAAAGGATTCAAGGTCTATCAGATGGATGTGAAAAGTGCATTTCTCAATGGATATATCAAGGAAGAAGTCTATGTTAGACAACCCCCAGGTTTTATCTCTCAAACTCATCCTGATCATGTTTTTAAATTGCACAAGGCATTATATGGTCTCAAGCAAGCTCCTAGAGCATGGTATGAGACCTTAGCATGCTTTCTTTAGGAAAATGATTTTATAAGGGGTAGAGTAGACCAAACTCTTTTTATTAGAACTCATAAGGCCAATATCCTACTAGTAAAAATCTATGTAGATGATATTATCTTTGGATCTACTGATTCAAATTTGTGCAAAAAGTTCTCTAAACTAATGCATTCAAAATTTGAAATGAGTAGTATGGGTGAGCTTTCCTTCTTTCTAGGATTGCAAGTCAAACAACAAGCTGATGGCATATTCATTTCTCAAACCAAGTATGCAAAGGAATTGATTAAGAAGTTTGGTATGTCTGAAGCATCATGTATGAAAATACCTATGCCTACTAATACTGTATTAGACGCTGATGAACATGGGAAACCTGTTCATCAGACAACATATAGAGTAATGATTGGCTCTTTACTGTACCTTACAGCTAGTACACCTGACATAATGTTTGCTACATGCATATGTGCTAGATTCCAAGTAAGCCCTAGAGAGTCACACCTAACATTAGTAAAAAGGATTCTTAGGTATGTGAAAAGTTGTCCAAATCTAGGTCTCTGGTATCCAAAAGACTCGGGATTTGAATTAACTGGATTTTCAGATGCTGATTATGCTGAATGTAGAGTAGACAGGAAAAGCACCAGTGGAACTTGTCAGTTTCTTGGTGACAGACTTGTCTCCTGGTTCTGTAAGAAACAAACATCTATGTCCACTTCAACTGCTGAAGCTGAATACATGGCAGCAGGTAGTTGTTGCTCACAGATTTTGTGGATTAAAAACTAGCTCCTAGACTATGGTTACAATTTAGAAGGGTCAAAAATCTTTTGTGATAACACTAGTGCTAATTCTATAGCACAAAATCCAGTCCTCCATAGTAGGACAAAACATATAGAGATTAGGCATCACTTTTTAAGGGATAATGTTGAGAAAAATAAAATTGAACTTCATTATATCCCAACTGATTTACAAAGGGGAGATATTTTCACCAAACCTTTGGATGAAAAGAAACACACCTTCTTCCTAAATCAGTTAGGAATGTTAGATGGATGAAGCTTAAAATAAGATCCAAGATTTTAAAACCCTAAAATTGATCAAGACTAGGTTAAAAATATGATTTTTTTAATGTCTACAGGGTGTTTCTGGTCTCTGAACTGCGCTCGACGATTTTCCCAAAGATCGTCGAACGGAGATCGACGTTTTCCGAAATCGTCGACCAGAGTTCAGCGCTTTTAGATAGCGCTAGGCTATCTTCTTCTGGTCAAAGATCGTCGAGCGGAGCTCGACGCTCTCCAATATCGTCGAACGGAGATCGACGATGTTGAAGACTCTTCAGATTCCTTTAGAAGCCCAGATCGTCGAACTGAGTTCAACGATCTTTCCCTTTCGGCGTCGAACCCTATTATAAAATTATTTTTTCGGCCGTCGTTTTCCTTTGCACTTTCATACTCTATGCAGAACTTTTCTTTCCCTCTAAACTTCTCTGCACTTGGTCGTGTTTGTTTCGTTTTTGCAGGTAAACAATGGACGTTTCTGTTGCAGTTCTTGCCGCAATGAAATTCGATACTGAATTTGAAATCGATATGGACTCTTTTGACAGCAGTGACCAGATATTCAAAGACATTCTCGAATTATTCAAAGAACAGCAGTTGGTGCATATTATGACCACAAGGATGAAACTTGCTACCGATGAGATCAAAGAATGGGTGTACACGGCTCATAATCTGGATCAGAATACTGTTGTTGGTACTATAGCCGGGACACAGGTATCCCTAACGCCTGCCCTCCTGACCGAAGTTTTTCAATGAAGCACTGGAAATGATTCTGTTGAATTATCTGGAGAAGAGTTTGCAAGTATGCTAGATCGAATGGGTCATTCTGCAGCAAACCCTAACAAACTGCTTAAAAAGAATCTGTTAGTTGAATATAGATTCTTAGCTGATGTTATGGGAAAAGTGCTTTTAGCCAAGCATTCTGCTCATGATACCATTTCTAGGTATCAATTCTGTTTGATGGCTGTTGTAGTGGATAAGAAACATCTCAACTGGGGAGAGATTTTCTTTGATTTAATCAAGAAAAAGGTGAACAAAAATTTTGTTAACTTTGGGAGGATCTTAGGGCTATTCTTGCATAACAGATGCCCACAGCTGCTTGTGTCCAGTGGGATGCACATTAATGCCTCCAAGAGGCTGTCCTGTGCCATATTTGGTAAATGGGACAGGCAAATTGTCAAGCCAAGCAGAGCTCCTGCAGCTATCTCACCTTCAGGCACCAGGACTGTTCAAGTCACTTCCCCACAGGCAACTGCCCCATTGGAAGAACTGCCTGCCTCCTCCTCATCTCTACCATCTCCACCCATTGTTTCTTCTTCCATTCCTTCTTCCACTATCACCATCTCATCTCCTCTATCAACTCCTTCACCTCCACCAGCAACATCAGAAGATCTTTTCCATCCCCTACATCATTATCCATCCCTTGACATTGCCTCATCCATTCCATCTTTCAATCTAATGGATGATTCCTACATGGATGATTCTCCTTCCTCACCTCTTGAGCCTCCATCATCCTCTACCTCCTACCAACAACTTCTCCAAGACATTCTTGCACAACCATCCTTCACCCCATCCATTTCAACTCCAATAACTTCCATCTCCACCATTCCCATCTCTCAACCATCCATCCTTCCATCCACATCTTCTATTTCTACTTCTGTAGCTCATTCACCACCAATCTCTGTCACACTATCCTCTACCTCTACTCAAGTTTCACTTGAGCAAGTAGATCTTCCTACCCTAACAGATAGGCTGTATGGGATGTTAGCTCCCAGGCTAGTACTCCTGCTGGAGACCTCCATGGCTCCACTCCTGAAATCCATCTAGGAGTTATCTGCCAGGCTCTCTTCCCTTTCTCCTCCTCATGCAAACCCTTCTGTGGGGTGCCTTGATCCAGTATCTACTGAATCAAGGCAGGGGGAGATGCCTCATGAAGAAGAGATGGTGCCTGCCTCAGAAGATTTCCTGCCAGAGATTCCAGTTACAGATCCATTTCAAGTTCTAACAGTTGACCTCAGGTCACTGTTATCAGTTTTTGATTCACTTTATTCCAGCTGTTCTCCAGCTCAGGAAGTTGAAGATCTTACTAAGGCCATTGTGCCTATTGCCAGCTGTGAGCCCAGCCTGATTTCTGCATATATCAAGTCTCTTAAGGCTGTGGAAAATGTTTTTTCTGTTGATGATATGAATGATGTTGCTGCTGCTGTTGATGTAGTCTGTTCTGATAGTGCTGTTGACTTACTGATGACAGAGGTTGATGTGCCTGCTATTCATATTGAAGAAACTGCTGTCTCTGATGTTGTTATTTCAGTTTCTATTTCTACTACTGAAGTGTCTGTATCTGCTGCTCCTGTTGCTCTAATGATCTCTGCTGCTGATGAGTCTGCTGCTGTTATTGTATCTATCAGTGCTGCTTCTATCACTATTGCTACTGCTGCTGCTGCTGTTATCTCTGCTGAACAATCAAAACAAGAACAAGAATACCTTAAAAGGATTGATGAATTATATGACAATCATCAGAGTTCAGACAGTGACCAATTCAACACTGATTCTGATGACTCCTCTGCAACTATTGTAAGGAAGAGGAAAGCTAGAAGCAAGGCATTGAAGAAGGTACCTCCAGAAAAGGTGAATGATGTCAATGACATTTCTTATTATATTCTGCATGACTGCCCCATCTCAGAACCCTGGATGCAATATTCAAAGAACCAGCTCAAGGCTATGAAGAAAAAGATGAAGATTGATAAGTATGATAAAGGATCTTCTCATTTTAATCCTCCTCATCCTCCTCAAGATGCAGGTACTGGTGGAGGTTCTGCTTCTCAATTTGGATCTGCTGCAAAACAAAGCTCTTCTCAACCTTCAGACAGATCTCAACCAAGAGGATATTATCAAAGAAGTTATCAATCAAGGAGAGGTCAGCACAGAGGAAGCCAAAGAGATTATAGAGTATACTCCAAATGTCAATCAAGAAAGCATCCATATCAAAGGGAAGGACAAAGACCCATTGACTCAACTTCTGGTCCTTTCCCTTATAAGCTGAAAGACACTGTTACTTTAAGAACTCCTCCTTCTGATGATACTATGAATAGATATGAACCCCCAGTCCCTTTTGAAGATCCTGAAAATAATCCACTTTCTTGGACTGCCAGAATGAAAGAGCTAGCTGCCTTGGATCAAATTAAGAAGGCAAGAGATCAAGGGCGAGACTCTTCAAACATCACAACCTTATCCGAGCAAAGAAAGAAGGAGCTAGAAAGATACTCTTCCAGAAAATTCTTTGATCCAGAGAGCTATATGAAGCTGCACCCAGAGGCTGTGGTTCCCAGGCCCAAATCTCAAACTTCTCTAGGTGCTGCTGATGACAGGAGATCCAAGAAGGAAGACCTCAACCCTAAAAGAGAAATCTTATTCAAGAAGGGCAATGAAAAGAAGTAAATGTGTAAGCTGACAATATATATCTAATTCTGACTGTCTGCTGTGATTCTGTTTGTGCTTTTGCAATGCTGCAATTCATTCTTCTGCTATTGTTGTTTTTTCTTTTTAATTCTGCCTGTATGCTTGTTATTTCCTATTTGTCATGTAAATAGTAATCCTAACCCAAATAGGGGGAGATTGTTGGAACACCCTATTACTAATTTGGGCAAGGATCACTATGTTCTTAGGAAATTGTTTTGACCTCATTGTATAGTCTTAAAGGTCAATTAGAATGAGTCTAAGGGTTAGAACTTAGGTTTGGAAGCTGTCCCCAAGACCTTCTAAGATCAGAATTCAAGTGCAGAAGACTATGACAATTTTCGTCGAGCTCAAGTCGACGAAACGTCGAACTCAGTTCGACTATCTCTGAGCTCAGTTCAACGAGTCGTCGAACTCGGTTCGACAATCTTCGAGCTCAGATCGACATTTCTGTCTCTAGCTATAATCCAAGTCTCTGAGCTCAGTTCGACGATAGTTGAGCTCAGATCGATGATTTCTGTTTCAAGTCTAGATCCAGTCTTTGAGCTCAGGTCGACGATAGTTGAGCTCAGATCGATGATTTCTGGAGAGATCGATGATTTCAGGAATTTAAATTCAGACAGTTATGGAATTCAATCTAATTCATATCCAGCATTTAATTCAAAGGATTCTGTAGCCGTTTCAATCTTTCTGGAGCAAGTTCCAAGGAAGACTAAATGGAATGTCTCTTAGGACTTTCCTCCAGAGACAAATTTCCTTTAAGGCAGTCATTTATTACTGATTAACGGCTATCCAGAAGGCTGCTTTTGAATATATCTCTTTAGAATCATTTTGAAGAACACACAAGAGATATCAATCAAGTTTTATAGACACAAGTACAGGATTACTGAGTTAGAATTCATACAGAACACAAGGAATAATACTGTGAAAAAGATCATCAAGCAGAAAAGATTTCTTCTATTCTATTCCTTCAAGATCTTCTTGACTCAAGTGTTCAAAGGCTTCTTCATCAAAGACTCTAGACACATCACATTTCAGCAACTGCTAAAATCATCTCTTGCTGGAGATCTAAAGTTACTAAAGACCTATCACCCTATGCAAAGCTCTTCTTCCTGAACAATTGCAGATCTCAGGGGGAGCTTTGACAACATCATCCACTAGTCTTCTCTTAGACTGTTGACAGAGAAGAACAACAAACTCTTTTCTTTCTTTCTTTATTCTGTTGTAAAAGGGTTACTCAAAACTCCCTTCAAAATTTTTGTGGTTGGTTTCTGAGACCTGATCAAAACTCAGTGGTGACATGACACCTGATTAAAAATCTGGGTTTGGTTTTTGAGCACCTTATCAAAAGCTCATTGGTGCCCAGGACACCTGATCAACTATTCCTGCAGTGGTTTCCTACCTAGGGTGGTAGAAGAGTGGATGTACCCAGGTTGATTGGGGAACCACTATAGATCCTTGTGTCTTCTGGATTGCTGTATTTTTGCTTTGCTGTGTGCTGTGATTTTGTTTATTGCTTTCTTATCTTTTATTTACTGCAAGCACATTACACATATACTTAAATCAAGTCTTCCACTGCAAATAATTTTTATCTGGAAAATTATTTTAATATACTATATTCACCCTCCTCTAGAGTAAAGGTAGATCTTACCTTCACTTTCACAATGGTAAGACTTCTTATCTTTAGCAAGCATCCAAAGAAAAGGTAATGAGCAATTACATCTAATTGTCATTCAATTTATCTCTCTGGCCATCATGCTCCAGCAAGAATCATATGACATAGTAGATGCTATATGCACCACTCTCTCAGATCGACAATGCTTGCGGGTTATAACTTTTACAAACTATTTTGTCAACTCGCCGGTGAGTTCACATTGCTCGACAATTTCATGCTTGAATATGGACCTCTGGAGTCAGCACATTGTCATGAAGACTACTTTTGAGTCATGGGATCATTCTATTATCAATACCTTTCTTTACATGATCAATATGTCTTCTCCAATTCTACATGCACCTACATCTAGAGTTTCATACTTTTGTTGAAATTCCCTAACATCGCTCACCGGTTCCATCTCTGGATACAACCACGAACAAACTCACAGTTGAGTAGAATCATCGCATAGCTCTTGAGGCATAGTCCCTTGCACTTCTGAGAGCTATGTTTTTGTGGCTCACCCTCCACCGACTATAGTTCAATCTTGACATGTTGTCTATGGAACTCGACTGCCTCATCCAAGTCACAAGTGGTATTTGTGACACAACCGTTGTGAGACTCATATTACTCATGAGTGTCAAAGCTCATGAGGCTACATATAGCAGACCTTATGTGTGTCCTCAGCATACACAGGTAGCAATAACAGATGCCACACCTTCCATTGGAGAAATACATTAGCATGCTTTCACTTCAGATCAAATTTAGCAGTTTATGAGAATGCTTCAGATGACTAGTCCGTCCCTTGACTTTGCGAGCTCATCTTTGCTACCTCTATAAATATATTTCCTTCCTCTAAGATCCTGACTCTGAAACCTTGAAGAATAGGACAATCAATGTCTCTTACTTCCATAGCAATGTAGCATTGTCCCCATTCGCCCATCTATCTCCCTTCTGACGGCAAATGGGGCCCTCTTAACTATTGTTGGTTGTGGTCTCTTGTTGCTCTTCCCCACTTCATTATACTTAACTAGTATATCCCTTATCTAGCTATAAGCTTTTTGTACACCTCTCTGTTTACCAGTAAGATATTTAATAGAGCAGACCTCACTAATACTCGCGCTACAATTACATCTCTTGTGTTGAATTTCAAAATGCACTTTGAGGATGGTGATAATTCTCAAGACCCTTCTAGATACAAACAATAGGTTGCCCGGTTGGCATGTTTTTTATCTCACTATCAATGTCCGGGCATCGCTCATGCAATTAATATGACAAGATAGTTCATTTTCAATCCACATGCAACAAAGTATGTTGCACTATTGTGGTTCATTCGATATGTGCAAGTAACCAGAATTAGATCGTTAATTTTTCCTCTACCTCGAGAGTAGAACTTTGTACATATACTGATGTTGATTGAGCAGAAGATGCTACTGATAGATGATCCATTATTGGGTATTCTGTGTTTCTTGGAGGGTTTGATTTCCTCAAGGTCAAAGAAGCAAATGGTGATTTATTGATTCAGTACTGGAGCAGAATATCAAACCATAGAACTAATGTCGAGATCACTTGGGTTCATTGGCCTCAGAATGATATAGTTGTGTCTATCTATACCCTCACTCTCCTGCATTGTGACAATACTTTTGCTATCAGAATGCATCCAATCTCGTTTCTCAAAAGGACAAAACATATGGAGGCTAATTGTCACCGTGTCCACCGGTAGTACCTTTGTAGGACTATCACCCTCCTTGTGTATCCTTTCAATTGTAGATAACTAGGTTTTATCACCAAGATGCAAAGTGTCCAGCGGCATTTTTTCCTTTTGTGAAAACTCTCGATGATTGATACTTGTAATAAAATGCTAGCATTTTTATCTTTTGTTGCACACTCATGATTGATCTCATCAGTATTTTGAGAAAGGTGCTAAATCATGTTATTACTTTATTCTTTATTTTTTGCGGATTCTCGCTTTTTTCCATAAGATGTATTTTACTCTTTATACATACACTTCCAGGAGAAGAATAAGATTGTCATAAATCTATCAATCTCTACTAGGATGAAATTACATAAGTGATCACCAAGCCATTGGCAACAACACACTTTCATTTTCTCCTTAATGGCAATATATCATCTATAATCTGAGGCAATATAATGGCATCCATATGCTTAGAAACCACATAATGACTGATTTCACTCCTTACAATGTATGTTGTACATACACAATAAGGATTGCTCTACAACAACAACACTCAAGCCTTTATCGCACTATAGTGGGGTCAGCTATATGGATCCTTTGTCCCCACCATGCTTAAGTACATCATGTCTTTCCTTATAGTTTCATTCCAAGTCTTTATCGGTCTACCCCTCCCTCGTTTAACATGCCTAGTGACTAGACTCTCGTAACGCCTAACATGTGCCTCTAATGGTCTCCTTTGTACGTGTCCAAACCATCTTAGTTGAGCAAAATAAGGATTTTTTCAACTGTGATTTAATCTTTCCAATGTTATTTCTTTAATTAAAATACACTGAATTGATTTATTCTTGATTCAAACAAGCCTTTCAAGGTTTTATGTATATTGAATGAATCCTACCTAGAAAAGTTTCAACTGCCCAAGCACTTCATTATATAGAAAGGTATAGAATCTATCAATCACACTAGTTCACTTCTCATTTGGGAGGATTTAGATTTTATTTGCAATTTCAATATTATTTGGTCAGTTTGTTTGGCCAATTTGGGTAGGAAGGAATTAGAATTGATCTTTCTATTCTAATTCCTGTGTTTGTTTGCATCTTTATCAGGTCGGAATTGGCATTGGAGCAAAAACGTCAATTCTCATTCCTTTGAAAACCAGTCGTGAATGAAAACCGATCTATTTAGGCTGGTTTTAGCATTTTTTTAGGTAATTGTTAATCCTACACCAAAAATGGCTATTCTTACCCAATTTTATCCATACACCACAAAATTATATTTGTACCCAACTACACTATTTGTACCCAAAATAATTTTTATAAAATTAATTTTTTTAGCTAAAATTAAGCATATATATTAAGTGTCCAACACACATACTTGCCCACAAAATATTCTCCAAAAATATCATTGTTCCAAAAAACATCAAAATACATATTCGAACACAATCTTGATCTACAACATCCAAGTAGTAGCCAATTGATGTAGCAGTTTTCCAAAAACCTACAAAAATAACAATTAGCAAATATATAGATAATAATTATAGTCATCAAAATCTTATTTTTTGATGCGTACCTTCTATTTTAAAATCGAAATCTTCAAAGTTCTTCAACCATTAATCTTGTAAGCTTCCAAAATATCTCAAAAATACACTATAAAAAACCAAAAAATTATGCTTTCATATGATTACAAAAGTCATTAAATAAACAAATTTAAGTAAATTATCATATCTTATCATTAAAACAATCGAGTGATATTTAATGTAGACCATTCTCCTGCTTGTTCTTCATGATATCTCGCCCAAATAGGATATACCGGCGGCATTGTGCAATTTTCGTTGATCCGTAGCATGATGAAGTGATTATTATTTATATATCCCGTGTAAACAATCTTCCGTATAACAGTGGGGGCAGAATGCAGCGGTAGAAATGTGAATGATTGTTGCATTGAAAATTGCACTAACTGAATGTTATAACATGACGCCACCAATAATCCCATGTCTGGCACTGTCATCCACTTATCAAGTGGGGCCGGAACCACCCAACAATCAAGGGTGTTAAGCAACTCTAATGTCCTCTCATCTCCAAATATTTCTTTGTATAATAAATTTTTTTTGTGAACTTCACTAACTAAATCGTGGCGGCCTTGCATCCAATTATCACCCATATCTAATGCCATACTTATAACTCTAAAGCCGCAATGCCCATCTCCCATAACATCCACTGCACCTAATATATGTGGCCGCACATATATAGGCATTTGAGCACGTACAATCTCTAGAAAACCTTTTCTTGTTGGTTTGAATTTTTTGGCACTTATCATTTTTGCCTTCAATTGCACCTGCTCTTGTATAAGTACATGCTCAAAATGAGAAAGCTCTCTTTTTGTGGATTTGTAATCATCTATAAAAATTTTTGTGCTTCCCTTTGGACGTCCTTTGTGTTTTGTGGGCATTTTAGGCTCCATGGTTTGACTTGCTTCCGGATTGACTATCTCACTGATGGCGACGGTGATGGCGACGGTGATGGCGACGGCCACCAGGACGGCCAAATGGAGCATGAATATGTTGAAGAGGTACCGGCAAAGGACGTGCGACGTCGTAGCGGTCATGGCTACAAGCTTCGCCCTCGCAACAAGAATCATATTTGATATTTTTTGTTTTGGTGTGCTAATAGCCGTTTCATGATGGCTCTTTAAAACGTTATTTAATTTCTGCATTTTTATTTATGTGGTGTGCCTTTAGCCACATGATTTTTGCTTTGAGATGTAAGCCTATATAAGGGCCTTAAACTCTTCATTATGTGGTAGAATATTATTGAAATCAAATTTTGAATTTGCCTAATCGTTTCCCCCTCTTTCTTCCCTAATTTCCCCCTCTTTCTTCTCAAAACCGCCGCCCCCTCTCTTTCCTTTCTTCCTCCAAGCCGCCGGCCCCAAGGCCCTCCTCTTCCCTAAGTGCTCGGCCTCCACCATTCCCCCTCTTGCTCTAGGCCGCCCCGTCCTCTTAGTGCTCGGCCGCCCTCATCTTTTCTTGCTCTCGGCCAACCGAGATCTACTCTTGAATGGTGTTGTCGGCCCATGCATGAGAAGTTGCTTGCTTGCAAGGAAGAAGAAAGGTGTTTCCCTCCACGGCGTGAAGTGAAGGAGATTAGCACGTTCATCATCCGTAGCGCGTTTCCCGTGGACGTTCAAAGGAGGAGCGATCAAACTTGGTAGATCCACGCACCACAGATCTACAAAATCCGAGAGGGGTAACGAAAATTTCTACCAAGAGTTTTCTTTCTCTAGATAGTTCTTGTGGTGGACGGATTTTGCGTTATTTTTCCGATTTGTTTTCTTCACGGTTAATCAAATAATAGATCGGTATTTTTCGTTTGGATTTTCGAAAGATTCGTAAGAGGATTGGCGATCCTCGCTTTTCTTTTGTTGGGATAGATTCTACCATCTTTCGAATCATTTAGTTCTTGGTGGATCTATTTTGGTACAACCCCAAAAGCTCGCTCGGGATCAATATTATCCCATTTAGCCGGAAAGAGTTTGGCCTATAGCCAACACTCGATCTATTTGCGGAACGGCGATCCGTATTGTTAGCGCGAACGATAAATAAAATAATTGTTGTGGCTGCGTTTACGTTTGCGTGCGGGTTAGAGGGCGTAGATCGTGTCATAAGCGTCGTCGTGGCCTCCGTGACGACTATCAAGGATATTCCCTACATCACTCACGCAGCTTCCTCTACACGGTTTGTCATTGTGTTTCCCAAATGCAAATATTTGTCTACCCAACTTGAAATAAACAATTCCTTGTAAGGCACAATCCATGTTGTTGTGACATAAAAGAGAACATTTGGATATTTTTCTCCATAAGCTTTTAGCATTTCATTATAACGTAGATCAAATTCACTTTCAGTAGGTGAATTTATGAGATTTTGCCACACACCAAAGTACTTGTCGCATTCCTTACCATGTTTGAAATACTTTTTGCAATGCGCTAAAATATTCCGGTTGATATGGACATTGCATAGGAGGTTTTTTGCATGCGGGAACTCCACTTTAATTGCATTCATTAATGCAATCTCACGGTCCGTAACAAAAATAGTTGGCAAAACATTTTCCTCAAACATAAACTTGAAACATTGTAAAGCCCACAAATAACTTGCCTCTGTTTCATTGGGCATAAATGCAAAAGAAGAGAAAAATGATTGATTCATGGATGTCACGCCAACTATGCAAAGTAATGGCAAACGATAACGATTGGTCTTGTAAGTGCAATCTATCAAGAATACATTAGAGAACATATTACTCAATCGAACAGAAGTAGGATGTGCAAAGAAAATACGGTCCAACTGATTAGTTTCCGGATGCACTTGATTAAAACTGATGTACCCACTATCACTGATGCACTTAAACAAGTACTGAATCGGAGTTCCACCATCTAATTGATTTCGGTACAACTTGGCCTTCTCATTATATATAGTTCTAATGGTGGTTGTATTTTCTGGATTTCTTTTCTTCAATGCTGATAAGATTTTACGTGGCTTAACTCCCGCATTAAACATTTCTGCAATTATTTTCTGCTCATTTTCATCTAGCCTACTGATGTATGGGTGTGCTTCTAGATGAACAAATCCATGATTATGATAACCATATATCACCTCAATCTTCCATTCATTATTATCTTCTCTACGCCCTTTCAGTTCAAATTTGCAACAACAACGTTTCGAACTTGAGTTTCTAATATTTTTTTTACAAAACCTTTTTGGGTTTGACCATCAATATATGATCCAGTGCGGTCACAACCTAGAATAACCCTAGGTTTTGCTCTTGCCGTGAGATTATCAGCCCTCAAAATGATTAAAACAAATCCCAAATTTTTTGCAGTAGATTTGACCCAATCAATTAGTTCTTCTTTACTTGAAAAACTCATACTTGTGTAAAAAAACTTTCCAACATCAACCAAATTTTCTTGGGAAGATTCAACATTTGTCAATAACTGAACTTCATCGGAATTCATTTTTAATCTAAAAAATAAAAAATTTTGCATCAATATTATCTGAAAGACAAGATGAAATTTGCTAGGACACATGAGTAACAAAATTTGCATCAAATATATACAGAAAAATACCTTCAAAATTCTGATATCTAAAATTAGGAAGCACGCAAATAGGAATTAGAGCAATGCAAACCTAAGAAAAAAATTTCATATTTAGATAAATATACAATATGAAAATTTTAAGCAAAAATTTTTAGAAATACTAATAATGGGAATCCACCGGAAAGACTAACAATATGATTCTGAAACCTACAACAAGATTTTCAAAGATTTCTGAGCAAGTTAGGGTTTGAGAGTGGGCAAGATTTGAGAGAAAAAAATGAAAAAGAACTCACCGGAGGATGATGGGAGAGCCAACAAACAACAAACCACCGAAATCCCCCCTTGGGCGGCCGGAAATCGTCGTCAGCAAAGGGCGTAGGCGGGGGCGACGGGGGATGGGGGCGATGGGCGTAGACGGGGAGGGACGCAGTTGGCCGAATATTCTGGGTGTGAGGGAGGGGGGTTGGGTAGGAATAGGGTTTTTAGGTTTTTAAAAAGAATAGGTTTTTTTAAAAAAATGGGTATGAATAGCCTTTTTTGGTGTAGGAATAACAATCACCTTTTTTTTATCCCAAATCCGTCCTCAGACTGTTCTTCTTCTTCCAGTTCAACCCAAATCCCTAACTAACGGCCTTCTTCCACAAAATCGGATTAATAAAAATAAAAAGGAAGAAAGGAAAGAGAACGAACGGGGCAAATGGGGTGGATCTTGATGAGGGTGGACTCGGGATCGCCGAGGTCTCGGGCGCTGAGGTCGAGAAAATAGTAGCCCTGATAGCACAGCCGCGTGAGATAGCGGCCCTCATAGCCTCCTTCGTTGGGGGAATACACGACAAGTGCCTTGTGTTTCTCAACATCTTCCAGCCATCTCCCGAGATCCGGCCGTAGTAAATCGCTGCCGATCAGATCGTTTAGTGTTGCGCACCTGATTGACGCCGACAGCCTTCTCTTATTCCGGCCATGGCTGCTGCTGCTTCTCCACCTTGATAGTGATACTGGAGATTTCTGGACCATCGCGCCCACCGTAGATGTCGCCATTGGCACTGCTGAATGCTTGCGGTGGCGCTGAAGCTCCTGTGGTGCTAGTGGTTGTGGCAGGCGGGGATGGTGGACTGATGGCTGCAGGAATATGTGAACAAGGGCACTAATAAATTAGAGCGGTGTTAAGGATACACCTATTTTGGCTAAGGACACACAGTTTAAATCAAATTAAACACTTCAAAACACTTATTTTTATTACAAAAAGAAAACCCTAAGGACAGCCTACCCGATCACCCCAGAGCAGTTTCCCCGTCGCCTTCCCGACTCGGCCTTACGCGATCCTCCGACCAGGCATTCCTCCGGACTTCCTCTCCGCACCCCACACCACCGCCTCCGAGGCCCACACTGCCACCTGATAGAATTAATTTCAAGATAACTCAAACACCAAGAGGGGGGGGGGTGAATAGGTTCTTTTCTTTTTCATTTAAGGCATAATATTTTTTCAGATCATAAAATAGAATCTAACTATTCTACAGCAATCACAGCACAGAAATCACAGTCACACACACATCACAGATTGCACACAGTTTTATAGTGGTTCCCCAAGATCTGGGTACATCCACTTTCCTCATTCACCTATCTAGCAGTGTGCTAGATTCGGCCTAACTTCTTCCTTCTTCTCAGATCCACAGATCTTACAGCTCAGAACCCTGAAAGGTTCATACAACTCAGAACCCTATAAGGTTCCTACAACTCAGAGTGTAACCACACTCCTACAGCTCAGGCTAATAGCCCTACCTCAGCCTTTCCATAAGGCCTACAACTCAGAGAAAAATTTCTCCTACACGCAGGCTCAAAAGCCCTACCACTCAGAGATCTATATCTCCTACACTCAGCATTTATAATATAGGCTTACAACCCAGATCTATGAAAAGATCCTACAAAATTTGATAAGTGTTTAGATGGACTCTTACCCTTGTTGAGAGAGAAGGGATAAGAGGTTTCTTAATCAGCTTCTTGATAAGTCTGATGGCTGAAATCAACTTGTTCTTAGCTTTATTCAAAGCTTCTTGAATTTGAACTCAGTAGGGTTGATCTCCTTTGAAGATGACTGGCTGACAGCTTCCTTCTTTGAATTTAGAAATAGATCTGAATCCTTCTTAGCAGATTAGTTCAAGATCTGCTTCTTAAGAGACTGATAAATGTCTCCTACTTTACTTCAACAGTTGGAGATCCCACTCTCTCTCTCTCCAGAACTTCTGAAGTTTCTTCAGAATTCTTGCTTGAATTCTCCTTAGATCTTCTCACGAAAATCTTCTTCTGAGTGACGTGCACTTCCTTGATCAATGATCAATACTTCAATAGTTGTTCGTATGGTTGTTATTGTTTTTCACGTTGTTCTCTTGATTTGACAGAATCCATCTATATATAGACTTCATCAATGGTAACCGGCTGATCCGGTTTCTAACCAACTTCTGACAAGTTTGACAACTTCAGCAAACTTGTTGGTATACACACCTGTCAAGTCTCCAATCAGTTCTTGAACCTTTGTCTTTGTCAGCAAAGCGTCGAGACTGATTGTCATTATGTGTCCACACAAGTAAATTAAGTGTCGATATAAGCTTTGGTGATGTCGACACAGCTCCTCTGGTGTCGACACATCTTCTTGACACTGCATCTGTAGAATGCGTCGACACAGCTTCTTTGTGTCGACATAGACACTTCTTCACTTCACAGCAATCAATATTGTTGAAACTCTGTTGAGTGTTGACACAAGTCCTGTGTGACGACATAGTTAATATAGTCTCAGAATTTATGTGTCGAAACTGCCTCCAGTGTCGATATAGTTGATGTCGACAAATACTTCTGTGTGTCGACACTGCCTCCCGGTGTCGACACATTCGATGTCGACTAATATTTCTGTGTGTCGACACTGCCTCCCGGTGTCGACACAATTGATGCCGACTAATATTTCTGTGTGTCGACACTGCCTCCCGGTGTCGACACAGTTGATGTCGACTAATTTTTCTGTGTGTCGACACTGCCTCCCGGTGTCGACACAGTTGATGTCGACTAATAAATTATGTGTGTCGACACAGTTGCTTCAGGTGTCGACATAGCTTTTCCAAGTGTCGACACAGGCTTTCTTAAGTGTCGACACATGGACTTAGAAACTTTTTCCTTCATTTTAGCATATCCTTAAACTGCACATATAAACTCAAAATAACATCAAATACACATTGATGTATATCATTGAGTTAAGTGAGACTTCTTCAAATCAGGTACACATTTTCCAATATACCCAACAATCTCCCCCTATTTGGAGAAGTCATAACCCTTTAGTCAATGATATACACCACTTATAATAAACAAACATGATGATGTATATAAATAATAAATGACAGGGTAACTTATAAACAAAACATATAACAAAATCACATCACAGAATAAGAATGCAACTTGAATGAACATGAAACATTGTTTTGTTTATATTAACAAAAAGTTTCTTAACAACTGATTACATAGATTTCTTTCAACACTAAAGATTACATTGTTCTTGAAAAATATAGTAAATCTAAACTAAGACTAATCAGGCTCCTTGATGACTATGCCTTTTCTTAGCTTAATCTAAGCCTGCACAGGAGGTTCTGCATCATCAATAGGCTTTTTTCCTTTCAAATCTGCCTTCTTCTGAGCTTCAGCCTTAATCCTTTGCCTTTCAAAATAATGAAAAGCCTTAGGGAAATATTTGCTAGGCTCCTAAGCATTATGAGGTAGCTTGCCAATCTTAGCCTTTCTTCTATGTTGCACAATGGCTTCTTGCCTTGCCTCATATTTTTGTCATTCATGTTCATTATACCACTTGCCCCTTTCATGAACTTGATCTTTCACAGCTTTCCAGGCAGTCAGAATGATATTCCTAGAAGTGGGGCTCCATTGCTCAAAATCAGGCTTTAACTCAGCCTGTTCTCTGAATATTTTCTTTGAAAGTTGAGCTTCCTATTGAGCTTTCAAGGCAGCTTCTGGCATTTCAACTTTTTCTATTATAACATTATTTACTTCCTGTGGAGGACTGTACATAGACTGAACCTGTTGTTGAATCATATCAAAATCGGCTGGAGGGTAGATGATCTGAGCAACTTCAGGTATCTCCTTCAACATAATCAGGTTGCACACCAGATTCAGCAACATTATCATCATCACAAAGAGGTGGATATCCCAGAGTGGCTCTGATGCTATTGGATATCCATTTGGCATGTTCTGAGTCTGCTTTGACTAACACCCTCTCCCCCTTTATGACTTCTCTTACAATGTGGTCCCTTAAATCATCCTTTTGAAATCTTACTTGACCATCAAGAAAATTTATACCATCTTTATAAAATGATTTTATCTTAAGAAGCTGATCAGAGATTGTTTTCTGAGAAGTAGTAATGACTGTCTTAAATGAATCCAAGGCTTCCTATAACTTCTTATCAAACTCTTCTTTCTCTTTAGATCTTTCTTCAGTCATTGCAGTAACTGTATTCTTTATTTCAATGACTATCTCATTGTGAGATTCAGTCAGATTGTCATTCATTCTAATCTGATTTTCAAGGACATAGCCTTGTTTAACAACAATGTCATCCACCTATGCCTTTACTGCTGCTTGCTGCTCAGCCAGAAATACTACAACATTTCCCCCCTTGTGGAAGCAATCTGTCATCTCTTTCTTATGAAAATTTACTTCAAACTTTATGGATTTAATATCCTGAGCCAAATCAAATTGAAGCGATTTATGGCTTTCATCCACATATTTCTCTAGAGCCATTCTCTGCTCATCCAATTTAACTTGCAAAGCCACCATTAATGAGCTGTAATCAGCCTCTGGGGCAGGTTGGGAAGTAGTATTTTGCAATGCCTGCTTATAGCTCTGGCTCCTTCTCTTAAAGACCATCAATTTTCTTTTCTTGGCATTTCTGATCTCTTCATCTTCTGAAGCAGAGGTACTGGCTATATCTACTCTTTCCTTAGGACTAGGAGGAAGCTCCTTTTCAGTCCTATACTGCTCCCCCTCAATGTCATGAAACAATTCTTCCAGAGTGAACTCCTGTTGAGTGTGAACTGATGATACTACTTCCTCAGGAGCATCAGCAGCCAAGTGGATTGGCTCTTCCTCCAGTACCTGGGCAGAAACTGTCTCCCCCTGCACCTGTGCATTCTCAGTCAGGTCCTGTACTTGTACACTATCTATCTCCCCATGCACTTGCGCACTCTCATTAAGGTCCTGTACAGGAGATTTCTCAGCAGCTTCCTGTCTTTCGATATATAGTATGTCCTTTGTTAGGACCCTATCCCATCTTGAGATAATCCTAATGTCCATTTTCCTCATATGATTAATTTTAGAACCAGAAATCTGGTTCATTACTTCTGGAATTGTTCCAGCCAAGTATAAGCTCATCAATCTAGCCAAATTTGACTTCTTTATTCCTTCCTTGATCTTCTCAAACAGTACTACAGACCAATCAGTGTTGAGCGTAAAGATTATCCTTGTCATGAGGCTGAACATATAGGCTGAAATCCTATCATGTCCCCCTGGCTTACACAGAATCACCTTTCCAACTACTTCAGATAGAAATTTACCTTGTTAATTCATCCCTTTCCTGTTTATTGCTGATCCAATCTTCATGGTGGGATCCAAGCCACACCATTGTAGTGCCTCCCTTGTTTTTGATACTGGTACTTCTTCCTCATCCTGAGTTCTTGGAAGATGAAGAATTTTTCTCAAACTTTTCAAGGTCAGTTTGACGCTTGCACCATGAACTGTCGATTTAATCTTTAGGCCAGATGAATCTACTACTTCCGCGCCATAAAACTCAAGAATCTCTTTCTTCCATATCTTGGTGGGTTCGGAAACCAAAAACTCCAAACCATTGTTAGTGATTAGGGTAATTACTCCTTTAATCTCTATGTCAGCATCATCAAAGGCATGACGAACCAACTCATATCCTTTGTTAATGTTATCTTCAATCTTTGGCGCCATTGGGATGGTGAGAAAACTTGGATTGAGAGAAGAGAGTTTGTCAACACAAGGGTTTAGTCTCGAAAATCTGGAGAGCGTGTCGACAGAATATGTTCTTGATCTATTTATACCCTTTTAAACAAAGAAGGTCAAAAGGCGGACAAAAACTGTCTAAAAGTGTTGACACTGTTGAAATGTGTCGACACATACTTCTATTGTCTCGACAACGGCGTTGACTACTATGTGTCGACACCAATTGATGATATGTTGACACTAGACATACTTAGTAGTTCATCAGAAATTCTGTGTCGACTCTTACTGCAAGTGTCGATACAATTTCTGGATGTGTCGACACCACTACTCTGGTTGTGTCGACCCCACTAACTGAAGTGTCGACATCACTTCTCTGGATGTGTCGACACAGATTTACTGAAGTGTCGACATCACTTCTCTGAATGTGTCAACACAGATTTACTTAGCCAAATTTGTTAGATTAATCTATGTTTAACATTCCTAATTCAATTTTAAATTTATTGAATTTAGTTTCATCTAGAGGCTTAGTAAACACATCTGCAATTTGATAATCTGTTTTGACAAATTATAGTGAGATGTCCTCTTTCCTTACATGTTCTCTAAGAAAATGGTATCTAATTTCTATATGCTTAGTCTTACTATGTGAAACAGGATTATTAGTAATAGAAATGACACTAGTAGAATCACAAAATAAAGGAGTTCTACTTACCTGAATACCATAGTCTTCTAGCTGGTGCTGAATCCACAGCAGCTGTGCACAACAACTTCCTGCTGCCACATATTCAGAATCAGCTATGGAAATTGCCACACTAGTCTGCTTCTTACTACTCCAAGACATCAATCTTCCTCCTAGAAATTGATAGGTGCCTGTTGTGCTTTTTCTATCTTCTTTGTAACCTGCAAAGTCTGCATCTGAATAGCCTGTCAGTAGAAAATCTCCATTCCTAGGGTACCAAAGGCCTAGATTAGGTGTGCCCTTTAGATATCTCAAAATCCTTTTTACTGTAGTGTAATGAGATTCTTTAGGGCATGATTGGTACCTAGCACAGACACATGTTACATACATAATGTCTAGTCTACTAGCAGTTAGGTATAAAAGAGAGCAAATTATTCCTCTATACAAAGACTCATCTACAGGTTACCTGCATCATCTTTGCATATAGGCAGACTTGTTCCCATAGGAGTTTTCATGGTGGAGGATGATTCCATACCAAACTTCTTAATTAACTCCTTGGAGAACTTAAACTGGGATATGGACAAGCCATCATCAGTCTGTCTTACTTGAAGTCCCAAGAAGAACTTATGTTCCCCCATGCTGCTCATCTCAAACTTCCCTTGCATAAGTTTAGCAAACTTCTTGCAAAGGTTGTTTTCTGTAGACCCAAATATTATGTCATCTACATAAATCTGGACTAAGATTATCTTACCTTTGGATTCCCTAAGGAATAGAGTTTTGTCTTTTTTCCCCCTTGAGAATTTGTTCTCTATAAGGAAAGTAGACAAGGTTTCATACCAAGCCCTTGGGGCTTGCTTTAACCCATATAAAGCTTTCCTAAGTCTATAAACATAATCAGGTTTGAGAGAATCAACAAAACCTGAGGGCTGCTCTACATAGACTTCTTCTTTTAGATTTCCATTTAGGAATGCTGATTTTACATCCATTTGGAATACCTTAAAGCCTTGATATGCTGCATAGGCAAGGAACATCCTAATTGCTTCCAGTCTTGCTACTGGGGCAAAGGTTTGATCAAAGTCAATACCCTCTTCCTGCATGTATCCTTTTGCAATAAGTCATGTTTTTTTCTTCACAATGATCCCATTCTCATCCAGTTTGTTCCTAAAGATCCACTTTGTTCCAATGATGTTGTGGTCTTTCAGTTTAGGAATTAACTCCCAGACCTTGCACCTTCTGAACTGATTTAGCTCCTCTTGCATGGCATCAATCCAATGTGGGTCCAGAATAGCTTCTTTAAATCTCTTTGGCTCCAGTTGAGATAGGAAGCTTGAGCAAAGCACTGTGTTCAAGTTCTTGCTTCTGGTTTGTACTCCATGTCTTAGATCACCAATTATCTGATTTGCTGGATGATCCTTTAAGTGTCTAACAGCTGGAGGTAGACTATCTTCAGGTTGAACACCTCTAGTCTCTTCAATATGTTGCACCTCTTGGTATACATCTGCATCTAGAGAGTCCTGTACTCCCCCTAGACAGTAGCCACCATTTTCCACTTCCTGCTCTTTAGTTGATTCTTCTGTAATGGTAAGCTTGTCCATTTTCTCATTTATACCTGTAGAACTGCATGAGCTACAAGGCAACTCACTATTAATCAGTCTTGTTTCATCAAAGACAACATGTATAGACTCTTCTACAACTTGAGTAATCAAGTTGTAGACTCTATAAGCCTTACTATTGTTGCTGTACCCAACAAATATCCCATCTTGGGATTTGGCAACAAACTTAGTTAGATAATACTTGCCATTGTTAAAGACATAACACTTGCAACCAAAGATCCTAAAATAGGATAAGTTTGGTTTTCTACCCTTCATGATCTCATAAGGAGTCTTTTTGTGGTTTTTGGTGATAGAATCCCTATTGATCACATGACATGCAGTGTTTACTGCCTCAGCCCAGAAATATTCTGGGAGAGAAGTGTCACTCAATAGAATTCTACCAGCCTCAATCAGTGTTCTATTTTTCCTTTCAGCAATACCATTTTGCTGTGGTGTTCTAGGTGAGGAGAATTATGTAAAAATCCCAAATTCTTCACACAGTTTTGTCATACTCTCAGATTGAAATTCAGTTCCATGGTCACTTTTGATTTTGACCACTGTACTGTTAAGTTCATTCTGAATTTGCTTGACAAAACTATATAAAACACTTGGGGTTTCTAATTTTTATCTCAGAAAGAACACTCAGGAATATCTAGAATAGTCATCTACCACCACAAAAGTGTAGACCTTCCTACCTAGACTATGAACTGGCATAAGACCAAATAGATCCATATGTAATAGGTATAGACACCTCACTGAATCCTTGTTTTCAAGGCTATAAAAGGAGGACTTTATATGCTTGCCTTTTTGACAAGCTGAGCATATCCCATCCTTTATACACTTAACTTTTGGACCATTCCTTACTAACTCTTTGCTAAAGAGTTGGCCAATTGTTGTGTAGTTAAGATGGGCCAGCCTCTTGTGCCATTTGATACAATAAGAGGCTCTCTCATCAGCTACAAGACAAATAGGAGAAATATTGTTCTCACACTAAAAATTAAGACAATACACATTTCTTTTTCTATATCCAGTCAAAATGATCTTTTGATCACTTGATCTTTTGATATGACATCCATTCTTAATAAATGAAATGTCATATCCTAAATCACTCAGCTGACTTATGCTTATAAGGTTGTGTTTCAAACCCTTCGCATAGGCCACTTGAGTGATAGTAATCTGGTTATTAGAAATGTTACCAAACCCTTTGGTGATTCCCTTTTCAGAACCACCGAAGATTAATTTAGACCCATTTATGATAGGTAAGTACTCCTTCAGCAACCCCTTTGTTCCAGTCATGTGCCTGGAACATCCACTGTCCAAGTACCATATAGGGGCATGGTAACTTGGACTCACCTACAATAAAGAATTACCTCTCCTTAGAACCCAAGTAAGTCTTGGGTCCTTGGTTCAAGTTAGCTTCATACTTAACAAATCTACCTGTAGCACTTCAAACAGATAGACTGTTGTTCTTCCTAACACTAGTGTTGTGCTAGCAATCTATGGCATAATGACCTGTCTTGCTACAGCACCAGCATTCATACCTGTTGTATTTATTTTTAGATACATTCTTGGTAGTCTGGTCGACAACAAATCTTTTGTTTTGTGCTGGTACTGCTACAGCTACACCCACTATTTTCTTAAGAACATGGTGTTTATGGACATGGGCTGCCTTATTGATATAAACACTCTTGTCATTCAGAACTTCAGTCTTACTATGATCATGAGTATTCTCAAGGTTATACTTGTTAGAAGGCACTTGTACCTTTCTAAAAGCAACAGGGACTTTACAATTAAGTGGATGGACTGAGTCTTTGCCCTTTTTCTTGAATTGGATAGCCCTGGTGTCACCTTTAAAGCCTATTCCAGCCTTACCCTTTTGAGTCACAAACTCATCTATTAAGGGTAAAATTGATTTTTGCTTGGAATAACAAGCCACCAAATCTTTCTTTTTTTGAAGTCTGGCTTCCAGACTTTTAATTAGATCATTTTTGTATGTGATTGTACCCATCTGAATAACAGTTATAGTTTTCAGTTTGGAACCCTCATTCATTTTTTGATCCAACTCTTTCTCTAAATCAGATGTAACCATCTTAAGATCTGTAATTTCCTTAGCCTGAGTTTTGGCCAGGTTTTTGCTTTTCTTTAGTTCCTGCAACAAGTTCCCATATTCATCTATCAGCTGATGAATATCACCTTCAGACTCAGACCCATCCACATCACTTGATGCAGATGTAGCTGACTCTGTACCAGTACTACAATCTAAATTACTAGAAAAACATTGTACCTTACTAGGACCAGGCTGATCCTGGCACTTGTCTTCTTCTGACCCAGCCATTAGTCTCATGCACTGATGGTCTTCTTGTTCATAGATAGAGTTCAGCACTTGCATAAACTCATCTTCTTCATCTGCTGCATATAGACCAATGTATGTCTAAGCTTCAGATTCAGACTCTGAAGATAATTGGTCTGTCAAGCTCTTCTCCTTCTTAGCAACAAATGATTTCTCCTTCTTGCTCTTTTGTTAAGTCTTCCTTTTATCAGCAGTCTCATTTCTTTTGTCTGGGCACTCAGCTACAACATGTCCAGGCCTATTACAGTAGTAGCAAACTATCTTTGATGTTGTAGATTTGCTAGACTTAGACCTGCTCCTGTCCTTCCTAGATGACCTCCTCTTTTGATAATAGTCATCCACAGGCTGAGATGTGGAGGGACTTGACTTCCATTGCTTCTTCTTCAGAAATTTTTGAAACTGTCTTGTGAAGGCAACAAAGTCTTTATCTGAGTCACTGCTGTCAGAACTTTGGTTGTCTGAATTATCTGAAGTAATTTCAGCAACAATCTCAGGAGGTGATGCAGACATCCTCCTATTCTTCCTAGTAGCTTCCACCTTGAAGGCCACAGACTTTTCTTTATGCTCCCCTTTAGCACTTTTTCTTCCTCTTTCCTAGCCATCAGCTACATCTCATATGACAGTAATTTTCCAAACAAAGTTGGAGGAGAGATATCTGCAAGTTTGGCCACTTCCCTAATGACACAAATCTTAGTGTCCCAATCCTTTGTCAAGGATCTTAGGAATTTATCATTCAGTTCATATGTACTGAAGATCCTTCCATAGGACATCAGCTCATTTACTATCCTATAGAACTTTTTATAACACTCATTTATACCATCTGACTTTCCTTGTCTGAAACTCTCATATTCCTGGTTCAGCATAGATTTTCTATCTTGTCTGAATTCTTCAGAACCCTCCATGTAGACAATCAAAGTGTCCCACATTTCCTTGGAGGTCTTGCAGTGAATCAAATTTTGAAAGGTTGAATCATCTATGACACTTACTATGATATTCTGGGCTCTTTTATCCATAGTTGCCAGGATGATCTCATCCTTAGTCATCTCTGAAAAATCTTTGGGAGTTCTTTGATTGGCATCTAGAACTGACAACTTCATTGGAACATAAGGACCTTCCATTACAGTAATGTAGATCCTTGGATCAGAAGCCTCCATAAAAAGCCTGACCCTTTCTTTCCGTATTCCAAAAATCTCTTTCCTGCATATGGGTAATTTCATAGAACCTAGTTCCTTATGATTTTCTCCTGAACCCATTTTCTTGATCATGAATCTATCTTATGGATCTTACTCAGACTATTAAGTCCTTCTTTGAGGAACCTCCCTCTGATACCACTTGATAGAATTAATTTCAAGATAACCCAAACACCTAGAGGGGTGGGGGGTGAATAGGTTCTTTTCTTTTTCACTTAAGGCAGAATATTTTTTCAGATCATAAAATAGAATCTAACTATTCTACAGAAATCACAGCACAGAAATCACAATCACACACACATCACAGATTGCACACAGTTTTATAGTGGTTCCCCAAGGTCTGGGTACATCCACTTTCCCCCTTCACCTATCTAGCAGTGTGCTAGATTCGGCCTAACTTCTTCCTTCTTCTCAGATCCACAGATCTTATAGCTCAGAACCGTGAAAGGTTCTTACAACTCAGAACCCTATAAGGTTCCTACAGCTCAGAGTGTAACCACACTCCTACAGCTCAGGCTAACAGCCCTACCTCAGCCTTGCCACAAGGCCTACAACTCAGAGAAAAATTTCTCCTACACTCGGGCTCAAAAGCCCTACCACTCAGAGATCTATATCTCCTACACTCAGCCTTTATAATATAGGCTTAAAACTCAGATCAATGAAAAGATCCTACAAAATTTGATAAGTGTTTAGATGGACTCTTACCCTTGTTGAGAGAGAAGGGATAAGAGATTTCTTGATCAGCTTCTTGATAAGTCTGATGGCTGAAATCAACCTGTTCTTAGCTTTCTTCAAAGCTTCTTGAATCCGAACTTAGTAGGGTTGATCTCCTTTGAAGATGATTAGCTGGCAGCTTCCTTTTTTGAATTAAGAAATAGATCTGAATCCTTCTTAGCAGATTAGTTCAAGATCTGCTTCTTAAAAGACTGATAAATGTCTCCTACTTTACTTCAATAGGTAGATCTCTCTCTCTCTCTCTCTCTCTCTCTCTCTCTCTCTCCAGAACTTCTGAAGTTTATTCAGAATTCTTGCTTGAATTCTCCTTAGATCTTCTCACGAAAATCTTCTTCTGAGTGACGTGCACTTCCTTGATCAATGATCAATACTTCAATAGTTGTTCGTGTGGTTGTTATTGTTTTTCACGTTGTTCTGTTGATTTGACAGAATCCATCTATATATAGACTTCATCAATGGTAACCGGCTGATCCGGTTTTTAACAACCTTCTGACAAGTCTAACAACTTCAGCAAACTTGTTGGTATACACAGCTGTGAAGTCTCCAGTCAGTTCTTGAACCTTTGTCTTTGTCAGCAAAGCGTCGAGACTGATTGTCATTATGTGTCGACACAAGTAGATTAAGTGTCGACACAAGCTTTGGTGATGTCGACACAGTTCCTCTGGCATCGACACAGCTTCTTGACACTGCATCGGTAGAATGCGTCGACACAGCTTCTTTGTGTCGATATAGACACTTCTTCATTTCACAACAATCAACATTGTTGAAACTCTGCTGAGTGTTGACACAAGTCCTGTGTGTCGACATAGTTAATATAGTCTAAGAATTTGTGTGTCGACACTGCCTCCAGTTGTCGACACAGTTGATGTCGACAAATACTCTTGTGTGTCGACACTGCCTCCCGGTGTCGACACAGTCGATGTCGACTAATATTTCTATGTGTCAACACTGCCTCCCGGTGTCGATACAGTTGATGCTGACTAATATTTCTGTGTGTCGACACTGTCTCTCAGTGTCGACACAGTTGATGTCGACTAATTTTTCTGTGTGTCGATACTGCCTCCCGGTATCGACATAGTTGATGTCGACTAATAAATTCTGTGTGTCGACACAGTTGCTTTAGGTGTCGACACAGCTTTTCCAAGTGTCGACACAGGCTTTCTTAAGTGTCGACACATGGACTTAGAAACTTTTTCCTTCATTTTAGCATATCCTTAACCTGCACATATAAACTCAAAATAACATCAAATACACCTTGATGTATATCATTGAGTTAAGTGAAACTTCTTCAAATCAGGTACACATTTCAAATGTACCCAACACCACCTCCACGCCCCACAGCGCCGCCTCCGTGCCCCACAACGCCGCCTCCGTGCCCCACAGCGCCGCCTCAGCGCCCCACAACACCGCCTCTGCTCTACGCCCTCCTCCAGAAAAGCTCTGCCTGCTCCTCCGGCCAGGCATCCGCCCAGATCTTTGCGCTCCCATTATTCTCCCTAAGGTCTGCTACTCTTTGATTTCCCCTAAGATAATCCATTTTGCAGCAGAGCTATTGGAATTAGGGACGACATCCCGAGCTCTTTCCACATTTGCACAAACTTGCTTATATGAATAGTTAACAGACTTAGGCTCCATTTGGTTCGACGGTGGCGGGTCGATCCGGCAGGTGGAAACGGAGTGTTCGAACCAGAGGGGAGAGGTGGTTGCTCCAAACAGAGCTTTTTGGGGCGTTTCTCAAGGTGGGTGGGTGGAAACGGAACAAACGTCGCCAGAGGATCATTTGTTTACCCTCCTTTCGGCAGCGTTTGCCCAAAATGGAGCAGCGAAACGCCCAAACAAATAGAGCCCTTAGTACTTGGATGGATTTCCAAATTCCATTGCTTTGGAGTTGCTTGTGTGGATGATCATATATGAATAGTTTGGGAAGCAATGAAATATGAAAGCGAAAAGCGCGACTTAGGTCTCCCATTTCTAAATTCACGTGTTTGTTTGTACCATTATCTAAATGGAATTAACTTTGGAGTAAGATCATCTGTTTTCTCTTAATAGTTAATTTCTCCCAGTAGTGTTTTTATAATTTATTTATATTGTAACGGACTGTTTAATGAATTAATTTCTATCACTAATGTTTTTAAAATTGATTACATATTTAAATGACTTGTTTATTAGTAATTGGTTGCAAATAACAATTTGGGTGTCCATAGTATGATTTGGTTGTACATAGCTATCTTGGGTTGTACATAGCCGTTGGCTGTCCATAGCCAAAATAGGTGTGTCCTTAACACCGCTCATAAATTAGTGATGTTATAAGCACTTTATTTGGACACACCTATTTTGACTATGGACAGCTAACGGCTATGTACAATTCAAGATGGCTATGTACAACCAAATAATACTATGGACAACTCAAATTATTATTAATGCTTTTCGCTTTCATATTTCATTGCTTCCAGAACTATTCATATATGATCATCCACACAAGCAACTCCAAAGCAATGGAATTTGGAAATCCATCCAAGTACTAAGTCTGCTAACTATTCATACAAGCAAATCCAAAACGCAACATGAGATTAAACAATATATTTTTTTGTTACACTAGTAGCACATAACAAATAGAGTGCAAGTAAACATACGATAAGAAATCTAGAGTATCATGTGTTGGAACACCCTATTACTGATTTGGGTAAGGATCACTATGTCCTTAGGAATGTGTCTTGACCTCATTGTATAGATTTAAAGGTCAAACGAGAATAGGTATAAGGCTCAGAACTTAGGTTTGAAAGCTGCCCCCAAGACCTCCTAGATCAGATTACAAGTGCAGAGAGACTCGGGCAATTATCGTCGAGCTCAGATCGACGAGGCGTAGAACTCAGTTTGACTATCTCTGAGCTCAGTTCAACGAGTCGTCGAACTCGGTTCGACAATCTTCGAGCTCAGATCGACATTTCTGTCTCTATCCAAAATCCAGATCTCTGAGCTCAGATCGACGATAGTCGAGCTCAGATCGATGATTTCTGTTTCAAGTCAAGTTCTAGTCTCTGAGCTCAGGTCGACGGTAGTCGAGCTCAGATCGACGATTTTCTTGAAAGATCGACGATTTCAGGATTTCAAATTCAGTCAGTTATGGAATTCAAATTTATTCATATCCAGCAGTTAATGCAAAGGATTTTGTAGCCGTTTCAATCAATCTGGAGAAAGTTTCAAGGAGACTAAAAGAGAATGTTTCTTAGGACTTTCCTCCAGAGACAGTTATCAATTAAGGAAGTCATTTATGACTGGCCAATGGGTATCTATAAGATTGGATTTCAATATATCTTTTCAGACAATAGAGACAGACAATATACAACAACAAAAAGAAGAATAAGAGAAAACTAAGTACAATATTTGAGATCTGTGAGACACATATATGAACTACAGGATTACAGTATCTCATCTCTGATTCAAGTGTTCAAGGCTTCATCAATCAAGACTCCAGACACAACAAATTTTAGCTATTGGGTATTGTATCCACAATGTCCCTGATTTGAAGAAGCCCCTGAACAAGCTAAGTTGAATTGATAATGTATTTGACGATTTTCTATCAAGTTGTGCTTGCAGCTATTCCATGCTAAGTACACACCAATGTTAGGGTGCAGTGGGTCAATGTACACGGGTCTGCGCAACGTAATCCCTCGTTGAGTAGATCAATGTGTTGACTCACGTGTGCTCTCTCTATTGGAGTGTACTTATTTTCAAGTACAAGGTTAAGGTAGATCAAGAGCAGAAGAAAGAGCAAAGATGGGTCAAAGACCAAGTCTTCAAAGGAAGGAAGAGAAAATTCTTCTAAGTCAAAATCGACGGGAATCACTAAGTTATTCCCGCCGACTTCGACGGGAGTCACTTGTGATTCTCGCTGATTTTGATGAGAATCGTTAGTGATTCCCGCCGACTTCGACGAGAATCAGTCTGCATTCCCGCAGACTTCTTCCGGCTGACAGTTTTCCAACAGGAATTCTGCCAAGGCAGAATCGACGGGAATCGTGAGTGATTCCCGCCGACTTCGACAAGAATCAGTCTGCATTCCCGCTAACTTCTTCTGGCTGACAGTTTTCCAACAGGAATTCTGCCAAGGCCGAATCAACGGGAATCGTGAGTGATTCCCGCCAACTTCGACGGGAATCACCAACGATTCCCGCCGATTTTGCCTTAGGCAATTTTCCTCGTTCGCTGGACCGATCCAAGATGCCTTGCACTGTTTCAGCCGGGGCTAGGGCTTCTCCTTGTGGGTCCCACAACGGTCTTTAGGGTTGGCCTCTGGTATATATATATGCGTATTTTGAACCTCTAGAGACAGACGTTCTCGGAAATCGAAAGCAGCCGACGTCGTGCCCTAGCCGATCGCGTAAACTGCCGATCGCCTGTAGCCGCTCGCAAGTCCGTTGCCACCGTTGATCTCAGTGCTTCTTTGATCTTCCGATGACAGTACCGAGGCAAGCCGTGCGTCTCACGCATCTCTCTTGAGATCTCTTGTCTCTCGATTCGTTGAACGAGACTAGTTCTCCATACCGAATCGGTGGAGATGATTGATCCGACTGAGATCGTTCGTAGACCTTGCTTGCTTCGTCAAGAAGTTTGGATCTACAAAGTATCGCCGCCGCATTCACTTGTCGCCGCCGATCTTGACAAGATCCTCTCCAAGAGAGAAATCTGGTTGTGGACTCTTCGTAACTTTCAAGAAAGCTTCAACGAACGAAGAAGGACATCGGAATCTCCAAAAGCTTTGTTTGTATTTTCTTTTACATTCAATTTTGGTTTGTTGTAAAGGAATTTTAATTCCTAGTTGTAAGGTTGGGTGCAACCCGTGGTGGTGGAGTTGTGACTCCTTTGTTGGAAGGGTTCCTTCCGTAGTGTGAGGATTGGATTTCAATCCGTTTGGAGAAGTGACCGAGTCGTCCCTTGGTGGGAGATAGGTCGAAGGGGGAAAGTGGATGTACGCAAATCGGGGAACCACTATAATTCTTTGTATGTTTTCTTTACTGTGTTTGTTAATTTGAGCAGGTAAATTTAATTCCACAAAAGACTGCAAGACACCTATTCCCCCTATAGGTGGATTTAGTCGACATTAAATACTTTCAAGTGGTATCAGAGGGAGGTTACTCATCAATAAGGTTAACACCTTGAGTAAGATCCTGTGTCTAGTGTCAAGAGGAAAGAAGATCTCGGGAATGGACGGACTCAAGTATTCAGGAAAGATCGCAGTTTGCACCAAGCTGAACTTTCCCATCTGGAAGGAAAGGATCAGGTTCTACATGGAAGCAGTCGACCCTCGACTCTTCATGATAGTAGAGGAGGGCCCTTATATCCCCACTAAGGCCTCCACCATTGATCCTACCAAGATGGTGCCCAAGAAGCTCTCCAAAATGGATAAGGATGAGATGGTGCTTGTCGGACTAGACAAGAAAGCTCAAAACATCTTAGTAAGCGCCGTCAATGATTCCATGATGCAGAATTTCAGCAACTGCATGACTGCCAAGGATATATGACACTGTTTGATCATTCTGATGGAAGGCACAGATGAAGTATGAGGCCTTCAGGCAAGGTCCCAAGGAAGAAATTGGAGTGACATTTGAGAACTTCCTGAAGATCGTCAATGCCCTGAAGGGTTATGGCAGAGTGTTCACCGATGGTGAACTAAATGACAAATTCCTTAGATCCCTTACTAAGGAATGGGACACCAAGATCTGTGTCATCAAAGAATTTGGCAAGCTGGTAGAAACTAATCCCTAGATTCTGTTTGGAAAGCTAATGTCCTACGAGCTTCAGCTGAACACCAGAAAAGCTGATGAAGAAGCCGATAAGGCCGCAACCAAAGAAAAGACTGTGGCCCTGAAAGCTAATCACTCAAGGAAAGGCAAGGGTGCAGCCTCGTCCCGCTCTTGGAGAAAGGCTGAGGAAGAAGACTCTGAGCCATGCTAATCCGGCTCTGAGCTATCTGAGGAAGAATTCTCCTTCATCACTCGAGAGTTCAAGAAGTTCCTCAAGTTGAGGAATCAGAGAAAAAAGGATGGCTCCTCCTCCAGACATCAGAAGAAGAATTACTCTTCTGACAGGTATGAGTCTAAACAGAACAAAAATTGTTCTACTGACATTATCTGCTTTGGATGCAATAAGCTAGGTCACGTCATTGCCGACTGCCACCAAAGCAAGAGAGAGAAGGGGAAAGGAGAGGAGCATAAGTCCTCTAGAGATAAGAAGAAGGAGAGGAGCTACATTGCTAAAAAGCCAAAGACACTGAGTGAATCTGACTCTTCAGACTCCAGTGATGATAAGGAATCCTACTTCGGGCTAATGGGTCGCTCCGACTCAGATGGAGACTGTCCCCCATTTACTGGGAAGGTAAGAGATCGCACCACCTCTCTGACTCTAACTCTGAGTCTCCTGAAGATGATCACGAGGACAGTCCATCTGCCCATGAAGCTGAACTCCTCGAAAAGTACGAGCTTCTGCTCAATACTTTCGAAGAGTGTCGAAAGAGGTTGAGGGCTCAGAAAAAGGAAGTCAAATTCCTTAAGGCTGAGGGTGTGTCCCTAAGAGAAGAGATCACTAGATTGATTTCTCTCCGATAGGAACACCTGGACCTGACTTCTGAGCACTCAGATTCTCTAAGGCTCCTTGACCAAAAATAGGAAGAAATCAACAAGTTGGAAGAATTGCTTGCGGCAGAGAGGAAGATTGTCAAAAGCTTCTCTATGCCCAAGACCGTTCTTCCTCTGGTTGATGAATTCTCTGCTCAGGCTAAGGGGGCTGGTTTAGGGCATGTGGGTGATCCTTGTAAATCATCTAGGAGAAAAAGAAATCAGAGGAAAAATAAGGCTGCTAAGAAGGCCTCTACTGCAGAAAAGGGAAAGGCCCCACTCGGTCTTGTTTCATTCAGAAAGCCTGGCTTTCCTTGCAATGAGCAGGACTTTGAGTCAACCTATGACCACTTCTTCCGGCCCTCGGTTGAAAAGCCCAAGAGCCGATATGATGGTTGGACCTTCCCCCGCAACTACGGTGAGAGTGTCTTCAAGGCACCTTATGAGGAAATCCAAGTGGAGAATTATGGCCACTTCTATAGTGGCCATAATAGGAAGCAGGCACCAAAGGCCAAGCCTGTTATACTGAAGGAACAGGAAGTGCAGAAGTCGTGTGACTGCTGTCATCATGATGCCTCCACATCCAGATCCAAGGCCCCGGCTGGAGCCACCAATCCAAGGGTGAAGTAGGAGCCTAGGAAACCGTACAACTTGTTTGAATGTTGGTGTTGTGGCAAAGTTGGTCACTTTGCCGTGGATTGCTGGTTTAATCCAAGACACAATGAGACTCCTTTTGTTAGCAATGTGAGGTCGACACTTCGTAGGGTTAACCAACTGAGGGGGAGTAAGCTAATAAGGAATCTAGGACCCAAGTTCAATTTGGTTCCTAAGGGAAATTTAAAAGTATCTAGTGTCGACTAAATCCACCTAGGGGGGGAATAGGTGTCATGCAGTCTTTTACGGAATTAAATGTACCTGCACAAATTAACAAACACAGCACAGAAAACACACAAAGAGTTATAGTGGTTCCCTGATTTTGGTACGTCCACTCTCCCCCTTCGACCTATCTCCCACCAAGGGACGACTCGGTCACTCCTCCAAACGGATTGAAATCCAATCCTCACACTACAGAAGGAACCCTTCCAACACAGGAGTCACCACTCCACCACCACGGGTTCCACCCAATCCTTACAACTAGGAATAAAAATTCCTTTACAACAAAATCAAAATAGAATGTATAAGAGAATACAAACAGCGCTTATGGAGAATCCGATGTCCTTCTTCGTTCGTTGAGGCTTTCTTGAAAGTAACGAAGAGTACACAACCGGATTTCTCTCTTGGAGAGGATCTTAACAAGATCGGCGGCGACAAGTGAATGCGGCGACAATACTTTTTAGATCCAAACTTATTGATGAAGCAAGCAAGGTCTACGAACGATCTCAGTCGTCTCAATCGATTCGGAATGAAGAAATAACCTCGTTCAACGAATCAAGAGATAAGAGATCTCAAGAGAGATGCGTGAGACGCTCGTCTTGCCTCGGTACTGTCATCGGAAGATCAGAGATGATCAGAGATTATAGGCGACAACTTCCTTGCGAGCGGCTACAGGCGATCAGCGGTTTTCCGCGATCCGCTAGGTCACGCTCGGCCTCCTTTTAATTTCCGAGAAGATATGCTGTAGAGGTTCAAAATACGCGAGTATATATACCTGAGGCCAACCCTAAAGTCTGTTGTGGGACCCACAAGGATAAACCCTAGCCCTGGTCGAAACAGCGCACGGCCTCTTGGTTCGGTTCAGCGAATGGAGGAAAAATGCCTAAGGCAAAATCGGCGGGAATCGTTGGTGATTCCCGTCGAAGTCGGCGGGAATCATTCACGATTCCCGTCGATTCTGCCTTAGCAGAATCCCTGTCTGGAAAACAGTCAACCGAAAGAAATCGGCGGGAGAGGCTAGCTGATACTCAACGAACCGGCGGGAATGCAGACAGATTATCGTCGAAGTCGGCGGGAATCACTTGCGATTCCCGTCGATTATGCCTTGGTAGAATTCCTGTTGGATAACTATCAACCGGAAGGAAGTCGACGGGAATGCAGACTGATTCTCGACGAATCGGCGGGAATCACTAACGATTCCCATCGAAGTCGGCGAGAATCACTTAGTGATTCCCGTCGATTTTTACTTTGAAAAATTTCTCTTCCTTCCTTTGAAGACTTGGTCTTTGACCCATCTTTGCTCCTCTTCTGCTCTTGATCTGTCTCGACTCTGTACTTGAAAATAAGTACACTCCAATAGAGAGAGCACACATGAGTCAACACATTGATCTGCTCAACGAGGGATTACGTTGCGCAGACCCGTGTATATTGACCCACTGCACCCTGATATTGGTATGTACTTAGCATGGAATAGCTGCAAGCACAACTTGATAGAAGATCATCAAATACATTATCAATTCAACTTAGCTTGTTCAGGGGCTTCTTCAAATCAGGTACATTGTGGATACAATACCCAACAATCTCTCCCTATTTGAAGAAGTCTAAACCCTACAAGCTAAGGTGAATAGAACAGATGGGAATGAAAATCATAAAATGAAAATTCAGCTGAGAGTGAAATTCATTACCATTTTCCTGAGAGTATACTTAACATTGGCAGCCACCTACTTAACATTGGCAGCAACCTTAGCCTTAGCCGAGAGGGTAATCTCCCCCTTTTTGGCTTCTGCAAATCTGGGACTTAACTTGGAGCCAAATGCTCCCCCTTAGTTCTTGCAACCATGCTCGATCTTGAGTTCCTTGTTGATGCTCCCCCTTGATCCAAGAGCCTTGAGCCCTTCAGTCTTCAATCTGCTTATCCGTGGGGACATAGTAGAAAGAGATATCTTTGTTTTCCACATGCTCCCGAATGAAGTGGTAGCGCATTATATCTTTTCCCAAATTCCTTGTTCCAGTGCAAGCCTGGAACATCTCTTGTCTAGGTCTCATCATGTTCATGGGTACCTAGACTATCCTGCAAAATAGAATTACCTTACCTTAGGAACCCAATAGGCATTGGGTCCTAGGTTCTTGTCAGCATAAAATACAACATGCCTTCCTACAGGATTTCTGTCAGGAAGGCTATCTCTTGCCAAAGGACGTGGATATACCCTTGCCCTTGGCACAGAAGGATTGTGCCAACAATCTATGGCAAAGTGACCCATTCTGCCACAGCGCCAACACTCATGAATATTTTACCTCCTTTTTTGACCAGGTCTATTAACTGAGTTAGTCATTACCCTAGGTTTGAAAGATGCAAAGCTAGAACTGCTCTCAGATTTACCCTTTCCACCGAGACTCGAGGGGGGTCTGATGGTGAACATGTGGTGAGTATCATGAGGCCTGGGGGATGGTGCTTTATTTTCAGCCAGCACACATCCGGGGCCCCCATTGATGCTTGCTACATGTTTGCCAACTCCCCTTTCCTTTGTCCTAGGGTGGGAAGATGTTTTGTGAGAGCTGGTTCCAACAATGTCATGAAGTGAGGGGGCTGAGGCCATAAATACAAACAGTTCATGGTGAGCCATGTGAATTTTCTCATGGGTAGCCATAACAACACTTGCACTATGGGTGTTTCCACATGAGGGCCGATCATTCTTGCAATGACCATAGTTGTTCTTATGGTCATACCTGAAGGAATGATGTGTGCCCTTCCTACTCGGTGTGTGTGGGGGGGGGGGTCTGAAAACAGTTTCCCCATTTCTCCACGATTTTATAATTCGTGAGATCCACCCGTTTTCTCCCTATCTTTTAATAGCATCTACCTTGTAAAAGTTAGATACTATTCTCTTCTCGGTCTCTAGAGAAAACTCTAAATCCGAGATCTTTGAGTACTTCACCTTGATGGATTCCAATTGGAGGTCCATCTTGGTCCTCAACTGAGCAATTTCCATAGCTTGTTTCTCAACAAGCAAGTTTCTCTTCTGAAGGGCACTACGAAGGGAATCAAGAGTTTCAATCTTTTGATTGAAGCTATTAATTTCCCTTACATCAACTGATGGACAAACCTCTGAACTTCTCCTGTCTTCAGTAGATACAAGAGGAAGGGTGCAATAAGAGGAAGATACCTGATCCTGATTGTGCTGATCAGGGTTAGAGTGATGGTTAGCAAAAACTGATACTTCAGCTTCATCACAACCGCATTACTCAATCTCTTCTTCAGTCTCAGATAGAGACACGAGAGCCCTGATATTGAGAGGTTGTTCTTGACTTTCATCTTCAGAGACGAGGACTCCCGCATATACTTCATCCTCTTGCTGACATTCAGTCCCGGCAGTCTTCTTTCCCTCCATGAGGTCAGAGATTGTTTCCCACATGGACTTTACAGTCTTGCACTTATCCAATCTTGTATGAGAAGAGCCTGACCAAATATCAAAGATGATCTGTCATACCAGCTTGACCAAGTTGAATAGTGAGATCTCAGTTTTAGACATCTCTGCGGGACTCTTAGGGATTTGGAGATCTTCTCCAGAGTAAGAAGCCTTCATGGGAATGAAGGGACCCTCTTCCACAATGAATAAAGCCCGGGGGTCAATGGCTTCCAGATGAAACTGAACTCTCATTTTCCAGATGTGATAATAGTGTTTGGTACAGGCAGGCAGTCTCAGGGGAGAGACATCAGTGTATAGCTCCATGCTTGAGTCTTGTTTTCTTCTTGACACTAGACACGGGATCTTACTCAAGGTGTTAACCTTATTGACAAGTAACCTCCCTCTGATACCACTTAAAAGTATCTAGTGTCGACTAAATCCACCTATGGGGGGGGGGGAATAGGTGTCGTGCAGTCTTTTGTGGAATTAAATATACCTGTACAAATTAATAAACACAACACAAGAAAACACACAAAGATTTATAGTGGTTTCCCGATTTGGGTACATCCACTTTCCCCCTTAGACCTATCTCCCACCAAGGGACGACTCGGTCACTCCTCAAAACAGATTGAAATCCAATCCTCACACTACGGAAGGAACCCTTCCAACACAGGAGTCACCACTCCACCACCACGGGTTGCACCCAACCCTTACAACTAGGAATAAAAATTCCTTTACAACAAAATCAAAATAGAATGTATAAGAGAATACAAACAATGCTTATGGAGAATTCGATGTCCTTCTTCGTTCGTTGAGGCTTTCTTGAAAGTAACGAAGAGTACACAACCGGATTTCTCTCTTGGAGAGGATCTTGACAAGATCGGTGGCGGCAAGTGAATGCGACGGCGATACTTTATAGATCCAAACTTCTTGACGAAGCAAGCAAGGTCTACGAATGATCTCAGTCGGATCAGTCGTCTCAATCGATTCGGAATGAAGAACTAACCTCATTCAATGAATCGAGAGATAAGAGATCTCAAGAGAGATGCGTGAGACGCTCGTCTTGCCTCAGTACTATTGTCGGAAGATCAGAGATGATCGGAGATTATAGGCGACGACTTCCTTGCGAGCGGCTACAGGCGATCGGCGGTTTTCCGCGATCCGCTAGGTCACGCTCGGCCTCGTTTTGATTTCCGAGAAGAGATGTTGTAGAGGTTCAAAATACGCGAGTATATATACCTGAGGCAAACCCTAAAGTCCGTTGTGGGACCCACAAGGAGAAACCCTAGCCCCGGTCGAAACAATGCACGACCTCTTGGTTCAGTCCAACGAACGGAGGAAAAATGCCTAAGGTAAAATCGGCGGGAATCGTTGGTGATTCCCGTCGAAGTCGGCGGGAATCATTCACGATTCCCGTCGATTCTGCCTTAGCAGAATCCCTGTCTGGAAAACAGTCAACCGAAAGAAATCGGCGGGAGAGGCTAGCTGATACTCGACGAATCGGCGGGAATGCAGACAGATTCTCGTCAAAGTCGGCGGGAATCACTTGCGATTCACGTCGATTATGCCTTGGCAAAATTCCTATTGGATAACTGTCAGCTGGAAGGAAGTCGGCGAGAATGCAGACTGATTCTCGACGAATCGGCAGGAATCACTAACGATTCCCGTCGAAGTCGGTGAGAATCACTTAGTGATTCCCGTCGATTTTGGACTTAGAAGAATTTCTCTTCCTTCCTTTGAAAACTTGGTCTTTGACCCATCTTTTCTCCTCTTTTGCTCTTGATCTGTCTCGACCCTGTACTTGAAAATAAGTACACTCCAATAGAAATAGCACACATGAGTCAACACACTTATCTGCTCAACGAGGGATTACGTTGCGCAGACCCGTGTATATTGACCCACTACACCCTTACATTGGTGTGTACTTAGCATGGAATAGCTGCAAGCACAACTTGATAGAAGATCATCAAATACATTATCAATTCAACTTAGCTTGTTCAGGGGCTTCTTCAAATCAGGTACATTGTAGATACAATACCCAACAAAACTAATTCTGTTTTGCAGGTATGTCCAAAGGCCACCAAAACGCCAATCTTGTACTTGGACAGTGGTTGTTCCCGGCATATGACCGGGACAAGAAGACTGCTGCGCGATTACTCCCCAGTCGAAAATGGACCCAAAGTCATCTTTGCAGGATGTTATCGAGGAGTCACCAGGGGTTATGGTATGATTTCCAACGGTGTATTCTCTATCATAGACGTGGCCTATGTTGAAGGGTTAAACCATAACCTGATCAGTGTAAGCCAGTTGTGTGATAAAGGATACGACGTTAAGTTCTGCAAGGAAAAGTGCTTGATAATATTGTGTGCCTCTTCGAAGACGGTATTAACTGGCATTAAAAGCAGAAATATTTTTTGCTTAGATTTTCTTAGCTTAGACTCTTCTACCCCTGTATGCCTAGTAGCAAAAGGCAGTGCATCTCTCTGTGAACAATGACACAAGAGATTAGCACATATTAATTTCAAGACTATTAATATGTTGTTTTCCAAGAATTTAGTAAGGGATGCCCCTACTATTAAGTGCATCAAAGATAGCCCTTGTCCTGCATGCTAGAAGGGCAAACAGACTCGGGCTACCTTTAAGGGCATTGCAGACAAAGACTCTTCCAGATGTTTTTATCTTCTGCATATGGACTTGTTCGGTCCAGTGCAAGTTCATAGCTTAGGAGACAAATCGTATACGCTAGTGATTGTTGATGACCACTCTCGGTTTACGTGGGTGTTCTTCTTGAAACAAAAGTCAGATACGTTTGACATCTTCAGTAATTTTATCAAGCAGATTCAGAACAAACTTAACTGCTCTGTGATCAAAATCAGAAGTGACCATGAAACAGAATTTGAGTCTGGTGCTATAACAGAATTCTGTGAAGAACATAGTATCTTTCATGAGTTTTCCTCCCCGTGTACTCCTCAGCAAAATGGAGTTGCGGAGAGGAGAAATAGAACGCTCATTGAAGCATGTACGACAATGTTGAATGACACTTCTCTTCCAGAGTACTTCTGGGCAGAGGCTGTCAATACGGCTTTTCATGTGCAGAAACGAGCATTGATCAACAAGAATCATCGTAATACACCTTATGAGCTATTGAAAGGCAGGAAACCGACCATGTCCTATTTAAGGATTTTTGGCTGCAGATGCTATGTACTCAATAATGGGAAGTACCCACGTACTAAATTCGGAGAAAAATGCTTTGAAGGCATCTTCATGGGCTATACTAGCCATAATCAGGCATATAGGGTTTTCAATAAGAAAACCCTAGTAGTAGAGGAATCCATTAATGTTGTATTTGATGAAGGAAGCTTGCTTCACCGCAATTCTTCCAGTGGTATTCTTGAAGATGCAGGTGCAAGGCTTGAAAAGTTAAGTCTCGATGAGACTGCTAAAGATGCAACTCCCAAGTACGTCAAGGTCTCCACCTCAATGCCTACTGGAGAAGATGACGATCAGGATGGAGAAAATCTCCCAGAAGAGGGAGGAGCCCAAGAAGCTGTTAGAGCTCCAAATGCCAGACTCTTAGAGCTCCGACATGTGAGGGATCATCCTAGAGATCAGATCATAGGAGATCCTCGTGACGGTGTACGAACTCGCAGAGGTACAATTAACGAGATTCTTCACCTTAGTTTTCTGTCACAGGTTGAGCCAAAGAAGTTCGACGAAGCGAACAAAGATGCGTCATGGATATTGACAATGCAAGATGAACTGCATCAATTCAAACGATGCAACGTCTGGACGCTTGTTCCCAGACCAAAGAAGCAGAATATGATCGACACTAAGTGGATCTTCAGAAACAAACTAGATGAACACAGGGTCATCATCAAGAATAAGGCCAGACTGGTGGCTCAAGGTTACAGACAAGAAGAGGGGATTGACTTCGACCAAACCTTTGCACCAGTTGCAAGGCTCGAGGCGATCAGATTGTTCCTGGCGTATGCCTCTCACAAAGGATTCACTGTCTATCAAATGGACGTGAAATCTGCATTCCTAAATGGAAATTTTAAAGAGGAAGTATATGTCGCGCAACCCCTAGGTTTTGTTAATCCATCATTCCCTAATCATGTTTACTTTGTTAATAAAGCATTATATGACCCTGAATTGAAGAAGCCCCTGAACAAGCTAAGTTGAATTGACAATGTATTTGACGATCTTCTATCAAGTTGTGCTTGCAGCTATTCCATGCTAAGTACACACCAATGTCAGGGTGCAGTGGGTCAATATACACGGGTCTGCGCCACATAATCCCTCGTTTAGTAGATCAGTGTGTTGACTCACATGTGCTCTCTCTATTGGAGTGTACTTATTTTCAAGTACAGGGTTAAGGTAGATCAAGAGAAGAAGAAGGAGCAAATATGGGTCAAAGAACAAGTCTTCAAAGGAAGGAAGAGAAAATTCTTCTAAGTCAAAATTGACGGGAATCACTAAGTTATTCCCACCGACTTCGACGGGAGTCACTTGTGATTCTCGCCGATTTCAACGAGAATCGTTAGTGATTCCCACCGACTTCGACGAGAATCAGTCTGCATTCCCGCCGACTTCTTCCGTCTGATAGTTTTCCAACAAGAATTCTTCCAAGGCAGAATTGACGGGAATCGTGAGTGATTCCCGCCGACTTTGACGAGAATCAGTCTGTATTCCCGCCGACTTCTTCCGACTGACAGTTTTCCAACAGGAATTCTGCTAAGGCAGAATCGACGGGAATCGTGATTGATTCCCGCCGACTTCGACGGGAATCACCAACGATTCCCACCGATTTTGCCTTAGGCAATTTTCCTCGTTCTCTGGACCGAACCAAGATGCCTTGCGCTATTTCGGCCGGGGCTAAGGCTTCTCCTTGTGGGTCCCACAATGGTCTTTAGGGTTGGCCTCTGGTATATATATATATGCGTATTTTAAACCTCTAGAGACACACATTCTCGGAAATCGAAAGCAGCCGACGTCGTGCCCTAGCCGATCGCGGAAACCGCCAATCGCATGTAGCCGCTCGCAAGTCCGTCACCGCCGTTGATCTCAGTTCTTCTTTGATCTTCCGAAGACAGTACTGAGGCAATCTGAGCGTCTCACGCATCTCTCTTGAGATCTCTTGTCTCTCGATTCATTGAACGAGAATCGTTCTCCATTCCGAATCGGTGGAGATGATTGATCTGACTGAGATTGTTGGTAGACCTTGCTTGCTTCGTCAAGAAGTTTGGATCTACAAATTATCGCCGCCACAATCACTTGCCGCCGCCGATCTTGACAAGATCCTCTCCAAGAGAGAAATCTGGTTGTGGACTCTTCGTAACTTTCAAGAAAGCTTCAATGAACGAAGAAAGACATCAGAATCTCCAAAAGCTTTGTTTGTATTTTATTTTACATTCAATTTTGGTTTGTTGTAAAGGAATTTTAATTCCTAGTTGTAAGGGTTGGGTGCAACCCGTAGTGGTGGAGTTGTGACTCCTTTGTTGGAAGGGTTCCTTCCGTAGTGTGAGGATTGGATTTCAATCTGTTTGGAGAAGTGACAGAGTCGTCCCTTGGTGGGAGATAGGTCGAAGGGGGAAATTGGACATACCTAAATCGGGGAACCACTATAATTCTTTGTGTGTTTTCTGTGTTGTGTTTGTTAATTTGTGCATGTAAATTTAATTCCGCAAAAGACTGCAAGACACTTATCCCCCCATAGGTGGATTTAGTCGACACTACATACTTTCATCAGCCATTGCTGAAATCATCTTTTGCTGGAGATCTCAATCATTCTAAAGGCCTATCACCCTGTGCAAAGCTTCTCTTTCTGAACAACTGCAAATCTCAGGGGGAGCTTTGACATCAATAATCCACTAGCCTTCTTTTTTACTGTTGATAGAGAAGAATAACTACACTTTCGTTTTCTTTTATTCTGCTGTAAAAGGGTTACTCAAAACTCCCTTCAAAAGTTTTGTGTTTGGTTTCTGAGACCTTGTCAAAACTCAGTGCTGGCAATACACCTGATCAAAAAATCTTTTTTGGTTTTTGAGCACCTTGTCAAAAGCTCATTGGTGCCCAGGACACCTGATCAACAATTCCTATAGTGGATTCCTACCTAGGGTGGTAGAAGAGTGGATGTACCCAGGTTGATTGGGGAACCACTATAGCTCCTTATGTCTTATGGTTTCCTGTGTTTTATTTGCTGTATGCCGTGATTCAGTTTCTTGCTTTATTTTATTTTACTGCAAGCACTATACACATATACATAAATTAAGTCTTCCACTGCCAATTAATTTTTAATTTGCAAAAAATATTTTAATATACTCTATTCACCCCCCCCCTCTAGAGTAAAGGTAGATCTTACCCTCACTTTCAATTGGTATCAGAGGGAGGTTGGTTATTCAACAACTAGATCTTCACTAGATTGGTTGTTCCTACAGGCTAACACCTGAACCAAAAGATCTCTGATAAGATCAATCTTTAATAGAGGGTTATTATTTTTATTATATTTATTTTCATATAAATCCATGGCACAGAACAAAGACTATGCAAGCACCAGACCTCAAGTGTGCAATCTTTCTAAGTTTGTACTTTGGAAGGCAAGGATTAAATTATACAAGAATTCTATTGATGAGGACATCTTTAATTCTATTTTGACAGTGTGTCCAAGACCTCCAGCAACTGCAAGTTCAAGTGCTGTTCCACCCCCTTCAGCAACAAATGCAGACATCAAGAAGTGGAAAGTTGCTGATGAAAAGACAATGAACATATTGGCTCAGACAATGTCTGATGAGATATTTCAAAAAGTGGCTGAATGCAGCTCAACAAAAGAAATATGGGACAAGCTATCTGAGATTGTGTCAGGATCTGCTGATGAAAGAAAGGATAGAAGATCCTATCTTATAACCCAGTATGAGAATTTCAAGAAGGGAGAAACTGAGTCAGTAGCTGACATGTATAACAGACTTAGTCTGATTGTCAGTGAACTAAAGACTTTGGATAAGGAGATCTGATAAAATTAATTTCAAGATAACCCAAACACCTAGGGGGGGTGAATAGGTTCTTTTCCTTTTTTACTTAAGACAGAATATTTTTCAGATCTTAAAACAGAATCTAAGTAATCTACAGCAATCACAACACAGAAATCACAAACATACACACATCACAGATTGCACACAGGTTTATAGTGGTTCCCCAAGGTTTGGGTACATCCACTTCCCCCTTCACCTATCTAGCAGTGTGTTAGATTCAGCCTAACTTATTCCTTCTTCTCAGATCCACAGATCTTATAGCTCAGAACCCTGAAAGGTTCCTACAACTCAGAACCCTATAAGGTTCCTACAACTCAGGCTAACAACCCTACCTCAGCCTTGCCACAAGGCCTATAACTCAGAGAACTAATTCTCCTACACTCAGGCTCAAACAGCCTTACAACTCAGAGATCTGAATCTCCTACACTCATCCTTTATAACACAGGCCTATAACTCAGAGATCTGAATCTCCTACACTCAGCCTTTATAACACAGGCTTACAACTTAGATCTTTGAAAAGATCCTATAGAATTTGATAAGTAATTTTGATGGATTCTTACCCTTGTTGAGAGAGAAAGGATAAGAGAATTCTTGATCAGCTTCTTGATGAAACTGATGGCTGAAATCAACCTGTTCTTAACTTTCTTCAAAGCTTCTTGAATCTGAACTCAGTAGGGTTGATCTCCTTTAAAGTTGACTGACTGCCAGCTTCCTTCTTAGAATCAGAAATAAATCCGAATCCTTCGTAGCAGAATGGTTCAAGATCTTCTTCTTATAAGACTTGTAGATGTCTCCTCCTTTACTTCAACAGCTGAAGATCTCTCTCTCTTCAGAACTTATGAAGTTTCTTCAGAACTCTTCCTTGAATTCTCCTTAGATCTTCTCACGAAAATCTTCTTCAGTGTGACGTGCACTTTCTTGATCAAAGATCAATACTTCAGTAGTTGTGCCTTTTGTTGTTGTTCATCTATTCATTATCATCCTTTGATTTGACACAGTCCGTCTATATATAGGCTTCACCCATGGTAACCGGCTGATCCGGTTTCTAACAAACTTCTGACAGGTATGACAGCTTCAGTAAACTTGTTGGAAAGCACAGCTGTCAGGTCTCCAGTCAGTTCTTGAACCTTTGTCTTTGTTAGTAAAGCGTCGAGACTGACTGCTATTAAGTATCGAGACAATCTGTCAATATGTGTCGACACAAGTGACTTAAGTGTCGACACAGACTTTGGTGGTGTCGACATAGCTGCCTTGATATCGACACAGCTTCTTGACATTGCATCTTGAGAATGTGTCGACAATGATTATTTGTGTCGACACAATAACTTCTTCAATCCACAACAATCATCTATGTTGAACCTCTGCTGAGTGTCGACACAAGTCCTGTGTGTCGACACAGTTGATTTAGTCTCAGAATTTGTGTGTCGACACTGCCTCCAGGTGTCGACACAGTTGATGTCGACTCTGCTTCTGTGTGTCGACACTGCCTCCCGGTGTCGACACAGTTGATGTCGACTAATTATTTCTGTGTGTCGACACTGTCTCCCGGTGTCGACACATTTGATGTCGACTAACTATTCTGTGTGTCGACACTGCCTCCCGGTGTCGACACAGTTGATGTCGACTACTAAATTCTGTGTGTCGACACAGTTGCTTCAGGTGTCGACACAGCTTTTCCAAGTGTCGACTCAGACTTCCTTAAGTGTCGACTCAGACTTCCTTAAGTGTCGACACATGGACTTAGAAACTTTTTCTGCTTTTAAGCCAATACTTAACCTGCACATATAAACTCAAAATAACATCAAATACACCTTGATGTATATCATTGAGCTAAGTGAGGCTTCTCCAAATCAGGTACACATTTTCCAATATACCCAGCAATCTCCCCCTATTTGGAGAAGTCATAACCCTTTTGTCAATGATATACACCACTTATTATAAATAAACATGATGATGTATACGCATTAATTAACAGGGTAAATTATAAACAAAAAAATATCACAATCACATCACAGAATAAGGATGCAAACTAAATGAACATGGAACAATGTTTTGTTTATTATATCAAAAAGTTTCTTAATACTGTTTACATAGACTTCTTGAAAAACTAAGAATTACATAGTTCTTGAACAATCTAGTAAAAACAAAACTAAGGCTGGACAGGCTCCTTGATAACTATTCCTTTCCCTGATTTAATCTGAGCCTGCATAGAAGGTTCTGTATCTTCAATGGGCTTCTTGCCTTTTAACTCAGTCTTCTTTTGTACTTCAGCCTTAATCCTTTGCCTTTCAAAATAATGAAACGGCTTAGGGAAATACTTGCTAGGCTCCTGAGCATCAGGAGGTAGCTTCCCACTCTTAGCCTTTCTCTTGTGTTGAAGTATGGCTTCCTGCCTTGCCTCATACTTCTGCCATTCCTGCTCATTATACCATTTACCCCTTTCATGAACTTGGTCTTTTACAGCTTTCCAGGCAGTTAATATGATATTTCTTGAAGTGGGGCTCCACTGCTCAAAATCTGGTTTTAATTCTGCCTGCTCTCTGAATCTCTTCTTTGATAATTGAGCATCTTGCTGAGCTTTCAGACCAGCTTCTGGCATATCTACTTTTTCAATAATAATATTAGTAACTTGTTGTGGAGGGCTGTATATAGACTGAACTTGTTGATGTATCATATCAAAATTTGCAGGGGGGTAAGTGACTTGGGCAACCTCAGGTTGATCACCATCAAGTAGAGCTGGTTGCACACCTGACTCAGCCACATTATCATCATCATATAAGGGTGGATATCCCAGAGTGGCTCTGATACTGTTGGTTATCCATTTGGTATGATCAGAGCCTGCATATACTAATACCCTCTCCCCCTTTATGACTTCTCTTGCTACATGATCTCTTAAATAATCTTTCTGAAATCTGATTTGCCCATCCAGGAAATTTATACCATCTTTAAAGAATGGCTTTAACTTTTGAAGCTTGTCAGCAATTAACTTCTCAGATGAAGTGATGACAGTTTTAACTGAATCTAGGGCAGCCTGTAGCTTCTTATCATATTCTTCCATTTCAATAGCCCTTGAAGCAGTCAATCCAGTAACAGTATTTTTTAACTCAGTTAAGATCATATTATGAGAATCTGTCAGATTCTCATTCATCCTCAGCTGGTTTTCAAGGACATAGCCTTATTTGATGGCAATATCATCCACTTGGTTCTTGATATCTACCTGCTGCTGTGCTAGAAATACCACAGCATGGCCCCCCTTTTGGAAGCAATCTGTCATTTCTTTCTTATTCTGATTGACCTCAAATCTGATTGATTTTATATCTTGTGCATGATTAAACAGGAGGGTCTTATGGCTTTCATCCACATATTTTTCCAAAATCAATCTCTGCTCATCCAATTCCACTTGTAAATCTACTAAAAATTTGTTGTAATCAGTCTCAGGAGCTGGTTGTTAAGTAGTAGCTTGCAAAGCCTTCTTATAGTTCTGGCTTCTTCTCTTAAAAACCATCAGTTTTCTTTTCTTTAAACTTGTTATCTCTTCATCCTTTAAATCAGAGGAACTGTCAATATTTACTCTTTCTTTGGGATTAGGAGGCAGTTTATTTTCAGTCCCATGCTGCACCTCCTCAATATTAACCTGCTCCCCCTCAACTGCTGCTCCCTCTATGTCAGGAAACAACTCTTCCATAGTGAACTCTTGTTGGTTATGAACTGGTGAGAGTTATTTTTCAGCAGCATCAGCAAGTATAGAAGTATCAAGATCAGTTTGTAGAATGATTTCTTCTAATAATTTGATTCTGTCTTCCTCCTGAACCTGTGCAGACTGAGGCTCCCCCTGCAACTGTGCAGTAACTGTCTCCTAAAGGACTTGGGCATTTTCAGTCAGGTCCTGGACCTGTTCCCTAACTTGCTCCCCCTGCACTTGTGCACTTATTGTGTCCTTCTGCACATGATCATGACCAGTAATGTCATGGACTGGTGATGTTGCTGCAGTCACTTGATTATCCAATTCAGGTATATCCTTTGAGAGGACCCTATCCCATCTAGATATTATCCTGATATCAATCCTTCTCATATGATTTATCTTAGATCCTGGAATCTGATGCATTACCTCTGGAATTTCTCCAGCCAGGTATAAACTCAGCAACCTAGCAAAATTGGGCTTCTTGATTCCTTCCTTTATCTTTTCAAACAGAACTGCAGACCAGTCTGTATTAATCTTATAGATTATCCTTGTCATTAGACTGAACATAAAGGCAGATAGCCTATCATGTCCTCCTGGTTTACACAAAATCACCTTCCCTACCACCTTAGATAGAAATTTGCCTTGTTGATTCATCCCTTTTCTGTTGATGGTTGTTCCAATCTTTATGGCTGGATCCAATCCATACCACTGAAGTGCCTCCCTTGTCTTTGAGGCTGGGACCTCTTCTTCATCCTGAATCCTAGGAAGGTGAAGAATTTTTCTTAAACTTTTCAGAGTAAGTTTCACTCAATTTCAATGAACTGTCGATTTGATCATGAGTCCAGTGGAGTCCACTGTTGCAGCAGCAAAGAACTCAAATACTTCTCTCTTCCATATCTTGGTAGGTTCAGAAATAAGAAACTCCAACCCAGTATCAGTAACAAGGGTAATGACCCTTTTAATATCCGTCAGCGCATCATCAAAAGCATTGCGCACCAGCTCGTAGCCTTCGTTGATGTTGTCTTCAACCTTTGGCGCCATTTGAATGGAGAGAAATCTTGAATTGAGAGAAGAGAGTTTGTCGACACAAGGGTTTAGTCTCAAAAATCTGGAGAGCGTGTCGACAGAATATATTCTCGACCTATTTATACCTTTTTAAACACAGAAGGTCAAAAGGCGGGCAAAATTTGTCTAAAAGTGTCAACACTGTTGAAAAGTGTCGACACATACTTCTATTGTCTCGACCACGGCGCTGACTACTATGTGTCGACACCAATTTATGATATGTCGACACTAGACATACTTAGTAGTTCATCAGAAATTCTGTGTCGACTCTTATAGTGTCAACACAATTTCTGTAAGTGTCGACACCATTACTCTGGTTGTGTCGACACTACTTTTCTGGATGTGTCGACTTTTTGTCCCTTAGGTGTCGACACTACGATTCTATGTCAACACAATTTTCCTGAATTGTCGATACAAATCCTCTGTGTCGACACAATTTTCCTGAATGTGTTGACACAATTGTACTTAGCCAATTATGGTAATCTAACATATGGTCAACATTCCTAATTCAATTTTAAATCTATTGAATTTAATTTCATCTAGAGGCTTAGTAAATACATCTGCAATTTGATAATCTGTCTTAACAAATTCTAGTGAGATGTCCTCTTTCTCTAAATATTCTCTAAGAAAATGGTACCTTATTTCTATATGCTTAGTCCTACTATGTGAAACAGGATTATTAACAATATAAATAATACTAGTAGAATCACAAAACAAAGGTGTTCTACCTACCTGTATACCATAGTCTTCTAGCTGATGCTGAATCCATAACAGTTGTGCACAACAACTTCCTGTTGCCATATATTCAGACTCAGATATGGATATTTCCACACTAGTCTGCTTCTTACTGCTCCAAGATATCAATCTTCCTCCTAGAAATTGGTAGGTGCCTGTAGTGCTTTTCCTATCTTCTTTACAACCTGCAAAGTCTTCATCTGAATAGCCTGTTAGTAGAAAATCTCCATCCTAGGGTACCAAAGGCCTAGATTAGGTGTGCCCTTTAGATATCTTAAAATCCTTTTTACTGCAGTATAATGAGATTCTTTAGGGCATGATTGGTACCTAGCACAGACACATGTGGCATACATAATGTCTGGTCTACTAGCAGTTAGATAAAGAAGATAGCCAATTATTCCTCTATACAAAGACTCATCTATAGGTTTACCTGCATCATCTTTGCATATAGGCATACTTATTCCATAGGAGTTCTCATGGTGGAGGATGATTCCATACCATACTTCTTAATTAACTCCTTGGTTAACTTAGATTGGGATATGGACAAGCCATCTTCAGTCTGTCTTACTTGGAGTCCCAAGAAGAACTTAAGTTCCCCCATACTGCTCATTTCAAACTTCCCTTGCATAAGTTTTGCAAACTTCTTGCAAAGGTTGTTTTCAGTAGATCCAAAAATTATGTCATCTACATAAATCTGAACTAAGATTATCTTTCCTTTGGACTCCCTTAGGAATAGAGTTTTGTCTATTTTCCCTCTTGAGAATTTGTTCTCAATAAGGAAAGTAGACATGGTTTCATACCAAGCCCTTGGGGCTTGCTTTAACCCATACAAAGCTTTCCTAAGTCTATAAACATAATCAGGTTTGAGAGAATCTACAAAACCTAAAGGCTTCTCTACATAGACTTCTTCTTTTAGATTTCCATTCAGGAATGCTGATTTTACATCCATTTGGAATACTTTGAATCCTTAATATGCTGCATAGGCAAGGAACATTCTAATGGCCTCCAGTCTTGCTACTGGGGCAAAGGTTTGATCAAAGTCTATTCCCTCTTCCTGCCGGTATCCTTTTGCAACAAGTCTTGCTTTGTTCTTCACAATAATTCCACTCTCATCCAATTTGTTCCTAAAGATCCACTTGGTTCCAATGATATTGTGGTCTTTTGGTTTAGGAACTAGCTCCCAGACCTTGCACCTTCTGAACTGATTTAGCTCCTCTTGCATGGCATTAATCTAATGTGGGTCTAGGATAGCTTCTTCAAATTTCTTTGGCTCTAATTGAGATAGAAAGCTTGAGTACAGGACTGTGTTCAAATTCCTGCTTCTGGTTTGCACTCCTTGTCTTGGATCACCAATTAAATGATTTACTGGATGATCTTTTAAGCGTCTAACAGCTGGAGGTAGTCTTACTTCAGGCTGAATACCTCCAGTTTCTTCAATGTGTTGCACCTCTTGGTTTTCTTCAGCTTCTAGAGAGTCCTGTACTCCCCCTGGACAGTTGCCACCATTTTCCATTTCTTAATCCGCAGTTGAATCTTCTGCAATGGAAAGCTTATCCAATCTCTCATTTATACCTGTTGGACAAATCCTTTGATGATTCCTCTTTCAGAGCCACCAAAGATTACTTTAGGCCCATTTGAGATAGATAAATACTCCTTCAGCAATCCCTTTGTTCCAGTCATGTGCCTGGAACATCAACTGTCCAAGTACCATATATGGGTATGATAACTTAGACTCACCTGCAATAAAGAATTACCTTCCCTTAGAACCCAAGTAAGTCTTGGGTCCTTGGTTCAAGTTAGTTTCATTATTAACAAATCTACTTGCAGCTCTTCTAACAGGTAGACTATTATTCTTCCTGACACTAGTATTGTGCCAGCAATCTATGGCATAATGACCTGTCTTACCACAACACCAGCATTCATACTTGTTGTATCTATTTTTAGATACATTCTTGACAGTCTGGTTGACAGCCAATCTCTTGTATTGTGCTGGTACTGCTGCAGCTACACCCACTGGTTTCTCACAAACATGGGGTTTATGAACATGGGCTGCCTTATTGACATAAGCACCCTTGTCATTGTGAACTTCAGTCTTATTATGACCAAGAGTATTCTCAAGGTCATACTTGTTAGAAGGCACTTGTACCTTTCTAAAAACTACATGGACTTTAAAATTCAATGGCTGGACTGAGGCTTTGCCCTTTCTCTTGAATTAGACAGCCCTGTTTTTACTTTTGAAGCATATTCCAGCCTTACCCTTTTGAGCTATAAACTCATCTATTAAGGGTAAAACTGATTTTGGCTTGGAGTAACTAGCCACCAAATCTTTCTCCTTTTGAAGTCTGACTTCTAGACTTTTGATTAGATCATTTTTGTATGTGATTGTACCCATCTGAATAACAGTAATAGTTTTCAGCTTGGCAACCTCATTCATTTTTTGATCCAATTCTTTCTCTAAACAAGATGCAGCCATCTTAAGATCTGCAATTTCCTTAGCCTGAGTTTGGGCCAGGTTCTTGCTTTTCTTTAGTGCCTGCAACAAGTCCCCATATTTATCTATCAGCTGATGAATATCACCTTCAGACTCAGATCCATCCACATCACCTGATGCAGATGTAGCTGACTCTGTGCCAGTGCTACAAACTGAATTACTAGACAAACATTGTACCTTGCTAGGACCAGGCTGATCCTGACACTTGTCTTCTTCTGATACAGCCATCAGTCTCATGCACTGATGGTCTTCTTGTGCATAGATAGAGTTCAGCAATTGCATAAACTCATCTTCTTCATCTGCTGCATATAGGCCAATGTATGCCTCAGCTTCAGATTCAGACTCTAAAGATGATTGGTTTGTCAAGCTCTTCTCCTTCTTAGCAACAAATGATTTCTCCTTCTTGCTCTTTTGTTGAGTCTTCCTCTTATCAGCAGACTCCTTTCTTTTGTCTGGACACTCAACAACAACATGTCCAGGTCTATTACGGTAATAACAAACTATCTTTGATGTTGTAGATTTGCTAGGCTTAGACATGTTCCTATCCTTCCTAGATGACTTTCTCTTTTGATAATAGTCATCAGCTGACTGTGATGTGGAGGGCCTTGACTTCCACTACTTCTTCTTCAAAAATCTCTGAAACTGCCTTGTGAAGGCAGCCAAATCTGTATCTGAATCACTGCTATCTGAATTTTGGTTGTCTGAATTATCTGAGGTAATATCAGCAACTTCCCTAGGAGGTGATGGAGACATCCTCCTATTCTTTCTAGTGGCTTCAACCTTGAAGGCCACAGACTTTTCTTTATTCTCCCCTTTAACATTTATTTCTTCCTCTTTTCTAGTCATTAGTTGCATTTCATAGGACAACAACTTTCCAAATAAAGTTGGAGGAGAAATATCTGCAAGTTTTGCCACTTCCCTAATGACACAAATCTTGGTGTCTCAATCCTTTGTCAAGGATCTTAGGAATTTGTCATTCAGTTCATATGTACTGAAGACCCTTCCATAAGACATCCGCTCATTTACTATTCTATAGAACTTCTTATAGCACTCAGATATGCTATCTGACTTCCCTTGTCTGTAACTTTCATATTCTTGATTTAGCATAGACTTTCTATCTTGTCTAACTTCTTCAGAACCCTCTATGTAGACTATCAAGATGTCCCACATTTCCTTGGAGGTCTTACAGTGAATCATATTCTGAAAGGTTGAATCATCTATGGCACTTACTATGATATTCTGGGCTCTTTTATCCATAGTTGCCAGGATGATCACATCCTTAGTCATCTCAGAAAAATCTTTGGGAGTTCTTTGATTTGCATCTAGAGCAGACACATTCATTGGAATATAAGGACATTTTTTTATTGTAATATAGATCCTAGGGTCAGAAGCCTCCATAAACAACCTGACTCTTTCTTTCCAAATTCCAAATATCTCCTTCCTACAGATGGGTAATTTCATAGAACCTAGTTCCTTGTGATTTTCTCCAGAACCCATTTTCTTGATTCTTGATTCTGCCTTAGGGATCTAACTCAGACTGTTAAGTCCTTCTTTGAGTAACCTCCCTCTGATACCACTTGATAGAATTAATTTCAAGATAACCCAAACACCTAGAGGGGGGGTGAATAGGTTCTTTATCTTTTTTACTTAAGGCAGAATATTTTTCAGATCTTAAAACAGAATCTAAGTAATCTACAACAATCACAACACAGAAATCACAAACATACACACATCACAGATTGCACACAGGTTTATAGTGGTTCCCCAAGGTCTGGGTACATACACTTCCCCCCTTCATCTATCTAGCAGTGTGTTAGATTCGACCTAACTTCTTCCTTCTTCTCAGATCCATAGATCTTACAGCTCAGAACCCTTAATGGTTCCTACAACTCAGAACTTTATAAGGTTCCTACAACTCAGGCTAACAGCCCTACCTCAGCCTTGCCACAAGGCCTACAACTCAGAGAACTGATTCTCCTACACTCAGGCTCAAACAACCTTACCACTCAGAGATCTGAATCTCCTACACTCAGCCTTTATAACACAGGCCTACAACTCAGAGATCTGAATCTCCTACACTCAGCCTTTATAACACAGGCTTACAACTCAGATCTTTGAAAAGATCCTACAGAATTTGATAAGTAATTTTGATGGATTCTTACCCTTGTTGAGAGAGAAAGGATAAGAGAATTCTTGATCAGCTTCTTGATGAAACTGATGGCTGAAATCAACCTGTTCTTAACTTTCTTCAAAGCTTCTTGAATCTGAACTCAGTAGGGTTGATCTCCTTTAAAGTTGACTGACTGCCAGCTTCCTTCTTAGAATCAGAAATAAATCCGAATCCTTCGTAGCAGAATGGTTCAAGATCTTCTTCTTATAAGACTTGTAGATGTCTCCTCCTTTACTTCAACAGCTGAAGATCTCTCTCTCTCTCTCTTCAGAACTTATGAAGTTTCTTCAAAACTCTTTCTTGAATTCTCCTTAGATCTTCTCACGAAAATCTTCTTCAGTGTGATGTGCACTTTCTTGATCAAAGATCAATACTTCAGTAGTTGTGCCTTTTATTGTTGTTCATCTATTCATTATCATCCTTTGATTTGACACAGTCCGTCTATATATAGGCTTCACCCATGGTAACCGGCTGATCCGGTTTCTAACGAACTTCTGACAGGTCTGACAGCTTCAGTAAACTTATTGGAAAGCACAGCTATCAGGGCTCCAGTCAGTTCTTGAACCTTTGTCTTTGTCAACGAAGCGTCAAGACTTACTGCTATTAAGTGTCGAGATAATCTGTCAATATGTGTCGACATAAGTGACTTAAGTGTCGACACAGACTTTGGTGGTGTCGACATAACTGCCTTGATGTCGACACAGCTTCTTGACACTAAATCTTGAGAATGTGTCGACACTGATTATTTGTGTCGACACAATCACTTCTGCACTCTACAGCAATCATCTATATTGAACCTCTACTGAGTGTTGACACAAGTCCTGTGTGTCGACACAGTTGATTTAGTCTCAGAATTTGTGTGTCGACACTGTCTCCAGGTGTCGACACAGTTGATGTCGACTCTGCTTCTGTGTGTCGACACTGCCTTTCGGTGTCGACACAGTTGATGTCGACTTACTATTTCTGTGTGTCGACACTGCCTCCCGGTGTCGACACAGTTGATGTCGACTAACTATTCTGTGTGTTGACACTGCCTCCCGGTGTCGACACAGTTGATGTCGACTACTAAATTCTGTATGTCGACACAGTTGCTTCAGGTGTCGACACAGCTTTTCCAAGTGTCGACACAGACTTCCTTAAGTGTCGACACATGGACTTAGAAACTTTTTTTGCTTTTTAGCCAATACTTAACCTGCACATATAAACTCAAAATAACATCAAATACACCTTGATTTATATCATTGAGATAAGTGAGGCTTCTCCAAATCAGGTACACATTTTCCAATGTATCCAACAATATCTTATTGACTGAACTCAATGATAAGATCCTAATGTGCTTCCCCAGCACTTGGGACTCAAGGATCTGGCCAATCAAGGATGCCAGAAGCCTAAATGAGATCACCACTGAAGCTTTATTGGGCAAGCTCAAGTCTTATGAGCTGCTCATCAAAAATAGAGAGGAAGAGCAAAAGACAGCTTCTCCAACAACAAGAAAGGAGAAGATAATTGCTTTTAAAGCTACAGAAGAATAACCTTAAGACAAGGTCATAGGCAATGAAGAGCTAATGAGCCTACTAGCCAAAAGATTCTACAAGATGACTAGAAAAGACTTCAGGAAAAGGTCATCTAGAGGCCATGAAAAGCCAAGGTATGACAAATCTAGTAATAAAGAGATTATTTGCTTTGGATGCAGGAAACCAGGCCACATTGTGCCTGACTGTCCAAAAAATCAAAATAAGGACAAGAAAGATAAGAAAGATAGGAGAAGAGACAAAGACTCCAGGAGAAACAACTATGACAAATCCTCCTCTAGCAAGAACAAACACACCAAGAAGGGATTTGTAGCTGAAACCTGGAGTGAAACTGAAGAAGAATCAGAGGCTTCATCCAGCTCAAGTGATGATGAAGATGATGCTCAAGAGAAGGAGTTCTGCATGATGGCTATCAATGCCTCTCAACATAATTCTGATGCAGAACAAGAGTCAGAATCTGAACATGAAGCTGAAGAAGATCAGATAATAGATTCTTTTGATTTCAATTCAAAGGACTTTAGATTTGAATTTAAGGCACTTTGTTTAGACCTGCTAAAGTCTGAGAAAGAGATTATCTCTCTCAGAAATCAATTGTCTGAACATAGCACTTTAAAATCAGATAACCTCAAACTCTTTGAGGAGTTGGAATGCTGTAGGGAGGAGATAGCTTCACTGAAAAGTGAACTATCTCAGGCAAAGAAGTTTGAAGAATCCCTTAATGAGAGAAGCATCAGACTGATGGACATCACAAGCCCAGTGAACTCAAGACTTAACAGTACACTGGGCTTAGGTGCTTCATCCAGCCAACCTATAGTGTTAACAACCCCAATTAAGTTTATTTCAGATAAAGGAAAGGGAGGTTTAGAGGTGGCTAGGAAAAATTCTGATTTACCTAAGAAAAACAAAGTTCAACAGAAAACGTCGAACAGAGCTCGACGATCTTCGAACTGAGCTCAGCGATCTCAATCTGAATCATCGAACTCAGGTCGACGATCTCTGAACTCTGAACTCTGGCAAAGTAGATCTTTGAATGAAGCTCGATGATCTAACCCAAGATCGTCGAACTCAGTTCAGAGATCGTCGAACAGAGCTAAGAGCTTTGAACATTTTTTTAAGGGTAAGTCAAACTTCAATCCTAGTGGTCCTACGTCCCAAGGCTTTAACCCTTATGCTGAATGGATAATACCTCCTAGGAGATATCATCCTGAAGGCTATAAGAGTCAACCAGGGATGTCTTTTATTTCAGAATTTAAAGGTTATCAACCTAGGCCCAAGGTAAACTGGTTCAAAGACAAATAAATTGTTTTATGTGCAGGTGAAGACCTATCCAACAATAAACCAGTAATGGTATCTGGATAGTGGGTGCTCAAAGCACATGACAGGGAGCAAGGATAATCTTACATCCTTCAAAGCCAAGCTTGGACCCAAGGTCATATTTGGAGACTCAAACTTTGGACAAACCAAGGGATATGGTGCAGTCCAAATAGGGTCAGTCACATTCAAGAAGGTGGCTTATGTGGAAGGACTAAAGCAGTACTTAATCAGCATCAGTCAACTATGTGATGAAGGCTACCAAGTGACATTCAATAAATCCTCATGCAAAATCAGATCAGAGGACAACAGAACTGTGTTGACAAGTAAAAGGAAATGTAACATCTATCTTGTAGATTTTCATTCAACTAAGGTAGATATCAGCTTGTTCAATTCTGTTTGTAAACCAAATGAACTATGACATAAGAGATTAGGACATATAAACCTTAGAACCATTGCTAGGCTATCCAAGGACAACCTTGTTAGAGGACTACCTTCTGGCCCCTACAAGAAGGAAGGACTCTGCAGGGCTTGTCAATTAGACAAGCAAACTAAAAATAGTTTTAAGTCACTTAATATGAGTGATTCACCTAGGATCTTATATCTGTTACACATGGATCTTTTTGGACCCATCACAGTACAAAGCTTAGGAGGGAAATCTTACACTTTAGTAGTTGTAGATGACTTCTCTAGATTAACATGGGTGTTCTTTCTGAGGAAGAAGTCTAATAACTTTAAGTGTTTGATATAGTTTCTCAAATGCATACAGATTGAGTTCAATACTCACATTGCCCTGATCAGAAGTGATCATGGGACATAGTTTGATTCTCTTCTTATGCAAGAGTTTTGTCAGAGTGAAGGGATCAGACACACTTTCTCAGCTTCTAGAACTCCTCAACAAAATGGGGTAGCTGAAAGGAAAAATAGAACCCTTATTGAATTTGCTACCACATTGTTGACAGATGCTCACCTTCCTCTATCCTTTTGGGCAGAGGCAGTGAACACCTCAAACTATGTGTTGAATAGAAGTTTGATACATAAGCTGAAGGGCAAGACTCCCTATGAATTACTAAAAGGGAAGAAACCTAAAGTAGATTATTTCAAAAATTTTGGTTGCATTTGTTACATACACAATAATGACAAGAAATACATAGCAAAATTTCAAGCCAAAGCTGATGAAGGAGTGTTTCTGGGATACTCTATGATCAGTAAAGCTTATAGGGTGTATAACAAATCTTCTCTTAAAATTGAAGAATCTGTACATGTATCTTTTGATGAAACTAACATGTCTTATAAGGAGAAGAGTACTTCTACCATAGAACCTTTGCAGGTACATTCTCTTTCAGAGAATTTGAATAGGTTAAACATCATTGGAGAGGATACAACACCTTCACCTATTCAACAAAAAGGTGAAAGCAGTGAAGATGAAGAGGACACTCAACATCTTGGTGAGAACCACATTGAAGAGCCAGTTGTTGTTCTACAAGAGGAAAAAACAACACAGGTTGGTGAACAATCAACACCCCCTGTTGATTTCGTAACATCAAGAGATCATCCAATCTCCCAAGTGATTGGAGACATCTCAGCTGGTGTTTAAACCAAAAATCAGGTCAACCAAAACCTGATGCACACCTGCTTTCTATCCCAAATTGAGCCTCAATCCATACAAGATGCAAAACAAGATCCACACTGGATCATTGTAATGCAAGAGGAGTTACATCAATTTGAAAGGAACAAAGTTTGGGAGCTAGTGCCAAGGCCAAAGGATCACTCCATTGTTGGAACAAAATGGGTGTTCAAGAACAAATTGGCTGATCAAGGAATTATTATAAGGAACAAGGCAAGGCTAGTTGCATAAGGATACTCTCAAGAAAAAGGAATAGATTATGACCAGACCTTTGCACCAGTTGCAAGGCTAGAGGCCATAAGAATATTCCTAGCTTATGCAGCACACAAGGGATTTAAGGTCTATTAAATGGATGTAAAGAGTGCATTTCTCAATGGAGATATCAAGGAAGAAGTCCATGTTAGACAACCCCCAGGTTTTATCTCTTCAACTCATCCTGATTATGTTTTTAAATTGCATAAAGTATTATATGGTCTCAAGCAAGCTCCTAGAGCATGGTATGAGACCTTAGCATGCTTTCTTTTGAAAAATGATTTTATAAGGGATAAAGTAGACCAAACTCTTTTCATTAGAACCCATAGGTCCAATACCCTACTAGTACAAATTTATGTAGATGACATTATCTTTGGATCAACTGATTCAAATTTGTGCAAAAGGTTCTCTAACCTAATGCATTCAAAATTTGAAATGAGTAGCATGGGTGAGCTTTCCTTCTTTCTAGGATTGCAAGTCAAACAACATGTTGATGGCATATTCATTTCTCAAACCAAGTATGCAAAAGAATTGGTTAATAAATTTGGTATGTCTGAAGCACCATGTATGAAAACACTTATGCCTACTAATGTTGTATTAGATGCTGATGAACATGGAAAACCTGTTGATCAGCCAACATATAGATCAATGATTGGCTCTTTATTGTAAGCCCTAGAGAGTCACACCTAACATTAGTAAAAAGGATTCTCAAGTACGTGAAAAGTTGTCCAAATCTAGGTATCTGGTATCCAAAAGATTCAGGATTTGAATTAACTGGATTTCCAGATGCTGATTATGCTGGATGTAGAGTAGACAAGAAAAGCACCAGTGGAACTTGTCAGTTTCTTGGTGACAGACTTGTCTCCTAGTTTTGTAAGAAACAAACATCTGTGTCCACATCAACTGCTGAAGTTGAATACATGGCAGTAGGTAGTTGTTGCTCACAGATATTGTGGATTCAAAATCAGCTTCTAGACTATGGTTACAACTTAGATAAGTCAAAAATATTTTGTGATAACACCAGTGCTATTCTTATAGCACAAAATCCAGTCCTCCATAGTAGGACAAAACATATAGAGATTAAACATCACTTTTTAAGAGATAATGTTGAGAAAAATAAAATTGAACTTCAATATATCCCAACTGATTTGCAAAGGGGATATATTTTCACCAAACCATTGGATGAAAAGAAACACACATTCTTCTTGAATTAGTTAGGAATGTTAGATGGAGGAAGCTTAAATTAAGATCCAAGATTTTAAAACCTTAAAACTGACCAAGACTAGGCTAAAAACTTGATTTTTCTAGTGTCTATAGGTTATTTCTGATCTCTGAACTGCACTCGATGTTTTTCCTAAAGATCGTCGAACAGAGATCGACGTTCTCAGAAATCGTCGACAGGAGTTCAGCATTTTCCAGATAGTGCTAGGCTATCTCCTTCAGGTCAAAGATCGTCGAACGGAGCTCGACGCTTTCCAATATCGTCGAATGGAGATCGACGATGTTGAAGACCTTTTAGATTCCTTTAGAAGCCCAGATCGTCAAACAGAGTTCAACAATCTTTCTTTTTCGGCGTCAAACACTGATATAAAATTCATTTTTCGGTCATCGTTCTCCTTTTGCGTATTCATACTTTCTGTAGAGCTTTTCTTTCCCTCCAAACCTCTCTGCACTTGGTCTTGTTTGTTCATTTTTGCAGGAAAACATGGCCGTCTCTGTTGCCGTCTTAGCCGCAATAGAAGTTTGACACTGGTTTTGATATAGACATGGATTCGTTTGAAGGAAGTGATTAGATATTCAAGGATATTCTAGAGATGTTCAAGGAGCAACAGTTGGTGACAATCATGACTACAAGGATGAAGTTGGCTGTAGATGAGATTAATGAATGGGTGTACACAGCCCACAATCTGGATCAAAATATTGTGGTCGGGAGTATATCAGGAACCCAGGTATCCCTTACTCCTACACTTCTAACAGAAGTTTTCCAATTAAGTACTGCACATGATACAGTGGAATTGTCTGGAGAAGAATTTTCTACTATATTGGATAGAATGGGACATTCAGCAGCAAACCCTAACAAATTGCTTAAGAAAAACCTCTTAGTAGAATATAGGTTCTTGGCTGATGTAGTGGGAAAAGTACTGTTAGCAAAACATTCTGCTCATGATACAATATCTAGGTATCAGTTTTGTTTGATGGCTGCTATAATTGATAAGAAACATCTGAATTGGAGAGAACTCTTTTTTGATTTAATTAAGAAGAAGATTAATAAGAACTTTGTTAACTTTGGGAGGATATTAGGCTTGTTCTTGCATAACAGATGCCCCCAATTGCTTGTGTTCAATGGTATGCACATCAATGCTTCCAATAGACTCTCCTGTGCTCTCTTTGGAAAGTGGGATAGGCAAATTGCCAAACCCAGTAGGGGTCCTACAGCTACCACCACTTCAGGCACAAGGACTGTTCCAGTCACTTCCCCTCAGGCAACTGTCCTTTAGAAGAATTTCCTGCTTCCTCCTCATCTCCACCATCTCCACCTCCTATTTCCTTAACCATCCCTACATCCACCATTTCAATTTCATCCCCCATCACAATTTCTTCACCCATCACAATTTCCTCTCCCATCTCAATTCCATCTCTAACTATCTCTTCACCACCACCAGCCACTCATCAAGAGCAATTCCATCCTCTACATTATTATCCCCCTCTTGACATTGATTCATCCCTCCACCTTTCATCATTCAATCTGTTAGATGATTCCTTTATGGATGATTCTCATTCATCACCTCTAGAGCCCCCATCATCTTCTACTTCTTACCAACAACTGCTATAAGATATTCTGGCTCAACCATCTTTCACCCCATCCATCTCCATTCCAGTGACATCCATCACCACCATTCCCATTTCACAACCATCCATGCCTCTACCATCCACATCATCTCTCCACATTTCTGTAGCTCCACCAACACCATCAACCTCTGCACCTTTCTCCTCTACCTCTACTCAAGCATCCCTTGAGTAAGTAGACTTTCCTGCCCTTGCAGATAAACTATATGAGATGTTAGCTCCCAGGCTAACACTCTTGCTGGATACCTCCATGGCTCCACTTCTTAAATCAATCAATGAGTTAACTGCCAGGCTTTTTTTCTTTCCATCCTCCTCAGGCAATCCCTTCTTTGGGGTGCCTTGATCCAGTTCATACTGAATCCAGGTAGGGGGAGATGCCAAATGAAGAAGTGATGATGCCTGATCCAGAAGAAGTAGTGCCAGATCTGCCAGTGACTCCAGCCCGAGCTCCAGTTCCAGCATTCAATGCAGTTGACTTCAGGTCACTGCTTTCAGATTTTGATGCTCTCTATAGCAGATATCTTCCAGCCCAAGATGCTGAAGATCTTACTAAGGCCATTGTGCTTGTCTCTAGCTGTGATCCCAGCTTGATATTATCTTATATCAATTCTATCAAGGTTGTGGAAATTATTACTACTGCTGATGATATGATGATGACAGAGGCTAGTGTTTCAGAGCCTGCTGATATTATTGAGCCTGCTGTTGTGGATAGTACTGTTTCTGTTGCTGCTGCTGTTAATGTTGTTTCTGATGTTTGTGCTACTCCTATTGTTAGTGTTTTTGTTTCTGTTGTTAGTGCTGCTCCTGCTGCTGTTTCTGTTACTTCTCCTGTTCTTGCTGCTGCTGCTTCATCTAAACAAACTATACAACAGCAAGAATATATTAAAAGGATTGATGATATGTATGACAATCCTCGAAGCTCAGACAGTGATGACTTTAGAATTGATTCTGATGACTCCTCTGCAACCATTGCAAGGAAGAGGAAAGCAAGAAGCAAAGCATTGAAGAGAGTCCCTCTAGAAAAAGTCACTAATGATAATGATATTCCCTACTACATTCTGCATGACTGTCAAATTACTAAACCCTGGATGCAATACTCAAGGAACCAATTGAAGGCTATGAAGAAGAGGAGGAAGTATGACAAAGGCACATCTCATCATAATCCTCCTCCTCCTCCTCCCTCTCCAGATGCAGGATCTGGTGGAAGTTCAGCTATACAAACCTCTCATGCTACAACTCAAAGTTCCTCTCAGGTTCAAGATAGATCACAATCTAGAGGATATCAATAAAGAGGCTACCAGTCCAGAAGAGGCCAATATAGAGGAAATCAAAGAGGATACAGAGTATATTCAAGAGGACAATCCAAACAGCATCCTTATCAAAGGGAAGGACAAGGCCCAATTGATTCAACTTCTGCTCCATTCCCATATAAGCTCAAAGTAATTGTTCCCTCAAGAGCTCCTCCTGTTGATACTATCAATAGATATGAACCTCCTGTTCCCCATGAAGATCCAGAGAAAAATCCTATCTCTTGGACAACAAGGATGAAGGAATTAGCTGCTTTAGACCAGATAAAGAAAGCAAGAGAACAAGGAAAAGATACTTAAAATATTACTACATTATCTGAACAGAGAAAGAAAGAGCTTGAGAGATATTCTTCTAGAAAATTCTTTGACCCAGAAAGTTACATGAAGTTGCACCCAGAGGCAGTTGTCCCCAGACCCAAATCTCAAACCTCCCTAGGTGTTGCTGATGACAGAAGATCTAAGAAAGAAGCTGAAAATCCCAACAGAGAAATTTTATTCAAAAAGGGCAAGGAAAAGGACTAATTATGTAAGCTGAACAGTATATCTCTCTCTCTGACAATCTGCTGTAATTATTCATTTGCTTCTGCATTACTGCATTTCATTATTTTGCAATGTTATATTTGCTTTTATTTCTGCTTGTATGCTTTTTAATTCCTTTGTCATGTAAATAGTAATCCTAACCCAAATAGGAGGAGATTGTTGGAACACTCTATTACTGATTTGGGTAAGGATCACTATGTCCTTAGGAAAGTGTCTTGACTTCATTATATAGATTTAAAGGTCAAACTAGAATAGGTATAAGGATCAGAACTTAGGTTTGAAAGCTGCCCCCAAGACCTCCTAGATCAGATTACAAGTGCAGAGAGACTCAGGCAATTATCGTCGAGCTCAGATCGACGAGGCGTCGAACTCAGTTCGACTATCTCTGAGCTCAGTTCAACGAGTCGTCGAACTCGGTTCGACGATCTTCGAGCTCAGATCAACGTTTCTGTCTCTAGCCAAAATCCAGATCTCTGAGCTCAGATCGACGATAGTCGAGCTCAGATTGACGATTTCTGTTTCAAGTCAAGTTCCAGTCTCTGAGCTCAGGTCGACGGTAGTCGAGCTAAGATCGACGATTTTCTTGAGAGATCGACGATTTCAGGATTTCAAATTCAGTCAGTTATGGAATTCAAATTTATTCATATCCAACAGTTAATGCAAAGGATTTTGTAGCCGTTTCAATCAATCTGGAGCAAGTTTCAAGGACTAAAAGAGAATGTTTCTTAGGACTTTCCTCCAGAGACAGTTATCAATTAAGGAAGTCATTTATGACTGGACAATGGCTATCTAAAAGATTGGATTTCAATATATCTTTTCAGACAATAGAGACAGACAATAGACAACAACAAAAAGAAGAACAAGAGAAAACTAAGTACAATATCTGAGATCTGTGAGACACACATAAGAACTACAGGATTACAGTATCTCATCTCTGATTCAAGTGTTCAAGGCTTCATCAATCAAGACTCCAGACACAACACATTTCAGCCATTACTGAAAACATCTTTTGCTATAGATCTCAATCATTCTTAAGGCCTATCACCTTGTGCAAAGCTTCTCTTCCTGAACAACTGCAAATCTCAGGGGGAGCTTTGACATCAATAATCCACTAGTCTTCTCTTTGACTGTTGATAGAGAAGAATAACTACACTTTCTTTTTCTTTTATTCTGCTGTAAAAGGGTTACTCAAAACTCCCTTCAGAAGATTTGTGTTTGGTTTCTTAGACCTTATCAAAACTCAGTGATGGCAAGACACCTGATCAAAAAATCTGTTTTGGTTTTTGAGCACCTTGTAAAAAGCTCATTGGTACCCAGGACACCTGATCAACTATTCCTGTAGTGGATTCCTACCTAGGGTGGTAGAAGAGTGGATGTACCCAGGTTGATTGGGGAACCATTATAGCTCCTTGTGTCTTCTGGTTGCCTATGTTTTATTTGTTGTGTGCTGTGATTTAGTTTATTGCTTTATTTTATTTTACTGCAAGCACTATACATATATACATAAATTAAGTCTTCCACTGCCAATTAATTTTTAATTTGCAAAAATTATTTTAATATACTCTATTCACCCCCCCCCCCCCTCTAGAGTAAAGGTAGATCTTACCCTCACTTTCATCATGTATCAATCTGTTAAAGATAAAATAGAATTTGCCCATTTGGGTGGCCAATGTGTATTGGCCCATGTGTATTGGCCCATATATAGCTCCTTTAGTCCCACATTATAAAAGTAGATATCTCTCTCTCTACCTCTATATAAGTGTATGTATTCCTATACTTTGAGAATAATACAATTACGGGTGATTTCCTCTCTCCTGTTTCTCTCTTCTTACATGGTATCAGAGGAATTCGTCCCTTCCTGCAGACTCACAATTCAATCTACCTACCCCTACTCGCCAGTGGCCTATGGACTCCGAACTCTATCCGCCTACCCCTAATCGCCAGCGTCCTGCATTTCTGTCAGCGGCCTACGTTCCTATCCGCTCCTCTCCCTTAGTTGTCTGGCGACTGAGGGCTGTCTTTTCTAAATCTGCTTCCTCTTCTCTCTGTTCTTCCACCCTTGATGCGTTTGAACAACAAGTGTACCGGTCGCACAAGTAATATAAAAGAGTGACTTTCCCAAGTATCAATCTCTTCAAGGAACATAGTAAGGGGGGAGTTAATATCGAGGAGGACTTGAGATTGCAGTCCTTAGGTCGGAGTTAACTATGGGGGTTTTGATGGTTGCGATAAAATAAAGTAAAAGGCTAACAACTACTCCTATGCAATGCCGCTATGCATCGCTTCGCCAGGCGGGATAGAAGACTACATGGGCCTCTATGCACCGAATCGTTAGGCGGATGAGCGAGTAGGCTTACGGATGAAGTGATGAGAATGGAGGAATGAGGGTCATGAGCACCTCTTCGCTACGCACGCCACTAGCAATTGCTAGTGCGACACAATCCGAAGTGGGGGATGATGGAAAATGAAGGTGCACCTCAAGCAAATAACATAAATATGAAATCACAAAGACATGATTGGATATATATGTTTATCAAAATAAGTACAAATTCATCATATACAAAGAGTTCAACTAAACTATCAACAATAAGAGAAGAAAAGTGTGCAAAATCGACCGGATCCGAAGTCTTGCCGAGGATTCACGGTAGGATTTGCCAGGTTGTCAATCCGTGTCCTAACTCGGTCCTCAACTGCGTCCGGGGTAGAGGAGGTTGTCACTCACTCCCAATAAACCCATCTTATTTGTGCCACGAGCTGGTGGAGGATGACACAACTTCTCCTAACTTGAAGGAGAAAACTAGGTCAAGACCCTTCTTGAAGCTCGAGGATGAAGGAGGAGGCCGAGAGGAAGCTCCGGCTTGGATTTGGCGGTGAAAGCTTGCCCGGAGCACCTCCCTACGATGGAACGAAGGAGTTTCGCCCTAGAAATGCGGAAGAAGTGGCAGTGAAATGAGCTGGCTGACAATGGTGAAAATCTACGCTTTAAATAGAAAAAGATCAGAAAAATGGTCACGCACGGTCCCGCGCACGACCGTGCGTTATTAACTTACCGATCTTGATCGCGGAAGAAGATGCGTTGACCCGTGTGTTTAACTCGTGTACGGGTGCTTTCGCCCGTGCATGAAGGAAATCACACGGGTAAATACAGAGCGCAAAAAATAGGGTAAACAGGGGAACCATGCGTTTTACTCGCGCACGGGCGCGTTTGCCCGTACGTTAAGGAAACACATGATTTACCCCAGCATGTAGGAATGCAGAGAAAAATGTGCAGACAGTGCGATTCCTTCTCGCACGGTTTGGCCTAAACCGTGCAGGAACAAAACGCACGGGTAGAAACAGAAGTCTCCAGAATTGCTGTGTGAAACGCACTATTGCACTGAAACCGTGCGCGAAGAAATGTGCACGACCGTACGCGAAGAAATGCGCACGACCGTGCGTTTTACACTGAAATTGGAAAATGAATCTGGGACATCCCGACTACCTACACAACAATGAAACTAATTAGGGCACCAGCTCCCAACACCAAAATGGAATCAACAACTATAAAAAGAAACATGGGGAGCACCATGTTCTTACCCCCAACAAAAGAAAGCGCAATTGCACACCCTTGGGCCAAAATAATGCACTTAGCGTGATAAGCAGAATAAATGAAATATAAACGATAACATACTAAAAGTGAAGTGCAAGTGCGTTCAAACTAGCCCAGATGAGTCTGAAAAACCCTATATAAATCAGACTCATCAACCCTCCTCCTCGGGCTTCTTATAGCCTCCTTTCTATGTCCCGTTTGGTCCACTTATTCCCTGCCTACTCGCTGTTCTACTTCAATCCACTGCGAGCTCCTTCTCGCTCTTTCTCCCTAGTCAGCTGTCAGCTCTTACTACAGTCCGCTGCGAGCTTCTACTCCGGTCCGGTCCGAGCTCTCTCCTTGCTCGCTCCCTCCTTATATAACCTGTCGCGGACTGCTTCAAACCGCTGCAAGCTCTCTTCTCCCGGACCTACCTCTTAGTCCATCGCGACCCTTCGCTTCTTCGCGAGCTCTTGCTTCAGTTCGTTGGGAGTTCCTCCTCCAGTCCGCTGCGAACCTTATCTTCTCGTGAACCTTCTCTTCTTGCGGACTGCTCCAGTTCGTCGCGAACTATATCAACTCGCGCCTTGATGTGCTCTTCTCCTTGTCTCCGTGACCTTCCTCTTGGTCGTTGCGACCTTCTTCTCAGTCGCTAGCGATCTTCTTAGACATCGCGACCTGCCCTTTTGGGTTCTTGCTCGCCCTCTCTTGCCTGCGGGCTCCTGCTTCAGTCCGATGCTGCTAGCCGCATGTCCTTCCTACTTGCCTTGGCCTCGAATTACTCAACTACAACTACCTCCTCTCTGCCCGCCCGTACCGCTGCCTCGCCTTCTGAAGTTTGTGATGAACTTCGTATCACCACTATCTCTCTCAGCGGCAAGGCCAACTATGTCGAATGGGCTCATTCCATTCATCGTATTCTGCAGACTAAGGGTCTACTCCCTCACCTTACTCGGGTAAAATCTGCTGATACCTCCGATGACTAGCTTCGCGATGATAGTCGCGTCCAATCATGGTTGCTTAACTCTATGGACACAAAATCTTACCGCATGGTAATGTATTACGAAATAGCTAAGGAAATGTGGGATGAACTGCACTCCCTCTACTATGGCCATGATAGCTTATAACACCTTTTCGTCATCATCTCTACTCTTCAATCACTGGACCCAGGCACCACTGGCGACTTAACTTCCTTTATTTCCAAGACCAGAACCCTGATAGAGGCATGGATACAACACCAACCTCCCTCTGTAGACCTTGCTACTCAATGGGAACAAAAGGAGGTTGTTGGGATCGCTATGATGATGGCCCGTGTTCCTAGTCACCTTCACAACATCTGAGCCCAGATTCTCTCTTCTTATACTACACCCTCTCTATCTGATGTTTGCTCCATAGTGCTTAAGTTTACACCACCTCCCGAGGCCCAGCCACCTTTTCTCCGGCTTTGTTCCAGCAGCCCCAACTCCCTGCTCCTCCCTCTGGTCGGGGATCTTCTACTTGGGGAGGCCGCTTCATGTCTAGTGGTCGGGGATGTGCTGGGCGCTCTACTCTCAAGTGTACTTACTGTAGTCGTGATGGCCACCTAGAAGCTACCTGCTATCGCAAACATGGTTTGCCTCCTCATCTTAATGCTCCTACTGTTGTCGTTGCTCCTGCTCCTGCCGGCCCCTCTCCCACCGACCCCTCATCTTCTGCCCAGAAGGATATCACTGACCTCCGCCTACAGATGTTGCAGCTTCAAGGCATGATCAACTGTTCCTCTGGCTCGGTTGCTTCCTTTTCTACTAAAGGTATCTCTTGTCTCTCCTACAGCTCTCAGTGGATCCTGGACTCTGGAGTCACCCATCACATTACCTCACAGAAACCTCCTCAGTACATGCACACTAAGTATCCCAAGTTTATCACTATGGCCAATAGAGATACTACTCCTATGTCTGGAGCTGCTGATTTGCAACTTACTCCTACTCTCTCCTTAACCTCGGTCCTTCATGTACCGGGATCTCCCTTCAACCTACTGTCTGTTAGTAGGCTTGCTCAAGATCTTGATTGCTGCCTAATCTTTTCTCCTTCTTCTTTTGTCATGTAGGATCGTCGAACACAGACTATCATTGGTACAGGATGGCAGTCAAACGGGTTTTATCTCCTGGACGCTCTTCCCACTTCACTCTCTGTTGTTCCCTCCGTCAACTGGAATCGTCGTCTTGGCCATGCTCCTCTTCAGATTCTCAAGAAGGCACTTCCTGATATATCTTTACATGAATTTTCTTGTGAGTCATGTATCTTTGGCAAGTAGCATCATATTTCTTTTCCTCCTGCATGTAACCAGAGTAGTACTCCATTTTCTTTAGTTCATTCCGATATCTGGGGTCCTTATAAACTTCCCAGTCTTTTTGGTTATCGATATTTTGTAACCTTTATTGATGACTATTTATGCCTCACATGGATTTATTTACTTCATGATCGTACTGAGCTAACTTCTGTTTTTCGTGCATTTATTATTGAACTATGCACACAATTTTCCACTACCGTACAAACGCTTCACACTGACAATGCTCGTGAATACACAAGTCTCGGCTTCTCCAACTTATGTACCGACTTTGGGATTATTCATCAAACTTCATGCGCGTACACACCTTAGCAGAATGGTGTGGTCGAGCGGAAGAATCGTCATCTCCTTGATGTCACTCGGTCAATCATGCTTCAAATGAAGGTCCCCGCTGAATATTGGAACTCTATTGTTTCTACTGCTTGCTATCTCATTAATTGTATGCCCTCCTCAGTTCTTAACTTTGCCTCTCCATTCAGTCTCTTGTTTCCTTCCAAGTCCCCTTTTCCTCTCACGCCACGAACATTTGGATGTGCCTGTTATGTTCACTCTCTCGGACCACCGAGTGACAAACTTGCCGCCCGCGCCACAAAATGTATATTTTTTTGGGTACTCTCATACCCAAAAGAGGTATGTTTGCTACTCTCCCACAATCAACAAGGTGCTAGTCTCTACGGATGTTACCTTTGCTAAAGATGAAAGCTTCTTCTCTCACACCACCACTCTACCACCTCAGACCACTATTCCTCATCTGGTTGTCCCAGTCACATCACTGCCTCCTACTTCTTCCACTCCTCCAATACCAACTTCACCACCTCTCCCTCCTCCTCAACCTACCCGTGTCTACACTCGTTGTTCGTCCAGGATTGCAACCCGACAACAGCCCCCTACTACGGATGATCTTCTATGTCTTGACGATCAAGCACCACCCTCTACGGCTCATCCCATGGGAAACAATGTATCCCTGCATCACTTCTCTCCACCTCTTCGCACTTTTTACCTCTCTCTATCCATTATTTTCATTCCTAACTCCTAGCAGGATGGTCTACAACATCCGGGCTGGCGTGCGACCATGGACGACGAGATGGCAGCTCTCTGGGCCAACCAGACTTGGGACCTTTTTCCTCTCCCTCTTGGTCAATCTTGTGTTAGCTACAAATGGGTCTTTACTATCAAACATGCTCATGATGGAATAGTTGATCATCTCAAAGCCCGTCTGGTGGCCCGGGGCTTCACTCAGCAACATGATCTCGATTTTGAAGAAACGTTCTCTCCGGTGGCAAAACTAAGTATTGTACGAGTTCTGATCTCTCTTGTAGTGCACCGCCAATGGCCCCTTCACCAATTGGATATAAAAAATTCCTTTCTCAAAGGCGATCTTCAAGAGACTGTGTATATGCACCAGCCACCTAGGTTTGAGACCACGGGGGAGTCTCGTGTATGCCTTCTCTAGAAGTCTATATGTGGTCTCAAACAATCCCCTCGCGCTTGGTTTGATAAGTTCAGTAAGGTGGTTCGCAAGATAGGATTCACTCGAAGTTCTACTGCTTTCTCTATCTTTACTCATCATCAAGCAACAAGGATAGTTCTTCTTCTTGTCTATGTTGATGACATTCTGATTACGGGAAACCACACCATCGGGATCCATAAAATCAAACAACATCTGAACTCCATCTTTCAGATAAAAGATCCGGGCAATCTGCGATACTTCCTTGGACTTGAGGTTGCAAGGAAACCATATGGACTAGTCTTATCTCAACGGAAGTACTTCATAGATCTTCTTCAAAGCGTGGGCTACTCGGGATGCAAACCTATAGATACTCCGATGGACATGAATCATCAGCTGTCGAATCATGACTCAAGGAATGACCCTATTCTGACCAATCCAGAGTACTATCGATGCTTGGTGGGGAAATTAATCTTCCTCACAGTTACACGACCTGACATCTCATTTGTTGTTGGAGTGGTAAGCTGATTCATGCATACTCCTTGGACTTCTCATCTCCGAGCCGTCGAGCAGATCCTCAGATATTTAAAGAAGGCTCCTGGACAATGACTTATTTATAAGCTATCGTCTTCTTTATCTCTTGTTGCCTACTCTAATGCGGACTATGCAGGGTCTCTTGATGATAGACATTCCACCACTGATTTTTGCACCTACCTCGGTGGACACATTATTACCTGGCGCATCAAGAAACAGACTGTTATTGCTCGCTCGTCTACTGAGGCTGAATATCGTGTTATGGCAATGGTCGTATCTGAGGTCACCTAGCTAGAGGGCCTAGTGATATGGGTCTCACACTCTCCTCTCCTGCTACCCTGCTCTGGGATAGTCAAGCAGCAATACATATTGCCAAGAATCCGGTGTTTCATGAGCGCCCAAAGTGTATTGAAGTTGACTGTCACTTCGTTCGGGAGAAGGTTCAATCAAAGAAGATAGTATTGGAACATGTCTCGGCCTCCTGTTAAATTATTGATATCTTCACCAAGGCTCTCTCTTAGACTTTGTACTGTCAGTTTTTATCCAAGCTTGGCCTTATGACTTGTATGCTCCAGCTTGCGGGGGAGTGTTAAAGATAAAATAGAATTAGCCCATTTGGGAGGCCCATGTGTATTGGCCCATGTATAGCTCCTTTAGTCCCATATTGTAAAAGTAGATATCTCTCTCTATCTACCTCTATATAAGTGTATGTATTCCTATACTCTGAGAATAATACTATGACGAGTGATTTTCTCTTTCCCATTTTTCTCTTCTTACATAATCAATTAGGAATAGAGAGATAACCAGTAAATTCATATGTATGAGAAAAATACTATAACATCTGCATCTTAAACATAAGTGCGCACATCTCCAAATTATTGGAAAACCAAGTTAAAAGCATCAAATGGTTAACACGATGCAATCGGGAGTCGTAGATTTTCTGCAATAGGATTATGGCGAAGAAGGAGATACTTGTGCAAGTCTGTGTAAATGTGGAAAGAGCTCTGGATGCCGTCCCTAATTCCAATAGCTCTGTTGCAAAATGGATTATCTTAGGGGAAATCAAAGAGTAGCAGACCTTAGGGAGAAGAATGGGAGCGCAAAGATCTGGGCGGATGCCTGGCCGGAGGAGCAGTCAGAGCTTTTCTGGAGTAGGGCGCAGAGCAGAGGCGGCGATGTGGGGCACGGAGGCAGCGGTGTTGGGCGCGGAGTCGGCGGTGTAGGGCGTGGAGGCGGCGGTATAGGGCGCGGAGGCGCCGGTGTGGGGCGCGGAGAGGAAGTTCGGAGGAGTGCCTTGTCGAAGGATTGCGTAGGGCCGAGTCGGGAAGGCGACGAGGAAATTGCTCTAGGGTGATCGGGTGGGCTGTCCATAGGGTTTTCTTTTTGTAATAAAAATAGGTGTTTTGAAGTGTTTAATTTGATTTAAACGGTGTGTCCATAGCCAAAATAGTTGTGTCCTTAACACCACTCTTTTATAATTGAGATTGACAATGATTTCCTTCAATTTCAATGGTTTTAAATTCAGTCTAAGCTCAATTGTTTGGGTCGACACGTGATATTTCAGGATTTCAGAGCTTGAACGACCTAGACGCCTCTTCGTGTGTAAAACACGAAGCTCTATTGTGTTCATCGATCTACCACCGCTGGAAACCACTATCTCTCCCACCTCTTATTTCTCTCTCTCTTCATCTTCGTATCCTTGTTCCTCTGCTTTTGTTCTGGTGCTTCGACTATTTTGATTGATTATTCTTCTCACCTTTGATTCATTTTTGTTAGATCTGACCCAAGTTTTCACAGTCGAGCTTGGATTTGCTATCATTTGATTCGACTGATTTCTCGTTATTAGGTTTTGTTGTCCTCATTCATGTGATTCGACTGCCACATTTGAGCTCTAAGTTGCTTTCCTCTAGAATCCTAAAGTAGTTTGATGTGTGCTCCTGATTGGGAACACGTAACGGGTCGGCAATGAATGGAGCTCCGAGAGTGATTCTCGCTTTTCATTGGGGAGGCCGTTTGTGTGTTTTTTGGGTGGCCGATGAGAGGTGTGGCGATGATTGTAAAATTTCTGAAACAGGAGCTTACTGAGGTCGCAGGAACACTCAACCACAACCAAAGTCAGGTAAAATACAGTAGCATAAGAGTTTTCAATTGAAATTAACTTCTATTACAGGGCGAGGTATATATTGCAAGACATGATTTTTCAATGTAAACCAGGGAACAGCAACAAGAAGTAATCGCGCGGCTGAGTCCAGTAACCGCACAAGTGGCCTACTCGCCAGCTGAGTCCGCCAAGACCGTCAAAGCTGCCTATCCGCGGCTAACCGCGCAGACTACTATTATTGAAATGCTGAGTCAGGAACAGAACCCACTGATTGACCGGGCGAACTGCTCCACTTATCCGTAACTCCGAGGAATAGATCAAGCCGTAAAGACTGCGACCTGCTGCTTAACCGCTAACTATATCCGTGAACTATTCCACACCAACATTCTGCTAGTCTCCTAGCCTCCTAGTGTTAGTGTTGGGTACATTGGACACAATGTACTTAATTTTAAGAAGCCCTATTCAACTCAATGATATACACATGTTTGTATTTGATATATGTTATAGTTTATGTATACAGGTTGCCTACTTCATGTTGATTGGACAGTTGGACACAAGAAGCTGACTGGATTTTGAAGAAAAACTGTCTAAGTACAAAAGTGTCGAGTGGAGTCAGCATAGTACTGAGTAAAGTCAGCACAGTTGACATTCAACAACATGTAGTGCAGAAAAATGGCTAAGTACAAATGTGTTGACACACTTCAACTGTGTCAACACACTTGCAGAAGCTGTGTCGAGACAAGTCAGCTGTCTCAACACACAGAAGACTAAGTCAGCAGTGTTAAGACAAGACAACCATCTCGACACATTGAAGATTCAAGACAAGCTGTGTCGAGATAAATTAGTTGTCTCGATGCCTTGAAGACTGAGTCAGTAGTGTCATGATAAGTCAGCATACTTGACACTATAAAGCTTGAAGCAGTTGTGTCGAGATAATACAACTGTCTCGACACAAAGAAGACAGGAGATTTTCCTAAGTAAAATTGTGTCGAGACAAATCAACTATCTCGACACAATGAAGGATTAAAGTAAAGAAGTCTCGACACAAGGCAGAAATAAAAAATGTAGGCATCAGGAAGACAGTTTTGTCGAGACAATCTAACTGTCTCGACACTAAGCAGAATTAAATAGGTTGACACAGAAGATGGTTGTGTCGAGACAAGTCAACTGTCTCGACACTCTCAAGTTTCAAATGAAAATTCTTACAAGTAGAATTATGTCGAGAATGCTAAGATGTTTCAACACAAGTGTCGAGACACTTTGGACATCTCGACACTTATGTTTCTGAAAAATGTGCAGAGTCAACACAGAAGTGTCAAGACAAGTAAGAACTGTCACTTCAGCTACAGTAATGCGATACTTCAACAGAAACTGTTTAAGGGGAGAATTTGTAGTATGATGTCAGATGCTGATGTCATCATTCAGTTACCAGCCATCCATGAAGGCTATAAATAGAGTGGTTGTCTACACCAACATATACACACACATAATCGGAAAAGAAAACAAAAATTCTCATTCTTATTACAATCCCGACAAGGAGAAAGAAGACGAAGGTCTTCAAGAATATCTCCAGATCCTTTATAAAAGTCATTCTGAAGATCAAGGTGGATCTGATCTATAATTTCTTCAAGGTTATCAAGCCGATCAATATCAAGAAGATTGCAGATCCAGAGAAGCAACTTTTAAACCAGCCAATTTATCAAGAAGACATTCATTGTTGCTAAATTGAAGAATCTGTGCTAACAGATATATTAGATTACATATTTTCTGTTTTCTGAGAATTTCATTTTTACCTCTATATTTTGTAAGATCTCCTTGAGATCTGAGTGGGTAGGGGATCTTATCTCTGAGTTGTAAGCCTATTTTATAAAGGCTGAGGTAAGGTTCTTGAGGGACCTGAGGTAGGTGGTTTGGGTGAATCACTGAGTTGTAAGCCTAATTTATAAAGGCTGAGGTAGGGTTCTCGAGGGACCTGAGAATGGGAGAATCTCTGAGATAGGACCTATTGATTTGAGTGTAGGTTTCTTAACAGAAACTGAGCCTGTGGGATCTTTGAATCTGAGTTAAAGAGGAGGATCTATAACCCCATCTAGCATATTGATAGTGAGTAAGAAGGGGGAAAGTGGATGTACCCTAGATAGGGGAACCACTATAAATTCTATGTGTACTGTGAGTTATGGATTACTTTTCTTGTGCTATGATCTAAGTCTTTGTAACTGTGCAAACAGAATATAAGAGACCGAAAAATTAGAGTAACAAAATTTTTATTATCCAAAAAGGTATCTATTACAAAGGTATGACCTCCCTTTTATAGAATGGAGGAGAGAAGAGAGATTACAAATAAGCAATGTGGGACTAATAATTACATGAACATAAAACTATACAAGCCGCACTGTTAGCCTAACCGCACAACCACTATAATGTGGAGGACAGGCGGCCAATATCCCCAAGCCGCCATAGACAAGCCGCCATATCGCTCAAACCGCCAGACACCAGCCAACAACATCTCGGCACCAAGACGCTGGGAGAAGCCTCCAAACCGCCTGACTGCCTGGTCTCCAACCAGGCTACCAAACTATTGGGACAAGCCACCAGACCGCTAGACCACTCGGTCTCAACTCGCCAGACCGCCCGGTCTCAACACTCCCCCCTCTAGATGGAGCATAGATATCAATCATGTCCAACTTTTGCAAATGTGAAACAAAGAAGCGGACACTGTCTTGGTGAAGACATCTGCCCACTCGTTGTCAGAAGTGACGAACGGAGTACAAATCTGTTTCTTCAAAATCTCTTCTGGAATAAAGTGACAATCGACCTCTATGTGTTTTGTTCTCTCATGAAAGACCGGATTTTTGGAAATGTATATAGCAGCCTTGTTGTCACAGAACATAGGAAGAGGATAGTTGTAGATATAACACCCATATCCGTCACATTGCATATAGCAGTAGGTCTGGCTGGGGCCCGACGCCATATACCACAGACAGATAGAAGGGTTATTAAATGAAACCATCCTTCCAATAACACACGTCTTACACAGAGCACATTATAGCGGAAGCATTTTAAATGTTGCAAATAAAAGAACCCAAGACACAATTTGAATGTCCACTAAAAACCCCAAAGTAGGAATGAGCTTAAAAATACACAAAGTACTTGGCCTTATGACCTTACATGAGTTTACTTTAAATAAATAGTGTCTTCCAAACATCTGCATGCAAGCCGGTCACACATGAGAATAAAAGTAAATATTCGCATTGGCCTTCGAGGGCTGGCTCAGCAATAAGGGCTTCAGCCCGCTATTTGCCACTAGGCTCCGCAGTACCTGCAATCAACATTCCACCGCAGCGGTGGCAAACAAAAGCAACGATCAACTAAAGCTGACCAAATTATAAAGACCCCACACCGGATTTTGGGTGGCGGTGCTCCTTCCCTGCATTTTAGTAGCATAACCAAACAATATAGTGAAAGCACAAACTAGCACACTTCACCACAGGCGTAGGCACATACGGCCGCACACCCCGTGCTCTCAGGGCACATTCTCAGTGAACCCGATGAAATCCACGGTCTCACCACCGCCCCTAGGACGGAAAACCTCGTAAGCATTATATTCTTTCCGGCCTCAGCCTAAGACCCTCCATCTATGTCATAGATAAGTGACATGTACTTTAGGTCTCTTTAACCGAACCACATAGAGCGGGTACGGTTCCACCTAACCCGTTGCTCACACCGGCATGTCAATTTAAGCAATAGGCGCGGGTCAAGCTTCCCCGAGTCCCAAATAGATCACACAAATTTTACATAACCCAGTTATGTGCAAGTTGGCTCCTTGGACACCAAGATGGAAGAATCACGCTTCTGCCCAATTTTTCGGGTGCACCTTGGGGTTAGTCCCCAATGCTCCCTATTGTAATCTACCACGTAGAAAACCCAAAAAGCAAACGACACTGAGTCTTCTACGGCACTACAAGCATAATGAAAACATCACCGATCCAGACCAACTTGTCCGGGTAGGCTTCACACACCATGCTTATGTCTGTACTTCGATTCCGGACTCTATATGCAAAATAATGGGGAGTATTCATGTCCACCTGAAGGAATACCTCGCACTCACCGCTCACTCGTGGGAAGGAGTTTCCTATGCAAAAAGAAAGAGGACTTCACATGTCCAAGAAGATAATCGTTACTCTTGTGGTTTACTTTGGCGCCATGGAGATCTAGACAGATGAAAAGCACCGCAACGGCCTCGCCTCCACAGATCTGGACTCGACTCACGATTTGGGGTTCCTAAGCTCCTCCGGCGGCCGGATTTCTCCTTCTCCTTCTTCCTTGCTCTCCCCTCTCTATAACACTTTAGAAAGAGGAAGCTTAAAGGGAAATGAGGGTTTCACCCCTATTCCCGACCTTATCTAAACAAGGACCAAACTGGACCATTGAATCCCAATTGAAGGAAACGAACGGCCATGATTCACACTTAAAACCACTTTCATGGGCCGAACACGGCTTGTGACACGCCCGTGTCATAGGCCGTATTCCACACTCTCCGTAATCCAAAAAATACAGAACAAGATACGGCCTCTGAAACGGCTTGGGACACGCCCGTGTCAAATATGGACACGCTCGTGTCATAGGTCGTGTGCCCCAATCGACGTTGAAACCGTCGCATCCCAAATAGGACATGACCTTGTGACACGCCCGTGTCACAGGCCATGTGACAGACACGCCTTTGGACACTCCCGTGTTCCAGGCCGTGTAACTCACTCAACACAGCCCGACCAACAGCCCGAGCAGGACACGGCCCTGGACACGCTTGTGTCTCAGGCCGTGTTCTCGACTTCCAAGGATCGTCGACTGCATTTTGTCCACCATGCGGAAAATCATCAAACTCGTAGCAGGACACGGCCATGGACATGCCCGTATCCTAGGCCGTGTGACCCTTATCAGGCCCAAGATTGGCCTTAAGACGCTACCAGATCATTTACGAGTTTTGGGGCGTTACAATTCCCCCCCCCCCCTTAAATGAATTTCGTCCTGAAATTATGGAATAGAAAGAACTCAAACTTAAACGGTACCTGAGAAGAAGAGCTCAGGATACTCCTCAAGCATGGTCTGCTCTCGCTCCCACGAGAGCTCCCCACGACAATAGTTGTCCCAATGGACTTTGACCATCTTGATGTCTTTGTTACGAAGTCGCTTGACTTCAAAGTCCTCAATGCGAATGGGCTTGACCTTCGTCATCAACCCATCATCAACAGGTACTTGATCGACCGCAATAACTTGTGAGGGCTCTTGCACTGCCTTCCGCAACACCGAAATATGGAATATGTCATGTAGACCACTCAATTCCACTGATAGCTTCAGTCGATAAGCTGCCTCACCAATTCGCTCTAGAATCTCAAACGCTCCAAGGTACCTTGATTTCAGCTTCTTCAAGTTTCGTACCCGCGAAACACCCTTGAACAGCTTAATCTTTAAATATACCCTGTCGCCAACAATGAACTCAATGTTCCGATGCTTGGCATTATAGTATTTAGCCTTCCTGTCCTGAGCGATCAACAATCGTTCTCGAATTGTCTGTACCAACGAAGTGGCGCCTTCCACTTCTTACCGTTTATATAGCTTCGACTCACTCATTTCCAACCATGACAACGACGTACGACATTTTCTACCGTATAGGGCCTCGAAGGGCGCCATTTGAATACTCGCTTGGTAGCTATTTTTATAAGCAAACTCAACCAAGTACAGGTGATCTTCCCACCGCTTTCCAAAATCCAAGACGAACATGCGAAGCATGTCCTCCATCATCATGTTGACCCTCTCGGTCTGACCATCCGTCTGCGGATGAAAGGCCGTGTTGAAACTCAGCTTAGTTCCCAACATTTATTGCACCAACCTCCAGTCATTGGACGTGAAACGTCCATCTCGGTCACTCATAATACTGCGGGGCACACTGTGCAGTCGAACAATGTTATCCACGTAAAGTTTTGCCAGTTTATCCACCGAATCATCCTTCCTATTCGGAATGAAGTGCAACACTTTCGTCAATCTATCTACGATCACCCAGATGGCGTCGTTTCCCTTCTGTAACCTTGGCAACCCATGCACAAAATCCATAGAAATATCGTCAAACTTCCACTCCGGGATAGGTAAGGACTTCAAGAAACCTCCAGGCTTCTGGCATTCTGCCTTCACCAAGGCGCACGTTTGACACTTCGCCACATAAAGTGCAACATCCTTCTTAAGTCCTGGCCACCAGAATAACTTTTTCATATCACAATACATCTTCGTGCTCCTTGTGTGAATCGAGTACTTGGTATGATGAGCCTCGTGCATCAATCCTCCAACAGTTTACCCATATTTGGGACGCACAAACGACTGTCCTTCCATAATAGTCTATCCACAACACCAAATTGGGAATTTGACCCATCCAAAGCCTCATCCATGATCTGCTTCATGTTGCTATCCAAAACCAGAGCCTACTGAATCAAATCAGCAAGGTCATACTGCACCTCTGTCCATTTCAGTTGTGCTTCGACACTAGTCTGCTTGTCCACACAAGAGATCTCCAATGCCTCCAAATCATGAACCAAACGCTCATCATGTATCGACAACCAGTTGGCCTGCGCGGGAGCCCTGCGACTCAACGCATCAGCAACCGCATTGCCTTTCCCAGGTACATAATGTATCTTGAATGTGTAGTCACCCAAGAACTCCATCCACCTCCGCTGCCGCATGTTTAGGTCCTTTTGGTCCAACAAGTACTTCAGGCTCTTTTGATCGGTATAGATATCGACCTTCACACCGTACAGGCAATGCCTCCACACCTTTAGGGCAAATATCACGGCCGCTAACTCCAAGTCATGGACTGGATAATTCCTCTCGTGTACCTTTAGATGACGCGAGCCATAAGCTATCACACTCCCATACTGCAGTGGAACGCAACCCAAACCACTGCCCGAAGCATCACTGTAAATCTAAAAACCTTCGGTCCCACTCGGCGAACATAGAATAGGCGCCGTGGTCAACCGTATTTTCAGTTCTTCGAAAGCTTGTGCGCACTCCGATGACCACACAAACTTTTGATCTTTCCTTGTCAAAGTTGTGATGGGTAACGTTATCCGTAAGAAGTTCTCTACAAAGCGCCTGTAATAGCCGGTCAGCCCTAGAAAACTCCGGACTTCCGCTACCATAGACAACATAGGCCACTCCTGTATATCAACTATCTTCACCGGATCCACCGCAATTCCCTCTCCACTAACTATGTGACCAAGGAACGCTACCGAGGACAACCAAAACTCGCATTTGGAGAACTTGGCGTACAGTTGGTTCCTCCTCAGCGTCTCCAACACCAAATGCAGATGCTTGATCCTCCTCACACTGTGAGTACACCAATATATTGTCGACCCAACTAACTGATCGAATAGATCGTCAATCCTTGGGATCGAATACTTATTCTTCTCCGTTAACTTGTTCAGCTCTTGATAATCAATACAAAGTCGCAAGCTTCCATCCTTCTTTTTAACAAAGAGGACCGGTGCACTCCGAGGCGACGAACTTGGACACACATAACCCTATTCCAACAGCTCTTGAAGTTGAACCTTCAGTTCCGCCATCTCATTAGGCCAAACCGATACGGAGAGTGTGACACAGGTTTGGCACCTAACACTAGCTCAATAGTGAAGTCAATCTCTCGCTACGGTGGGGCTCCAGGGAGATCGTCAGGGAACACGTCAGGATACTCGAATACAACCGAGATACTGTCCAAACTAGGCTTAGGCTTCGAAGCCTCCACTAGTATGAAGAACAACTCTGAACCAGCACGAACTGCCTTAACCACCTGAAGAGCAGACATCAAAGTCTTGCTCGCCCCTTTCAAGCCTGCAAATGTCATCTCACGATTAGTCCCCAATTTGACCTCCTTGCGGTTGCAATCAATATATGCCCGCTGCTCCGAGAGCCAGTCCATACCAAATATCACGTCGAACTCCACTAGTGGCAGTAACGAAGCTTGCAAGTCGAACTCTTGACTCCCAATCTGTATCTTTATGCAACAGACTCTATCCGCACGTATCGAACACCCATTAGGAAACAACACATCCAATTTGTCCTTTGCTATCGAAGAAGGTATTCCGATGCGCGATACAAATACTTCGGACAAAAAGGAGTACGAAGCTCCCGTATCGAACAGTGCTCTCGCCGGATTATCAAAAATCAAAACAAAGCCTAGTACAAGCAGTAATATGCTAATATGCGCAAGGTAACAAGTATTTAAAGCCAAACTGCTATAAATTTAAACTGTACCTATCACCACAAAAGCTTGCTTATGGTGTCCTGCTGGCCAAGGTTATACACTCTCGGTTGGGCTAGAGCATAGTGTGATGCGGTTGACTCCACCGCCTTGCCCTTCTCCTCATAGGTTGCTCCAGGTTTCTTCTCGGACTTTGGATGTACGCTCCAACAATCACGTGCAAAGTGTCCCGACTTCCCACAATTATAGCATGCGCCCAGTGTTCGTCCTATAGTTGCCCCAGAAGCACCAGAAGAAGGGGCTGGACCCGAAGTCCTAGCCTTCTTATAAAACTTACGAAACCAAGACTTTGAGGAAGTCGGCACATTGAATTCCGTCTTCTTTGCACTAGAGTCCTTCTTCACTTGAACTCTCTTCATATCATTCTCCAGCGATCGGGTCGTATTGACCAGGGTTAGGATGCCTTGCGTCATTGGTCCCGAGAGTAGTAGCCTTAGATCATCGCGCATACCCTCGTAAAATCATTTGGTATTACGCTCCTCATCAGCCATAGCGGAGCTAGCATAACGACTCAACCATGTAAATTCATGGAGGTACTCGCCCACGCTACTCTCTCCCTACACTAGTCTTTGGAACTCATTCTCCATAGCGATCCTTTGAGCCGAGGGAAGGTACCTTGCCAAGAATAGTCTCGAAATTTCCTCCATCGAGATGTCCGTAAGTTGTATTCCCCCCAAGTGACGTAGCTCTAAACCTTCCCACCACAACCTTGCCTCTCCACCCAAAAGGAAAGTGGCTATAGGGGTCTTCTGCCACTCCTCCGTTTTTGTAGCTGTCAAGACTCTCTTTACTCGGGTGAGCCAATCCTCAGCTTGGGATGGGGTTCCAGTCCCCGAGAACACCGGAGGACTAAAGCCCATAACATGTTTGAACTGCTTTTTAGCCGCTCTTCTAGGTATCAACGGCTCCACCACCACTTATTCAACCCTTTTAGGTTTTGACGCTTGAAGCGGTACCTGCTCCCCTGCAGGGGCAGGCTGTTGCATTTGCCCTCCTAGCTGGGCATTTATCATTGCAAACACCGCTTCAGCCCAACCAATCTTATGGTTTCTGACGAAGGAGGGGTTGTAGACACATCATTCGGTGCACTACTTGTCTCAGAATGTTGGTTTTCTGAAGGCCCTGCACCACTCCTGGTCACCTATAGATGTACAAAACACCATTAAGTGACCGAACAATATTGCAAAAAACAATTATAGGAACACGCAGGTTACTCAAACATGTGTATTTTCATTCCTAAGTGAACATTCATGGGTTATTTTTATGTTATAACGATTGTTGGGTACATTGGAAAATGTGTACCTGATTTGGAGAAGCCTCACTTAGCTCAATGATATACATAAATGTGTATTTGATGTTATTTTGAGTTTATATGTGCAGGATAAGTATTGTCTAAAAAGCAGAAAAAATTTCTAAGTCCATGTATCGACACTTCAGGAAGTCTGTGTCGACACTTAGAAAAGTTGTGTCGACACCTGAAGCAACTGTGTCGACAAACAGAATTTTGTAGTCGACATCAACTGTGTCGACACCGGGAGGCAGTGTCGACACACAGAATTGTTAGTCGACATCAATTGTGTCGACACCAGGAGGCAGTGTCGACACACAGAAGCTGAGTCGACATCAACTGTGTCGATACCTGGAGGCAGTGTCGACACACAAATTCTGAGACTAAATCAACTGTGTCGACACACAGAACTTGTGTCGACACTCAGCATAGGTTCAACATAGATGATTGTTGTGGAATGAAGAAGTGATTGTGTCGACACAAATAATCAGTGTCGACACATTCTCAAGATGTAGTGTCAAGAAGCTGTATCGACATCAAGGCAGCTATGTCGACACCACCAAAGTCTGTGTCGACACTTAAGTCACTTGTGTTGACACATATTGACAGATTGTCTCGACACTTTATGACAGTCAGTCTCGACACTTTATGACAGTCAGTCTCGACACTTAATGACAGTCTCGACGCTTTGCTGACAAAGACAAAGGCTCAAGAACTGTTTGAAGACTTGATAGCTGTGAGTTATAACAGGTTTACTGAAGCTGTCAGATTTGTCAAAAGTTCGTTAGAAACCGGATCAGTCGGTTACCATGGGTGAAGCCTATATATAGACGGTCTGTGTCAAATCAAAGATAATAATGAGGTGACAATACATACAACTACCACAACTATTGTGAGATTAATCTCTGATCAAGAAAGTGCAAGTCACAGAAGAAGATCTTTGTGAGAAGATCTAAGAAGACATTCTGGAGTGATCATCCACTCAGATTTTGTCTAAGGGGAATTCATTCAGAATTCAGAAGTAACTTCAGAAGGTTTGGGGAGAGAGAGCTCCAGCTGTTTTGAGGTCAAGAAGGAGACAATCACAAGTCTCTTAAGAAGTAGATCCTGAACTATTCTACAAAGAAGATCCAGATCTATTTCTGGAATCCAAGAAGGAAGCTGTCAGTCAGTCAACTTCAAAGGAGATCAACCCTACTGAGTTCAGATTAAAGAAGCATTGAAGAAAGCTAAGAACAGGTTGATTTCAGCCATCAGTTTCATCAATAAGCTGATCAAGAATTCTCTTATCCTTTCTCTCTCAATAAGGGTAAGAGTCCATCAAATTACTTATCAATTTCTGTAGGATCTTTTCAAAGATCTGAGTTGTAAGCCTGTGTTATAAAGGCTGAGTGTAGGAGATTCAGATCTCTGAGTTGTAAGCCTGTGTTATAAAGGCTGAGTGTAGGAGATTTAGATCTCTGAGTGGTTAGGCTGTTTGAGTCTGAGTATAGGAGAATCAGTTCTCTTTATTGTAGGCCTTGTGGCAAGGCTGATGTAGGGCTGTTAGCCTTAGTTGTAGGAACCTTATAGGGTTTTGATTTGTAGGAACCTTTCAGGGTTATGAGCTGTAAGATCTGTGGATCTGAGAAGAAGGAAGAAGTTAGGCCGAATCTAGCACACTGCTAGATAGGTGAAGGGGGAAAGTGGATGTACCCAGACCTTGGGGAACCACTATAAACATATGTGCAATTTGTGATGCTTGTGTTATTTTAGATTCTGTGATTGTATATGTTGTGTTAGCTGTAGAGATTTGAGACTTATATCAAAGAACTGAAGCTATATTCTGCCTTAGTTTAAAATAAGGAAAAGAACCTATTCACCCCCCTCTAGGTGTTTAGGTTGTCTTGAAGTTAAAACTATCAAGTGGTATCAGAGGGAGGTTACTCAAAGAAGTACTTAACAGTCTGAGTTAGATCCCTAAGGCAGAATCAAGAATCAAGAATTAAGAAAATGGGTTCTGGATAAAATCACAAGGAACTAGGTTCTATGAAATTACCCATCTGCAGGAAGGAGATATTTGGAATTTGGAAAGAAAGAGTCAGGTTGTTTATGGAGGCTTCTGACCCAAGGATCTATATTACAGTAAAAGAAGGTCCTTATATTCCAATGAATGTGTCTGCTCTAGATGAAAATCAAAGAACTCCCAAATATTTTTCTGAGATGACAAAGGATGAAATCATCCTGGCAACTATGGATAAAAGAGACCAGAATATCATAGTAAGTGCCATAGTTGATTCAACCTTTCAGAATTTGACTCACTACAAGACCTCCAAGGAAATGTTGGAGACCTTGATAGTCTACATGGAGGGTTCTGAAGAAGTTAGACAAGATAAAAAGTCTATGCTAAATCAGGAATATGAAAGTTTCAGACAAGGGAAGTCAGATAACATATCTGAGTGCTATAAGAAGTTCTATAGAGTAAATGAACTGATGTCTTATGGAAGTGTCTTCATTATATATGAACTGAATGACAAATTCCTAAGATCCTTGACAAAGGATTGGGATACCAAGATTTGTGCCATTAGGGAAGTGGCGAAACTTGCAGATATTTCTACTCCAACTTTATTTGGAAAGTTGTTGTCTTATGAAATGCAACTAATGACTAGAAAAGAGGAAGAATGAAATACCAAAGGGGAGCATAAAGAAAAGTCTGTGGCCTTCAAGGTTGAAGCCACTAGAAAGAATAGGAGGATGTCTCCATCACCTCCTAGGGAAGTTGCTGAAATTGCTTCAGATAATTCAGACAATCAAAGTTCAGACAGCAGTGACTCAGATAAAGACTTTGCTGCCTTCACAAGGCAATTTCAGAGATTTCTGAAGAAGAAGTAGTGGAAGTCAAGGCCCTCCACATAACAGCCAGCTGATGACTATTATCAAAAGAGAAAGTCATCTAGGAAGGACAGGAGTAGGTCTAAGCCTAGCAAATTTACAACATCAAAGATAGTTTGTTATTGCTGTAATAGACCTGGACATGTTGTTGCTGAGTGTCCAGACCAAAGAAAGGAGTCTGTTGATAAAAGAAAGACTCAACAAAATAGCAAGAAGGAGAAATCCTTTGTTTCTAAAAAGGAGAAGAGCTTGATAGACCAGTCATCTTCAGAGTCAGAATCTGAAGCTGAGGCATAGATTTGCCTATATGCAGCTGATGAAGAAGAAGAGTTTATGCAATTGCTGGACTCTATCTATGCACATGAAGACCATCAGTACATGGGACTGATGGATGTATCAGAAGAAGATAAGTGTCAGGATCAGCCTGGTCCTAGCAAGGTACAATGTTTGTCTAGTAATTCAGTTTGTAGTACTGGCACAGAGTCAGATACATCTGCATCAAGTGATGTGGATGGATCTGAATCTGAAGGTGATATTCATCAGCTGATAGATGAATATGGGGACTTGTTGCAGGCACTAAAGAAAAGCAAGAACCTGGCCAAAACTCAGGCTAAGGAAATTGCAGATCTTAAGATGGCTATATCTTGTTTAGAGAAAGAATTGGATCAAAAAATGAATGAGGTTGCCAAGCTGAAAACTATTACTGTTATTTAGATGGGTACAATCACATATAAAAATGATCTAATCAGAAGTCTAGAAGTCAGACTTCAAAAGGAGAAATATTTGGTGGCTAGTTACTCCAAGCCAAAATCAGTTTTACCCTTAATAGATGAGTTTGTGGCTCAAAAGGGTAAGGCTGGAATAGGCTTTAAAGGTAACACCAGGGCTGCCCATTTCAAGAGAAAGGGCAAAGCCTCAGTTCAGTCATTGAATTTTAAAGTCCCTGTAGTTTTTAGAAATGTTCATGTGCCTTCTAACAAGTATGACCTTGAGAATACTCTTGGTTATAATAAGACTAAAGTTCTGAATGACAAGGGTGCTTATGTCAATAAGGCAGCCCATGTTCATAAACCCCATGGTTATGAGAAACCAGTGGGTGTAGCTGCAGCAGTACCAGCACAATACAAAAGAATTGATGTCAACCAGACTGTCAAGAATGTATCTAAAAATAGATACAACAAGTATGAATGCCGGTGCTGTTGCAAGACAGGTCAGTATGCCATAGATTACTGGCACAACACTAGTGTCAGGAAGAACAACAGTCTGCCTATTAGAAGAGCTGCAGGTAGATTTGTTAGGAATGAAGCTAACTTGAACCAAGGGCCCAAGACTTACTTGGGTTCTAAGGGAAAGTAATTCTTTATTGCAGGTGAGTCCAAGTCACCATGCCCCTATATGGTACTTGGACAGTGGATGTTCCAGGCACATGACTGGAACAAAGGGATTGCTGAAGGAGTATTTACCTATCTCAAATGGGCCTAAAGTAATCTTTGGTGGCTCTGAAAGAGGAATCATCAAAGGATTTAGTAACATTTCTAGTAACCAGATTACTATCACTCAAGTGGCCTATGTGAAGGGTTTGAAACACAACCTTATAAGCATAAGCCAGCTGAGTGATTTAGGATATGACATTTCATTTGTTAAGAATGGATGTCATATCAAAAGGTCAAGTGATCAAAAGATCATTTTGACAGGATATAGAAAGAGGAATGTGTACTGTCTCAATTTTGAGTGTGAGAACAAAGGTTCTCCTATTTGTCTTGTAGCTAATGAGAAAGCCTCTCATTGTGTCAAATGGCACAAGAGGCTGGCCCATCTTAACTACAAAACAATTGGCCAACTCTTTAGCAAAGAGTTAGTGAGGAATGGTCCTCAAGTTAAGTGTATAAAGGAAGGGATATGTTCAGCTTGTCAAAAGGGCAAGCAGACACAATCGTCCTTTCATAGCCTTGAAAACAAGGATTCAGTGAGGTGTCTATACCTCTTACATATGGATCTTTTTGGTCCTATACCAGTTCATAGCCTAGGTAGGAAGGTCTACACTTTTGTGGTGGTAGATGACTATTCTAGATATTCCTGGGTGTTCTTTCTGAGACAAAAATCAGAAACCCCAAGTGTTTTACATAGTTTTGTCAAATAAATTTAGAATGAACTGGACAGTATAGTGGTCAAAATCAGAAGTGACCAGGACACTGAATTTTAATCTGAAAGTATGACAAGATTGTGTGAAGAATTTGGGATTTTTCAAGAATTCTCCTCACCTAGAACACCACAGCAAAATGGTATTGCTGAAAGAAAGAATAGATCATTGATTGAGGCTGGTAGAACTCTATTGAGTGACACTTCTCTCCCAGAATATTTCTGGGCTGAGGCAGAAAACACTGCATGTCATGTGCTCAAGAGGAATTCTATCACCAAGTACCACAAAAAGACTCCATATGAGATCATGAAAGGTAGAAAACCAAATCTATCCTATTTTAGGATCTTTGGTTGCAAGTGCTATATCCTTAACAATGACAAGTCTTATCTAACTAAGTTTGCTGCCAAATCTCAAGATGGGATATTTGTTGGGTACATCAACAATAGTAAGGCTTATAGGGTCTACAACTTGATTACACAGGTTGTAGAAGAATCTATACATATTATATTTGATGAAACTAGATTGATCAACAGAGAGTTGCCTTGTAGTTCATGAAGTCCAACAGGTATAAATGAGAGATTGGACAAGCTTTCCATTGCAGAAGATTCAACTGCAGATCAAGAAATGGAAAATGGTGGCAACTGTTTAGGGGGAGTACAGGACTCTCTAGAAGCTGAAGAAAACCAAGAGGTGCAACACATTGAAGAAACTGGAGGTATTCAGCCTGAAGAAAGTCTACTTCCAGCTGTTAGACACTTAAAGGATCATCCAGCAAATCAGATAATTGGTGACCTAAGACAAGGAGTGCAAACCAGAAGCAGGAATTTGAACACAGTCCTGCACTAAAGCTTTCTATCTAAATTAGAGCCAAAGAAATTTGAAGAAGCTATCCTAGACCCACATTAGATTAATGGTATGCAAGAGGAGCTAAATCAGTTCAGAAGGTGTAAGGTCTGGGAGCTAGTTCCTAAACCAAAAGACCACAATATCATTGGAACAAAGTGGATCTTTAGGAACAAATTGGATGAGAGTGGAATTATTGTGAAGAATAAAGCAAGACTTGTTGCAAAAGGATACATGCAGGAAGAAGGAATAGACTTTGATCAAACCTTTGCCCTAGTAGCAAGACTGGAGGCCATTAGAATGTTCCTTGCCTGTGCAGCATATTAAGGATTCAAAGTATTCCAAATGGATGTAAAATCAGCATTCCTGAATAGAAATCTAAAAGAAGAAGTCTATGTAGAGCAGCCATCAGGTTTTGTAGATTCTCTCAAACCTGATTATATTTATAGACTTAGGAAAGCTTTGTATGGGTTAAAGCAAGCCTCAAGGGCTTGGTATGAAACCCTGTCTACTTTCCTTATTGAGAACAAATTCTCAAGAGGGAAAATAGACAAAACTTTATTCCTAAGGGAATCCAAAGGTAAGATAATCTTAGTCCAGATTTATGTAGATGACATAATTTTTGGGTCTACAAAAAACAACCTTTGCAAGAAGTTTGCAAAACTTATGCAAGGGAAGTTTGAAATGAGTAGTATGGGGGAACTTAAGTTCTTCTTGGGACTCCAAGTAAGACAGACTGAAGATGGCTTGTCCATATCCCAGTCTAAGTTCACCAAGGAGTTAATTAAGAAGTATGGTATGGAATCATCCTCCACCATAAGAACTCCTATGGGAACAAGTATGCCTATATGCAAAGATGATGCAGGTAAACCTGTAGATGAATCTTTGTATAGAGGAATAATTGGCTCTCTTCTTTATCTAACTGCTAGTAGACCAGACATTATGTATGCCACATGTGTCTGTGCTAGGTACCAATCATGCCCCCAAAGAATCTCATTACACTGCAGTAAAAAGGATTTTAAGATATCTAAAGGGCACACCTAATCTAGGCCTTTGGTACCCTAGGAATGGAGATTTTCTACTAACAGGCTATTCAGATGAAGACTTTGTAGGTTGTAAAGAAGATAGGAAAAGCACTACAGGCACCTGTCAATTGCTAGGAGGAAGATTGATATCTTGGAGCAGTAAGAAGCAGACTAGTGTGGAAATATCCACATCTGAGTCTAAATATGTGGCAACAGGAAGTTGTTGTGCACAACTGTTATGGATTCAGCATCAGCTAGATGACTATGGTATACAGGTAGGTAGAAAACCTTTGTTTTGTGATTCTACTAGTACTATTTATATTACTAATAATCCTGTTTCACATAGTAGGACTAAGCATATAGAAATAAGGTACCATTTTCTTAGAGAACATGTAGAGAAAGAGGATATCTCACTAGAATTTGTTTAGACAGATTATCAAATTGTAGATATATTTACTAAACCTCTAGATGAAACTAAATTCAATAGATTTAAAATTGAATTAGGTATGTTGACCATATGTTAGATTACCAGAATTGGCTAAGTACAATTGTGTCGACACATTCAGGGAAATAGTGTCGACACAGAGGATTTGTGTCGACAATTCAGGAAAATTGTGTCGACACAGAGTCGATTGTGTCGACACCTAAGGGACAAAGAGTCGACATATCCAGAAAAGTAGTGTCGACACAACCAGAGTAATGGTATCGACACTTACAGAAATTGTGTCGACACTTGTAATAAGAGTCGACACAGAATTTCTGATGAACTACTAAGTATGTCCAGTGTCGACATATCATCAATTGGTGTCGACACATAGTAGTCAGCGCCGTGGTCGAGACAATAGAAGTATGTGTGGACACTTTTCAACAGTGTCGACAATTTTAGATAAATTTTGCCCGCCTTTTGACCTTCTGTGTTTAAAAAAGTATAAATAGGTCGAGAACATATTCTGTCGACACGCTCTCCAGATTTTCGAGACTAAACCCTTGTGTCGACAAACTCTCTTCTCTCAATTCAAGATTTCTCTCCATTCCAATGGCGCCAAAGGTTGAAGACAACATCAATAAAGGCTACGAGCTGGTGCGCAATGCTTTTGATGATGCGCCGACAGAGATTAAAGGGGTCCTTTCCCTAGTTACTGAAAATGGATTGGAGTTTCTTGTTTCTGAACCTACAAAGATCTGGAAGAAAGAGATATTTGAGTTCTATGTTGCTGCTACAGTGGACTCCACTGGCCTAAAGATTTAGTCGACAGTTCATGGTAATAGAGTGAAAATCACTCTGAAGAGTTTAAGAAAGATTCTTCACCTACCAAGAATTCAGGATGAAGAAGAGGTCCCAGCCTCAAAGACAAGGGAGGCTATTCAGTGGTGTGGATTGGATCCAACCATGAAGATAGGAGCAGCCATAAACTGAAAAGGAATGAATCAACAAGGCAAGTTTTTATCTGAAGTGGTAGGGAAGGTGATTTTGTGTAAACCAGGAGGACATGATAGGCTATCTGCCTTTATGTTCAGTCTAATACAAGGATAATCTATAAGATTAATACAGACTGGTCTACAGTTCTATTTGAGAAGATAAAAGAAGGAATCAAGAAGCCCAATTTGGCTAGATTAATGAGCTTATACCTAGCTGGAGCAATTCAAGAGGTCATGCATCAGCTTCCAGGAACTAAAATAAATAATATGAGAAGGATGGACATCAGGATAATCTCTAGATGGGATAGGGTTATCTCCAAGGACATACCTGATTTTGATAATCAAGAGACTGTAGCAACATCACCAGTACATGACATTACTGAGAATGCACAAGTGCAGGGGGAGCAAGTTAGGGAAAAGGTCCAGGACCTGACTGAAACTGCCCAAGTCCATGAGGAAATAGTTACTGCATAGTTACAGGGGGAGCAACATTCTGCACAAGGACAAGGGGAAGAAAGAATTCACTTGGAAAGTGAAATGGATTCACAATCTCTTCTTAAAACACCTTTTGTCAACAGTCCAGCACTAGATGTGATCATGGAGGATACATCTATAGTTGCTGATGCTCCTGTGATAGCTGTATCACCAGTTCACAATCCACAAGAGTTCACCATGGAATAGTTGTTTCCAGACATAGAGGGGGCAGCAGTTGAGGGGGAGTAGGTAAATATTGAGGAGGTGCAGCAGATTGACACTGAAAAGGAGCTGCCTCCTAGTCCTAAAGAAAGAGTTTATATTGACAATTCTTCTAATTCAGAGGATGAGGAAATAGCAAGTTTAAAGAAAAGAAAACTGATGGTTTTCAAGAGGAGAAGCCAGAGCTATAAGAAGGCTTTACAAGCTACTACTTCCCAACCAGCTCCTTCAACTGATTACAACAATTTTTTGGTAGATTTACTAGTCAAAATGGATGAGCAGAGATTGGCTCTCTAAAAATATGTTGATGAAAGCCATAAGGCTCTTCAATTTGATCTAGCCCAAGACATAAAGTCAATCAGATTTGAGGTCAATCAGAATAGGAAAGAAATGACAGATTGCTTTCACAAGGGGGGCAATGTTGTGGTATTTTTGGCTACTCAACAAGAAGATATTAAGAAACAAGTGGATGATATTGCTGTCAAACAAGTATATGTCCTTGAAAATCAAATAAAAATGAATGAGAATCTGACTGAATCTCACAATATGATAGTAACTGAGTTCAAAAATACTATTATTGCAATGACTGAGGCAAGAAATAAGGAAAAAGAAGAATTTGATAAGAAGCTACAGGAAACCTTGGATTCCTTTAAGACAGCTATTACTAATTCTCAGAAAACAATTTCTGATCAGCTTCAAAAGTTAAAGCCATTCTTTAAAGATGGTATCAATTACCTGGATGGGAAAATCAGATTTCAAAAAGATGATTGAGAGAACATGTGGCCAGAGAAGTCATAAAGGGGGGAGGGTGTTAGTATATGCAGGCTCTGATCATGCCAAATAGATAACCAACAGTATTAGAGTCACTCTAGGATATCCACCCTTATGTGATGATGATAATGTGGCTGAGTCAGGGGTGCAACCAACTCTACTTGAAGGTGATCAACCTGAGGTTGCCCAAGTCATGTACCCCCCTGTAGATCTTGAGATGATACATCAACAAGTTCAGTCTATGTACAGCCCTCCACAACCAGTTACTAATGTTATTATTGAAAAAGTAGATATGCCAGAAGCTGGTCTGAAAGCTCAGCAAGATGCTCAATTATCAAAGAAAAGATTCAGAGAGCAGGCAGATTTAAAACCAAATTTTGAGCAGTGGAGTCCCACTTCAAGAAACATCATATTAACTGCCTTGAAAGCTGTAAAAGACCATGTTCATGAAAGAGGTAAATGGTATAATGAGCAGGAGTGGCAAAAGTATGAGGCTAGGCAAAAAGCCATAGTTCAATTCAGAAGAAAGACTAAGTGTGGGAAGCTACCTCCTGATGCTCAGGAGCCTAGCAAGTATTTCCCTAAGCCTTTTCATTACTTTGAAAGGCAAAGGATCAAGGCTGAAGCTCAAAAGAAGGCTGATTTGAAAGGCAAGAAGCCTATTGAAGATACAGAACCTCCTGTGCAGGCTCAGATTAAATCTGGAAAAGGAATAGTCATCAAGGAGCCAGTCCAGCCTTAGTTTTGTTTTTACTAGTTTGTTCAAAAACTATGTAATTCTTAGTTTTTCAAGAAGTCTATGCAATCTGTATTAAGAAACTTTTTTGATATAATAAACAAAACCATGTTCCATGATCATTTAGTTTGCATCCTTATTCTGTGATGTGATTTTATTATTTATTTTGTTTATAATTTACCCTGTTAAATAATGCTTATACATCATCATGTTTATTTATCATAAGTGGTGTATGTCATTGACAAAAGGGTTATGACTTCTCCAAATAGGGGGAGATTATTGTGTACATTGGAAAATGTGTACCTGATTTGGAGAAGCCTCACTTAGCTCAATAATATACATCAAGGTGTATTTGATATTATTTTGAGTTTATATGTGCAGGATAAGTATTGGCTAAAAAGAAGAAAAAGTTTCTAAGTCCATGTGTCGACACTTCAGGAAGTCTGTGTCGACACTTGGAAAAGCTGTGTTGACACCTGAAGCAACTGTGTCGACACACGGAATTTTGTAGTCGACATCAACTGTGTCGACACCGGGAGGCAGTGTCGACACACAGAATAGTTAGTCGACATCAATTGTGTCGACACCAGGAGGCAGTGTCGACACACAGAAGCAGAGTCGACATCAACTGTGTCGACACCTGGAGGCAGCATCGACACACAAATTCTGAGACTAAATCAACTATGTCGACACACAGGACTTGTGTCGACACTCAGCAGAGGTTCAATATAGATGATTGTTGTGGAATGAAGAAGTGATTGTGTCGACACAAATAATCAGTGTCGACACATTCTCAAGATGCAGTGTCAAGAAGCTGTGTCGACATCAAGGCAGCTATGTCGACACCACCAAAGTCTGTGTCGACACTTAAGTCACTTGTGTTGACACATATTGACAGATTGTCTCGACACTTTATGACAGTCAGTCTCGACACTTTATGATAGTCAGTCTCGACACTTAATGACAGTCTCGACGCTTTGCTGACAAAGACAAAGGCTCAAGAACTGTTTGAAGACTTGACAACTGCGAGTTACAACAGGTTTACTGAAGCTGTCAGACTTGTCAAAAGTTCGTTAGAAACCGGATCAGCCGGTTACCATGGGTTAAGCCTATATATAGACGGACTATGTCAAATCAAAGATAATAATGAGGTGACAATACATACAACTACCACAACTATTGTGAGATTAATCTCTGATCAAGAAAGTGCAAGTCACAGAAGAAGAAATTCGTGAGAAGATCTAAGAAGACATTCTGGAGTGATCATCCACTCAGATTTTGTCTAAGGGGAATTCATTAAGAATTCAGAAGTAACTTCAGAAGGTTTGGGGAGTGAGAGCTCCAGCTGTTTTGAGGTCAAGAAGGAGACAATCACAAGTCTCTTAAGAAGTAGATCCTGAACTATTCTACAAAGAAGATCCAGATCTATTTATGGAATCCAAGAAGGAAGCTACCAGTCAGTCAACTTCAAAGGAGATCAACCCTACTGAGTTTAGATTCAAGAAGAATTGAAGAAAGCTAAGAACAGGTTGATTTCAGCCATCAGTTTCATCAAGAAGCTGATCAAGAATTCTCTTATCCTTTCTCTCTCAACAAGGGTAAGAGTCCATCAAATTACTTATCAATTTCTGTAGGATCTTTTCAAAGATCTGAGTTGTAAGCCTGTGTTATAAAGGCTGAGTGTAGGAGATTCAGATCTCTGAGTTGTAAGCCTGTGTTATAAAGGCTGAGTGTAGGAGATTCAGATCTCTGAGTGGTAAGGCTGTTTGAGCCTGAGTGTAGGAGAATCAATTCTCTGAGTTGTACGCCTTGTGGCAAGGATGAGGTAGGGTTGTTAGCCTGAGTTGTAGGAACCTTATAGGGTTCTGATTTGTAGGAACCTTTCAGGGTTCTGAGCTGTAAGATCTGTGGATCTGAGAAGAAGGAAGAAGTTAGGCCGAATCTAGCACACTGCTAGATATATGAAGGGGGAAAGTGGATGTACCCAGACCTTAGGGAACCACTATAAACCTATGTGCAATCTGTTTTGCTTGTGTTATTTTAGATTCTGTGATTGTATATGCTGTGTTAGCTGTAGAGATTTGAGACTTATATCAAAGAACTGAAGCTATATTCTGCCTTAGTTTAAAACAAGGAAAAGAACCTATTCACCCCCCCTCTAGGTGTTTAGGTTGTCTTGAAGTTAAAACTATCAACGATGACGCACATATATGTGCTTACCACCCTTTAAAAGAATTTGACCATGAATTCCAATAAGCATGACCGAAACCGATAGTCTGATACCAAAGTGTAACACCCCTATCCGTCATATTGCATATAGCAATAGGTCCAGTCGGGGTCCGACGCCATATACCACAGACAGACTGAAGGGTTACTAAATGAAACCATCCTACTAATAACACACGTCCTACACAGAGCACATTCTAGCGGAAGCATTTTAAATGTTATAAAGAAAAGAACCCAAGCCACAACATGAATGTCCACTAAAAACCCCAAAGCAGGAATGAGCGTACAAATACACAAAGTACTTGGCCTAAGTGATGTAGTCTATATGGCGTTTTGTACGTCTATATGGCATTGGGCCCCAGTCGGACCTACTGTGAGAGAGGAAGTTGTCTACCTAAATCACCTAGAGGGGGGTGAATAGGTGAGATGTGCGTCTATTTGCGGAATAAAAATTTAAGGAATCAGCACAGCATAATACCAAGCAATCACAGATGACAAAAGATTTATAGTGGTTCCCCAACCTTGGGTACGTCCACTTTCCTCACCAATCTAGTAAACCACTAGACTTGGCTACTCCACTATCTCGGATCAAAACGATCCTACACCTCGGAACAACGTTCCTACAAAAAAAAACTCGATCCAAACCGGATCTACACTCGGAAGATAAAACTTCCTACAAGTCTCGGAGAAAAAGCTCCTACACAATAATTTGTTTAAAAAATACAAACAATAATCTCAGATCTGGATCTTGACAGTCTTCTTCCTTAAGAGCTTTGGCTTGATCAGAGAAGTTGAAGACAACTTGAGAGAGATCCACAAATCTGAAAGACTGAATCACCTCGATCGAGAGAGTAGATCTAGAATCTTTAAAGCGTGGCGAGATCGAGTGATTTACTTGCGTCTGGATCGCTGAAGAATTAGGGTTGCAAACAGAGATCGGAGATCGTCGATCCAGAGCTTCTTCCGTGAACGTTAATGGCGGCGGCGACGACTTGAAGAATTAGGGTTCACGGGATTGTTCTCTTTCTCTTTCTTAAAAAAAAATAATCTCTGAAGGAATTGATTATTAGTCAAATCTGAAATGACTTATTTATAGGTAGACTCCAACGGTCATAAGAATCATTAATGATGACACGTGGACTTATCAGAAAGGATCAAATCGAAATGACCAGCGATATTGACTTAGAGAATTTCAGGAAAGATTTGAACCGACATACTCGAGTCATAGAAGATACACACTCGAGTATCAGATGGTATATACTCGAGTGGACAAGAATTGGCATACTCGAGTAAGAGAAGTTATATACTCGAGTGGAAAGGATTGGCATACTCGAGTAAGAGAAGGGAAAACTACTCGAGTGATTTAGAGATCAACACTCGAGTGATTAACGAACTACTCGAGTATGAGAGTAGATACTCAAGTGAAAACACTTAGAAAAAGTTCAGATAAAGTGTGAATAAATACTCGAGTACAAGAGTTGCAGATACTCGAGTGAGAGAAAAAGAACTACTCGAGTATATTAGGAGAACTACTCGAGTGAGGGGAAAATGAACTACTCGAGTATCTTAGAACAACTACTCGAGTAAACATTGACTTACTCGAGTATGAAAAATAACTACTCGAGTACAGAGTCACTTACTCGAGTATATAGGGAACTACTCGAGTATGTGGACTTAGAATATTTCTGAAATGGGAAGAACAGAACTACTCGAGTATAAACAAGGCACTTACTCGAGTAACTAACCAACCACTCGAGTACAAGTTATCACTTACTCGAGTGAATACAGTCTACTCGAGTATGTAAACCAACTTACTCGAGTACAGACCCACTTACTCGAGTATACTAGAGAAGTACTCGAGTATGTGGACTTAGAAAATTTCTGGATTAAGAACAGAAGGATTTACTCGAGTATAAGAAATGATCTACTCGAGTGACTGACTATCTACTCGAGTATAAACTTATCTACACGAGTATATAGAGTCTACACGAGTATGTCCAAGGATCTACTCGAGTACTAAGTCACTTACTCGAGTATATGAAGGGTACAACTCGAGTATGTGGACTTAGAAAAATTTCTTCTAAAAGACATACTTCAATACTTGAGTCCACCATTCCAAGTGCATGTAGGAAGTGTATCCCAATAGAGAGGCTATACATGGGCCAACACTTTGGATCACACAATGAGGGATTACATTGTATGGTCCTGTGTTTGGTGACCCATTATAGACTGACATTGGTCTACACTTGGCATTAAGGACCTGCACACATACAACTTAAACACAGCATCAAATACACCTTAATTCATCTTAGTTCAAGGTCTGACCTCCTACAAATCTGAGGTATTATGGAGACAAATCCCAACAATCTCCCCCTATTTGTAGATGTCAGCATTCTCTATACTAAGGTGAATTATTCAGAGTAAAAAGAACAATACACATATACTTAAAAAAAATAAGCTAAAGCAGGATAACTAATGAAATAGCCATAATCAGAATCAATTATATATATAGAATTGTTTTTAACAAAAGGAATCCATTTCCACATTCTCTTTACTCAAGAGGGTCCTTCCTTATGCATCCTTTCTCTCTTCAGCTCTTGCCTCTCTAGGTAACTGAATGGCTTGGGAAAATAAGTTCTGGGCCTAGGAGGAGTAGCTGGATTATTGTGTCCCCAATTCCTGTCATGAAGTCTGATTTTGATTTGGGACACTTCATAGGCTTTCCATTCTGAATGACTGTAAAACTGGTCTCTGTTCTCACCAAGATCTGTAACCAATTTCAGGGTATCAAGGATTAGGGATTTGGAGGTTGGACTCCAAACTTCAGAATGAATAATTGGTGGTCTGCTTTCATAAGCTAGGGCAGGATCTCTTTTGGGTGCAGAACGACTGGCAGAAGCACCTTCACCATATTTTCTCTTCTTCCTTGGAGCTAGAATTTCATCTTGCCACATATCAGAATAGGTGAGAGGGGGCTCAGTCACATCACCCTCAGGTCTAGGTGAGAAAGCTGGCACACCTTCTGGAATGGCTGCCTGGGCTGGAGCATCTACAGGAGGTTGTTCTTCAAGAGGATTCAAGAAGTGTGGAATGATGGCAGGGTTGAGCTGGGCATTAGGGAAATTCATGTTGTGCAGCCAAACAGCAGTGTCATAGGTATAGAATTTCACAGACTGGAGCTGGGAGAGAATATCTGCTTTCATTTCTTTTACAAGACCATCCACAGTAGCCTGAGCTTGGTTAGATAGTGTTTCAACTTGTTCTTTTACAACTGCTTGAGCTTGCTCAGATAGTTTTTCCACTTGTTCTTTTATTATCTTCTCCCCCTTGGTGATATCTATAGATAGCTGAGCTATAGCTTCATCCCTGAACTTGCCAACTTCTTCACAGATTTTCATAAGATTGGCCTCAGCATGCTTGTCCAACTGGATCTGATTATTTGCAACAGTTTCTTGTTGATTTCTCAGTTCACCTATGCTTGTGATAGTGTGATCTATGGCCTTGCCACCTAGCTGGAACAACCTTTTTAGCTCATCAGTATTGGCCTGGATTTCTGCAAAGCCTCTACTTATCTCTTGTTCAAGAGTAGTGACTTTGTTATTGACTGATGCTAGAGATTCATCAAAGTACTTTCTCTGTGCAAGGAGCATCTGTTCAATTTGACTTACCATATCTGAAGAAGAGGGGGATGAGGTTGGTGCAGGAATTGAAGGAGCAGGAGCAGGAGGAGTCCAAGGAGGAATTTCTGTAAGAACTATTGAGCTTGCAGCTCTCTTGAAAGATTCTATTTCAACAGTTTCTTCTGTATTTAGGAAAGATGGCATGGAGAAATCCAAAGTCCTCAGAGGTGCCTCCAGAGGATCTGGAGACATTTCCTCATCATCAGACAAGAGAATATGATCAGATTTGCTGGGCTCACTATCAGGAGATTTGGCAGGAGACTGGACTGGAGTCTGAGCTGGAGTCTGAGCTGGAGTCTGTACAGGAGATGGAACTGGGGACTGAATGGGAGACTTGGCAGCTGATCCACTCTGAAAAAGAGGAGCATCTGAGCTGAGCTCATCAATGAATCTGTTTATATCTTCAGCTGTAGACAGTAAATCTGTTGAATCTGGAATCTCTGAGTCAGGAATTGCTGATTGAGGATCTGCTGGAGGAGGAGAGACTGGAGGAGTGGAAACTCTGACCTCTGCTAGTTCTGGAATCACTGATTCTGAAGAAACTTGATGCTGAGGAAGAGAAGAGGCAGGCTCCCCCTCAGCCATTGCACCAGAGGTAGTAGTAGTTTGATGTAGAGGAGGAGATGGAATCCTGTCTTCAGGTAAACTGGTTTCTTGGTGAGTTTCTGAGATGGCATCAGCCTTTGAAGTTTGGGCAGAATTCAGGATCTTGATGTCATACCTCTGTATGGAAGAGATGGAAACTTTCTTCATGTGGTGAAGTCCTGTCCCTTTGGATAAGTCAAACACTGTAGGATTAATCTCATGGAGGAGGAGTGAGATAATCCTAGCATACTTGGATGTTTCACGCTCTCTCGGATCTTATCCAGTATCATCATTCCGAACTGGAATTTCTTCCTGCAGACTATGGCTTGCATAACGTCGAATAAATTTTGGGATATATCTCTTATAGAGTATGTCTTGCACCATAGGATTTTGGCGATGACATCAACTAGAAACTTGCCTTCTGAATTGAACAGAGACCGATTCAAGGTTTCACCTCCACCTTCAGGATCTCGACCACAGAATAGGGAAGTACGGTCGGCATCTTCCTTTTCTAGGTCGTCTTCTTCGTCAACCACGAGCATCCGAAGCAGAGTGGCGACTGAAGTTTTATCCAAACGAATCTCAAGTCCTTTTACCTTTGATTTCAGAATTGTGCCATTATGTCTAACCTTCAGATTTCTGTAAAATTCTTCAACATCAGGAAGCAGGAGACGGCAGGGTTCTTGAAGAACGAAGGACAATCCGGCGGTGTCCAAGAGAATCAGTAAATTTTTGAAGTCATCCGAAATATCTGCAATACCATCTGTCACGAGTTCGGAGCCGATTCCAATCTTGGAGGAGGGAGCCATCAGCGATTCTGTAGTACGAAGAGAAAGAAGAGAGGAGGAAGACAAAACTCTGCAACTATTCTGGAAGACGAAGGGACGGCGGCTACTCGAGTGAAATGAGAAGTGGAAAGGATTTCTGATTTTTCTAAATATATATATGACCCTAATTAGGTTTAAGGAGGAGTACTGAAAATAAAATCATACCTGATATGGAGCGCCAAAACTTTGGTGCGAATAGAAGAAAAAAAAAGATTTTCAAATTTCTGATTCCCGTATACTCGAGTAGGTTTCGCCATACACGAGTATGAGATGGAGTATACACGAGTAGATCAAGTAACATACACGAGTAGGTTACCAACTACTCGAGTATGTCAATTTTGGCACTCGAGTATTTCCGTTTACTCGTGTATATGTCTCTATGTACTCGAGTATATCACTTTGAAATACAATTTTCTTGGGAGAGATTTACTGCCACCGATATCTTCAACTCTGAGCCTGTCTGTGAACCCACCATCACTATTCCTCTTTGTTGAGCAGTCCGAGTTCCGTTTTGAAGAACGAGAACTTGGACTCGTCCAGCGGCTTCGTGAATATATCTGCCACTTGCCTGTCTGTGGAGACATATTGTAGATCTATGTCTCCATTCTCCACATGCTCCCGGATGAAGTGATAGCGAAGCTCTATATGCTTGGTTCGGCTGTGGGGGACTGGATTGTTGGCAATTGCTATAGCGCTGGATGAGTTGCAAAACAAAGGAATGTTCTGGAACTTCATGTTGTAGTCTTCAAATTGATTCTTGATCCATAAAAGCTGTGCACAACAGCTGCCTGCAGAGATGTATTCTGATTCAGCCGTTGAGATGGCTACACAGTTCTGCTTCTTACTGCTCCAGGAAATAAGTCTCCTTCCGAGAAATTGGCAAGTCCCGGAAGTGCTTTTCCTATCGTCTTTGCTACCTGCAAAATCTGCATCTGAAAAACCAATTAGTTCACTATCATTACTTCTTGGGTACCATAAGCCAAGATTTGGTGTGCCTTTAAGGTATCTCAGGATTCGCTTTGCAGCGATGTAGTGAGATTCCTTAGAGTTCACCTGAAATCTAGCACATACACATGTTGAGAACATTATATCTGGTCTACTCGCAGTAAGGTAGAGCAAGGACCCAATTATGCTTCTGTACTTGGTTTCATCAAAAGGTTTCCCTTTCTCGTCCTTGTCCAGAGACATAGCTGAGGCCATTGGAGTCCTCATAGAGGTTGCATTCTCCATTCCGAATTTCTTAAGCAGCTCTTTGGTGAACTTGGTCTGTGAGATGAAAATTCCATCCTCAGATTGTTTCACTTGAAGCCCTAAGAAATACTTCAGCTCTCCCATACTGCTCATTTCAAACTTCCCTTGCATAAGTTTAGAAAACTTCCTGCAGAGGTTGTTGTCTGTAGACCCAAAAATGATGTCATCGACATAGATTTGCAATAGCAAAATCTTGCCTTTTATTTCCCTAAGAAATAATGTCTTGTCTATCTTTCCTCTAGTGAACTTGTTCTCAAGAAGAAAGGTAGACAGCGTCTCATACCAAGCTCGAGGAGCTTGTTTAAGACCATATAGTGCTTTTTGCAGTAAATAAACATAATTAGGAAAGGTTGAATCAACAAAACCTGGCGGTTGCTCTACATACACCTCTTCCTTTATGTCACCATTTAGGAAGGCGGACTTAACGTCCATTTGATAGACGGTAAAGCCCTTAAGTGCAGCGTAGGCAAGAAATAACCTGATCGCTTCCAGTCTCGCTACTGGAGCATAAGTCTGGTCGAAGTCGATTCCTTCTTCTTGACGATATCCCTTGGCGACAAGTCTGGCTTTATTCTTTATAATAGTTCCATCTTCATCCATCTTGTTCCGGTAGACCCATTTTGTCCCGATGACGTTCTTATGCTTGGGTCTAGGAACAAGTGTCCAAACTTTGCATCGTTTGAACTGATTCAATTCTTCTTCCATGGCTAGAATCCAGGATGCGTCGGAGTTGGCTTCCTCAAATTTCTTTGGTTCAACCTGTGAGAGAAAACTTAAGTGTAAATTCTCGTTAGTTGTGCCTCGACGAGTTCTGACGTCATCCCGAGGATCTCCTATTATTTGGTCAACAGGATGATCCTTCAAGTGTCTGAACTCTAAAGTCCTTGCATCTGGGATCTCTTCAGCCACTGGAGTTGCATCTTCAGCTGGGATGTCTTCTTCATCTTGATCATCTACCTCTCCAATAGTGGTTGTAGAGGGGATCTTGATGAATGTCTCATCTTTATCTTCAATAGGTTCATCCAAGCTAAGTTCTTTCAACTTTGTACCTGCATCTACAATAGGCACACTAGACGAGTTGCTTTGCAACAGACTCGTCTCATCAAATACAAGATGTATCGACTCTTCCACCACCAGAGTTTTTCTATTGAATACTCTATAGGCCTTACTATGGCTACTATAACCTACGAAAATACCTTCAAAGCTTTTCTCGCTAAACTTTGTAGTGTGATACTTGCCATTGTTAAGTACGAAGCACTTACAGCCAAAGATTCTAAAGTATGAAATGGTTGGTTGCCTGCCTTTTAGAAGCTCGTAAGGAGTCTTATCATGGTTCTTGTTGATGAGTGCTCGATTTTGCACGTGACAAACGGTGTTGACGGCTTCAGCCCAGAAATACTCCGGAAGTGAGGCATCACTCAACATGGTCCGACAAGCCTCTATGAGTGTTCTGTTCCTTCTCTCAGCTACTCCATTTTGCTGTGGAGTGCGAGGAGAGGAAAACTCATGAAAGATACCTTGACTTTCACAAAATTCTGTCATGGCTCCAGATTTGAATTCCGTTCCATTGTCACTTCTGATTTTGACTACGGAATAGTTGTATTCATTCTGGATCTGCCTCACAAAATTAGTGAAAATACCGAAGGTATCTGACTTGTGTTTCAGAAAGAACACCCACGCAAAGCGCGAGTAATCATCCACAATAACCAACGTATATTCCTTACCTCCCAAACTTCTAACCTGCAGCAGACCAAACAAGTCCATATGGAGAAGCTGCAAACTTCTATTGGAATCCTTGCCTATTATGCTTTTAAACGAACTTCTTGTTTGCTTGCCTTTGATACAAGTGTGACAAGGACTGTCCGTAACGCACTTGACATTAGGTGCATCACGCACTAAGTTTTGAGAGAATAATTTATTAATAGTTTTGAAATTAATATGTGCTAGTCTCTTGTGCCATTGGTCAGCAAGAGATGCACTACTTTTTGCCAAAAGACACACTGGTGTCGAGGAGTCTATTCAAATAAAATTTAAACAGAAAATATTTCTGCTTCGAGTGCCTGATAAAATAGTTTCCATATTGTTAACCGATTTTATCAAACACTTGTCAGCATGAAATTCAACTACGTATCCTTTGTCGCATAGTTGGCTTATGCTAATGAGATTGTGTTCCAATCCTTCAACATAGGCTACATCCGAAAAGGATACGCTACCGTTAGAAATCATACCATAGCCTTTAGTGATTCCTCGATCTGAACCTCCAAAGATGACCTTTGGTCCGTTGCAGACTGAGGTGTAATTCTGTAGTAGGCTCCTTGTCCCGGTCATATGCCGAGAACATCCACTGTCCAAGTACCAGATTGGCATTTTGGTGGCCTTTGGACATACTTGCAATTACAATCATTTAGCCTTAGGAACCCAAACAAGTTTGGGTCCTTGGTCTCGAGTTAGAATACTCCCCCTACGAGTATTAGCCTCATGAGTGGTCACTCTCACGTTGCTAACTTTAGGGGCTGCAACATTTTTAGGATTGAACCAGCAATCGATGGCAAAGTGACCAACTCTACCACAACACCAACAGTCAAATTTGTTGTATCTTTGCCTCATCTTCTCCTGCTTGACTACCTCGAGAGGAGGTCCAACAGGGGCAGCATTTTTAGATGTGGAGGCTTCATGATGATGGCACGTGCATGAAGTCTTGTCCATCTTCGGCTTTTCTACAACAACTTTCACTTTGGGTGCCTTCTTAATATTATAACCATGAACATAAGGTCCATAGCTCTGAAGTTGAATCTCCTCATAAGGTTCCTTGAAAACGCTCTCACCAAAGTTGCGAAGGCGAGTCCACCCTTGGTATCTTGTCTTAGGCTTCTCAAGGATAGGCCTGCTAAAGTGACCATAGGTGGATTCGTAGTCAAGATCGTTCGTAGGAAAGATGACTTTCTTGAACGCGACTGGCTCCAAGGGAGCTTTCCCTTTCTCTTCGGCAGAGGCCTTCTTGGCCGCCTTATTTCTCCTCTTGGCCTTGTTTCTCCTAGAAGATTTACTAGGAGCTCCTTTGTGGCCTAGACCGGCACCACTTGCCTTAGCTGAGAATTCAGCAATCATAGGAAGCACAGTCTTAGGCTTCGAGAAGCTTTCTACAAGCTTCTTCTCAGCCAAGAGTTGTTCTTCCAATTCCTTAATGATTTTCTCTTTAAGGTCAAGGTGCCCGAGAGCCTTGTTGTATTCTTCGATAGATTTATCGAAGTCTTCCTTGAGAGAGTCAGTATTAGAGACTTCTTCTCTAAGGTTGCTCTCTGAAGCTTTTAGAGATTTTATCTCCCTAGCTTGAGTTTTCACGACTTGGCGACATTTGTCGTAAGCCTTGAGTAACTCCTGATATTGTATCATGAGTTTTGATTCATCCTCAGAGGGATAGTCCTCTGGTTCATTGTCATCATCAGAGTCCGAAAGAGGGGTGTGAGATTTTACCTCCCCAGTGAACTGGGGGACTTGCTCATCGTCTGTTAGAGCCATTAGCCCAAAGTAAGCTTCTTCCTCTTCTGCACTTGACTCGGATGAGTCGGAGTCACTGAGAGTTTTGCTCTTCTTAGCTAACAAACTCTTTTCTGTCCTCTTCCTGTTGTAGGACTTCTTGTCTTCTTTCTTGCCGCCCTCTTTCTTCTTATGGGGGCAATCCGCAATGACGTGACCTGGCTTGTTGCAGCAATAACAAACAATATCAGTGGAATAATGTTTATTCGGTTTCGAGCCATACCTGTCGTGGCTGCTTGAGCTCTTTTTCTGACGATCACCATCATTGCGTGATCTTCTATATGAGGCATCCTTGCCTTTCCATTGCTTCTTTTTGTTCAAGAATTTCTTGAACTGCCTTGAGAGTAGAGAAAACTCTCCTTCAGATAGCTCCGAGCCAGACGAACTTGGTTCAGACGAATCTTCATCATCAGCTTCAGGAGCTGGGGCAGGAGAGCTAGCCTTAATCTTCCTTGAGCTGTCTGCCTTCAGAGCAACAGACTTCTCTTTGGATCTGGACCTGCTCATCTCTTCTTCAGCTTTTCTAGAATTGATTTGAAGCTCATAGGACATTAGCTTTCCGAACAGATTTTGCGGGTCCGTCTCGGCTAACCTTCCGAACTCCCGAATGGCGCATACCTTGTTATCCCATTCCTTGGTTAGGGATCTTAGGAATTTGTCATTCAGTTCTCCGTTGGTGAAGACTCGGCCATAAACTCTTAGGCCGTTCACTATCTTGAAAAAGTTCTCGAACGTGTCAGCTATGGCTTCCTTGTGACCTTGCCGGAAGGCTTCATACTTTTGATTCAGAAGGGATCTTCGATCATCCCTCACTTCTTCAGTGCCTTCCATCAGAGTCACCAGGGATTGCCACATCTCCTTGGCAGATTTGCAATGGATGAGATTCTGCAGCATTGAGTCATCGACTGCACTTGCTATTATATTTTTGGCTTTCTTATCGAGGGAGACAAGTGCAATCTCGTCTTTATCCAAGTCCATCAGCTTCTTAGGAACTTGTTTGGATGAGTCTATAGTAGAGGCAACCATAGGAACATGCGGACCTTCTTCAACAATCATGAAGATCCGAGGATCCACAGCTTCCATGAAGAACCTAACTCTTTCCTTCCACATAGGAAAATTATTCTTGGTGCAAATGGGAAGCTTGGCAAAATCTTTAGTCTTACTCATGCTTGATATTTCTCAAAAGACAACTCGGGAAGGATCAGATCAAGGTGTTAATCTCTTAACGATTAACCTCCCCCTCTGATACCAATTGAGAGAGGAAGTTGTCTACCTAAATCACCTAGAGGGGGGGTGAATAGGTGAGATGCGCGTCTATTTGCGGAATAAAAATTTAAGGAATCAGCACAGCATAATACCAAGCAATCACAGACGACAAAAGATTTATAGTGGTTCCCCAACCTTGGGTACGTCCACTTTCCTCACCAATCTAGTAAACCACTAGACTTGGCTACTCCACTATCTCGGATCAAAACGATCCTATACCTCGGAACAACGTTCCTACAAAAAAAAACTCGATCCAAACCGGATCTACACTCGGAAGATAAAACTTCCTACAAGTCTCGGAGAAAAAGCTCCTACACAATAATTTGTTTAAAAAATACAAACAATAATCTCAGATCTGGATCTTGACAGTCTTCTTCCTTAAGAGCTTTGGCTTGATCAGAGAAGTTGAAGACGACTTGAGAGAGATCCACAAATCTGAAAGACTGAATCACCTCGATCGAGAGAGTAGATCTAGAATCTTTAAAGCGCGGCGAGATCGAGTGATTTACTTGCGTCTGGATCGCTGAAGAATTAGGGTTGCAAACAGAGATCGGAGATCGTCGATCCAGAGCTTCTTCCGTGAACGTTAATGGCGGCGGCGGCGACTTGAAGAATTAGGGTTCACGGGATTGTTCTCTTTCTCTTTCTTAAAAAAAATAATCTCTGAAGGAATTGATTATTAGTCAAATCTGAAATGACTTATTTATAGGTAGACTCCAACGGTCATAAGAATCATTAATGATGACACGTGGACTTATCAGAAAGGATCAAATCGAAATGACCAGCGATATTGACTTAGAGAATTTCAGGAAAGATTTGAACCGACATACTCGAGTCATAGAAGATACACACTCGAGTATCAGATGGTATATACTCGAGTGGACAAGAATTGGCATACTCGAGTAAGAGAAGTTATATACTCGAGTGGAAAGGATTGGCATACTCGAGTAAGAGAAGGGAAAACTACTCGAGTGATTTAGAGATCAACACTCGAGTGATTAACGAACTACTCGAGTATGAGAGTAGATACTCGAGTGAAAACACTTAGAAAAATTTCAGATAAAGTGTGAATAAATACTCGAGTACAAGAGTTGCAGATACTCAAGTGAGAGAAAAAGAACTACTCGAGTATATTAGGAGAACTACTCGAGTGAGGGGAAAATGAACTACTCGAGTATCTTAGAACAACTACTCGAGTAAACATTGACTTACTCGAGTATGAAAAATAACTACTCGAGTACAGAGTCACTTACTCGAGTATATAGGGAACTACTCGAGTATGTGGACTTAGAATATTTCTGAAATGGGAAGAACAAAACTACTCGAGTATAAACAAGGCACTTACTCGAGTAACTAACCAACCACTCGAGTACAAGTTATCACTTACTCGAGTGAATACAGTCTACTCGAGTATGTAAACCAACTTACTCGAGTACAGACCCACTTACTCGAGTATACTAGAGAAGTACTCGAGTATGTGGACTTAGAAAATTTCTGGATTAAGAACAGAAGGATTTACTCGAGTATAAGAAATGATCTACTCGAGTGACTGACTATCTACTCGAGTATAAACTTATCTACACGAGTATATAGAGTCTACACGAGTATGTCCAAGGATCTACTCGAGTACTATGTCACTTACTCGAGTATATGAAGGGCACTACTCGAGTATGTGGACTTAGAAAAATTTCTTCTAAAAGACATACTTCAATACTTGAGTCCACCATTCCAAGTGCATGTAGGAAGTGTATCCCAATAGAGAGGCTATACATGGGCCAACACTTTGTATCACACAATGAGGGATTACATTGTATGGTCCTGTGTTTGGTGACCCATTATAGACTGACATTGGTCTACACTTGGCATTAAGGACCTGCACACATACAACTTAAACACAGCATCAAATACACCTTAATTCATCTTAGTTCAAGGTCTGACCTCCTACAAATCTGAGGTATTGTGGAGACAAATCCCAACATACTGCTATATGCAATGTGACGGATAGTGGTGTTACATCTACAACTATCATCTTCCTATGTTCTGCGACATCCTTTATACACAAAGTAGCTACATCACTTCAGCCACCAATGGTGTTTTGTATGTCTATATAGCGTCAGGTCCCGGCCGGACCTACTGTTATATGCAGTGTGGCGGATAGGGGTGTTACATCTACAACTATCCCCTTCTTATGTTCTGCGACAACAAGGCTGCTATATACATTTTAAAAAATATGGTCTTTCATGAGAGAACAAAACACATAGAGGTTGACTGTCACTTTATTTGAGAAGAGATTTTGAAGAAACAGATTTGTACTCTATATAATTGCTTTTTGCACATTGTCACAAATGTGAAACAAAGAAGCAGACACCGGCTTGGTGAAGACATCTACCAACTCGTTGTTAGAAGTGACGAACGGAGTACAAATCTATTTCTTCAAAATCTCTTCTCGAATAAAGTGACACTCGACCTCTATGTGTTTTGTTCTCTCATGAAAGACCGGATTTTTGGAAATGTATATAACAGCCTTGTTGTCGCAGAACATAGGAAGATGATAGTTGTATACCTCTCCTAGGTGAGGCATGAGAGCCCGTAACCACTTTAACTCACATGTGGTCAAAGTCATACTATGATATTCTGCTTCTACACTAGGCCTAGAGACAACAGACTGTTTCTTGCTATTCCGACTCAAAAAATTTCCTCCAACAAATGTGCAAAAACCCAATGTTGACTTGTGGTCTCCTTTATCATCAGCAAAGCTCGAATCTTAGTACGCTTCAACCCTCAAGTGACCATTTTTCTGAAAAAGCAATCATTTCCCTATAGCTTCTTTAACATACTCCAATATCCTCAAGGCAGACTGTAGATGGCACTCCCTAGGAGCTTGCATGAATTCGCTAACCTTGCCTACAATATAGGAGATGTCTGGTCTGGTCACTGTGAGATAAATGAGTTTCCCCACCAGACGCTGGTACCTCGAAGAATCGGATAGAGAAGGCGAGTCATCTGTCCAAGTTTTGTCTTCCCCAATAGACATGGGACATCTGGCCGGTTTAGCAGCAGTCAACCCTGCCTCTTTTAGCAAATCATGAGCATACTTCTGTTGGGAGAGAACTAAAGAGTTGGGCTTCCGAGAGATTTCAATCCCCAGAAAGTATTTCGGGGAGCCCATATCCCTAGTGATTAGGTGTTGCCGGAGGTGTTTATTTGTCAAAGCTACCCCATCTTGGTCATCGCCAGTCAAAAGAATATCATCCACATATACAGCAAGAACCACCATACTAGAGGAGGTTTTGCAAATAAATAAAGAACGATCGGCTAAACTTCTTGCAAAACCAATGGCTGCAATAATACCGCTGAACTTGTCAAACCAAACCTGAGGGCTTTGCTTTAGGCCATAGATGGCCTTCTTCAGATGACATACTCGTGTCTCCCCCTGACACTACTAGAAAACAGACTTTTAGCCACGGCAGATTTTCGTGGCTAAAAGTCCAAAACCGTGGCTAATAACTATTAGCCACGGCCTACCCACGACAAATGGGCGTGGGCAATGCGAGCATGGCTAATAGTATTAGCTACGCTGAATCCGTGGCTAATAAGTTATTAGCCACGGTTCAATTGCCGTTGCTAAAAGTTCCTCATTTGTCATGGTTCAATTGTCGTGGCTAAAGGGTCTGTAATAAGCCTAACATAAAATTATTTGGCCGCCGTCGTCATGCCAATTTTATTTCAAACAATAATTTTGAATGGGTTATATAAACCCCAAATCGAGCATTTTGTTGGCGGTGTGGGACTAAAAAAACCCGACCTTTTGTCATGGATTAGGGTTCCGTGGCTAATACTATATTATTATCCATGAAACAGGCAAACCATGGAAAAAAGTCGGGTTATTTGCCACGGATTAGTCATCCATGGCTACCCAGGAGGTTGCTCCATGTATACATCATCCTGAAGATCACCATAGAGGTAGGCATTCTTGACATCCAGCTGGGAAATGAGCCAATCCCTATTGACAGCCACAGAGAGAAGAACCCGAATGGTGCTGAGACGAGCAACTGGAGAGAAGGTGTCGATATAATCAACCCCATAAGTCTGAGTGAATCCTTTGGTGACTAAGCGGGCCTTGTATCGATCCACGCTGCCATCCAGATGGAACTTCAAAATGAATACCCATCGATAGCAGACCACATCAGTTCCCAAAGGCAGAGTAACAAGGGTCCATGTACCCTTTTAGTGAGGGTAGCAATTTCCTCATCTATGGCGGTCTTCCAATGAGGAATAGTAAGAGCTTCCTGGTAGGTGCGGGGAGTGGCAGTGGCAGATATAGCCAAGGCAAACGTCCTGCAGAAGGAGTTAGACGATCATATGAAACAACAGCAGCTAGCGGTTATTGAGTACATGTCCACACCCCTTTGCGAAGAGCAATGGGAATATCCAAGTCAGCGAGTTCCTCAGTTTTCGGGGCATCCGTGGCAGAGAGCTTGCCCGGGAGTAGATAGAGATGACCGCAGAGAAGAGGGAGATATCTCGGTAGGTGGACACAGTGGAGGAGATGGTGGAGAGGGAGGAGGTGGAGGAGTCTCGGTAGGTGTAGAGGGAATGGATGGGGTGTTAGGAGAAGGAGGAATATCAAGAGAGGAAGAGGAGTCTGGAGAGAAGTAGGACACATTTTCAAAGAAGGTGACGTCCATAGAGACAAAATACTTGCGGGCAACCTGATCAAAGAACCAATAGCCTCTCTGAGTGGTAGAGTATCCCAAAAAGACACACTTGGTGGCCCGTGGTGAGAGTTTGTCACTGGTGGCAGAAGGTGAGTGCACAAAGGCTGTGCACCCAAAGACACGAAGAGGGAGTGGAAACGGATCCTTCCCTGGAGAACAGTGGAGGGAATGCGATTGATAAGATAGCAGGAGATGAGAACAACATAGCCCTAATAAGAGCGAGGAACCTGCATTTGAGTCAGCAGAGTGCACACGACATCAAGGAGTTGACGGTTTTTGCGTTCAGCCACGCCATTTTGCTGTGAGGTATAGACACAGCTAGTTTGATGAATAATACCATGTTTCATACAGAAAGAGAAAAACTCATGACTAAGATATTCCTTTGCATTATTAGAGCGAAAGATTTTAATAGAGACATCAAATTTATTCTTAATCATATAATAAAAAGATGTCCATACATGAAATAATTCAGAGCGATCTCGTAAGAGATACACCCAAGTACAGCGAGAGAAATCGTTAATAAAAGTTACAAAATATGAACTATCCCGACCTATGGTGAGGGTAGGAGCGGGTCCCCAGACATTAGAGTGAACCAGATCAAACAGTTGGGAAGATCCACGACCTTGCTTAGTCGAAGGAGGAGTGATGATACTTGCCAAGCTGACATGCGTCACAGTTGAGGGGAGGACTCTGCGGAGGAAGGTGAGGCATAAGCTGACGAATAAGTCAAGGAGGAGCGTGAGCAATATGAAGGTGCCACTGGAGAAGATCAGTAGAGGAGGAAGTATACAATGCGGAAATGTTGTCGAGGAAGTAGAGGCCTCCGCTCTCAGTCCCAGTAGCAATCGTCCGTTGGGAGCCCGGATCCTGAAATGAACAAGAGGTAGGCGTGAATGTGACAAAACACTATAGTTGCTTGCATAGAGAAGTGACAGATAGTAAATTATAAGGGAACGTGGGCACGTAGAGGGTATCCGCCAAGAGAAGAGACAGAGTGACTTGAACCACTCCCGTCCCATTGACTAGTGAGGGAGAGCCATCCGCAATAAAGACAGGGGGTAACCGATCATGTTTTTTTAAGAGAGAAAAACATTGAGGATTGTCAGTCATGTGATTGGTAGCACCAGAGTCGATCAGCCATTTACCTTGAGTGGCAACATGAGCACTACCTAAAGACATGACCACCAAAGCGGACGGCTTGAAGAGGAGGTTGAAGCATCACCCGTTGGTCGAAGATGAGGATGTTTCTTCCAGCAGCGATCAACCATATGGCCGGTGCAGCCGCAGTGAGAACAGAGAAAGCGGGCAGCACTGCGTTCACCTGATTGATGATTGCGGCCACCAGATCCAGTCCGCTGAGTGTAGTGAGCATAGTTGTCTGGTGGAGGAGGGGAGGCTAACAGTGGATGTTGTAGTAGAGAGATAACATCGGCTATGCGGGCAGCAGTTGCATCTAAGGTGGGAGACTCTGCCTCGCCAAGGATTTATTGACGGATCATATCATATGACTCAGGAAGTCGCAGAAGGTAGCACAGAACCAGTAGCTCCTGGAAGTTTTTGTGTTGCTTGGCTAGATCCGCAGAGAAGGGGTGATTCTGGAGAATTTCGGCTCCAAGAGCCTGAACTTGTTAGTATGCAGCAGCAGGAGACATGGAGGGACGAGCAAAGAGGTCCGCATATAAAGTATAGATGCGAGACGTCTGAGCCCCCTTTTAGTAGAGAGCGGCAAGATGAAGCCATGCAGCCTTGACCGTCTCATCATGACGGATGACTGGTAGGCATTCATCAAAAAGACTGTTAGCCAGCCATGTGCGGACAAGGGCATCGCTGGCATCCCAATCATCAAAAAGAGGAGAATCTTGCGGAGGAGGTTCATTGGTGAGATGATGGCATTTGCGTTGAGAGCGGATAAAGAAGGTGAAGGAGACACTCTAATCCGGGTAGTTGGGACCGACGAGTTTGGAAATGGTGCCAAGGATGCCCGAAGTAGTAGGAGGAGTGGGAGGAGGAGTGGCAACGGGAGTAGTGGAGGTAGAGATATCGGAGGTTGTCATAGAAGAGAGAAGAGATAAGAACAGGTAGCGACGACTAACTAGCTGGAGCGACTAGAAAAGGAGGTCGCACAAAGGAGAATAGGTAGCGGTGACTTAGGAGCAGGTCGCAATGACCAAAGAGCAGGAGCGGCGAGAAAGGAAGCTGTGCCAAGGAGAACAGGTCACGGTGACTTAGGAACAAGTCGCGGCGATTAGAGAGTAGGAGCGGCGAGAAAGGAAGCATCGCCAAGGAGAACAGGTCGCGATGACTTAGGAACAGGTCGCGGCGACTAGAGAGTAAAAATGGCTAGAAAGGAGGGGCAGAGAGGTCGCCGGCATAAGGGAAGAAAGAAACTGCACGAACAGGGTGCGACAAGAGAAGAAATAGGTCGCGAGAACAGGTCGTGAGAAGAGGAACAAGCCGTGCGGACAGGTCCCACGGATAGAGAGGGCTCAAAAATAAGGAGGAAAAGATCGAGTTCTCTAATATCATGTGCGAACAGAAAACAAGAGACCGAAAAATTGGAGTAACAAAATTATTATTATCCAAAAAGTTATCTATTATAAAGGTATGACCTCCCTTTTATAGAATGGAGGAGAGAAGAGAGATTACAAATAAGCAATGTGGACTAATAATTACATGAACAAAAAATTATACAAGCCGCATAAGCCGCACAATCCGCACGGTTAGCCTAACCGTATGGCCACTACAATGTGGAGGATAGGCGGCCAATAACCCCAAGATTCCATAGACAAGCCCCAAATCGCTCAGATCGCCAAACACCAGCCAACAACATCTCGGTACCAAGCAGCTGGGAGAAGCCTCCAAACCGCCAGACAAACCGCCAGACCATCCGGTCTCCAACCCGGCTACCAAACTATTGGGACAATCCGCCAGACCGCCAGACCACCCGGTCTCAACTCGCCAGATCGCCCGGTCTCAACAGTAACTGCAAAATTTATTAAGTGATAGAGATCTGATAAAGTAACTTAAAAAGTCATATATTCACCCCCCCCACCCCCTCTAGGTGATTATCTACCCATAAAATTATCTTTCAAGTGGTATCAGAGCCAGGTTGTTCAAGAAAGACCTAACAGTCTGAAAAAGATCAAAAGGGTATTAGAAAAATATCAGATCTATGGCTTTTGAATCTCACACAGAACTCAATTATATGAAACTGCTTATATGTACTAAGGATAACTTTGTTATATGGAAACAGAGAGTGAGATTGTTTGTGGATATCTCAGATCCAAGAATCTTTGTCACTGTACAAGAAGGACCATATGTACCAATGAAAACATCTGTCTTAGATGCAAATGTTCAAACCCCTAATAAATTGTCAGAAATGACAAAGGATGAGGTGGTACTTGCCACTATGGACAAAAGAGCACAAAATATAATAGTCATTGCAATAGACAATTCAATCTTTCAGAATCTTGTGCACTGTAATACATCAAAGGAGATGTAGGATACTCTCATTGTATACATGGAAGGTATAGAAGAAGTAAGAGATGACAAAAAATCTCTCCTCAACCAGCAGTATGAGGCTTTCAGACAAGAAAAAATTGATTCTATAGAACTATGCTATGAAAAGTTCTTTAGAATAGTAAATGACTTAAGAAACTTTGACAGAAATATCTCAAAGTATGAGCTGAATGACAAATTCTTGAGATCCCTAAATAAAAAATGGGACATCAAGATTTGTGCTATAAGAGAAATGTGGAATCTAAGAAATATGTTACCCCAAGACTTGTGTGGGAAGCTTAACTCACATGAGCTTCAACTAAACTCTAGAAAAGCTGAAGCAGAATCTGCCAGAAGTTCAACTCAGACTAAACCTGTGGCCTTCAAAGAAGATATATCTAAGAAAGCTAGAAGAGAAATCATATCATCACCCAGAAGGGATGAAGATACAGATAACACTGGAGCATGTTCTTCATCAGAAGAACTATCAGATGATGAATTAGTACTGTTTAACAGGCAATTCTAGAAAATGCTAAGGAGAAGGAAGCAGTGGAATAAAAAGAAACTTTATGAATCAAGCTCCAGTAAAAGCAAAGACAATCACAGAGATAAAACTGTTGTCAGGTATGATTCTCATCAGAATAAATAATTTAAGACTGACATTATTTGCTTTTGATATAACAGGTCTGAACATGTCATAGCTGACTGTCTAGTAAAAAGGAAGGAGAACAAAAAGTCTAAAGAAAAGAAGTTCTATAAAAAAAAGAAATCAGAGAAGGGTCTGATTGAAAAGAAGTCAAAGATCTTATCTGATAGTGATACTAATTCAACTGAATCAGAAGAAGAACTTATTGGACTGTTCTCCTATGAAGAAGAATTTATCAGAAAGGCTATAAACAAAGGAAAAAGTTCCACAACTTCATCACACAATGGTGATTCTAAAGAAGATATGGAGATCAATTTAATGGCACTATCTAATGATCCAGAAACAGAAGCTCTTGACTGTCAGGAGACTCAAGTAATCTATGACAATTCAATATGTTCTAAAACTTTTGTATATGAGACTGTGGATGATCTAGACTCATGTGACTCAAAGTTTGATTCACATGAGACTAACTCTATGACTGAACTACACCAGCTCACAATCAAATTTGGAAAGCTGTTGGAAGCCCTAGTAAGCAGCAAGAAGCTTGTCAAAATACAAGCTATAGAGATAGCATCACTAACAGGTTTTGAGTATCATCATAAGATGGATACTCAGAAAATTGGTCTTCAAAGTTCTAAGTTGGAAATGCTGACTAAGATCATTGATGATCAAATCTTATTGCTGAAGTAGAAGGATGCAACTATTAAGGAGATGGAACTCAAACTCCTAAATGACAAAAGACTAGTACAACAATTTTCTAAACCTAAAACTGTATTACCCATTGTAGATACCTTCTCAGGAACACCTGGAAGTCGTCTTGGGTATGTTAAACCCAAGAGGAAAAGAGGCAAAAAACTGGCAAGACAAAAGGGTCCAGTCATTCCACAGACTTGTTTCATACTAAGGGAAAAGAAGTCTAGAAGTCTGAACTAGCTGGACCAAGTTCATATGTGAATAGGAAAGCTATTCCTAATGTGCCTGCTCCAAGGAGGATAGTTGTAACTGAGAGACAAAACAACTTGTTTGCTCCTAGTAAAAATACAAATGACAAGTGTGTTTATTCTTGTCCTAAAGAATGTCAGCACAAAGTTCCTTTTGTTCCTCCAAAGAGAAGGTACAATAGGTATGAATGCTGGTGTTGTGGAAAGGTAGGACACTTTGCCTTGGACTGTTGGTTCAATTACACCGTGTCTCATATTCAAAAAAGATATCCAGTTAAGAAACTCACTGGTGGTTTCAATAGAGCCACAACTAACAAGAACCTAGGACTCAAAATAACTTGGGTTCCTAAGGAAAAATAAATTCTTATTTTGTAGGACTGTCCAAACACCAGAGAGACCAATCTTGTACTTGGATAGTGAGTGTTCTAGACACATGACTGGAACAAGAGGCAATTTGAGGGAATTTGTCCCCATGGAGAATGGACCAAAGGTGATCTTTGGTGGAGCTAACAAAGGAATAACCAAAGTTTATGGTAAGAACACATATGGATTTGTCACTCTCACCAAAGTAGCTTATGTGGAAGGGTTGAAATACAATCTTATAAGCATAAGCTAACTTTGTGATCTTGGCTATGACATTTCATTCCACAAATATGAGTACCTAATAAAGAAGTCAAGTGACCAAGAGGTCATCTTGATAGACACTAGTTTTGGGAATGTGTATTGTTTGAATTTTCTTTATTTAAAGTCAGACTCACCCTTATGTCTAGTTGCAAATGAGAAAGTCTCACACTATGTCAAATGACACAAGAGGCTAGCTCATTTGAACTACAATGACATAGGCAAACTTTTCAGTAAAGAGCTTGTTAGAAATGACCCTAACATTAAATGCTCTAAGGAGAGCATATTATCAGCATGCCAAAAAGGCAAGTAAACCAAAGCTTCATTCAAAAGTATTGAATGTAAAGACTCAGTGAGGTGTTTATACCTCTTGCATATGGACTTGTTTGGTCTTATGTCAGTTCATAGTTTAGGAAGGCTAGGCTACACCTATGTAATTATTGATGACTATTCCAGATTCACTTATGTTTTCTTCTTAAGGAAAAGTCTGAAACTCCTGATGTCTTCAAGACTTTTGTCAAACAAATTCAGAATGAATTGAACAGCTCTGTGGTCAGAATTAGAAGTGATCATGGAACTGAGTTTCAATCTTATTATATGACAAAGTTTTGTGAAGAACTGGGGATTCAACAAGAGTTTTCCTCACCAAGAACACCCCAGCAGAATGAGATTGCTGAGAGGAAGAATAGGACTCTCATTGAACCTGGAAGAACCATGCTGAGTGATTCTTCACTTCTGAAATACTTCTGGGTTGAAGCTATCAACACAACATGTCATATTCTTAATAGAGCTTCAGTCAATAAAAGATTGAATAAAACTCCTTATGAACTTATGAAGGGCACAAAACCAAACTTGGCCTATTTCAGAATCTTTGGATGTAGATGTTATGTCCTAAATAATGGAAAAACATACACATCCAAGTTTGCTAAGAAGTCCTATGATGGCATATTTGTTGGTTATAGTGACCACAGTAAGGCCTATAAGATCTACAACTTGAGGGATCAAGTTATAGAGGAGTCTGTTCATGTTGTATTTGATGAAAGTTCTATGTTTTACAATGATAAGCCAGGTTCATCAAGCACAACAGGTGAAGATTTGAAGCTTAAGGAGCTGAATATAGAAGATATTATTCCAGCAAGTCAGAATATACAAGATGGAATCAACATTGTTGAGGAAGTACTTGCACAGGAACAGCAAGGAGAAGAAACTCAACATGATGCAGGTGGTCCAGGAGAAGAAGTCACATTTCCTATTGTTATCATACATCTAAAGGATCATCCAAGGGAATTGATTATAGGAGATATTGTACAGGGTGTGACCACAAGAAGCAAACATCACAACACTGTGATGTACTCAACCAAACAGAACCAAAGAAATTTGAAGAAGCTAATGTGGATCCATTTTGAATAGGCGCAATACAAGAAGAATTGAACTAGTTCAAGAGATGCAATGTCTAGAAGCTGGTTCCCAACCCAAATGACTATAACATCATAGGAACCAAATGGATATATAGAAAAAACTGGATGAGAATGGTGTTATAGTCAGAAACAAATCTAAACTGGTTGCAAAGGGATATAGAAAAGAAGAGGGGATAGACTTTGATCAAATCTTTGTACTAGTGGCTGAATTGGAGGCTATAAGACTCTTCCTAGCATATGCAGCCTACAAAAGTTTCAAAGTTTATCAAATGGATGTGAAGTCAGCCTTCCTAAATGGTAACCTTAAAGAAAGAGTATATGTTGATCAACCCTCAGGTTTTGTTGATTCCACTAAACCTACTCATGTTTATTTGCTTTTAAGAGCTCTCTATGGTTTAAAACAAGCCCCAAGGGATTGGTATAAGACTCTATATAAGTTCTTTCTAGAGAATAAATTCTCAAGAGGGAAAATAAACAAAACACTATTCCTAAAGAAAGTCAAAGGCAAAACCATCCTAGTACAAATATATGTTGATGACATTATATTTGGTTCTACTGATGAGTCACTTTGCACTAAGTTTGCTAAATTAATGCAAGGAAAGTTTGAGATGAGTAGCATCAGTGAACTCAAATTTTTCTTGGGTCTCCAAGTTAAGCAAACTTTAGATGGATTTTCCATTAGTCAGTCTAAGTTCCCCAAAGAGTTAATCAAGAAGTATGACATAGAAACAACAACTTCAATGAGAACTCCCATGGGGTCCAGTATGTCTTTAGGCAAGGATGGTGCTGGGAAGCCAGTTGATATCACCTTATATAGTGGTATAGTTGGATCATTGCTATATCTAACAGCCAGTTGACCAGACATAATGTTTGCAACTTGTGTCTGTGTCAGGTATCAAGCATGCCCTAAGAAATCTCACTATACAATAGTTAAAAGAATATTGAGATATCTAAAGGGCACACCTAATCTTGACCTATGGTATCCCAGGAATAGTGATTTCGAACTGACAGGCTTTTCAGATGCAGATTATGCAGGATATAAAGAAGACAGGAAAAGCACATCAGGCTCATGCCAATTTTTTAGAAGAAGGCTGGTGTCATGGAGCAGCAAAAAGCAAACTTGTGTAGTAATATCTATAGCAGAATCTAAGTACATTTCAACTGGTGGTTGCTATTGCTCTGGATTAAGCATCAGTTATAAGATTACAATTTCAAGCTAAGTAAAATTCCATTATACTGTGATTCTACTAGTACTATTTCTATTGCAAATAATCCTATGTCACATAGTAGAACAAAGCATATTGAAATTAGATATCATTTTATTAGAGAATATGTAGAAAATGAAGATATTAGCTTAGAATTTGTTCCCATAAATAAACAAATTGATGATATCTTACTAAGCCTTTAGAAGAAGAGATATTTAATTTCTTTAAATTTGAACCTTGAATGTTAAATCTTTAGTAAAATAAAGTAATAACATAAGTATAAAACTAATTAATCAATAATTAAGTCTACTCATTTAGGTTTCAAGGATAAACTTCAAAAGTGTCAAGAATCAACACTTACGAAAAACAAAGTTTTGTCTAGTCAGTGTCGAGACACAAGAAAGTATGTTGACACTATATGTAGTAATGTGTCGAGACACAAGAGAGTGTGTCAATACTATAGATAGTGATGTGTCGAGACACATGAAAGTGTGTCGATACAGGATAACCTTAAGTGTCGAGACACTAAAGTAGGTGTCAAGACATACGGGTGTCGAGACCCTAAGGTACATGTGTCGAGAGACATAATCCTTGTGTCGACTTGAGTTGACACATCTCGACAGACAATATATTCTTGTTTTGACACTAGGTATTTACCCAAAAATTCGGAATAGACTAAATGCAACGCCCCTTTTCATCTTCTGCGACAACTACTGTAAATAGGGTGTGAAATAAGTTGTCATCTACGCTTACCTGAAATCCTGAGAGATTGATCCATGAGTGTCGAGACCTAGAATTCCGATTAGTCGACACTCGTCATTCCTTTCCTTCACCTTAAATGGCTCCCAAGAACGACGATAACATCTTCGAAGGATACGAGCTTGTTCGCAATGGATTCCAGTCAGCGGATGACGAAATCAAGGAGGTGGCAAACCTAATCGATGAAGCTGGCTTGGAGTATTTGCTTTCTGAACCAACAAACATCTGGAAAAGAGAAGTATCAGAATTCTTCTCCAATGCATCATTGGAATCAAGTTCAATAAATATTAAGTCAAAGGTGAATGGAACAAAAGTGGAAATCACAACAAGAATACTGGCTAAGGTATTCCACTTACCTAGAATTGACCAAGAAGAAGACTTAGACTCTGCCAAGACGGCAGATGCATTAGAGTGGTGTGGATTGGCTCCAACCACCAAGTTGGGAAGTACCCTGTTCTGTAAAGGTATGAACAATCAAGGGAAATTCCTGTTAGAAATAATAGGGAAGGTGCTGCTTTGCAAAATAGGAGCACATGACAGGATATCAGCCAATATGTTTCAGCTAATGGCTCGAGTAATATTCAAAGTCAAGACAGACTAGAGCAAAGTAGTCTTTGAAAAGATTACAGAATGCCTTAAGAAGCCCAATCTGGGCAGAATAATAAGCCTCTACTTGGTACTGGCCATTCCTGATTGTTTGAACCTGAAAAATTAGAACAAAGATCAACCACATGCATAGAATGGATATGAGGATTTTATCCAGGTGGGATATAGTTCTATCTAAAGAGACACCTGTTGTGGTAAAGAAGAAAGAGAAAAAGAAGAAGGCTGTAGTGGTGGAAGAAGATTCTTCTAGTAAATCTGATGGACGGGAGAGTTCAAGCTCAGATTACCATGATGTTCCAGCCCCAGAAATTTCTCCTAGGCCCTTATCTGGATCTAGGGATTAGATGCATGGGGAGATAATTACAGAGAAAGAGCACATTGAAGAAGAAAACCTCAATGTTATTCTAACTTTAGAAAGTGAAATTGCTGAAAAAATAGTGATGGATGTGATCCTTGACCTGAACACAATAGAAGGGCTGGCTGATGCTACTACACAGGATCTGCAAATGACAGATGAAGATACTGGAAATGCAGTCTATAAGGAGACTGAAGAAGAAACTCATTTGGATAAAGCAAATGACATCCAGGGGAGATAGCTGCAACTTCAGTGAACCAAGTTCCTGATGATGAAGTTCAGCAAGAAGAAGCTCACTTGGAAGACATCAATATTGATAAATAAGATGCAAGGGTTGAGGGGTAGTTGGCCCCAAATACTGATAAAGCCAAAAAGACAACATCAGTTGAAGAAGTAGGTTCTTCTAAATCTGAGGAAGAAGAAGCCTCTTGATGCGTCAGCAAGTGTACCGATCGCTGTCAAGTAATAAATTTGGGAATAGCTTCCCCGAATATCGATCTCTAGGGAATGCAGGTTGGGTATCGTGATAGGGTCATATGAAGATCGCGACTAAGAGTAAAACGAAATAACAAGGGGTTTGGTTTTTGATTCCTAAAGCTATCAAAACAAAAAGAAAACTAATGCGGGTCATAAGCACCGCTTCGCTTGGTGGATGGAATTAGTGTAGACCGTTATGTCGTGCTTCGTTTGGCTGATGGATGGAAAGAAAGCAGATGGAATGATCACAAGTGCGGAAAGTGAGGGTCGCAATCAACTCTTCAACAACAAACACTAGCCTTTGCGACTGTGGTTCTAGTGCTCGAGTTGATGGATGTGGATGGATGTAGATGGGGCGAATGCAACACAGCTATAATAAGAATACAACTAGCCAAAACAAACTTCATTCATAGACAAATAAAGTAAGTTCAAGTTCATTACAAGCTTAAGAATACACCTCACCATGAGAAAAAGGGTAGAATAAACCGATAGGAGGAAAGCCAAGCCGTGGTTCTTGGCCGGAGCGGTGGTTTGTCAGTCCACTTCTCGACTCAGACCGTTGGTTGCTTTCGAAGGTAAATGGGTCGTCAATCCACTTGTCTCGCCCCGTCTTCTCTCCTTCCTTCAATCTTTTCTCCCGTTGACCAAATGAGTTACCGAAAGAGTCTTTTTGCAAGCTGCTAGTGGCCGGAAAGTCTTCGAAGTGTTGAAGATGGCTTCGGATCGTCGGAGAAAGCTTCCCGGAGGATGGAGATGAGTGGAGGACCTGTGGGGGTGGAAAATGGTGCTTGGCGCGCAACAACGGAGTGAAAAAGGGGCGGCCTTGACCTAAATCGTGGAGCACGAGCTTAAATACAGCAGCAAATAATTAGAACACACGATCAGTGGCGCACGACCAGTGGTCGTGCGCACTGACGGTTGATGATCGTGCACTCTGCTCTAGAGAAACCTACAGCAGACAGAAAAAATAATATATATGCGCACGATCAGTGGCGCACGACCGGTGGTCACGCGCACTAGATCCTATGATCGTGCGATTAGCAAAAACAAAACTCAAGAAAAACTGGGGTAACACGCACGATCAGTGGCTCATGACCGGTGGTCATGCGCACTATGTCCAATGGTCAAGCGATTGCCCCAGACAGAACTTGGAAAAGTGGAGAATAGTGTGCACAATCAGTGGCTCACGACCAGTGGTCGTGCGTTATAGGTCCAATGATCGTGCGCAGTATTCTAGGACTGTTTGGGAAATTGACGAACAGACCGCGCACGACCGGTGGTCGTGCGCTAAAGAGTCCACTTATCGTGCACGTGTAAATATGTACGACCAGTGGCCCTTAGGCTAAAAACTTTCCAAAACAATCTGGAACACGCTATACAACTTTGTACCTGCAACAATAATAGTGGAGACACCGAGACGGGCGTACCACAGTCTCCATACACAGCAAAACATCAAGTAGGGCAAAAGAATAATAACTATGAAATCACACTGAAAGTGGGCCAAAAGTGCTCTTATCATGGAATGAACATAATAACAAAAATGAACAAATATGGCTCTAAAGTGTAGTGTAACAATGAGAAAACTAGCCTAGATGAGTCCAAAAATATGTATATAACTTGGACTCATCACACCCCCAGACTTAAACATTTGCTCGTCCCGAGCAAATCATCACTCCGTGGACTAGAAAATAGTTAGCTGGCTTAGTAATTTCCGGATACAGTATTGAGAGAAATCAAATATATCATGGGCATAGAAAATAGAATAGATGAACTTTTTAACTATACTATAAATTTATACTTTTTGACAAGTTTAAATAAATATTGTATCTACTCAAAATTGGAATTCTGGGGAATTGTTCGGTCATATATAGGAAGAAAGTAAGCAGGTCACTAAGGTGAGCTTGGCCCAAGACCGGGACTCAGGATCACCTCCAAAGGAATCCACCAATGTCAGTGACCATATGCTTGCCCATTCACACTCTCTCCATGGTACTAGCTCGACTCAAGCGTGAATCCATAGGGCTTTAGGAGAATTATGGGGCTTAGGCTAAGGTTTGTTAGTCAAAGATAAACATGGAAGCTACACGCAACCCAAGCGAGCAAACAACAAGCTAAACCAAAACAGCCCCTCAAAATTTTCACGTGTGACACACCCCCAAACTTAGTTTGAAAACTAGGTGTGTACACGCCCTAACCCGACCAATATCAAGATAAACATGATGGGGATTCCATTTCTCATTGTAATTCTTATAAAAAAATTTCTTTTTCAATTCTCTCCTTTTTCTTTTTTTTCTTTTGCAATCCCCAACTTTAGCACGAGGAAATTCTTGAATTCATCCACCACATCACTTGAATTCCACACATCACCCCTCGTCAAAATATTAAATTAACTGGAACTCATGGATTTGGGTGCGATAGGAGGATTGGATTTAGGCTTTGGTGAATGAAGGTGGAGCTGAATCAAAGGAGGGGTAGGCACAAACTTGGCTTGCAACGGTTAGCAGTTAGGACAAGGTAAACAAGGCTCAAACTAGCCAATTTGATGGCCTACGTCACGCTGACGCTTGACTAATCATGCACCAATGCTTCGAGAGTAGCTTGGGGCAAGTTCTTGGCCACCGAGAAAGATGATCCTTCCTCCCGACTTGAGAAAAACTAGTCTAGTGACGGCTATACACATCCATACACTACCGTTTGATTTCATCAGATTCAATATTTTGAGTAGTACAAACAATATTTACATCTGCAGAAAAAAGTAAAAATCTACGAGCATAAAAAAATTAAATCTATACTATTTCTACACAGACCATGAGTACTCGATTAGGAGCATTGCATGAGTTTTGCATCACTCTATCCTAAAATCCTAAGCCAGCACCACTATTTTAAAGTTTACACAAAAGCAATGCATTTGACTCGAGTCGCACGCGTGAATAAGATTGCGCTCATGTGGGTCATTTAGTGTGTGGTATAGTGATTTTGAAATCAAGAAATAACAACTGGTATGCACTAAAATGTGTGCTCGTGTAGTGACCACAGGCATGCTCTCCCCCCAAACTTAAACTAAGCAACCTAACCAAGATTTGCAATTAAATCAAATAAATAAGAGTTGGGGGATAGGTTACCCATGCTCAGTAAATGAGCATACCAGAAGATTGGCGTTAAATTCAGCAGAAAGTCCACGGCCCAAGCAAGCACCACCTTCAAAAGAGAACATCTCCAAGCACAAAAACTACAAACATGTAATCACAACAAGCTTAATTGAAAGCAGAGAAATTGGGTTGTCTCCTATAAGCCACTTTTTTTACCATCCTTAAGGTGGACTAAATACCTGTATTAACAGTTATATAATGTTCAGAGCATAAGTTTAATACGCAACAAAAATGTCTAAAGTTACACACATCATTAAGTAAAAAAATAAAACTAGAAAAGGCAGAAAAGGGGCCCCGGAGATCCTTCACTTCTCAGCTAAATGCTGACATGTGATAGATCCCCCCAGTCATGCTAGATGAGGGAGAGGCGAAAGCTTTAGGGCCCAGGGAAGACGAATCTCCCCTGCCCCTAACCTCTTCCTTCTCGCGCCGACGGGCAAAATTCTGCGCCTTGCGCATGAGTAGTTCTTTTCTTTTTAAATCCACGGATGGGGATCGCCAGGGATATATAACCACTCCATTCGAATCAGCAACAGGTCTAGGCTTTCCCATCAGCTAGCACTAGTGACTTCTGAACATTTGATTCGATATTTAAATTCAATTTCTCAACATCTTGCAAAGCAAGAATGTTGCACGATAATCCGGAATCACATAAAGCTACCGTATCCACCGCATTAATCTCACAGCTCACAACCACTTCATTTATATTGCACTCATCCACCTCTCCAACACTCTTCCCTTGCTCACGGGGATTTTTCTCCGTGTCTCTTGGGAGGGTGCCGCGAGTATGCTCAGATAGCACCTGGGCTAGTTGCCCCAGCTGAGTTTCCAAGTTCCTCATGGAAGCGGTTTGAGTTGCCATATTAGATTGAGCCATATCCATAAATTTTTCCATCATTTCCTCCAACGCACTCTTACGCGTCCCTTGTGTGTTCTGATTATAACCCGGATGCGGCGGTCGCGGCTGGCTGTTAGAGGCTTGTGCATAAAATTGATGCTGGCCTCCCTGCCACCTTTGACCAGGAGCATTTTGATTCCACAAGAAATTAGGATGATTTCTTGCATTGGGGTTATACACATTATTATAGGGAGCGGCGCGGTTCTGATTCTTTATAAAATTAACGCTCTCGTTAGAAGTTATACCTGACGGATCAGCAAATGTTTCTCCAGTAGGGCACTCATAAGCATGATGGTCGGGGTTTTCATAAACCTGGCAAGAAATGTCCATAACCCGAGCTAGAGGAGGGGTTGATCTATTCAGCATCATCCTTCCATCCATCATAGGATAGCTCCCCTCAGCTTGTTGCACTAGCGCATTCACTTCAAATAGATTTCTCGCCCCTCTAGGGGTATTTCTTCCGGCGGTCCAGTAGGTGTTATAGGAGGCGGTATCACAAAGGAGCCTTAACGCCTCAGTAGGAGATATGTTCATTATAGTGCCACCGACTGCCGCGTCGATCATAGTCCTGTAATTTGGCTCAATAGCAAAATAGAATTTTTCGACTAAATTCCACGACTCACAGCCATGTTGGGGGCATCGACACTGCAGGTCAGAAAACCTCTCCCATATTTCAAATAAAGTTTCCTGGTCCAGCTGCCGGAAGGTAGCTATTTCCCTCTGGGCGTTCACAATTTTATCCACCAGGTGGAATTTAGCTAAAAACTTAAAGGAAAGGGCCTCCCAAGTAGTAGCTGTCCCGGGCGCAATGGTATGGAGCCAAGTTTTTTCCTTGTCCCTCAGCGAAAACGGGAACAGCCTCAGCTTTACTACATCATCAGTAATTCCGACATAGCGGAAGGTGCCATAAATTTCTGATAACTCTGCCAGATGGAGCTGCGGATCCTCACTTGGCTGGCCTGAATATTGCGTATTATTTCGGATCATGTTCAGAATGGAGGGCTTTATCTCGAAATGGTTGTTTACAATGGTCGGTCCGAAGATAGGGTAAACACTTCCCGCTGTAGGGGTAGTGTAGTCTCTCATCGTGCGAGGTCTCGGCCTATTTACCTCATTCTCATCAGCATGCTGCCCTCCAGCAGCAGATCCATTCCCTCTCGGACCATCCCTATGCATCGGCTGTCCTTGCCTGTTTCCATTGTTCTCATCAGCGTTTGGCCCTAAGATGGGCTCTTCTCCTCTTCCATTGCCTCCCAGCTGAATTAGATTATGATCCATCTCTAGCCGAGCATTTGCGGTATGCCTTCGTGCTCGAGCGGTCCTCTCTATTTCAGGATCGTTGGCAAGCAACTCTTCTGATCCTTGCCTCTGCATACACCAAAGATAACAACAAAACAAAAAATCAAAAACAACAACTCTTGAGTAACCACCTTCGACAACCCAAATCACTTGCGCATGCATTCCCCGGCAACGACGCCAAAAGTTTGATGCGTTGGCAAGTGTACTGGTCGCTGTCAAGTATTAAATTTGGGAATAGCTTCCCCGAATATCGATCTCTAGGGAATGCAGGTTGGGTATCATGATAGCGTCGTATGAAGATCGCGACTAAGAGTAAAATGAAATAACAAGGGGTTTGGTTTTTGATTCCTAAAGCTATCAAAACAAAAAAGAAAACTAATGCGGGTCGTAAGCACCGCTTCGCTTGATGGATGGAATTAGTGCAGGCCGATATGTCGTGCTTCGTTGGGCGTATGGACAGAGAGCTAGCGGATGGAATGATCACAAGTACGGAAAGTGAGGGTTGCAATCACCTCTTCAACAACCAACACTAGCCTTTGCTAGTGTGATTCTAGTGCTCGAGTGGATTGATGTGGATGGAGGCGAATGCAACGCAGCTACAACAAGAATGCAACAAGCCAAAACAAACTTCATTCATAGACAAATAAAGTAAGTTCAAGTTCATTACAAGCTTAAAATACACTTCACTATGAGAAAAAGAGTAGAATAAATCGATAGGAGGAAAGCCTAGCCGTGGTTCTTGGCCGAAGCGATAGTTTGTCAGTCCACTTCTTGACTCAGACCGTTAGTTGCTTCCGGTGGTAAATGGGTCATCAATCCACTTGTCTCCCCCCCCCCCCGTCTTCTCTCCTTCCTTCAATCTTTTCTACCATTGCCCAAATGAGTTGTACCGAAAGAGTCTTTTTCCAAGCTGCTGGTGGCCGGAAAGTCTCCGAAGTGTTGAAGATGGCTTCGGATCGCCAGAGAAAGCTTCTCGGAGGATGGAGATGAGTGGAGGACCTGTGGGGGTGGAAAATGGTGCTTGGAGCGCAGCAGCGGAGTGAAAAAAGGGAAGCTCTTGACCTAAATCGCGGAGCACGAGCTTAAATACAGCATCAGATAATCAGATCGCACGATCAGTGACGCACGATCAGTTGCGCACGACCAGTGGTCGTGCACACTAATGATTGATGATTGTGTGCTCTACTCCAGAGAAACCTGCATCAGACAAAAAAATAATATATATGCGCACGATTAGTGGCGCACGACCGGTGGTCGTACGCACTGGATCCCATGATCGTGCGATTAGCATAGATAGAAATCAAGAAAAACTGGGGTAACGCGCACGATCAGTGACGCACGACCAGTGGTCGTGCAATTGCCCCAGATAGAACTTGGAAAAGTGGAGAATAGTGCGCACGATCAGTGGCTCACGACCAGTGGTCGTGCGCTATAGGTCCAATGATTATGCACAGTATTCCAGGACTGTTTGGGAATTCAATGAATAGACCGCGCACGGCCAGTGGTCCTGCGCTAAGGAGTCCACTGATCATGCGCGTGCAAATCCACACGACTAGTGGCCCTTAGGCTAAAAACTTTTCAAAACAATCCGGAACACTCTCATCACCTTTGTACCTGCAGCAATAACAGTAGAGCCACCGAGATGGGCGTACCACAGTCTCCATACATAGTAAAACATCAATTAGGGCAAAAGAATAATAACCATGAAATCACACTGAAAGCGGACCAAAAGTGCACTTATCATGGAATGGACATAATAACAAATATGAACAAATATGGCTCTAAAGTGTAGTACAACAACGAGAAAACTAGCCCAAATGAGTCCAAAAATATGTATATAACTTGGACTCATCACCTATCTGTAGAAGAAAAGGAAATTATCTGAAATGAAAAAGAGAAGTAAGATCTATAAAGGTTTATTAAGTCTTAACGAACTCCAACTCCTCTAGTGAACTCAATCTCACTACTAGTTAAAATGCATATTATGTTAGACCAGCAAAGGACTAAACTTGAGCAATATATAGATGAAAGGAATAAGGAGTTGCAGTTTCAGCTGGCCCAAGACATCAAATCAATACGATTTGAGGTCAATCTCTTAAAGAAGGATATGATTGATTACTTCAAGAGAGGACCACATGTAGTATACATGGCAAAACAGCAAGCAAACACAAAGAAGACTGAAGATGACATGACAGTCAAACAAAGCTATATCCTTGAAAATCAGACTAGACTGAATGAAAATTTAATAGAAATACATGATATTACCCTAAATAAGCTACTAGAACAAACTACAACTCTAGAAGCTAAGATAGATAAAACTTCTACTGCTGTTGAATCCAAGATTTCAATACAGACAGATTCTATGGTTCAAGCTGTCAATGATTCTACCAAAACCCTCACAGATAAATTGACCAAAGTAAAGACTCATCTTACCTCAGGACTACATCATACTGTTGATCAAGTTAGATTTCAGAAGAATGATTTGCGAGATCATATTCTAAGAGAAGTCAAAAGGGGGGAGAGAGTAATGATACAAGCAAGCTCTGATCATATTAAGTGGATCTCCAATAGCATCAGAGCCACTCTAGGCTATTACGCCATGTGTGATGATGATCAAACAGCTGAGTCTGGCTGCCAACCAGCTCAGTTGGAAGGTATTCACCCTGCTGCTGAACAGATCATATATCCTCCTCCACAGTTTGAGGATATTCATAATGTAGTTCAAGCCATGTACAGTCCTCCACCTGATGTTCAAAACGCGAGATGTGAAGAGGTGAAGTTGACTGATGCTGCTTTGCTCAAGGAAAGGGAAGCACGGCTATCAAAGAAGAGATTCAGAGAGCAGGCTGAAGCTAAGCCAGAGTTTGCGCAGTGGATTCCAAACTCAAGAAACTTTACTCACTGCATGATAGTTTATTAACAACAATAGATATGACAGGTGGAAACGGTACTTTGAGCAAGAATGGGAAAAGCACACGAAGCAACAGGAGGTCATCTACAAGTTTAGAAGAGATATGAAAGTAGGGGTGGTTCCACCTAATTTAATTAAACCCTACAAGTATTTTGCAAAGCCTTACCACTATTTTGAAAGACAAAGGCTCAAGGCAGAACATATCATCAAATCCAAGAATGACAAAGGCAAGAAGATAGCAGATGACAAAGTGCCTGAAGTAAAAAAGCAAAGATATAATTTGGAAAAAGGCATAGTCATCAAAGAGCTAGAGGATTCTTAGAATTTGTTTTCTAGGCATTTTGTAACTTTACTTTTAGAATAATGTAACAAATCAAACAAATGTAATCCTTGAACAAACTTAAATGAAATATTTGATTGCACTTTGTGATATATGTGTTATTATTGTTGTGTACATCTATGTTTAGCTCAGCATACTTTTCACATATATTTTAATTTTAATATTTTAATATATATTGAAGTGTATATCATTGAATTGGGGTTATGACTTCTCCAAATATGAGGAGATTGTTGGGTACATTGGATACAATGCACTTAATTTGAAGAAGCATTTTTCAACTCAATGATATACACATGTTTGTATTTGATATATGTTTCAGTTTATGTATACAGGTTGCCTACTTTATTTTGATTGGACAGGTGGACAGAAGAAGCTGATTGGATTTTGAAGAAAAATTGTCTAAGTACAAAAGCGTCGAGTGGAGTCAGTATAGTGCGAAGTAAAGTCAGTACAGTTGACATTCAGCAACCTGTAGTGCAGAAAAATGGCTAAGTACAAATGTGCTGACACACTTCAACTGTGTTGACATATTTACAGAAGATGTGTCGAGACAAGTCAGCTGTCTCAACACATAGAAGACTAAGTTAGTAGTGTCAAGACAAGACAGCCATCTCGACACATTGAAGATTCAAGACAAGCTGTGTCGAGACAAGTCAGTTGTCTCGACACTTTGAAGACTGAGTCAACAGTGTCGAGATAAGTCAGCATACTTGACGCTATAAAGCTTGAAGCAGTTGTGTCGAGACAATACAACTATCTCGACACAAAGAAGACAGGAGATTTCCTAAGTAAAATTGTGTCGAGACTAATCAACTATCTCGACACAATGAAGGATTAAAGTATAGAAGTCTCGACATAAGGCAGAAATAAAAAATGTAGACATCAGGCAGACAATTGTGTCGAGACAATCTAACTGTCTCGAAACTAAGCAGAATTAAAGAGGTTGACATAGAAGATGGTTGTGTCAAGACAAGTCAACTGTCTCGACACTCTCAAGTTTCAGATTTAAATTTTTTTAAAGTGGAATTGTGTAGAGACGGCTAAGATGTCTCAACACAAGTGTCGAGACACTTCTGACAGCTCGACATGTATGTTTCTGAAAATGTGCAAAGTCAACACAGAAGTGTCAAGACAAGTCAGAACTGTCACTTCAGCTACAGTAATATGATACTTTAATAGAAACTGTTTAAGAGGAGAATTTGTAGTATGATGTCAGACGCTGATGTCATCATTTAGTTACCAGCCATCCATGAAGGCTATAAATAGAGGGGTTGTCTACACAAACATATACACACAGAATCGGAAAAGAAAACAAAAATTCTCATTCTTATTACAATCCCGAGAAGGTGGAAGAAGACGAAGGTCTTCAAGAATATCTCCAGATCCTTTATAAAAATTGATCTGAAGATCAAGGTGGATCTGATCTACAATTTCTTCAAGGTTATCAAGCCGATCAACATCAAAAAGATTGCAGATCCAGAGAAGCAACTTTTCAGCCAGCCAATTTATCAAGAAGACATTCATTGCTGCTGAATTGAAGAATCTGTGCTAACAGATATATCAGATTATAGATTTTCTGTTTTCTGGGAATTTCATTTTTCATTTTTACCTCTATATTTTCTAAGATCTCCTTGAGATCTAAGTGGGTAGGGGAACTTATCTTTGAGTTGTAAGCCTATTTTATAAAGGCTGGGGTAGGGTTTTTGAGGGACCTGAGGTAGGTGGTTTGGGTGAATCACTGAGTTATAAGCCTAATTTATAAAGGCTGAGGTAGGGTTCTTGAGAGATCTAAGGTAGGAGATTGGGAAAATCTTTGAGGTAGGACCTGTTGGTCTGAGTGTTAGTTTCTTAATAGAAACTGAGCCTGTAGGATCTTTGGATCTGAGTTAAAGAGGAGGAGATATAACCTCATCTAGCACATTGCTAGTGAGGAAGAGGGGGGAAAGTGAATGTACCCTAGATAGGGGAACCACTATAAATTCTGTGTACTGTATGTTGTGGATTACTTTTACTTGTGTTGTGATCTAATTCTTTGTAACTGCAAAATTTGTTAAGTGATAAAGATCTGATAAAGTAACTTAAAAAGTCACATATTCACCCCCCTCTAGGTGATTATCTATCCATAGGATTATCTTTCAGTTAGCTGCACTGCCTGCACAGAACCAACTTCCTTAGTCGCAACGGTTAGAAAACTGTAACCGCAAAATCAAGCGCGAGCTCGTTCTTACTATTCACTGCTTATTTATGACGAGCCGAAGGGTCTTATTTATAAATGTAAGGAGGAGTGTCGTCACCACCTACACCGATAGGATAACCGCCCATCAAACCTGTCGGCTAACACTTGTATCTACACAACACAGACACCATAGCCAGATCGCTAGGTCGGGTCTATCTTCAATGCCAGATAGACGACCAATCCGCCAACCTCGTAGACACTGCTACAAGTCTGCGCATCCCGCAGCCCATGATATGGACAATCCGTCCAGCCAATACTGCCGAACTCAGCAAATACTAGAGCAGTCCGCACCAGGCGAACTTGACGAATACCGAGCAGTCTGCACTAAGAGAACTCGGCGAGCTAGGCCACTAACTGGACTTAGCCCCCAAACCAAGTCCATCAAACTCTGCGGTCTTCAATCGTAACCGTGTCACCTGATACCAAGATCGCGCCTTACTGAATAACTCTAGTCCGCCACCATACATACTGCTCCATCAGTCTGCGCGACCTCCAGGTAACCTGTCCGCGCAACTGTGGAAACTTCACGATCCAATATCCAGATAGCAAATATAGTACCATTCCGGACACCGACAAGCTCCAGAAGAGTCTGCAACACTAACCTTGCCGGACTCGGCGAACTCCAGATTGAGTCTGCCACACCTGCAACCAGAACTTGTCAAAAATGACCAAGTCCAACCAGTGAACTAGGCGACCTCCAAATGAGTCTGCCACTACCCGCGGATAACCAATCCTATCCGCCCAGTTAAATCCACCAGAGTGCTTGCTGGTCTAGACCGCTAGAGAAGAACCACAGCTGAAACCGGCTGCCTGGCTAGACTTTCTGCCAAAGGTATACGCCTAGTCCGCACGGTCTTCTACAGACTCCCCAATCTGTCCGCCCGACTTCCCCCACTTCACACTTCAACAATTTCAACAATGATGGAGGAATCCTCCATGTATCCTCAAAGGGGAGGAGATAGAGAGATTGAGAGAGAGATAGAGAGGTTTAGAGAGTTTGAGAGAGAGAGGTTTAGAGAGATTGAGAGAGATCTTTTTACTATTTTCTTCATATCCGCGCAAGTGTCAAACCAACAAATATATAGGTTGTATGCCCCTATTTGGGCTTAGAAAAATGTGATAAAGCAATATTAAAAGTTAATAAGTGACTGCCCCCATCAAGACATTAAATAAATGGGATAATAACAAGTGGTGCATAAACAAATGAAATAATGAGTGGCTCTCCTCATGTAGACATTAAACAAATGAGATAATGGCAAGTGGGACATAAATATAAAGAGGGCTTCACTTAAGGTCTCATCACCAGTCTTGATCCACGTGAAGATCATGATAGCGGAGGTTGAACCCCGCTTCCCTTACTGGTTTGTTGTGTGTGTGACCTTGATAGATGTTGCCTCAACGTGAGTTTGCGGTGACTTGATCTTGGAATGAATGAAGGTTAAATTCTTTTATATGTAAATTTTCAAAACGTGAGATTTAATTCTTTTTGTGAATTTTTTTATGTGTACATTTTTAAGGCGATTGTTATCCGCACTACAGTTTTGGTTATTCGCACATATTTTTCCTAATTTTCGCGTCTTTTAGAAATACGTCTTGTACATGCATTTTTACGAAAAGTGTTCAACATCAAAGTTGTAGATCTCATCGAGATCTACAACTTTCGTGTTGAACACTTTTCCTGAAAATGCATGTACAAGACGTATTTCTAAAAGGCACGAAATCTGGGTGTATTTCCAAAGTACGTCTTGTACATGCATTTTCAGGAAAAGTGTTCAACACAAAAGTTGTAGATCTCGATGAGATCTACAACTTTGATGTTGAACACTTTTCTTAAAAATACATGTACAAGACGTATTTCCAAAAGGCACGAAAAATTAGGAAAAAAACATGTGTGAATAACCAAAACTGTAGTGCGGATAACAATCGCCTTTTTTAATTGTTGGAGACTCCATATAAAGCTCTGTATTATTTTATCTACTCGGTCAATTCTAATTTATAAAATAAATCCCATCCTGCAACTAAACGGCATAATTGTCAATTTCAATTCTCAATGTCCAACTTTGCACAACACATGAACAACTTAAATTGGAATTTAACCCAATTCCAATTTCGATTGATTTTGGAATTGGTTAATTAATTCCAGGCTACAGAATGGGCCATTAATTGAAATTAAAATAATATATTAAGGCTTTGTTTGGCGCAGCATTTTGGGAGTGGGGGATCGCCACTTTTTAAAACGTGGTACCAAATAAAAATTTCCCCCCTCCAGCAAGAGAAGCCCCCGCTCCTGAATCGCAAGAAATGACGATTTTGAGTCATGATTTTTTTTCACGACTTGCGATCACGGTCAGTTCGATTTGGTCCCTCACAGCAGTGGTGTCGTCAAGCCCTGATCGTCCTCCTCCCTCTTCTCCATCTCCTCTTCTCTTCTGGCGGCTCCGAGCACCTTCCTCCTCAAGCAGCCTTGGATGAACCATCAATCTCTCTCTTTCCATCTCTCTCTCTCTACAACCTCCATGGCCAAAACTCAATCCAGCAAACCTCCAACCAACCGACCATCTTCTCCCTCCGACAAACTCAGCGACCTCTCTCCCTCACACCATTTGTAGGCCGCCGACAAAGATCCATCGGACGAACATCTACTTGTTGGTCTCCTCCTCCTGGCATCTCTCACGGCTGCATCATTCCGCCTTCGACGAGCAATTCCAAATCCACCTTTGATCTTCCTCTCCTTTCTTCCGGTTGACCTATGCATTTCAGATCTACTCTGCGATTTCCAATTGTAGATTTTATTTTAGGTATTTTTTTTGTATTCTCCAAATCGAACAACACTATAAACATTCTTCTTCCAAACACTTTCATAGATTTTGTTATCACTCTGCAAAACAGTTGATTATTCCACTACTGTTTTCCACCATCTCTTCTCCAGTCGCCCCCACTACGCCAAACAGAGCCCAAGTCTTTTTCACGGTTTAGGCGCACCCGAAAACAAAAACCGCATGTCATAGCTTTCATGTGTCCCCTTCTCTTACGACTCCCCCCGACCCCACTTCTCTCATTTTTTTCGGCGACTACTTCGCCGCACACAATATTCGTCAGCAAACTTCTCATCTTGACGAAACTCCGTCTCCTCTGTTGCGTCTTTGTCGGCACTACTTTACTCCTTTGTAGCTTTGCCTGCGAATTCGCTCCATCCCTTCCTTCCCCAGAGCCTTGTCCGCAAAATCACTCTTGTCTACCTCGTTCGTTGCAAATTTTCAAGATATAATACAAAAATTCCATCCATGTTTGCATATTTCAACGACCACATTGTTGGAAACGAAATGGGTCCTGCTTAACCTCAAACTTACAACACTACTCTTGTTTGCTCTCAAACACACACCACCCCAAATCAGGCCGGCGAGACCAACTCGGCGAGAAGCGACAACCCGCGTGAGTAGTCCACGACGAGAGAACTCGGGCGGCGAGAGCAGCCAAGCGACTAGGCAAGGTGGTGAGCCCGCCTTCTCTCTCGGCAGCGAGATCGCCACAAACACATCAGCTTCTAACCCTACTCGCACGCGAGAACAACTCCACACAGCGGCTAGCGAGTGCACTTCTTGCACAACGAGCTCCCCCAGGCGAGATGCCCTACTCGCCTGGCGGCTACACCAAAACCGCCCGGCGCTAGATGCTTCAGCCCACAAGACTTAAACTTCCCTTCTCGCTCGGGCCGAGATCAAGACACAACCGGCGAACTCTCTTTCTAACCGCTCGGCCAAACCGCCCTTAGCGTTGCAGCGCTCTCGCCCTCAAAAACAAAAAACAAGAAGTGAGGAGGATTTTTCTCTCTATTCAACCAACAAAACAATAAGTACATGAGGGGCATTTATATAGGCAAAGCAAAACAACAAATTTCTCACTCCTATTTAATGCACACAATCATAAAATATAAAATAATTTAAAACAATAAAAGTTGACCCGGTCAACATAGTCAATGGTCCAACAAAACTTCCCCTCAAACTTGGCAGCACATGCCGAGTTTGCCTTTGAGCTTCAGGAACGTCTCCACCTTCAAAGCCTTGGTGAAAATATCTGCGACCAGCTCTCCGGTGGGGCAATACACCACTTCAACCATCTTCAGCTCCACCTGCTCACGGAGGAAGTGATACCTCGTCTCGATGTGCTTGCTACGCCCGTGTAGCACTGGATTCTTTGCGAGCTGGATGGCCGACATGTTGTCCACAAACATAGTCATAGGCTCATCCACTTCATGATACAACTCCTGCAGGAGGTTCCTTAGCCAAATAGCATGGCAAGTACAAGCTACAGCCGCGATGTACTCTGCCTCACAAGATGATAAGGCAATCATTGCCTGCTTCTTCGAACTCCATGAGAACACCCCTATTCCCATATTGAAAGCGTACCCGGAAGAGCTCTTCCGGTCATTCACATCTCCACCATAATCACTATCTGAGTACCCCACCAGCTTTAGCTCCTCGCCTGTAGAGTGCTTCATTCCATGACCCCTGTCCCGTTTACATATCTCAGGATCCTCTTCGCAGCTGTGAAGTGATCCTCCTTTGGTTCCTCCATGTGCCTGCTTACCACCCCGACTGCATACTTGATGTCAGGTCGGGTGAAGGTCAAGTAGCGTAGACTCCCCACCAAGCTTTTGAATAAAGTGGAGTCTACCGCTCCTTCCTTCGACTCCTTGCTCAACTTCAGTCCTGGGTCGGCAGGAGTAAAGATAGGCTTGATGTTCTCCAATTTGAACTTCTTCAGGATCTCCTCTGCATACTTCTTCTGTAAGATGAAGATCTCATCTTCACTCTGCTTCACCTCCAGGCCCAAGAAGTAGTTGAGCTCTCTCAGGTCCGTCATCTCGAACTCCTTCTTCATCATCCTCTTGAACTCCTCATACATATAAGGGTTGTTGCCTGTGAAGATCATATCGTCTACGTATAGACATACGATCATCATGTCGTCATTCTTCTCAACCTTCGTATAGAGGGCATATTCATAAGGATTCTTTCTGTAGCCATGCTTCTGCAGGTAAGCATCTATTCTCCCATTCAAGGCTCGAGCTCCTTGCTTCAGCCCGTACAAAGCCTTGTCCAGCTTGCATACTTTCCTCTCCTGCCCCTTCACCACATATCCTAGGGGCTGCTCGATGTACATATCGTCCTCCATGTAGCCATTAAGGTAGGCAGATACCACATCCATCTACATGATCTTCCATCCATGATGAGCAGCCAGTGCGATGATCAACCAGATGGTATCTATCCGCGACACTGGGGCAAAGACATCATCGTAGTCCACTCCTTGTACTTTCCTATAGCCCTTCACGACTAGCATTGCCTTGTGCTTCTCCACGCCTCCATCCTTGTTCTTCTTTACCTTGTAGACCCACTTCACCCTGAGGGGTTTGTGGCCTGCAGGTGGATCCACCAGCTTCCAGGTTTCATTCTGTAACGTCCCAATTCGCGCTAGGCCCCTCGCACGAGTTCTGAGTCAAGAGACTTGACTCGGGCTCGGGGTGCACTGGCAAAAGGTGTCAAGTGCGTTGAATGGAGTGTAGGGTTGAGTGATATCCAACTGATCGAAAGGAAATGGCCTAAGGGAAATTCGCCGGGTATCATTGTTGATACCCGACGAATTCATCGAGAATGCCCGACGATTCTCACCGATCGTCGAGAATGCCAGGTGATACCCACCGATCGTCGAGTATCGCTGACTGATACTCAACGCCAGGATTTCCGATAAGTTGGCTAAGTGAAATTTGTCGGGTATCCTTGTTGATACCCGACGAATTCGTCGAGAATGCCCGGCGATTCTCACCGATCGTCGAGAATGCCCGGTGATACCCACCGATCGTCGAGTATCGCTGACTGATACTCAACGCACTCAACGCCAGGATTTTCGATAAGTTGGCTAAGTGAAATTCGCCAGGTATCATTGTTGATACCCGACGAATTCATCGAGAATGCTTGGCGATTCTCATCGATCGTCAAGAATGCCCGGTGATACCCACCGATCGTCGAGTATCGCTGACTAATACTCAACGCACTCAATGCCAGGATTTCCGATAAGTTGGCTAAGTGAAATTCGCCGGGTATCATTGATGATACTCGACGAATTCGTCGAGAATGCCCGGCGATTCTCCCCGATCGTCGAGAATGACAGTTGATTCCCGTCGAATTTGACTTGTGTGTTTTTTTCGCCCAGGCAGATTCGCCGGCTTGTACAGGCGGACCGAACCGGACTTCGGGATTCGTGCTGGATGGCTGCCTTGGACCGGGTCACTTCAATATGACCCATTAGGGGCGGTCCAATGGGGAGTTGACACGTGGCAGAAGAGATTTAACCTAATACATCGGTTTATAAGAGAAGATAAAGCCGAACCCTAGCCATCCTTGCCAATCGATCATTCCGTCATCGCGGACCTCGCGAAACCGACAGAGTCGAGGGAAGCAGTCGGAGCTCTTGGAGGCGGCCTTCTCTCTCTTTCTCCTTCCTTTGCCGTGAAGAACAACAGCAACTGATGCCGCGGAAAAGGATGACTAGATCCATGGCCAGAAATGGTGGTACCGCTGGAAATGAGGTGAGCTTCCTCCCCTCTCTCTTGGTGCTAGATCTGTAGTTAATATTCTAGGAGAGATATCGACTCCATAGAGTCTTGATGGTGAGGAAATGATTTCCTAGGGAAAGCCATGTTTAGATTCGTTAATCTAGGTTTAGGTGTCTTCATCCTCCTCATCATTCAAAGTGAAGATGAGAGAGGGATTCGTGGAGAAATATGGCTTCGTGAGGGTGAATAAGGGTGGAAGAATTTCTGGAGGAGGTTTTGGGAGATCGGTGCAGGGAGGAAGATGAACGGATGCCGTTCATCTCGCCTTAAGATGCGTGCAGAAATCTGATTTCTGCACGCAGCGATCTTCGTGGCCAGTTTCAGAGAGGTTCTGGTCATATCTGGGTTTTTGACTCAACATGAAAGTCGTAGCCCTCGAAATTATCTTTCCAATGAGTGGTTGCAAGTTTCCAGGCAATACTTGTAGCCACGGGAAAGTCAGTTCGAATCTGCTGCGATTAGGGGAAATTCCACCCAGGAAATCTGTATCCTGTACGCAGCAGGCTTCGAGTGAATTTATGGTGTGATGCGATCAAATCTAGGCTTTAAACTAAACACGAAAGTTGTAGCCCTTGAAATTATCTTTCCAACGAGTGGTTACATGCACTCGTCGGATTTCTGTAACCACGGGAATCCTTGGTCGAAGTTTCTGCCCTGATTAAGGCTGCACCTAAATTCTGGGCTGTATAATGTGGAATTCGATTCGGTGGAATTTAATGTTGCGATCCAACTCGAGGTTTGGGTGAACTCTTTTGACATAATCATCATAGTGATATGATAAGTTGATGCTATAAATCTGAATTTGTATAACGAGTTGTGGACAAGCTTAATTTAAGGAAAGAGCCTGATATAAATTGGTAGATGTATATTGATGCTCATTATCTATATCATGTTGAATTCATTTGGAAGGGCGTATAAATGATTTAACTATGGCTATGATGTATGTTGAATGGATAGAAGGGAATTAGTAATCCAATGCTTAAAGTGTCGTCTCCCTACGGGTAGCATTGTGGAAGTTAACAAGTGCGGTGTTGACCGTCACTAGTTGGAATGAGGTTGAGATGAGTAAAGTTGGATGGTTGGGCTTGGTCCTCGGTGTTCACGTCCCGAGGCTCCTTCCGTATTTGATGGATTGTTGGGCTTGGTCCTCGGTGTTCACGTCCCGAGGCTCTTTCCATGTCACGATATTGAGGAATTGCATGTGGTGTGAGTCGACACGCGGTGTCGTAATCCCGGGTTAAGGATAGTGTGGCAGGTCTACGGGCTCGCCAATCGTCACACCGATGGGAGTTGACAACTAGACCTTGGACGGTTGGGCTTGGTCCTCGGTGTTCACGTCCCGAGGCTCCTTCCATGCCAAGTGAACAGTTGGGCTTGGTCCTCGTGCTCACTTCTGAGGCTCCTTCCGTGTCACGCATAGGACAGTTCGGGGCTAGGATCTTGGTGCTCATTTACCCAAGAGAACCCGCTAAGTCGTAGTACGCATGTGAGCTCTGTTGTTGTGTTCTTTGCGTTGAGGCGTATGGAGGCCTAGGCCAGGTAGTGTGGAGACCAGCCTAGTAGTTGAGATTCCCGCTCTACTGTCACCGTTTGGCCACGACGGTTGACGCCTGAGAGGTTAGCTACCTGCTCGAATAGTGGGAACTATAAGTCTGTGTCGACATAGCGATTGCATGTGCTTGATCATGGGTGTGTCATTGCATTGCATACATAGCATTGCACTTCATTACATACATAATACCGTCATCGTATAAGTTTGTATGGGCACTCCTATACGATGAGTTACTTACTGCTGAACGACCCTCAACTTATATGCTTATATGGGCATCCATATAAGTTGAGTTACTTACTGTTATAACATTATACTCTTTTACTGCTGTAGATTAAGAGGTTGTTCATTTATACACTACTTATATTGCTACTTATGACTTGTATACTTACTTCACCTGCTTGTGCTACTGTTTTATATATTGTACCTGTTCCTTTCTCCGCCCGGTGCCGAAGAGTCTCCGGGGGAGCGGATGTGAAGCCACTTAGTCTTTATGACTAACGGTTGCTACGTCTTCCTTTTTAGGAGGAAACCCCGCAGGTGGAGCAGTAGGCTATACAGCTGGACAGCCAGGCCTGGACGACAGGGCCTGAGGGGACGGTACCATCGCTACCGTCGGTTACAGATGTGAGTGAGAGAGATTTTGTTGTAGCCCTTCTAGGCAATTCTATTTACGTACTCTGATTATGTAGAAGCGTGTTTAGCTTCTCTTTTGCTGTACTTATGGACTTATGCTTAGTGTGGGTTGACTTCTTTTATTATTATGGTTGGGTTGGCATTTATATGTTGATATTGGTTGTAGCCGGCAGGATAGGCGTCTTGCGGTACAGGCTGTCCCGAGTGCTAGTGTTACCGCAAGGCGGCTGTTCTGGGCATAAGACCCCTCTCGTGCTGTGTTTTATGTTCCGGGAGGGGGGGTCTTACAAATGGTATCAGCTTTCTACGATCCTCCAAGGAGAAAGTCACTTAACAATGGTGCCACCCCCGTTTGATTCGTCAGTTTGGGGACAAACTGACTTAGCGGAAGCAGTGGTGTGCCCACATGTAATTCACACTAAGTTTGTCCATCTTTAACCTTAGATTCGCCAACCTAACCTTAGGTTTGTACCCTATGTGTAGATCCCAGTACATGCTGAGCCAGTGAGGGGCACCCCCGCCCCGTCCGTACCTACACAATTCCAACAATCAGAGCTGGGGCAGACGCTCACAGCTATTTTGGACGCCTTTAGGTCCCAATCTCAGCAGGCACCTGTACAACAACAGGGTCCGGAATCTACTTGGTTAAGCATTTTCCGAGCTCTCTCCCCTCCCGCTTATATTGGGACAGAGTCGGCGGTGCGTACGGAAGAGTGGCTCGACACTATACAAGAATTGTTGGCATGAATCAGATGTCCAAACAACATGTCAGTGACAGAGTACCAACGGGAGTTTCAGCACTTGGCTAGATTCGCTGACTCCTATGAGTTGGATGATAGAGGGTACGCCAAACGATTCTACATAGGCTTGCGAGATCCCCTAAGGCAAGCCCTTTTGTTTATAGCGGACTCTAGTCTGGCAGAGATTATCGATATGGCGAAGAGATTGGAAGCGGACCACTTGGGAAGTGGTAAGAGGCCAGCGGAAGATGTGATGGAAGCCGGCCCCAGCAACAGAAAGAGATTTGACAATAGAAGAGGAAGAGGATATCGGAGAGGTGGCGGGCGTTTCCCTCAGAAATTTAGAGAGGAGCGCCCGGTGCCGCAACCGCCAGCATTACCTCCACCTCAATAATTTCAACAACACGACGGAAGGCAGGAACGGGTGTGCTTTGAATGCAACCAACCGGGCCACATTCGACGCTACTGCCCGCAAGTGTTTGGAGATGCGCCTTTTGCTTTCCCTTCAGCAACCCCGCGGGGGAGAGGGTATGTGCGTGGTCGAGGACGAGGACCACGAGGAAGAAACCCCGGACCCGCTCGGGATCAGATGTATTCCTTGGATATGACTCAAGAGCGGAATCCTCAGGAGATGATTGCAGGTATGATTTGAATTAGCCATTTTGCTTCCATTAATATCCTTTAGTGGCTTAAGATATACTAGACGTCTAGCTTGAGTATTATTAAATGACACTTAGGCACCGTGATGGTCGGCGGGAAACCGGCTTATACGTTATTTGACACCGATGCCTCACATTCTTTCGTGTCTGAAGACTTCATCAAGGATATACACGGAGTATAATATTTCACTGGTATTGCTCGAAGAGTACGCCTCCCATACGGATCTGAGATGACGGCAACCGCGAAGTGTGAGTTGGAGATAACCATTGGGGGAAAGACCTTTGATACCCCCGCCATAATTTTGAGAATACCAGAATTCGACCTCATTCTGGGCATGGCATGGCTGGATTGGCACCATGCAAGAATCGACTGTGCGGAGAAGCACATCTATTGTAGACATGGGGATACTGATGTAGTCTTCCAAGGTATAAATTTCGCACCACGAATATTATTATCCTCAATCCAGACCTTGAAAGCTCATATGAGAGGGGATGAAGTATACATGATATGTTTCGAACTAAAGGAGATGAAGGTAGATGTGAAGGATGTGCGGGTAGCACGGGATTTCCCTGAGGTATTTCCTGAGAAATTGCCAGGGTTACCCCCGCATTGAGAAGTGGATTTTTAGATTAAGCTTGTATCAGGAGCTAAGCCTGTCTCCAGGACCCCTTATCGGATGGCCCCAAAAGAACTCGCGGAGTTTAGAGTTCAACTACAGGAGTTTGTAGAATCAGGGTATGTTTGCCCCAGCTCATCACCTTGGGGAGCCCCTGTTCTATTCGTTAAGAAGAAAGATGGAACCCTGCGTTTATGTATAGACTATCGGGAACTCAACCGACTGACGGTACGGAACACCTATCAGTTACCTCAGATCGATGAGTTGTTCGACCAACTGGTGGGAGCGCATTGGTTCTCCAAGATAGATTTGCGCTCGGGGTATTACCAATTGAGAATACAAGAGGATGATATTCATAAAATGGCTTTCAGCTCAAGGTACGACTTATATGAGTTCACAGTGATGCCGTTTGGGCTCACAAATGCCCCATCAGCTTTCATGAGCTTGATGAATAAAGTGTTTGAGCCCTATCTAGATGTCTTCGTCATTGTGTTCATTGACGACATCTTAGTCTACTCGAAGACGGAGGAAGAACATGCTAGGAATTTGGCCTTAGTTCTGGAAAAGTTAAAAGAGCACGCCCTGTTCTCCAAGTTTAGCAAGTGTGAATTCTGGCTTAGGGAAGTGACTTTCTTGGGTCATGTAATCAGTGGGGCTGGACTAGCTGTGGATCCGGCTAAGGTGCGTGCCGTGAAGGAGTGGTCGCCATTGAAGTCGGTGGCCGATGTGAGGAGTTTTCTTGGACTTGCCGGATACTACCGCAAGTTCGTAAAAGGATTCTCCAAGATTGCCCTCCCGCTTACTTCTTTGACAAAGAAAGGTGTGCCATTTGAGTGGACACTCCAATGTGAAGCGGCATTCCAGGAATTGAAGGATAGACTTACCTCCGCCCCCATCTTTGTCCTTCCGTCTGGGAAGGAAGGATTCCAAGTTTACACGGACGCGTCTTATCAGGGGTTGGGAGCGGTGTTGATGCAGCACGGACACGTAATTGCTTATGCTTCAAGACAATTGAAGAAGCATGAAATCAATTACCCGGTGCATGATTTGGAGCTAGGAGCAGTGGTGTTCGCCTTGAAGGTATGGAGGCATTATCTATACGGCGTCCACTGTGAAATCTTCTCAGATCATAAAAACTTGAAGTACGTCCATACCCAAAAGGAATTGAACTTAAGACAACGACGGTGGTTAGAGTTTCTATGCGACTATGAGTTCACCTTGAACTACCACCCCGGAAAAGCGAACTCGGTAACCAATGCGTTAAGTAGGAAAGTACCCGGCTCGAGCCCAGAGTCTCGGTTGATGAGCATGGAGTTTGCACGGATTATTGAGGAGATGGGCATTACCTTAATATTTAAGGCTTCTTCAGCAGAATATACAGAGTACTTGTCCAGCATGAGCATAGTTTGTGATATCCGGGACCGGATCCGAGTGGAGCAAGGATTGGATGCGGCTTTGGCCCTAGCAATAAAGTTAATCGAAGACGGGAATACCGACGAGTACACACTAAAGGATGGCCTCATTTACTTTCGCGGCCTGCTCTACATTCCCAAAGGTGGCAGAATTCGGGAGGATATCTTGAGAGAAGCACATTGCTCTCAATATTCCATGCACCCGGGAATTTCAAAGATGTACGCCGGCTTACGGAAGACGATGTGTTGGCCAGGAATGAAGAAGGATGTTCGGTACTTTGTCACACATTGTGAAGCCTGCCAAAGAGTGAAGGCGGAGTGCAGGAGCCCCGGTGGCCTGTTGTAGTCGTTGCTAATCCCCGAGTGGAAGTTCGAGGATATTTCCATGGACTTCGTACATGGGCTACCTCGCTCCCGCTCAGGAAATGATTCAGTGTGGGTGATCGTTGATCGCCTGACGAAAGTTGCCCGGTTCATTCCTATGAAGAAGGAGGCTCATGTGGATGTCTTAGTACGCCTTTTTGTGGAGCAGTTTGTACGGTATCACGGCGTACCTAAGACGATAGTTTCGGACCGTGATGGTCATTTTACCTCCAAGGAGTGGAAGGCAGTACAGGCGTATTTGGGCTCGCGCCTTACCTTCAGCACCGCATTCCATCCTCAAACGGACGGGCAGTCTGAGCGGACAATCCGAACATTGGAGGATCTGTTGAGGTTGTGTGTGATAGATAGGGGAGAGTCGTGGGAAAGACTCTTGCCCTTAGTGGAATTCTCCTACAACAACAGCCATCAAGCTAGCATTGGCATGGCGCCCCATGAAGCCCTTTATGGAGGAGGTGTAGAACCCCCTTGTCTTGGGTGCAAGACGAAGACCCGAAGACTTTGGGTGTTGAATATATAGATGACATGGATGCGGTTGTTAGGCTGATAAGGGATCGCATGTTGGAGGCTCAAAGTTGGCAGACGAAGTATTATAACGCAAGACACTGTATGGTGGAGTTTCAAGTGGGTGATAAAGTGTTCCTGAAAATCCGGCTGATGCATGGAGTGTCACGGGTGCGGGGAGTGAAGAAGCTCAGCCCACGGTATGTTGGGCCCTATGTCATATTGGAAAGGATTAGCCCCTTGGCCTATCGGCTGGAGCTACCGCCTGAGCTAGAGAATCTCCACGATGTGTTCCATGTATCGTCGCTTCGGAAGGCGTTGTTGCGGCCTGAACAATACATCCCCACAACTGATGGTAAGGTGGCGTCTGACAGATCTGTGCGACTGGAGCCAGTACGGATCATTGATAATGAGAAAAGGACCTTGCGCCGCAAAAGTGTACCTCTGGTAAAAGTGCTATGGTCTAATCATGGGAAGGAAGAATTTACTTGGGAGCCGGTGGACTTGAAGCAGAAGCGCTACCCGGAGCTGTTCTCCCAAGGTAACATTTTATAGCGCATATTATTTTGTACTTGCATCCCCATAGCCCTAACCTGATTTCGGGGACAAAATCATTTATTTTGTTTATAGGATTTGTAACGTCCCAATTCGCGCTAGGCCCCTCGCACGAGTTCTGAGTCAAGAGACTTGACTCGGGCTCGGGGTGCACTGGCATAAGGTGTCAAGTACGTTGAATGGAGTGTAGGGTTGAGTGATATCCAACGGATCGAAAGGAAATGGCCGAAGGGAAATTCGCCGGGTATCATTGTTGATACCCGACGAATTCGTCGAGAATGCCCGGCGATTCTCACCAATCGTCGAGAATGCCCGGTGATACCCACCGATCGTCGAGTATCGCCGACTGATACTCAACGCACTCACCGCCAGGATTTCCGATAAGTTGGCTAAGTGAAATTCGCCGGGTATCATTGTTGATACCCGACGAATTCGTCGAGAATGCTCGGTGATACCCACCGATCGTCGAGTATCGCTGACTGATACTCAACGCACTCAACGCCAGGATTTCCGATAAGTTGGCTAAGTGAAATTCGCCGGGTATCATTGTTGATACCCGACAAATTCGTCGAGAATGCCCGACGATTCTCACCGATCGTCGAGAATGCCCGGTGATACCCACCGATCGTCGAGTATCGCTGACTGATACACAATGCACCCAATGCCAGGATTTTTGATAAGTTTGGTAAGTGAAATTCGTCGGGTATCATTGATGATACCCGACGAATTCGTCGAGAATGCCCGGCGATTCTCACCGATCGTCGAGAATGACAGTTGATTCCCGTCGAATTTGACTTGTGCGTTTTCTTCGCCCAGGCAGATTCGCCGGCTTGTACAGGCGGACCGAACCGGACTTCGGGATTCGTGCTGGATGGCTGCCTTGGACCGGGTCACTTCAATATGACCCATTAGGGGCGGTCCAATGGGGCGTTGACACGTGCCAGAAGGGATTTAACCTAATACATCGGTTTATAAGAGAAGATAAAGCCGAACCCTAGCCATCCTTGCCGATCGATCTTGCTGTCATCACGGACCTCGCGAAACCGACAGAGCCGAGGGAAGCAGACGGAGCTCTTGGAGGCGGCCTTCTCTCTCTCTCTCTCTCTCTCTCTCTCTCTCTCCTTCCTTTGTCGTGAAGAACAACAGCAACTGATGCCGCGGAAAAGGATGACTAGATCCATGGCCGGAAATGGTGGTACCGCTGGAAATGAGGTGACCTTCCTCCCCTCTCCCTTGGTGCTAGATCTGTAGTTAATATTCTAGGAGAGATATCAACTCCATAGAGTCTTGATGGTGAGGATATGATTTCCTAGGGAAAGCCATGCCTAGATTCGTTAATCTAGGTTTATGTGTCTTCATCCTCCTCATCATTCAAAGTGAAGATGAGAGAGGGATTCATGGAGAAATATGGCTTCGTGAGGGTGAATAAGGGTGGAAGAATTTCTGGAGGAGGTTTTGGGAGATCGGTGCAAGGAGGAAGATGAACAGATGTCGTTTATCTCGCCTTAAGATGCGTGCAGAAATCTGATTTCTGCACGCAGCGATCTTCGTGGCCAGTTTCGGAGGGGTTCTGGTCATATCTGGGTTTTTGACTAAACATGAAAGTCGTAGCCCTCAAAATTATCTTTCCAACGAGTGGTTGCACGTTTCCAGGCAATACCTATAGCCACGGGAAAGTCAGTTCGAATCTGCTGCGATTGAGGGAAATTCCACCCAGGAAATCTGTATCTGTACGCAGCAGGCTTCGAGTGAATTTCTGGTGTGATGCGATCAAATCTGGGCTTTCGACTAAACACGAAAGTTATAGCCCTTGAAATTATATTTCCAATGAGTGGTTACACTCACTCGTCGTATTTCTTTAGCCACGGGAATCCTTGGTCGAAGTTGCTGCCCGGATTAAGGCTGCACCTAAATTCTGGGCTGTGTAATGTGGAATTCGATTCGGTGGAATTTAATGTTGCGATCCAACTCGAGGTTTGGGTAAACTCTTTTGACATAATCATCATAGTGATATGATAAGTTGATGCTATAAATCTGAATTTGTATAACGAGTTGTGGACAAGCTTAATTTAAGGAAAGAGCCTGATATAAATTGGTAGATGTATATTGATGCTCATTATCTATATCATGTTGAATTCATTTGGAAGGGCGTATAAATGATTTAACTATGACTATGATGTATGTTGAATGGATAGAAGGGAATTAGTAATCCAATGCTTAGAGTGTCGTCTCCCTACGGGTAGCATTGTGGAAGTTAACAAGTGCGGTGTTGACCGTCACTAGTTGGAATGAGGTTGAGATGAGTAAAGTTAGACGGTTGGGCTTGGTCCTTGGTGTTCACGTCCCGAGGCTCCTTCCGTATTTGATGGATTGTTGGGCTTGGTCCTCGGTGTTCACGTCCCGAGGCTCCTTCCATGCCACGATATTGAGGAATTGCATGTGGTGTGAGTCGACACGCGGTGTCGTAATCCCGGGTTAAGAATAGTGTGGCAGGTCTACGGGCTCGCCAATCGTCACACCGATGGGAGTTGACAGCTAGACCTTGGACGGTTGGGCTTGGTCCTCGGTGTTCACGTCCCGAGGCTCCTTCCGTGTTAAGTGAACGGTTAGGCTTGGTCCTCGTGCTCACTTCCGAGGCTCCTTCCGTGTCACGCATAGGCCAGTTCGGGGCTAGGATCTTGGTGCTTATTTACCCAAGAGAACCCGCTGAGCCGTAGTACGCATGTGAGCTCCGCTATTGTGTTCTTAGCATTGAGGCGTACGGAGGCCTAGGACAGGTAGTGTGGAGACCAGCCTAGTAGTGGAGATGCCCGCTCTACTGTCACTGTTTGGCCACGACGGTTGACGCCTGAGAGGTTAGCTACCTGCTCGAATAGTGGGAACTATAAGTCTGTGTCGACATAGCGATTGCATGTGCTTGATCATGGGTGTGTCATTGCATTGCATACATAACATTGCACTTCATTACATGCACAAGGCCCTCATCGTATAAGTTTGTATGGGCACTCCTATACGATGAGTTACTTACTGCTGAACGACCCTCAACTTATATGCTTGTATGAGCATCCATATAAGTTGAGTTACTTACTGTTATAACATTATATTCTCTTACTGCTGTAGATTAAGAGGTTGTTCATTTATACACTACTTATATTGCTACTTATGACTTGTATACTTACTTCACCTTCTTGTACTACTGTTTTATATATTGTACCTGTTCCTTTCTTCGCCCGGTGCCGAGGAGTCGCCAGGGGAGCGGATGTGAAGCCACTTAGTCTTTTTGACTAACGGTTGCTACGTCTTCCTTTTTAGGAGTAAACCCCGCAGGTGGAGCAACAAGCTGTGCAGCTGGACAGCCAAGCCCGGACGACAGGGCCTGAGGGACGGTACCATCGCTACCGTCAGTTATAGATGTGAGTGAGAGAGATTTTGTTGTAGCCATTCGGGGCAATTCTATTTATGTACTCTGATTATGTAGAAGCGTGTTTAGCTTCTCTTTTGTTGTACTTATGGACTTATGCTTAGTGTGGGTTGACTTCTTTTATTATTATGGTTGGGTTGGCATTTATATGTTGATATTGGTTGTAGCCGGCAGGATAGGCGTCTTGCGGTACAGGCTAGCCCGAGTGCTAATGTTACCGTAAGGCGGCTGTTCTGGGCATAAGACCCCTCTCGTGCCGTGTTTTGTGTTCTGGGAGGGGGGTCTTACACATTCTTCTTTATGTATGCTATCTCCACATCCATAACTTTCCTCCAAGTTTTTTCTTTGGCAGCTTCCTCATAAGAGTACGACTCAACATCTACTAAGAGACAATATGAAGAAAAATTGTTAACAGTTGGTGCCGTCTCCTCGTAGATCTCCTCCAACCTCCTCATCCTAGGTTGATGACGATCATCTTTGCTTCCGCTGGTGCTAGCTCTACCAGTTCTGCTTCTGCTAGTACTTGCTCCACTCGAGTAGGGGTTGAGAGTTCCCCCTGAATCTCCACTAGGTGGTGATGGTGGCTGAGCTCCACCCATCTCAGCTTCTGCTTCCTGACCACCCTCTTCTTCATCATCATCAAAAAACATCCCCTTTGTGCTCCTCACTGCTTTATCCCATCTCCAACTGCTATCTTCCTCAAACACTACATCCCTTGAGATGATAGCTCTCTCCGTCACCCGGTTGTACAACTTATAGGCTTTGCTCGTCGGAGCGTAACCCATAAAAATGCACTTCTCACTTCTGTCATCCAGCTTCTTCCTCCTCTGATCCGGGACATGAGCATAAGCTACACATCCAAAGACCCTCAACTGCTTTACGCTTTGCTTCCACCCACTACATGCTTCATACAGAGTCATAAACTTCACACTCTTCATTGGGCATCGGTTTAGCAAGTACACAGCCACCTATACTTCCTCCGCCCAAAACTTCTTTAGCAACCCTTTGCCCATTACCATGCTCCTTGCTATATTAATAATGGTCAAGTTCTTCCTCTCTGTCACTCCGTTCTGCTGAGGTGAGTATGCCACAGTCAGCTGATGAGAGATCCCCCATTCTTTGCAAAATTCATCGAACAGCCTAGAGGTGTACTCCCCACCTCTATCTGTCCTCAACACCTTCAGTGGTTGACCACTCTCCTTCTCTGCCATCGCCTTGAACTCCTTGAACTTGTTGAAAGCCTCAGCCTTCTATCTTAGGAAATGTAGTACTTTCTCCCCCCGACTGAGGTAGTCTCAAATAGACCAGCTATGTCCGAGTGAACTAGCTCAAGCTGCCTTCTCGCTCTCCGGTACTTGCCACCCTCGAACGTCTGCCTCTTCTGCTTACCTTTGGTACATGCCTCACAGACCTTCTATGGAGGCGAGATCATAGGTAATCCTTCCACCATCTTGGAGTGAGATAGGAGCTTCAACCCAGTGAACCCCAGATGGCCCATCCTGTGGTGCCACAACCATACTTGCTCTTCTTCTTCAGTCCTTGCGAGACACACCGTCTCCATGACATCCATCCTCAGCGTGAAAAGATGATTCGTCGTCATCTTCACCTTCACTACCTCTCTTCCTTGGTGGTCCTTCATGACCAAGGACCCATCCTTCAACTGCACGCAATAACCCTTCTCGACCAGCTGCTCAAGGCTTAAGATTTTACTCTTCAAGCCTGACACATAGAACACGTCATTTAGGCGCACCTCCTTCCCATTCAAGGTGACCGCTATCAAACCTCTTCCTTCCACTGATATCTTCGAGGCGTCTCCAAAATTGACCTCACCACCATTTGGTTCAAGGCTGGTGAACAGTTCCTTCTCTCCACACATGTGGTTGCTAGCTCCTGTATCCAGGTACCACACTTCGTTCCTCCCACCTTCAGCTCCCCTATAGGTTAGGAACATCATCGGGTCACCACCCGTGTTGCTTGCTTCAGCATAATGGTTGGCTTCTCCTCCCTTCCTTGGAGCCCAACAATCATAGCTCACATGCCCAAACTTGTTACAGTTGTAACATTGTATTTGGGACATATCGTCTCTACCTCTTCCTTACCTCTTCCATGGCCTCTACCTTGGCCTCTTCCTCTTCCTCCTGCATCTTGCCTCCAACCATGAGGTTGCTCCGCCTCTCTCTGGTTGTACTGGTTCCTTCCTTGATCTCTTTCTCCTCTTCTTCCTCTACCTCTTCCTTGGTATCCTCGACCACGCTGACCGCCTCCTCTTCCTGAGCTTTCTCCAAAATTTAACTGAGTTTGGAGTGCTTTACCCAAGCCACTCAACTCCTCCTCATCTTGCAACATGCGGTACTCGTGAGCTTGTAGGGAGCAAACAAGCTGATCCACAGACATCTGGGTGAGATCTTCCGACTCCTCTATCGCCACTACCACGTGCCTGAACTTCTTTGACATTGATCGCAAGAGCTTCTCCATGAAGCTTACGTCATCTGTCGCCTCTCAATTCCTCTTCATCTCGTTTGTGAGCGTCCGCAGATAGGTCACATAGTCGCCAACCTTCTCTGCACTCTGCATCTTCGTTACTTCATATTGAGCTCGAAGGGATTGCAGCTTCACCTTCTTTGCCTTATCAACTCCCTGCATGGAGAGTTGCAAAATCTCCCATGCCTCCTTTGATGTCTCCGCATATGAGATTTTCTCGAAGGTCGCCTCATCCACATCTTGGTATAATAGGAAAAACGCCTTCTTATCTCTTTTCCTTGACTCTCTTAACGCCGCCCTCTGTGTGTTAGTCAACGCTGCCTCCGCTTCAGCAGTAAGCACCTCAACGCCTTCTTCTACTATCTCCCACAACTCTTTTGAGGCGAGTAGCACTCGCATCTGAATACTCCAGTTCCCGTAATTTGTCTTTGTCAACTTGGGGACTTGCCCCGGCATGGTGCTTCCCATTTCCATCTCTCCTTGTCACTTAACCTTCAGAGAAAACTTCCAGGGGGTCCAACCTCCATCTGATACCACTTGTTGGAAACGAAATGAGTCCTGCTTAACCTCAAACTTACAACACTACTCCTCTTCGCTCTCAAACACACACCACCCGAAATCAGGCCCGGGAGACCAACCCGGTGAGAAGCGACAACCCGCGCGAGTAGTCCACGACGAGAGAACTCGGGCGGCGAGAGCAGCCAAGCGACTAGGCAAGGTGGTGAGCCCGCCTTCTCTCTCGGCAGCGAAATCGCCACAAACACAACAACTTCTAACCCTACTCGCACGCGAGAACAACTCCACACAGCGGTTGGCGAGTGCACTTTTTGCACAGCGAGCTCCCCCAGGCGAGATGCCCCACTCGCCTGACGGCTACACCAAAACCGCCCGGCGCTAGACGCTTAAGCCCGCAAGACTTAAACTTCCCTTCTCGCTTGCGCCGAGATCAAGACACAACCGGCGAACTCTCTTTCTAACCGCTCAGCCAAACCACCCTTAGCGCTGCAACGCTCTCGCCCTCAAAAACAAAAAATAAGAAGTGAGGAGGATTTTTCTCTCTATTCAACCAACAAAACAATAAGTACATGAGTAGGGCTTATATCGAGTCGAGTTCGAGCGATTTAGACTCGGCTCGAAATCGAAATTTTCGACTCGAACTTGGCTCGAATTCGACTCGAAATCGAAATTGATTTCGAGTCGAGTCGGCTCGACTCGAAATGGCTCGATTCCGAGTCGGCTCGAAATCGAATCGAGTCGGCTCGAAATCGAATCGAGTCGGCTCGAAATCGAATCGAGTCGTCTCGAAATTGAATCGAGTCGGCTCGAAATCGAATTGAGGCGGCTCGAAATTGAGCAATTTTTCGTTTTATTCCTAGTTTGCTCAAAATTAAATTGGGCAACCTATAAATTTAGTAAATGAAACACTTAAATGCTTCATTCTTTTTATTTATGTTAAAATTTTATTATTTTTAATCTTAAAATAAGAATATATTAATAAATACATAATTTTTTTTAATTAATTCGAGTTGATTCGAATCATATTTCGAACGATTCAGGGCTGACTCGAAATCGACTCGAAATCAGATTCGAGTCAAATTGAATCGACTCAAATTGAGTCGAATCAATTTTAACCGATTCCGATTCGACTCAATTTTCGAGCGACTTTCGAGTTTCGAATAATATGCTCAGCCCTATACATGAGGGGCATTTATATAGGCAAAGCAAAACAACAAATTTCTCACTCCTATTTAATGCACATAACCATAAAATATAAAATAATTTAAAACCATAAAAATTGACCCGGTCAACATAGTCAATGCTCCAACACACATTTATTTCATTTTGAAATCTAGATCGTAATGTCACCTCTTCACCGGGATTGTTGCGGCATGTGCAATAATTAAATGTGAGACTTATTGGTTATGCTTGTTCTATTGTGGTTGAACAGTTTTCTTGCCATTTCGACCTATTATTTTTGTTTTTAAATTTTTATTAATTATGAGGGAGAGGCACGGGATTTCACCCCTACCATCAATCGCGACAGCACCTTAATTGCGATAGTATACGGGGGAGAGGGCTCAGTGCCCCGCACGACATTGTCCCGACCACGACATTTTCTCGACGCGACGGAGCTCCCGCCGCTCGCAAACCATTAAATGTTGTACACCGCTCGTAGCACATTTTTGTGTTGCGCGCATGAGTTTGTGACGGATAGAGAGAACACATTTTTTATTATAGACAAAAAACTTTGTTTATATGATAGCATATTTTTGTGTTGTGGTTATGGCTTGTTGCGGTAGAGCAATTTTCTTGAAATGTTTTTTTAATATATGTCAATCATAATGCACATTGGCAAAATGCATTACGTGATGCAAATTGTCATTGAAGATGATAAATTTGGTACACTTTTGTCTTTCGGCAAGGGAGGGCATCATCTTCCAGATTTCCTTTGTAGTTTGTCCTGAAGATTATAGTTTGTCCTGATTGTCATTGAAGATGATAGTTTGTCCAAATTGTCATTGGAGGGCATCATCTTCCAAATTGTCATTGAAGATGATAGTTTGTCATTGAAGATGATAGTTTGTCCTGAAGATTAGCATCCTAGCTTTTGGTTTTAGGAGGAAAACAAGGACAACCTAGAACCGTCTCATCTTGAGAACGGTCGAGCGCACAAACAATCACAAAAAATTTGAACAGTTGGCAATTAGACTTTTTAACGTGGAAAACTCGGAAAGGGTGAAAATTCACGTAACCGGTTCAGTGCGGACAAACATCAACTAATTCTTCGAGGGTTGCAAGTTACTACGTTCTCGAGGGTGATAGGACACCACTCGTTACAATGGAATTTAACAAAATGCGCGTTGAAGCCAAGAAAATCTCGACTTCAAATATTCGGATCTAAGTGCAGTCCAAAGCTACTGGTCCCATAATTTGGCCGATCGATTTTGAAGACAAGAGCAAAGGGAGAGAGAGAGAGAGAGAGAGAGAGAGAGAGAGCTAAAGGACCATAGAGTAGGGAAGTTCCACCACATACCCAAACATTTGGAGTAAATTTCTCCTCCACGACCAAAATGGTTGAACACTGTACGAGGAAGGCATCACCTAGAGAGTTGTAGTCTTAAGAGAATGGAGGGGGGGGGGGGGGGGGGGGTCAAGATTGCAAGGTTTCAAGGTGTCATTCCCGGTATCCCCGAGGTTCTATTTATAGATAAATTTTGGGGGTATTTAGGCGAGAATACCCAGCTCTAGTGAGGTTGTCCCTTTGGACCTGCTAATCTCACGATTTGCGACATGGCGACTATCGAAGGATCTTGCCCGCGCCTGACGAGATGTCGTCGAAGGTCGTCGCTAGGGTGAGTATTCCTAATGCTAACCAGAATCTCCCGTTGACTGCTCGCTTGGGCGAGCATATGCTTGATGCTCACTTATTCTTTTGACTTACTACTCTCCCCTGGCTAATATGATACTCACCCCTAATAGAAAATGCGTCTTTTGACTGGCTGCTGACTTTGACCTGTTCATTGATGTTGAATTTGACTCTTGCCTACATGGCGTGATTGGGTCCCTCCTTTACGAATGCGGGTTGCACACAAACCCCTCTCTTTTCGAGTGATCGTGGAGCTTGGAAAGAAACATCCAACCCGATATTTAGTAAGACTGGTGGCAAGTTTATTATTTGCTTGGCGCATAGACAAGGGTCAATCTCCCCTGATCTCTATAAATAGAGGGGAGGGGCCTTTTCCCGGGTATCCCTTCTGAACTTTTGCGAGATGCCGATTACAGTTGATGAAATCACGGCCAAGCTCCTGCTCTTAGGACAAGTATTAGGCCTGCAAGGCGCTACCTCCAAGAAGCGAGATCACGAGGAGGAGGAGGAGGAGGGTGGTCTCTAGAAGAAGATGAAAAAGAAGAAAAATTCCCCTGCCGGGGAGGGCTCCTTTGTTCTTGTGAAAGATCTCCCGCCCACCGCCGAGCACTCCACCATCCCAGTCGCGACCCAAGATATACATAATAAGATGGGTCTAGGCGAGGATGTCGATGCTCCTGTCGATGAACCTTCTCCCACCCAACTCACTATCGGGCGAGCGCATTGTTGATCCGTCTGCGCAACACGCTCCAAACCTTCCTGCCAAGGTGCTGAATACCTTGCAATGTATAAAAACATGACCAAATGCTATCTCCATTGTTCTTGGAATGCTCGCCTTTTTTGACGATTGAGATTAATGTAAGTATATAACCCGTAATTTGTTGAGATCAGAAATGCCTAAAGAGACACTTATTTGCAGACCTAGTGACGAGAAGAGGCGAGCTTGGGCGAGTAGAGACGAACTTGGGCGAGCAGAGGCAAGCAAAGGTGAGCTTGGCAGAGTAGTACGAGCTTGGCCGAGCAGAGGCGATCTTGAATGAGCAGAGGCGAGTTTGTGCGAGTAGAGGCGAGCTTGGGCAAGTTTGGGCGAGTATCTCACAATTATGGGCGAGTAGCTATTATAACTTGCTAGTAGAGATTGGATACTCACCAATAACCCCTAGAATTTCTCTATAAATAGACCCCCATGAGTACAAGAAATGACACTTTTGGAATAGGTTGAGTTCCCCTCCAAGTTGGATACTCGTCAAGTCCATGCCTTTCTCGTACCTCGCCCAGCTTTTGGTTGTGGAAGGTAAGTTTCTCCCAAACTTCTAGGTACGTGGTGGGTCCTCCATGTTTGAGGACTTGGGGTATGCTTATAGACAATTTTCTCTCTCATGTGCTAGCCATTTGAATTATGGCATCGGACAGCAGAATCAGTAACCTTAACCGCATTGATCCAAATTTTGGAGTAGGGAATTTTCCCAGCTTCAAAAGCAGGATTGACGTCGTCGGGGAACCCTCGCGAGCTATCTACCTCTCTTCCGAGCCAGAACACCGTATCGATCCCCTCATCTGATATGCCTAGTTCCTCATTCATCGCTTAGTGTGTATCCACCTAGGCACTAGGAGGGTCACCTCTAGGCTGAGCACTCCCTTAGCAAGGACCACACCAGTGAGAGATCCAACAGAAAGTCTGCCCCCTCCACATCCTATAACCGTGGGCTTCCTTACATTCTCGGCGGCCCCTCTGAATGCTCTACCACCCCTTTCTTTGCACAGTAGAGGGGATGGGAGGCCCCAAACATCAATCCTTCCGTCTTCCAGCAATCGTCGGGCTCCAGATACTCGCGAGAATGCGCCCGTTGATCAGCATACTGATTCCTCCTTGCGACTAGAGACCTCACAATACCATATCTTATACTCCCGCAAGGGTCAATGCGGAGGCCGATTCTTAGGAAGGCAGTGGGATCTCATCATCAGAGCCCCTCCCCTCATCGAGTACGTTCATATTAGCATAGATCCCCTCGCCGAGATTGCCCTTCCCCGACACAAGTCCCCTCTCTAGGTGCGTTCTCCCCATCAGTGCGAGGCTAGACACCAAGTCTTGCGCATTTGTAATGCTCCTCTCTTGACTTAAGACCTTTTCTGTCCCTTTTAGGCTCGTGTTGACATAAGTGAGTACCTATGCTGGTCACCCCCTCCCCGACAACGGGAGCTGTGCTGATTGACGCTATTGGACTCCTGCTCCGCGAGTATCAGGAGACGGTTGTCTCGGCCTACCTCGACCTGGAGATCAAGTTCGACCAGCTGACGATCTGTGAGCCGCATCACCATCTCTGCTTGCTCAAAATGCGAGTCGCCAAACTAGAGGAGTTTGAGGAGCTCATTATCTTTGCGGGGTCGCACTTCTTCACAATTAATCACATGGAGCAGCACCTTGTCATGGTGGAGTATCAACAGGAGCAGCTACACAACAAACTTCATGGGATTCAAACTAGCATGGGATTAGTCGGGAGGCTTACGAGTATGGATGGCATTATCTGCTAGAGCGAGGAATGTTTGGCGAAGGCAAACGAGTACTTCCAGCGCACGTGCAAGCAAGAATTGTTGGGAAAAATCCTTATGATTTTCTTTAACAAATTACTTTAAGTGATTTTACATCTTAGGTTTATTACCCATGATATATAGAAAGGGTAATATGGTCTTAGAAGTCCTAGGGTGTCATTGATATAAAAGACATGAGAAAGGCACACTGAATTTAAGAGGAAAGTCATGAAATGTCAGCATGCATTGACTAGAAGTCGATGCAACTTCGACTAGAGGTCGACGTAACTTTGACTTAAAGTTGACGCTACTTCAAGTACAAGTCAGAGTAACTAAACATGATTAGTCGACGTTAACTAAAGGATCAAGTCGACGCATACTCTGTTATAAAATCGTCGAAACATCGATTACAGAACTTAATTAACAGAATGAAGCAAGATTTTGATGTTGCGTCTATATGAACTAAACGCTACGTCGATTAATATTCTGAACGAGAATTATTTTGAGGATTAAATCAGAATTGCTTCAAGAAAGGTTTGATTGTTATAATTAATTCTTGAAGACGTTGGATGATATGACTTCTCAGATATAAATATATACAGAGATACACATGAACAAATATATGAACGATCATCATATTAACACCAAATCGTAGTTTTGAGAGATAGATTTTTGACAGAGAAAGATAAGAAGATTATCATCTGAATTTGAAGTTTTTTACATGGATTAGTCGATCATCATTCTATTTTTGAATCTGTAGAGAATCAGTTCTTATTCTTCTCAAGAGCAAATCAATTGTTGGATCAGATTCTGTGGAGATAAAAGAGAAATCTGGATTAAGGGCTTATAATATTTGAGATTCTCTTTTTGAAAGACTCATTAGGTTATAGATTTTAGATTCACTAAATGTCATATAGTCCTCAAGATTCAATTGTGAGGACACATCATGAAGATCATTATATCCTCAGATCTTTAACAATTTTCTGACTTTTATTATCATTTTCAGTTTGTGAATAGAGTTTTTAGAATCGCTCTTCAAAAAATTCAGTAGAGGTTCTGAGAGTCTCCTTGAGAAAAGACTCAGATTTTTTTGGTTCAAAATCTCATTATCAAAAAATCTGGTGTTTGGTTCTAAGAGTCTCCTGATCAAAAGACTCTGACACCATGATATTGAGTTTCTACCAAGAGGGTAGAAGAGTAAATGTACCCAGATTTTGGAAAATCACTATAATTTTTGTTTCTTCTATGATTATGGCATTTATGCGTGTTATCTTGTTGTTGTACTGTGGTTTTATTTATCTGCACTTATTTTTGCTTGATAACCGATGTGCATGCAAATTCTGTGAATTAATCTTAGTATTTGAAATAAAATTTTAATCTCTATTCAGCCCCTCTAGAGAAAAATCTGAGGTATTTAGCAACTGTTCTTCCATTTCAATTGGTATCAGAGCCAGATTGATCATTAAAAGATTAATCCAAAAGATTGCAAGGTTTTAAGGTGTCATTCCCGGTATCCCCGAGGTTCTATTTATAGATAAATTCTGGGGGTCTTTAGGCGAGAATACCCAGCTCTAGTGAGGTTGTCCCTTTGGACCTGCTAATCTCGCGATTTGCGACATGGCGACTATCGAAGGATCTTGCCCGCGCCTGACGAGATGTCGTCGAAGGTCGTCGCTAGGGTGAGTACTCCTAATGCTAACCAGAATATCCCGTTGACTGCTCGCTTGGGCGAGCATATGCTTGATGCTCGCTTATTCTTTTGACTTACTACTCTCCCCTGGCTAATATGATACTCACCCCTAATATAAAATGCGTCTTTTGACTGGCTGCTGACTTTGACCTGTTCATTGATGTTGAATTTGAATCTTGCCAACATGGCACGATTGGGTCCCTCCTTTACGAATGCGGGTTGCACACAAACCCCTCTCTTTTTGAGTGATCGTGGAGCTTGGAAAGAAACATCCAACCCGATATTTAGTAAGACTGGTGGCAAGTTTATGATTTGCTTGGCACATGGACAAGGGTCAATCTCCCCTGATCTCTATAAATAGAGGGGAGGGGCCTTTTCCCGGGTATCCCTTCTGAACTTTTGTGAGATGCCGATTACAGTTAATGAAATCACGGCCAAGCTCCTGCTCTTGGGACAAGTATTAGGCCTGCAAGGTGCTACCTCCAAGAAGCGAGATCACGAGGATGAGGAGGAGGAGGAGGGTGGTCTCTAGAAGAAGATGAAAAAGAAGAAAAATTCCCCTGCCGGGGAGGGCTCCTTTGTTCTTGTGAAAGATCTCCCACCCACCGCCGAGCACTCCACCATCCCAGTCGCGACCCAAGATATACTGAATAAGATGTGTCTAGGCGAGGATGTCGATGCTACTATCGATGAACCTTCTCTTACCCAACTCACTATCGGGCGAGCGCATTGTTGATCCGTCTGCGCAACACGCTCCAAACCTTCCTGCCAAGGTGCTGAATACCTTGCAATGTATAAAAACATGACCAAATGCTATCTCCATTGTTCTTGGAATGCTCGCCTTTTTTGACGATTGAGATTACAGTAAGTATATAACCCGTAATTTGTTGAGATCAAAAATTCCTAAAGAGACACTTATTTGCAGACCTAGTGACGAGAATAAGAGAGCTTGGGCGAGTAGAGACGAACTTGGGCGAGTAGAGGCAAACAAAGGTGAGCTTGGCAGAGTAGTACGAGCTTGGCCGAGCAGAGGCGATCTTGAATGAGCAGAGGCGAGTTTGTGCGAGTAGAGGCGAGCTTGGGAAAGTTTGGGAGAGTATCTCACAATTATGGGCGAGTAGCTATTGTAACTTGCTAGTAGAGATTGGATACTAACCAATAACCCCTAGAATTTCTCTATAAATAGACCCCCATGAGTACAAGAAATGACACTTTTGGAATAGGTTGAGTTCCCCTCCAAGTTGGATACTCGTCAAGTCCATGCCTTTCTCGTACCTCGCCCAGCTTTTGGTTGTGGAAGGTAAGTTTCTCCCAAACTTCCAGGTACGTGGTGGGTCCTCCATGCTTGAGGACTTGGGGTGTGCTTATAGACAATTTTCTCTCTCATGTGCTAGCCATTTGAATTATGGCATCGGACCGCAGAATCAATAACCTTAACCGCAATGATCCAAATTTTGGAGTAGGGAATTTTCCAAGCTTCAAAAGCAGGATTGACGCCGTCGGGGAACCCTCGCGAGCTATCTACCTCTCTTTCGAGCCAGAACACCGTATCGATCCCCTCATCTGATATGCCTAGTTCCTCATTCATCGCTTAGTGTGTATCCACCTAGGCACTAGGAGGGTCACCTCTAGGCTAAGCACTCCCTTAGCAAGGACCACACCAGTGAGAGATCCAACAGAAAGTCTGCCCCCTCCACATCCTATAACCGTGGGCTTCCTTACATTCTCGGCGGCCCCTCTGAATGCTCTACCACCCCTTTCTTTGCACAGTAGAGGGGATGGGAGGCCCCAAACATCAATCATTCCGTCTTCCAGCAATCGTCGGGCTCTAGATACTCGCGAGAATGCGCCCGTTGATCAGCATACTGATTCCTCCTTGCGACTAGAGACCTCACAATACCATATCTTATAATCCCGCAAGGGTCAATGCGGAGGCCGATTCTTAGTAAGGCAGTGGGATCACATCATCAGAGCCCCTCCCCTCATCGAGTACGTTCATATTGGCATAGATCCCCTCGCCGAGATCGCCCTTCCCCGACACAAGTCCCCTCTCTAGGTGCGTTCTCCCCATCAGTGCGAGGCTATACACCAAGTCTTGCGCATTTGTAATGCTCCTCTCTTGACTTAAGACCTTTTCTATCTCTTTTAGGCTCGTGTTGACATAAGTGAGTACCTATGTTGGTCACCCCCTCCCCGACATCGGGAGCTGTGGTAATTGACGCTATTAGACTCCTGCTCCGCGAGTATCAGGAGAAGGTTGTCTCGGCCTACCTCGACCTGGAGATCAAGTTCGACCAGCTGACGATCTGTGAGCCGCATCACCATCTCTGCTTGCTCAAAATGTGAGTCGCCAAACTAGTGGAGTTTGAGGAGCTCATGATCTTTGCGGGGTCGCACTTCTTCACAATTAATCACATGGAGCAGCACCTTGTCATGGTGGAGTATCAACAGGAGCAGCTACACCACAAACTTCATGGGATTCGAGCGAGCATGGGATTAGTCGGGAGGCTAAAGAGTATGGATGGCATTATCTGCTAGAGCGAGGAATGTTTGGCGAAGGCAAACGAGTACTTCCAGCGCACGCGCAAGCAAGAATTGTTGGGAAAAATCCTTATGATTTACTTTAACAAATTACTTTAAGTGATTTTACATCTTAGGTTTATTACCCATGATATATAGAAAGGGTAATATGGTCTTAGAAGTCCTAGGGTATCATTGATATAAAAGACATGAGAAAGGCACACTGAATTTAAGAGGAAAGTCATGAAATGTCAACATGCATTGACTAGAAGTCGATGCAACTTCGACTAGAGGTCGGCGTAACTTTGACTTAAAGTTTACGCTACTTCAAGTACAAGTCAGAGTAACTAAACATGATTAGTCGACGTTAACTAAAGGATCAAGTCGACGCATACTCTGATATAAAATCGTCGAAACATCGATTACAGAACTTAATTAACAGAATGAAGCAAGATTTTGATGTTGCGTTTATATGAACTAAACACTACGTCGATTAATATTCTGAATGAGAATTATTTTGAGGATTAAATCAGAATTGCTTCAAGAAAGGTTTGATTGTTATAATTGATTCTTGAAGACGTTGGATGATATGACTTCTCAGATATAAATATATACAGAGATACACATGAACAAATATATGAACGATCATCATATTAACACCAAATCGTAGTTTTGAGAGATAGATTTTTGACAGAGAAAGATAAGAAGATTATCATCTGAATTTGAAGTTTTTTACTTGCATTAGTCGATCATCATTCTATTTTTGAATCTGTAGAGAATCAGTTCTTATTCTTCTCAAGAGCAAATCAATTGTTGGATCAGATTCTATGGAGATAAAAGAGAAATCTGGATTAAGGGCTTATAATATTTGAGATTCTCTTTTTGAAAGACTCATTAGGTTATAGATTTTAGATTCACTAAATGTCATATAGTCCTCAAGATTCAATTGTGAGGACACATCATGAATATCATTATATCCTCAGATATTTAACAATTTTCTGACTTTTATTATCATTTTCAGTTTGTGAATAGAGTTTTGAGAATCGCTCTTCAAAAAATTCAGTAGAGGTTCTGAGAGTCTCCTTGAGAAAAGACTCAGATTGTTTTGGTTCAAGATCTCATTATTAAAAGATCTGGTGTTTGGTTCTAAGAGTCTCCTGATCAAAAGACTCTGACACCATGATATTGAGTTTCTACCAAGAGGGTAGAAGAGTAAATGTACCCAGATTTTGGAAAATCATTATAATTTTTGTTTCTTCTATGATTATGGCATTTATGTGTGTTATCTTGTTGTTGTATTGTGGTTTTATTTATCTGCACTTATTTTTGCTTGATAACCGATGTGCATGCAAATTCTGTGAATTAATCTTAGTATTTGAAATAAAATTTTAATCTCTATTCAGCCCCTCTAGAGAAAAATCTGAGGTATTTAGCAACTGTTCTTCCATTTCAATTGGTATCAGAGCCAGATTGATCATTAAAAGATTAATCTAGAGAAGATTATTCAATAAAAGTTAAACATCTTGATCAAAAGATCATATCAGTTGCTTCAATATATTTTCTTTTATATTTTCAAAAAAATCTTCAAATACATCCAAATGATTTGCATATACTAGTCCATAAGTTTGTAATCTTGAAAAGTTTACACTCTAGAAAACCAGAATTAGATTATACATGAACTTTATTAATGAAGATATATTTGAATCAATTATGACAGAACCACCAATGCCATATAGGAAGGATGCAAAGGGAAATACAACTGCAGAACCTATACTAAGAAGTGAATGATTAGATATAGAAAAGAGAATAAAAGATTGGGATGCAAAATCTATGAACATACTAGTCTCAACCATGTCTGATGATGTGTTTCAAAAGGTTGCAGATTGTCAATCAGCAAAAGAAATATGATAATCACTTTCAAATATTGTTGATGGAAGTTCAGATGAGAGAAAAGATAAAAGATCACTCTTAATCTTTCAATATGAAATTTTCTAAAAGAAAGTTGATGAGTCAGTATCTAAAATGTATGATAGGTTTAGTATGATCATAAATGAGCTGAAAGGGTTAGATAAATGATAAGTTGCTCATATGTTTCTCAAGTACATGAGATTCAAGGATATAGGCTATTAGAGAAGCAAGGTGTCATAGAGAAATTATAACAGATGCATTACTAAGAAAACTTAAGTCATATGAACAACTTTTGAGAAGTAGAGTTGAGACAAAAGCTAAGGAAATTGTCATTACACCAAAAGAAAAATCTATTTTCTTTCAAGGTTACTGAAGATGAACCATCTATATCTGAACAAGAGATGTTCAATCTTATGGCAAGGAGATTGAGAAAATGGATAAAGTCAGAAAGCCTTAGAAGAAGAGATAGAAATTTGAGCAAACCTAAGTTTGATAAGACTCCTAATAAGGAGATAATCTGTTTTACATGTAGAAAACCTGAACATATATCAATAGAATATCCAGATCAAATAGAATGATAAACAAAATAAAAAAGTTCGGGCGGTCTGGCGTGACGAGAAAAAGGGAAAAAGTTTTATAGCAGAAACCTGGAATGATACCAGTTCTAAGTCAAGTTCTTCATCAAGATGTAAAGGAGAAGCTGATGTTGAAGAAACATGCTTGATGGCTCTGGAATCAAATTCAGTCACTAAAGAAAATTAGGTAAATTATTTTGATGATATTGATTTTTCTTCTGAATAATTGTTGGTGTATGATGATCGGGCGGTCTGGCGGTCTGCCCCTGACGGCTTAGAGACCGGGCGGTCTGCCCCTGGCGGCTTGGAGACCGCACGGTCTAGCAGTTTCTCTTCAACGGTTTGCTAGTTGGTTGTTGCTGATTTGTGACCGAGCGGTCTGGCGGCTTGACACAAACGACTTGAAGACAGTGCCGGCTTGTCTTCTCTTCATTGTAGTTGCCGGGCGGTTAGTCTAACCGCGTGGCTTGTGCAACTTGTATAGTTGCCTGCTCCTGTAATTATTAGTCCCATATTTCTTATTTGTAATCTCTCCTCTCTCCTCCATTCTATAAAAGGGAGACTATACCTTTGTAATAAACACATTTTTGGATAATAAAAATTCTGTTAGTCCAAATTTTCAGTCTTCTTTTTAATTGTTCGCACATGGTATCAAAGGACTCGATCTTTTTCACCTAATTATGTGAACTTCCTCTGACCGCACGACCTCTCTGATTGCCTGTTTCTTCTCACCGTGACCTGCTCTTAAGTCGTTGCGACCTGTTCTTCTCGCCGCGACCTGTTCCTAGTCGTCGTGCCCTTCTCTTCTCGCCGCGACTTGTTTTTCTCGCCACGACCTGTTTGTCTAGTCGCACCCTGCTCTTAGTCACCGCGACCTAACTTTCTCGTCACGACTTATCCTTCTCGCGGCCTGTTCGCACAGCTTCCTTTTCTTCTCTGTCTCTGCCCTCTGTGTGCGCGGCCTCTCTGATCGCTCTCCCTCCTTATTCGCGACCTGCCTTTGCGGTCTCTCTACTCCTTGCTCTCTCTTGCGTTCGTGCGACCTCTTTCCTATTCGCGACCTATTTTCCCGGGCTCCCTTTCACTCCGCGATCTTTTCCTTTCACGTGGCCTCTTTTCTGTTCGCGCGATTTCCTCTTTTCCTGTTCACGCGAATCCTTGTCTGCCTCTTTCTATTTTCTGCTCGCGCCTATTTTCACGACCTCCCAATCGCTCGTGAACTGTTGTTTTCGTGCGGCCTCTTGTCTATCCGCGCGGCTTCTTTTTCCCTGTTCACACGGCTTCCTTTCTGTCTGCTCTATTCTTCTCTATGGCTCTCTCTGATACCTCTCCAACTGTTAATACTCCGCAGTCCGCCTCGGTGGTAACATCTTCAGGTAGTGCCTACATCGTTACTCAAGGGAAATGGTTGATAGACTCTGGTGCTACCAATCATATGACCGACAATCCTCAGTATTTTTCTCTCCTAGAAACACATGATCGGTTGCCCCTATTCTTTTTTACAAACTTCTCTCCCTCACCGGTCAATGGGACGAGAGTGGTTCAAGTCACTCCGACTCTTTGCTTGCCGGACACTCTCTACGCGCCCAAGTTTCCTTGCAATTTGTTATCTATTAATTCTCCATGTAAGCAACTACGGTGTTTCATCACATTCACTCCTACTTCTTGTTCTTTTCAGGATCCGAGCTTCTAATGGATGATTGCTACTGAGACTGAGTGCGGCGGCCTCTACTTCCTCGACAACGTTTGCACTCTGTCTGCCTTCTCCTCCTCTTCTACAGACCTTCTGCAATGGCATCTTTGCCTTGGTCATCCTCCATGACTTCTTCATCAACTTCTGCCCCACCTCCCTCCGCACAGTCCTCCTCTCAACTATGATGCATGTCAGCTTGGCAAGCATCACCGCTCCACCTTCCCACCAAAGCAAAGCTTTGGATCTTCCCGTCTGTTTGATCTTGTTCACTCCGATGTCTAGGGTCCTGCTCCTACCCTCACCATAGGTCGGGGTAGTTCATATTTTGTAACTTTTATTGATAATTTCTCTCGCTGTACGGTGGTGTATCTCTTAAATGACCGCTCCGAATTATTCTCTGTATGGACATCTTTTTATAATATGATTAAAACTCAGTTTGATGTCCCTATTAAAGTCTTTCTCTATGATAATTCCATAGAATATCTTAGTCGTGATTTTCCTTCTTTTTATATGCAAAATGACATCGTTCATCAAACTAGCTGTGTTTATACCTCATAACAAAATGGTGTGGCGGAACGCAAAAACCATGACCTTCTTGATGTCACATGTACTCTAATGACACAGATGCAGGTTCCTCGTTCATATTGGGGCTATACTATTCTCATTTCCTACTATCTCATCAATCTCATTCCCTCCACGGTTCTACATGGTCAAACCCCCTTATCCATTCTCTACTCGAGCAAGGATCCATTTCCTCTCCCTCTGCGTATCTTTGGGTGAACGGCTTTTGTGCACGGTCCCTCCGCCACCCGTGACAAACTCTCCCCAAGTGCCACCAAATGTGTATTTCTTGGTTACTCTACCACTTAGAAAGGTTACTGTTGTTTTGACCCTGTTCTTCACAAGCAGTTCGTCTCCGCGGACGTAACCTTCTTCGAAAATGTGTACTATTTCTCTCGTGACTCCTATTTTCTTCCAGATGCTTCGGCTTCTTCTATCGACATTTCTCCTGCTACCGCCCCCTACGTCACGTCTATACCTACCGAGATTTCTCCTCCTCTGTCGTGTCCACCATCTCCTCCTCCTCTATCTCCGCCTCCATTGTCTTCCTCTTCTCCGCGAGCGTCTCTGTCTACTCTCGGGCCAACTCTCTCAGCAACGGATGCTCCGGATACTGAGGAACATGCAGACCTGGATCTTTCCATTGCTCTTCGCAAAGGGGTGTGAACATGTACCCAGCACTCGCTTGCTGCAGTTGTTTCCTATGCTTGTCTTACTCCTTCTTGCAGGACTTTTGCGTTAGCTATCTCTACCACTGCTACTCCCCGCACATACTAGGAAGCCCTCGCAGTTCCTCATTGGAAGGCTGCTATGGATGAGGAAATTGCCACCCTTACTTAGCGGGGTACATGGACCCTTGTTCCGCCTCCGTTGGGTACCGATGTTGTTGACTGCCACTGGGTCTTTGTTGTTAAGTTCAGTCCAGACGGCAGTGTGGATCGTTACAAGACACGCCTTATCGCCAAAGGCCACTCAGACTTATGCGGTTGATAATTTTGACACCTTCTCTCCCGTTGCTCTTCTCAGTACTATTTTGGTACTCCTCTCTATGGCTGTCATCCGAGATTGGCCTATTTCCCAACTGGATGTCAAGAATGCGTTTATCTATGATGATCTTCAGGAGGATATCTACATGGAGAGACCTCCTAGGTATGTTGCTAAGGGGAGACACAAGTTTGTAGGCTAAAGAAGGCCATTTATGGCCTAAAGCAAAGCCCTCGGGCTTGGTTTGATAAGTTTAGCGGCATTGTGGCAGCCGTGGGGTTTACAAGAAGATCTGCAGATCACTCATTATTTATCCGCAAAACCTCCCTGGGTTTGGTGGTTCTTGCCATATATGTGGATGATATTCTTCTCACTAGAGATGAACAGGTTGGGGTAGCCTTGACAAAGAAACATCTCCGTCAACATCTGGTCACAAAGGATATGAGATCCCCAAAATACTTTCTAGGGATAGAAATCTCTCGAAAACCCAACTCCTAGGTCCTCTCCCAATTTAATTATACTCTTGATCTTCTAAAATAGACAAGGTTGACTGGGGCTAAACTTGCCCGATGCCCCATGACTACTAGAGAAGATAAAACCTGGACAGATGACTCGCCTCCTCTATCAAATATTACGAGGTATAGGCGTCTGGTCGGCAAACTCATTTATCTCACAGTAACCAGACCTTACATCTCTTATATTATAGGCAAAGTTAAATAGTTCATGCAAGCTCCTAGGGAGTGTCATCTATAGTCTGTCCTGAGGATATTGGAATATATTAAAGCAGCGCATGGTAAAGGACTACTGTTTCAGAAGAATGGTCACTTAAAGGTTAAAGCATACTCAGATTCTAGCTATGCAAATGACAAAGGAGATAGCAAGTCCGCGTCAGGATTTTGCACCTCTGTGGGGGGGGGGGGGGACCTTGTCAGTTGGAAGAGAAAGAAACAGTCTGTTGTCTCTAGGTCAAGTGTAAAAGAGAAATATCAAAGTATGGCACCAACCACGTGTGAGTTAAAATGGCTACGGGCTCTCATGCTTGACTTAGGAGGGGTCTATAACCATCCTCTACCTATGTTCTGCAACAATAAGGACGCTATATATATCTCCAAAAATCCGCTCTTCCATGAGAGAACAAAGCACATTGAAGTCGACTGCCATTTTATTCGGGAAGAGATTTTGAAGAAACTGTTTTGTACTCCGTTCATTACCTCCAACAATGAGTTAGCAGATATCTTCACCAAGCCCGTGTCTGCTTTCTTTTTTCACATTTGCAACAAGCCGGACATGATTGATATATGTGCTCTATCTTGAGGGGGAGTGTTGGTGTATGATGACTGGGCGGTCTGGTGGACTGCCCCTGACGGCTTGGAGACCGGGCGGTCTTGCGGTCTGCCCCTGGTGGCTTGGAGACCGTGCGGTCTGGCAGTTCCTCTCCAACGGTTTGCTAGCTGGTTGTTGCTGATTGGTGACCGGGCGTTTTAGTGGCTTGCCACAGACAACTTGAAGACAGTGTCGGCTTGTCTTCTCTTCATTATAGTTGTCGGGCGGTTAGTCTAACCGTGCGGCTTGTGCGGCTTGTATAGTTTCCTGCTCTTGTAATTATTAGTCTCACATTGCTTATTTGTAATCTCTCATCTCTCCTCCATTCTATAAAATGGAGGCTATACCTTTGTAATAAACACATTTTTGGATAATAAAATTTCTATTAGTACAAATTTTTGGTCTTCTTTTTTCTTGTTCGCACAATAATTTAAGCTATATTTTACAAAGTTTTGTAAAGATCAGATTAATGCTGAAAAAGAAATTAAGAATGTAAGAAGTCAAATTTAGCTAGTTAGCCAATTGAACATGATAGATTGTTAGAAGATGAAGTAAAAAATTGAAAAATCAAGTTGTTGCTCTAATATAAGAAAACATCTCACTAAAGGAAGAGCTTACAAATACAAAAGTCTTTGAAGATTTCTTGAATGGAAGGAGTCAACCGCTAAAAAATATTTCTGAAAATCTTAAGAAAAAGTTTGATCATTTAAGTTTAGGAGCCAATCTACAAAAAATTATGATAATTAATAATGTACATGTTTGGAAAAATCTTGTATCATTCACCAAAGCAAATGAAGCTCAACCTAATAATAACTCAGGAAGAGTAACGCATAATGATAATATAGATAAATTTAGAGTGGTGTTACGGGTACACCAATTGTTGCTATGGACAGCCAAAATTTATGAACAACCCATTTCAGCTATGTACACACAAACTGGCTATGGACACACCATTTATAAAAAATAGTCATTTGCACTAAGACATTAAGAAATTTCTAAAAGAGCATGTTGACATATCAATATATCATGTTAAACAGTCCAAAATACATTAATAATCGAAGAGGAATCTAATCAAGTACAAAATAAGATTTTGACTGTAGTCAAATGTAATATATTTTTAAAAATCTAAAATTACAAAATCTTCCAAGCAACATCCATTCCCTCATCCTGCATCAAAGTAAAATTATAAAACACCATATCAAGTGCATGGCCTACCACTCGATACCCACAATGCCCATCACCAATTACATTTTTGGCATCAATTATATGATTGGATATATATGGAGACATATCTTGACGAATACATTCAACAAAGTTGTTCTTTCCCGCTCTTCTTGGAGTAAGCTTCTTTACTTGACATTTTTCATGTTGTTCCGCAATCAACACATGCTCAAATAAAGAGAGTTATCTTTTTGTTGATTTTTTATCATCTTTAAATTTTTTGTAGCTTTTTCGTGGTGTTCCTTTCAACCTTGAGGGCATTAATAGTTCTTTAGTTTGAGTGGTTGTGGGCTCCAATAATTCGCGCAACTTTCTTTTCATTTCACTTCTTTGAGAGTCGGTAATACTAGTATATTTTTTTAGTACACCGTCTAAGTTCATTTGTATGATTTTCATTTCTTCATCCTCCTCTTTCATGTTTGTATCCTCCTCTTTAGTTTGTTGTAAAGTGAGTTGATGCCAATGTTTATGGACCATCCATAGAGGGAATGCCAAAGATTGGTTGATGTAAGGCATCAATTCATGAGCAAACGGTAAACCAATTGTATTTCGCATTTTATGTACACATTCAGTTGCCTCTGGATAACCATTTTTGATCAATTCTTCTTCACTTTTAATTGCCTCGAGAGCTGCATTTGAAACATAACCAACCAAATTTGCATACAATAATCCCCTAAAACCGGTATTAACTTGTATTGAACTTTGTCCGAAAGATCTTTTAATTTCCGTATGTTGCAAAGTGAGCATTTGATCAAAATTTTTCCAAATGGATGTCAAGTTACAAACAGAAACTTCAAGAAATCTCTTAAGATGACTATGTCCGCTCTCCACTCAATTAGTGGTGCAATTACCGAAATGCAATAATTTATCTGTCCAGGCTGAAACAAAATACTCTCTGTAAGGCTCTATCCAAGTAGTCATCACATAATGTAACACGGCAGGATATTTTTCGGAATATTTTCTTAATAAGAAGTTCAAACATGTGTTGTAATCATGTACTGTTGGCGAGTTAACTAATTTTTGTCATTCAATCAAAAAGCTTTCACACTCTTTTCCATTTTTAAAAAACTTCTTGCAATGAGCTAATATGTTGCGGCTAATATGCACTTGACATAATATAATTTTTGCACCCGGAAAGACATCCTTTATAGCATTCATCAATGCTATCTCCCTGTCAACAATCAACACACCTGTCATCAATCAATTCAACTTTTGTATGAAATATAATGTCGGTCATAAAATGCAATCCAATGTCAACTTGACCACATTTATATGAGTCGCTCATTAACGACAATGTGTGCTCTTGATTCATTCAACCTATACAGAGCGGGCGGCAACCCTAGATATACCATCAATTGTCTAACAAAGGGATCAAAACAACGCCAAAAAAACTGAAATAGATCAAAACAACCGCTAAAAAAAACTGAAGCATTACCTCTCCGTCGACTGGCACTGAGCGGTGTTTTCTGGCGGCGGGGAGCGGCACCGAGCGGCGGAATCGGGAGAGTCGGCGGCTGCAATAGGCTTTGAAATACAGCCTGCTTGGGGAGGAGGAAAGGGCGGTGTTTTCCGGCCGCGGGGAGCAGCGCCGAGAGGCGGAATCGAGAGGGTCGGCGGCTGCAATAGGATCTGAAATACAACCTGCTTGGGGAGGAGGAAAGTGCGGTGTTTTCCGGCCGCGGGGAGCGGCGCCGAGCGGCGGAATCGGGAGGGTCGGCGGCTGCAATAGGCTCTGAAATACAGCTTGCTTGGGGAGGAGTAAAGGGCAGTGTTTTCCAGCCGCGGAGAGTGGCGCCGAACGGCGGAATCGGGAGGGTCGGCGGCAGCCCTAGATCGCGAATGCTTCAGAATGCTCCAGGCGGCCGGCTGCAATTGGCTCTGAAACGGAAGCCCACCTCCAGCAGGCTTCGATTTAGGGGAAATCACGGTGTTTTCCGACGGCGGGGAGCGGCGGGAGCGGCTCCGAGCGGGAAGGTCGGGAAGCATCCCTAGATCGCGATAAAGCTTTAGAAAAGAAAGAATGCGGGTTGGGCTGTCCATAGAGGGATATATTATACATCTTTAGGTGATATTATTTGGGTTTATTGGTGTGCACATAACCGTTATAGGTGTGCCCGTAACACCACTCTAAATTTAAAGGAAAAAAGTATTATAAATAAACAGCCAGTGATAAACAATAAGAAAAAAGTAGTAATCATAGATAATCAGGAACATGCATCAACTTTATATTGACACAACAGCTATGAAACATCTACTACAAATCGACGCATCCAAAATATTGCGTTGAATGCTACTCGACGCATATCCCTGAATAATTGTTTTTCTTATTCATATAAAAGTAATGTTTGCATAAAGTGTTTTATTAAAGGATATGAAACTGGAAGATGTTGGTTTAATAGACCAACACTCTTTTATCCTAAGATATTATGAAAGAACATCCTATACTTTCATTACACCTTATAATGAAAAAAGAAGTAATGGGTCTAAGGTAACCTGGATCCCAATTGATGTTTTATTTCTTGTGCAGGCAAAAGGCTGTCCATATACAAACTAGTTATGGTATTTGGACAATGGTTACTCCAGGCATATGAATGGACAAAAAAGATTGCTGAAAATTTTTAAGGCCAAACATGACCCAAATGTAATTTTTGGTGATTCTAACTATGGTCAAACCAAAGGTTATGATATGATCAGAATTAGAGATATCATTTTTTCAAAGGTAGCATATGTTAAAGGACTTCAACATAATTTAATTAATATTAGTCCGCTATATGATGGTGAATACAAAGTTGTATTCACTCATAACTTGTGTCAAATAGTCAACTCCATAACTGATATTATAGTGTTATCTAGTTATAGAAAAAGTAATATCTATGTAGTTGATTTTTGCTCAACCACAAATGAAATATGTTTGTTTAATGGTAAATTAGACATGAATGAGCTATGTCACAAGAGGCTTGGTCATGTCAATCACAAGACCATAACAAAGCTTGCAAAGGGTGATCTGGTAAGAGGCTTACCAAAAGGTAAGTACAGAATACTCAATCCTTGTAGGGCATGTCAATAGGATAAGCAAGTTAAATAATCATTCAAACCAATTGGTAAAAATGATTCCCCTAGGATTTTTTCTACTACATATGGATTTATTTGGTCATCTGACCATGTAAAGTTTAGGAGGAAAGTATTATACTCTAATAATAGTGGATGGCTACTCAAGATTTTGTTGGGTGTTCTTCCTAAAGCTAAGTCTAAAACCTTTTTAGTCCTCTCAAGATGTATCAAACAAATTCAATCTGAATATGATACTAAGTGTCCTTGATCAGAAGTGTTCATGACACATAGTTTGAAAATAAATTTATATGTAGATTCTTTGAGTATGAAGGAATTAGACAAAGCTTTTCAACTCCTAGAACTCCTTAACAAAATGGAATGGATGTAAGGAAAAAAATAAAAACCATAGGCATAGGCTCCAAACGATAACGATGGCATAGGCTCGCGCTGATGAAGGGTCCTTACCCTGTTGCTCTAAGTGTGCTCTTGCTTGTTGGCGATTTTTCGATGATGGCAGTGCACATGCTTGCAACGATGGCGAAGTGCTCTCTCGTTCAAACTCACAATTACAATAAAATTACAGACCTACTATGACGGTGAATAGCTTTCTCATTTGAAGTGGTAGTTGTGGTCAAAGTGTGGACCTACTATGACGGTGAATAGCTTTCTTATTTGAACTGATAGTTGCTATCTGGGAGTGGACCCCTTATGACGGTGAAGAGATTTCTCTTTCGAACTGATAAAGATTGTTAGGGGGTAGAACCTAACAGTGGCGGTCCGGTGGTTACTCTAGTGGTCTGGTTGTCTGGTGACTTATCTTAGCAGTTGTGGTCTGAGGGCTTCCCGCAATTACGGTCTGGTGGTCAGCCGCAACAGCGGTTTGGGTGTTAATCGCTGTTGCGGTCAAGAAACTAGAGTTAGCAGTTTGGAGGCTAGCAGGCGATCTGGCAGCTAGTAGTGGCGGTCTGGCAGCTAGAAAGCGGTCTAGCGCAAGCAGTGGCATTCTGGCAGCTAGCAAGTAGTTTGGCGACTAGTAGGCGGTCTGGCGGCTAGCAGTGGCAGTCTGCTGGCTAGCAGGCAATTTGTCAGCTAGGAGTTGCGGATACTTATTTAGTCCCACATCTCCTTTTGAATTCTCTCATCTCCCCCATTTTCTATAAATATGGGGGCATACCTATGTATTGTTTATCTTTTTGGTGCAATAAAATTTGTGGTTTATTTACCTCTTGGCCGTTTTATCGCTCATTTTTCACATGGTATCAGAGCGATTCGATCATTTGCTCCAATCAGATTATGGTTTGTTTGTCTAACCGCGCCGGCCTCTTTCGGTTTGCTTCCCGCGCGTGTAAGACCCCCCTCGCGGAACACAAGACACGTCACAAGAGGGGTCTTATGCCCAGAACAGCCGCCTTACGGTAACACTAACACTCGGGTCAGCCTGTACCACAAGATGCCTATCCTGCCGGCTTCCACCAATATCAACATATAAACTGCCAACCCAACCATAATAATAAAAGAAAGTTAATCCACACCAAGCATAAGTCCATAAATATAGCAAAAGAGAAGCTAAACATGCTTCTACATAATCAGAGTATGAAAATATAATTGCCACGAAAGGCTACAACAAATCTCTCTCACTCATATCAGTAATCGAAGGTAACGACGGTACCGTCCCCTCAGGCCCTGTCGTCCTGGCCTGACTGTCCAGCTGCATAGTCTGCTACTCCAACTGCGGGGTTTCCTCCTAAAAAGGAAGACGTAGCAACCGTTAGTCATAAAGACTAAGTGGCTTCACATCCGCTCCCCCGGCGACTCCTCGGCACCGGGCGGGGAAAGGAACAGGTACAATATATATATAACAGAAGTACAAGCAGGTGAAGTAAGTATACGAGTCACATGTAGCAATAAAAGTAGTATACAAATGAACAAACTCTTATTCTACAATTCTACCATCTACAGCAGCAAGAGAGTATAATGTTATAACAGTAAGTAACTCAACTTATATGGATGCCCATACAAGCATATAAGTTGAGGGTCGTCAGCAGTAAGTAAATCATCGTATAAGAGTGCCCATACAAACTTATACGATGAGGGTCTTGTGTATGTAATGAAGTGCAATGCTAGGTATGCAATGCAATGACACACCCATGATCAAGCACATGCATTCACTATGTCGACACAGACTTATAGTTCCCACTATTCGAGCAGGTAGCTAACCTCTCAGGCGTCAACCGTCATGGCCAAACGGTGATAGTAGAGCGGGCATATCCACTACTAGGCTGGTCTCCACACTACCTGGCCTAGACCTCCGTACGCCTCAACGCTAAGAACACAACAGCGGAGCTCACATGCATACTACGGCACCAAGATCCTAGCCCTGAACTGGCCTATGCGTGACACGGAAGGAGCCTCGGAAGTGAGCACGAGGACCAAGCCCAACCGTTCACTTGGCACGGAAGGAGCCTTGGGACATGAACACCTAGGACCAAGCCCAACCGTCCAAGGTCTAGCTGTCAACTCCTATCGGTGTGACGATTAGCGAGTCCGTAGACCTGCCACACTATCCTTAACCCGGGATTACGACACCACTTGTCGACTCACACCACATGCAATTCCACAATATCGTGGCATGGAAGGAGCCTCGAGACGTGAACACCGAGGACCAAGCCCAACCATCCATCAAATACGAAAGGAGCCTCGGGAGTGAGCACGAGGACCAAGCCCAACCGTCCAACTTTACTCATCTCAACCTCATTCCAACTAGTGACGGTCAACACCGCACTTGTTACTTCCACAATGCTACCCATAGGGAGACGACACTCTAAGCATTGGATTGCTAACTCCCTTCTATCCGTTCAACATACATCATGGCCATAGTTAAATCATTTATACTTTATAACTACCCATTTATATCAGGCTCTTACCTTCAATTAAGCTTGTTCACAACTCATTATACGAATTCAGATTTATAACCTCGATCTATCATATCATTATGATTATTATGTCAAAAGAGTTCACCCAAGCCTCAAGTTGGATCGCAACATTAAATTCCACCAAATCACACTCCACATTACACAGCCCAGAATTTAGGTGCAGCCTTAACCCGGTCGACAATTTCGACCAAGGATTTCCGAGGCTACAGAAATCTGACGAGTGCATGTAACCACTCGTTGGAAAGGTAATTTCAAGAGCTACAAATTTCGTGTTTAGTCAAAAGCCCAGATTTGGTCACATCACACCAGAAATTCGCTTGAAGCCTGCTGCGTACAGGATTCCTGGGTGGAATTTCCCCCAATCGCAGCAGATTCGAACTGGCTTTCCTGTGGCTATGGGTATCGCCTGAACACGTGCAACCACTTGTTGGAAAGATAATTTTGAGGGATATGACTTTCGTGTTGAGTCGAAAACCCAGATATGTCCAGAATCTCTCCGAATCTGGCCACGAAGATCGCTGCGTGCAGAAAACAGAATTCTGCACGCATCTTAAGGTTAGATGAACGACATCCGTTCATCTTCCTCCTTTGACCGATCTCCCAAAACTCCTCCAGAAATTTGTCCACCCTTATTCACCCTCACAAAGCCATATTTCTCCACGAATCACTCTCTCATCTTCACTTTGAAGGATGGAGAGGTTGAAGAAGACTAAAGCCTAGAAAATAAACCTAGGCATGGCTTTTCCCTAGGAAATCATCTCCTCACCATCAAGACTCTATGGAGTCGATGTCTCTCCTAGAATATAACTACAAATCTAGCACCAAGGGAGAGGGGAGGAAGCTCACCTCATTTCCAGCAGCACCATCGTTCCCGGCCATGGATCTAGTCGTTCTTCTTTGCGGCATATTTTACTTGGTGCGGTTGTTCTTCATGGCAAAGGAAGGAGAGAGGGAGAGGGAGAGAGAAAGAAGGCCGCCTCCAAGAGCTCCGCCTGCTTCCTCGGCTCTGTCGTTCGCGAGGTTCGTGATGACGGCTAGGGTTCGTCTTTCTCTCCTCTTATAGACCGATGTATTAGTTTTAATCACTTCTGCCACGTGTCAATGCCTCGTTGGACCGCCCATAATGGGTCATATTGAAGTGACCAGGTCCAAGAAATCATCCAGCACGAATCCCAAAATCCGGTTCGGTCCGCCTATACAAGCCGGCGAATCTGCCTGGGCGAAGAAAATGCACAAGTAAAAATCGACGGGAATCAACCGTCATTCTCGACGAACGGCGAGAATCGTCGGGCATTCTCGACGAATTCGTCGGGTATCAACAATGATACCCGACGAATTTACCTTAGCCAACTTATCGGCAATCCTGGCGTTGAGTGCGTTGAGTATTCTCAGCGATAATCGATGATCGGTGAGAATCGTCGGGCATTCTCGACGAATTCATCGGGTATCAACAATGATACCCGACGAATTTCACTTAGCCAACTTATCAGATATCCTGGCGTTGAGTGCGTTTAGTATTCTCAGCGATACTCGACGATCAGTGAGAATCGTCGGGCATTCTCGACGAATTCGTCGGGTATCAATAATGATACCCGACAAATTTCACTTAGCCAACTTATCGGCAATCCTGGCGTTGAGTGCGTGGAGTATCGGCCAGCGATACTCGACGATCGGTTAGAATCACCGGGCATTCTCGACGATCGGCGATAATCGCCGGGCATTCTCGACGATTTTCCCTTAACCTAATTCCCAATCTGCGGCTCTGAATCCGGCGGGTATCGACCATCGATACCCGTCGAATCGGTGAGTATCATTCCCGATACCCGTCGATCGGTGAGTATCATCTTCCATTCTTGTCGATTTTCCCTTAGGCCATTTCCTTTCGATCCGTTGGATATCACTCGACCCTACACTCCATCCAACGCACTTGATACCTTTTGCCAGTGCGCACCGAGCCCGAGTCAAGTCTCTTGACTCAAAACTCGTGCGAGGGGCCTAGCGCGAATTGGGATGTTATAGCGCGTCACCTTCAAGTATGCTTCCCGTGCCGGCTTCTTCCTATTCGCTTCCCACCCTTCCCTCCCTTGCTTATCGCTCTCATGCGCTTTATTCTTTACACGTGTTCTGTTCGCGCGGCTTCCTTTGCTTAATCCCATTTCATTGCAGTTTCTCAGCTGTTTGCTGCTTCTTCTCTTCTCTATTGCGAGTTCCGCATTTTGGTCGCGACATCTTCCTTGTCGCTAGTGTGTTGTCACTGTGACCGTGCAGACTGTTTCTATTCTCTCTTTCTTTCTTCTTCTTCTTCTTTGCGGCTTCTTTCCTTGTTTGCTGCATCTTCTCTTGTCGCTGTGGCTTCTCTAACCATTGTGGGCTCCACATCTTGGTCGCGACCTCTTTTCTTGCCTTTGGTGTGGCGTGACCGTATGTTCTTCCCGTGCAGTTTGTTCGCTACTTGGTCGCTGCGACTTATCTTTTCTCGCGCGGGTTAATTTCTCTTCTCGCGTAGTCTCTTCTTGGTTTGCTCCTCTGGGTGTCCGGTTCTCTCCGACTTCTTTTCAAGCCGTGCAGTTTGATTCTCTGCCTCTCTCTCTTTTGTTCACTGGCATTTTGTGACTTGTTTTCCATCCTATTCGGTTTGGCTTCTTTTGACGGCTTGTTTCTAACCGTGCGGTTAGTTTTTCTTCCTTTTTGTTTCTATTTTCTCTGACACAGTTTCTCTTCCCTCCTCTGCATCTCATGCTCTTGTAGCCTCCTCTGATAAGTGGATTATTGACTCTGGTGCCACTTGTCACATGACCGGTAACTCTCATTTGATCTCCTATTTTCTTGAACAGAACAGGCTGTGTCCTATTGTTATTGCAGATGGAACTTTTGCTCCTGTGCATGGTGTTGGCACTGTGCGTCTCTCCCCGTCTTTGCTGCATGAGGACACTCTCTATGTCCCTATTTTCTCATGCAATTTACTATCTATTCATACTCTGTACACTCAGTTAAATTGCTTGGTTACTTTTACTGGTACCACTTGTTCTTTCTCTGATTCTGTCTCCAAGGCTACGCTTTCTACTGGGACTACCAGTGGTGGCCTCTTCTTTCTTAACCACGACGTTGCTCTTTCTTCTTCTTCATCTCTTCAGCAATGGCATTGTCATCTTGGCCATCCTCCTTCTCGCCTCATTAATCAACTTTTCCCAGACCTTCCTTCAGAGGATTTTCCTTTGAATTGTGAAGCCTGTCAGTTTGGTAAACATCATCTCTCCTCTTTTCCAGCTTGGACGGGACATAGTTCTTCGCATCCTTTTGAACTAGTTCATTTTGACATCTGGGGTCCTTCTCCTACTACCACTGTTGGTAGAGGAAGCTTATGCTTTGTTATATATATTGATGATTTCTCCAGGTGTACTTGGTTGTATCTCTTGAAAGATCATTCTGAGCTGTACTCTATATTTACTGCCTTTTATAATGAGATCTTCACATGATTTTATGTGCCTATTCAGATTCTTCGTAACGATAATGCCAAGGAATATATCAGCAGGAAATTCTCCGATTTTTGTGCAAGCCATGGTTTGATTTATTAAACTACTTGTCCATATACCTCTCAACAGAATGATGTTGCTGAACGCAAGAATCGCCATCTCTTGGATGTTGCTCGCAGCCTTTGCATACAAATGAATGTTTCTCAGTCTTATTGGGGTCATGATGTTCTCCTCTCTTGCTATCTCATTAACCGTATTCTCTCGTCCATTCATCAAGGCAAGACTCCATTTTCTATTTTGTATCCTGCGGCTGAGCCATTTCCTTTACCTCTTAAGATTTTTGGTTGTACGACATTTGTTAACATACCTTCTCATAGTCGTGAAAAACTTTTTCCTCGTTCTATTAAATGTAATTTCCTTTGTTATTGTCTGAATCAGAAGGGCTATCGTTGTTATAATCCCCTTCTACATAAACAGTACATTTCAGCAGATGTTACCTTCTCTTAAGATACTCCGTATTTCTCTCCCGCTTCTTTTCTCTTGCCCTCTGATACTTTTTCTTCACTGCTAATTATCTCAGTACTTCTACCAGAACCGCTTTTTTCCACATCTATTCTTATTGCCCTGTCTCTTCCTCTTGAGAATGCTACTTTGCCCTTGGAGTCTTCTATTCCCGTTCCAAGGCCTCTTCTTTCTTCTTATAGTGCATTGCCTCCTCCGTACAGGAGTGACCTTGATCTTCCAATTGCTCTTCGGAAAGGTGTTCGCTCATGCACTAAACATCCTCTTCAGAATGTGATTTCTTATGCACAGTTGTCTTCTTCCTCTAAGAGCTTTGCTCTAGCTTTTTCGGCAAGTGTTATTCCAGTCTCTTATCACGATGCTCTTGTTATTCCTCATTGGGAAGCTGATATGGATGAAGAGATGAACACTCTTTCTGAACAAGGTACTTGGACACTTGTTCCTACCCCTCCTAGAGCTGATGTTGTTGGTTATTGTCCGGTCTTCGTCATCAAGTGTCTCCCTGATGGTACTATTGATCGTTACAAGGCTCGACTTATTGCTGAGGGGTTTACGCAAACCTATGGTGTTGATTTCTTTGATACCTTCTCTCCTATTGCTCGGATTACTATAATCCATGTTCTTTTTTCGGTGACTTTCAATCGATACTGGGAGATGTCCTAGCTGGATGTGAAGAATGCCTTCCTTTATGGGGATTTGTAAGAAACAGTCTATATGGAGCAACCTCCTGGGTATGTTGCTCAGGGGGAGGAGTCTCAGGTCTGTAAACTGCGGAAGGCTATCTATGGTCTCAAGCAAAGTCCCAGGGCTTGGTTTGACAAGTTCAATGAAGTTATTTCTGTTATTGGGTTTGCTCGGAGTGTTATAGATCACTCTTTATTTATTCGTAAATCCTCAGTTGGACTAGTTATTCTTGCGGTTTATGTGAATGACATTCTTCTTACAGGAGATGACAAAAAGGGAATGGAAATGACAAAAAGCATCTTCTTAAGTACTTTGTTACAAAATATATGGGGTCTCTAAAATATTTTTTGGGGATTGAAATATCCAAGAAGTCTGGGTCTATAGTTCTGTCATAGTGAAAGTATGCCTTGGATCTCTTAAAAGAGACAGGTCTCCTTGGGGCTAAACCTGCTCGGTCTCCACTGGCTATTGGAGATGACAAGTGTTGGAGTAAAGACTCGCCTCTTCTTAAAGATGTCACCAAGTATAGACGGCTTGTGGGGAAACTCTTTTATCTAATAGTCATAAGACTGGATATTTGTTATGTTGTGGGAAGAGTGAGCCAGTTTATGCAAGCTTCTAAAGAGTGTCATCTTCAGTCAGCTATAAAGATTCTAGAGTAAGTGAAAGATGCTTTGGGGAAAGGTCGTCTGTTTCAGAAAAGGGGACATCTGAAGGTTGAGGCATACTCAGATGCTAACTATGCTGATGATAAGGAAGATAGAAAGTCTACATCGGGGTTATGTACCTTTGTTGGAGGAAATCTGGTCAGCTAGAAGAGTAAGAAGCAAACTATAGTGTCCAGGTCAAGTGCAGAAGCAGAGTATAGAAGCATGGATCTTACTACATATGAGTTGAAGTGGTTACAGACACTTATGTTTGATTTTGGGGAGGTTTATGATCATCTTCTACCAATATTTTGTGATAACAAAGCAGCCATATATATCTCGAGGAATCCGGTATTTCATGAGAGAACAAAGTATATCGAGGTAGACTGCCACTTTATCAGAGAGGAGATTTTGAAGAATCGGATTTGTACTCCATTTGTTACCTTGGAGAGAGAATTGGCAGACTTCTTCACGAAACCAGTTTTTGCCGCAGATGTTTGTAGCAAGCTGGGCATGATTGATATATATGCTCCAGCTTGAGGGGGAGTGTTAGAGCTTGTCATTTTTACAGTCTAGTCAGGAGGTTAACTATTCAGGCAGTCTGGTGGTTACTCAAGCAGTCTGGTTGTCTGATGGCTTATCATAGCAGTTGCGGTCTGAGGGCTTCCCGCAACTGCGGTCTGGTGGTTAGTGTTGGGTACATTGGAAAGAATGTACTTGATTTGAAGAAGCCCTTTCAGCTCAATAATATACACATGTATGTATTTGATGTGTGGTTAAGTTTCATGTACAGGGTGAAAACTTAAAGAAATGACTAAGTACAAAAGTGTCGACACACTTCACAACTATGTCTACACTTTTTAAGAGAAGTGCTGAGTACAGACTTGAAGCAAGTGCAAAATGTCGACACACTTCACAACTATGTCGACACCTTTGTAGGAGAAGTGTTGAGATCAAAAAGATTTAAAGCAGATGTCAACACCTTGCAGTTTATAGTCTAAGAACACTAAGTATTATTGTGTCGAGACACTTGGGACTTCTCGACACTTATGATCCTGAAGTTGTACAGTGTCAACAACGCTGAGTGTCAAGTTAAGTCAGAAGTGTCATGTTAGCTACAATGAATTAATATCTCATCAAAATCTATTTGAAGGAAATCTTGAAGTATGATGGCATATGATGAAGTCATCAATCAGAAGCCAGCAACCAGTGAAGGCTATAAATAGAGGGGTCATCTACACAGAACACAATTAATCAATTCACTCATTCTGATTTCTCCTAAGTCAGGAAAGGGAGACAACTCCAAGAAGAAGGAAGACACAGGTCTTCAAGAAAGTCTTCTGATCCTTTCAATAAGTCGATCAGAGGATTAAGTTGGATCTATTCAACAAGAACATTGAAGCCGATCATCATCAAGAACATTGAAGATCCGGTGAAGTTTCATTTCAGCCAGTCTGTTCATCAAGAATCAATCTTGTGCTATTGCTGAATTGAAGAATCTGTTTACACAGATAATTCTACTTGTTATTTCCCTATTAAACCTGTAAGATCTCTTTGAGATCTGAGTGTGTAGGAGATTTATTCTCAGAGTTATAAGTGTGTATTATAAAGGCTGAGGTAGGGTTCTTGAGGGACCTGAGGTAGGTGATTTGTGTGGGATCACTGAGGTGTAAGACTTGTATAGTCTGAGGTAGGGTTCTTGAGGGACCTGAGGTACGAGATTGGGTAGATCTCTGAGGTAGGACCTATTAGTCTGAAGTGTAGGTTTCTGGAATGAAACTGGGTTTGTAAGATCTGTTGATCTGAGTTGAAGATGAGGAGATATAACCTTATCTAGCACATTGCTAGTGAGGAAGAAGGGGGAAAATGGATGTACCCTAGATAGAGGAACCACTATAAAGCTTCTGTTTACTCTGTGATTGTGTGTGCTATGATATGTGATTGTTTATTTTCATGTATCTGCTGAATTTTTAAGTATAAGTGCTAAAGATTTAAAAGCACATATTCACCCCCCTCTAGGTGATTAACTACCCATAGATTTATCTTTCAAGTGGTATTAGAGGGAGGTTATTCAAAGAAAGACCTAACAGTCAAAAAAAGATCCTAAGGGTGGTTAATATATATCATATCTCATGGCTTCATAATCTCATAGAGAACTCAGTTCTATGAAGCTTCTTATATGTACAAAGGTTAATTTTGCTATTTGGAAGCAGAGGGTGAGATTATTAATGGAGCATCTGATCCAAGAATCTTTGTCACAGTTCAAGAAGGACCATACATTCCAACGAAAGTATCTGTCCTGGATGCTAATGTGTAAACTCCAAAAAGTCTATCTTAAATGACCAAGGATGAGGTGTTTCTAGCTACCATTGATAAAAGGGCACAGAACATAATTGTTAGTGCTATAGAAAACTCTATCTTTTAGAACTTAATCCACTGTAAAACATCCAAGGAGATGTAGGATACTCTAATAATCTATATGGAAGGCACTGAGGAAGTCAGAGATAATAGAAAGTCTCTACTCAATCAACAGTATGAGGCTTTCAGGCAAGGGAAGACAAATTCTATAGAACTTTATTATGAGAAGTTCTTTAGAATAGTCAATGATCTTAGGAACTATAGCAGATAATTCTCTAATTATGAGCTCAATGATAAATTTCTGAGATCCCTAAACAAAGAATGGGACATAAAGATATGTACAGTAAGAGAAATGGGTAATCTAAGGAACATGTTATCCCAGGATTTGCATGGGAAACTATTCTCTCATGAGCTACAGTTAAACTCAATAAAAGCTAAAGATGAATCTGCCAGAAGTTCAAATCAGTAAAGATCTAAGACTTTCAAAGCAGACATATCTAAGAAGACTAAAAGAGAAAGTCCCCCATCATTAAGAAGGGATGAAGATATAATCAGTTATGGGACTAGTTCTTTATTAGAAAAATTGTCAGATGGTGAATTGACATTATTCACTAGGCAATTCAAGAAGATGATGAGAAGAAGGAAGCAATGGAACAAGAAGACATAATCTGGATCAAGTTCCAACAAAAAACAAAGACAAATATAGAAACAACTCTGTGGTCAGGTATGATTCAAACTAGAATAAACAAGTTATGACTGCATTATTTGTTATTGCTGTAACAGGCCTGGACATGTCATTGCTGACTATCTAGTAAAGAGAAAGGAGAATAGGAAGTCCATGTAAAAGAAGTTCTACAAAGATAAGAAGTCAGAAAAAGGTCTGATTGCAAAGAAGCCAAAGACTTTATCTGATAGTCATTCAAATTCAACTGAATCAGATGAAGAACATGCTCATAATGGATTGTTCTCCTGTGAAGAGGATTTCAACAGAGAAACCATATATAAGGGAAAGAACTCCACAACTACATCAATCTGTGATGACTCTGAATATGATATAGAGGTCAACTTAATGACACTGACTAATAATCAAGAAACAGAAACAGTTAACTATCAGAACATAGAGGTAATCATTGACAAATCTATTTGTTCTACAACTTCTGTTTATGAGACTGAGGATAAGTTAGACTCATGTAGCTCAAATTTTGATTCACATGAGTCCAACTCTGAGACTGAACAGCAGCAGCTCACAGTTAAGTTTGGAAAACTGCTAGAGGCTCTTGTAAAGAGCAAAAATCTTATCAAAGAACAAGCCATCAATATTGCATCACTAAGAGGTCTTAAGTACCATCATGAGATGGATACTCAGTAGATTGGTCTTCAAATTTCAAAGTTAGCTAAGCTAATTAAGCTCATTGATGATCAAATTATGGTTCTCAAACAAAGAGATGCAACCATTCAGGAGTTAGAACTCAAACTCCAGAATTAGAAAAGACTTTTTCAATAGTTCTCTAAACCTAAGATCGTGCTCCCCATAATAGATACCTTCTCAGGAACTCCTGGAAGTGGTCTTGGTTATATAAAACCTAGGAGAAGGAGTGGCAGAAAGCTGACAGGACAAAAGGGTCCAGTGTTGCCACAGCTCGTGTCTCAGACTAAAGGAAAAGAAATCCAGAAGTCTAGACCAGAAGCACCTAACATATCCGTGAATAGGAAAGCTATTCCTAATGTGTTTCCTCTAAGGAGGACTATTGTGATAGTTAGTCAAAACAAACAACTTGCTCACAGTCAATATGCAACTGTAAAAGCTATTGATTCTTATCCCAAGGAATGTCAGCATAAAGTTCATATTGTGCCTCCAAAGAGGAGATATAATAGATACGAGTGCTGGTATTGTGGAAAGATTGGACACTTTGCCCTAGACTGTTGGTTAAATTACACAGCGTCTCATGGACAAAAATTGTACCCAACTAAGAAATTCTCAGATGGTCTCAATGGAGCCCCATCCAACAAGCACCTAGGACCCAAGACAATTTGGGTTCCTAAGGATAAATAAATCTTTATTTTGCGGGTATGTCCAAGCACCAGAGATAGGCCCCTCTTGTACTTGGCTAGTGGATGTTCTAGACATATGACTGGAATTAAAGGCTATTTGAAGAAGTACACTCTAATGACAAATGGACCCAAAGTGATATTTGGTTGTTCAGATAGAGGAGTCATCAAGGGGTACATCGAGGACAATAAGAGAAGACTTGAAGCTGAAGGAGCCATCAATAGAAGACTTAGTTCCAACAAGTCAAAGTATACAAGATGGAATCAACATCATTGAAAAAGAACTTGCAAAGGAACAACTAGAAGAAGAGAATCAGCCACAAGAAGAAGCTATTCAAAGAGAAGAGGATCACTACCAGTGGCTGTCAGACATCTAAGGGATCATCCAAGAGAATTGATCATTGGAGATGCGGCTTATGGTGTGACCACAAGAAGAAGACATCACAACACAGTAATGTACTCCCGTTTTCTATCATAAACAGAACCAAAGAAGTTTGAAGAAGCCAATATAGACCAATTTTTTATAGGGGCTATGCAGGAAGAACTGGACCAGTTCAAGAGATGTAATGTCTGGAAGTTAGTTCCCATACCAGATGACTTTAACATCATAGGAACCAAGTGGATCTACAGGAACAAACTAGATGAGAATGGTTTTATAGTCAGGAACAAGGCTAGACTGATTGCAAAGGGTTATAGATAAGAAGAGGGTATAGATTATGACCAAACCTTTGCACCATAGCTAGATTAGAGGCTATAAGACTCTTCCTTGCATATGTAGCCCACAAAGGATTCAAGTTCTACCAAATGGATGTGAAGTCAGCATTCCTCAATGGTAATCTCAAAGAAAGGGTCTATATTGAGCAACCCTCAGGTTTTGTTGACTCAACTCATCCAAAGTTTGTTTATCTTTTATTAAGAGCTCTCTATGAATTAAAACAAGCCCCAAGGGCATGGTATGAGACTCTGTCTCAATTCCTTCTAGAGAATAAATTCTCTAGAGAGAAAATAGACAAAATACTATTCCTAAGGGAAGATAAAGGCAAGACCATCTTAGTACAAATATATGTAGATGACATTATATTTGGTTATACTGATGAGTCACTTTGCACTAAGTTTGCCAAACTTATGCAAGACAAGTTTGAGTTGAGTAGTATGGGTGAACTCAAGTTTTTCTTGGGTCTCTAAGTTAAACAAAATGTTGATGGACTTTTCATTAGTTAGTATAAGTTCACCAAGGAGTTAATCAAGAAGTATGGCATAGAAACAACCACTTCTATGAGAACTCCTATGGGGTCCAGTATACCTTTAGACAAGGATGGTGCTGACAAGCCAGTTGATATCACCCTGTATAGGGGCATAGGTTGATCACTACTCTATCTAACAACTAGTAGACCAGAAATAATGTATGCTACCTGTGTCTGTGTTAGGTATCAAGCTTTCCCTAAGGAGTCTCACTATACAACAGTAAAAAGAATATTAAGATATCTAAAGGGAATACCTAGTCTTGGCCTGTGGTATCCCAAGAATAGTGATTTTGAACTAACAGGCTTTTCAAATGTAGATTATGCAGGTTGTAAAGAAGATAAGAAAAGCACTTCAGGTTCATGTCAGTTCCTTGGAAGAAGGCTAGTGTCATGGAGCAGTAAAAAGCAAACAGGTGTAGCAATATCAACTGCTGAATCTGAGTACAGTTTAGCTGGAAGTTGTTGTGCACAATTGCTTTGGATTCACCATCAATTACTAGACTACAACATTCAGCTAAGTAAAACTCCATTATATTGTGATTCTACTAGTGTCATTTCAATTACAAATAATCCTGTGTTACATAGTACAACTAAACATATTGAGATTAGATATCACTTTATTAGGGAGCATGTAAAAAGGAAGACATTAATCTAGAATTTGTTCCTACAAATAAACAGACTGCTGATATTTTCACTAAGCCCCTAGATAAAAAGAAATTTAATTTCTTTAAGTTTGAACTTGACATGTTAAATCTGGAATAATTAATGCATATATAAAGACTGATGACAATAAGAATAAAATATTAATCAGTAATTAAGTTTACTTAATTAAATATCAAGTAAAAACATCTAAGTATCAAGTTTCTATAGTTCAGGAGACAAAATATTGGCTAAGTCAAAAGTTATGTCAAGACACCAAAAAATGTGTCGAGACTGTATACTGCAATGTGTTGAGACATCAAAGAATGTGTCGAGACACAAAAGTAAGTGTCGAGACATCAAAGGGTATTGAGACCCTAAGGTATATGATGAGAGACATTATCCTTGTGTCGAATTGTGTCGACATATCTCGACAGACAATTTTTCCAGTGTCGACACTAGGTCTTTTCCTAAAAATTTGGAACAGTCTAAAAGGAGCATGCCTTTTCGACTTCAGGAGAGCCTAGACTATAAATAGGGAATGAGAATAGAGGTCGACTACGCCTTCTTGAGATCTTGAGAGTTTGATTTCTAAGTGTCGAGACCTAGAACTCCATTTAGTCGACACACCACTTTTGATTCCTTTTCTGCAATGCCTCCCAAAAGTGACGACGACGTCTTCGAAAGATATGAACTTGTTTGACATGGATTCGACTCGGCATCAAAAGAAATCAAGGATGTGATAACCCTTATCACAGGAGTCGGATTAGAGTATTTGCTCTCAGAACCATCGAATATCTAGAAACGAGAGGTTCTTGAGTTCTTTTCTAATGCCCAACTGGATTCAAATGCAGACAAGATTAAGTCTACAGTAAATGGAACAAAAGTTAAGATCACAACAAGAAGGTTGACAAAGATATTTAACTTTCCCAAGGTTGATCAAGAATATAACCTAGCTTCTGCAAGGACCGTAAATGCTCTTTAGTGGTGTGGGATGAACCCATCAACAAGGATTGGAAGTTCTCTCCAAAGAAAAGGGATGAACAATCAAGGGAATTTCTTTTCTGAGATAATAGGGAAGGTGCTACTTGTCAAAACAGGAGCCCATGATAGGATTTCTGCATACATGTTTGATCTCATGACTAGAATTATCTTCCAGTACAAGACTAACTGGAGCAAAGTAGTCTTTGACAAGATAGCTGAAAGCATCAAGAGGCCCAATATAGGCAGGATAATCAGTCTCTACTTGGTACAAGCTATTCCTGAAACTTTGAATCCCAAGATTGGATCAAAGATCAATTATATGAAGAAAATGGACATGAGAATCCTAGCCGGGTGGGATAGAGTACTATCCAAAGAAAGACATATAGTAGAGAAGAAGGAGAAAAAGAAGAAAGTGGTGGTGATAGGAGAAGAATCTTCCAGTGACTCTGAAGATCAGGGAAGCTCTAGCACAGAGAAACATGATGATACAGTTGCTGAAAAATCTCTAAGGACAACTCCTGGAACTGGTGATCAGATGCAGGGGGAGAAAATCCCAGCTAGGGATCTTAGTGAGGGGGGGGGGAACTCAATATTATGCCATAAATAGAACATGATACTGTCAACACCATAGTGATGGAAGTGGTACAAGAACTAGAAACTGTCCTGGAACAAGTAGAGGGTCCTGAATAGGAGATGTATGATAAGGAGAATGAGGATATAGTCTCCAAGGAGACTGGGGTAGAAGTATTTCTAAATGAAGATACTGACATCCAGGGGAAGATGACAGCTCTTCCAGAGGATCCTGTTTCTGATGTCATAGCTCAACAAAATGAAGTCATCATGGAAAATAATAATCTTGATGAAGTTGGTGCAAGGATTGAGGGGGAGATGGAAGATCTGGTCCCAAGGATTACAGGAGAGAAGCAGACTACTACTATTGAAGTAGGTAGTTCTTATGATTCTGAGGAGGAGGAAGCCTCTCAGATTAAGAAAAGGAAACTAGCTAAACTCAAAAAGAGCCGTAGGAGCTATAAGAAGACCATTCATTCTGGAACAACATCAGCTCCTCCTATGGATTTCATCTCCCTTCTAACTCAAATACAAATCATGCTAGACCAACAAAGGAGAGCCCTGGAATAGTATGTAGATGAAAGCACAAAGGAGATGCAGTTCCAGTTGGCACAAGACATCAAATCCATTAGATTTGAAGTGAATCTGCTAAAAAAGGATATGACGGATTTCTTTCAAAAAGGTGCTCATGGAGTAGTTTATCTTGCTCAACAAAAAAGGACTCAAAGAAAACTCTAGATGCAATGGCTACTAAACAAGATTATGTACTTGAAAACCAGACAAGAATAAATGACAATATGATAGCAATGCATGATATTTCACTAGTAAAGCTAGCTGAGCAAACTACAGCTTTGGAGACAAAGATAGGGTCTACTTCTACAGCTATTGAATCTAAGCTCTCCACTCTCACAACCTCTATGGTTCAAGCTGTCAAGGCTTCTTGCAAAGACATCAATGATCACTTGATCAAAGTGAAGAATCTTTTGTCCTCAGGGATTGCTCATCTAGAAGGCCAAATCAGATTTCATAAAAATGACTTAAGGGATCATGTGGAGAGAGAAGTCATAAAGGGGGAGAGAATGATAATAAAGTCAAGCTCTGAGCATGCTTTTTGGTCCTCCAATAGCATCTGAGGCACTATAGGCTTTCCTCCTCTTGATTATGATGATCAAATTGCTGAGTATGGCTGCCAACCAGCTCAGTTTGAGGATATTCACACTACAGTATAGATTATGTACAGTACTCCACCACAGGTTCAGAATATAGTATGTGAGAAGGTGGAGATGGCTGCTCCTGCCTTGCTCAAAGAAAGAAGCTCAATTATCTAAGTAGAGATTTAGCGAGCAGGTTGAAGCAAAGCCAGATTTTGAGCAGTGGAGTCCAACTTCTAGATCTATTATACTCACTGCATGAAAAGCAGTTAACAATAATATAGCTGATAGGGGCAAACGGTACTCAGAATAAGAATGGGTCAAGCATACAAAGCAGCAGGAGATCATTTATAAATTAGGAAAGATCTGAAGGCAGGGAAGATCCCAACTGATTCTATAGAGCCCAACAAGTACTTCCCCAAGCCATATCATTATGCTAAAAGGCAAAGACTGAAGGAAGAAGAGATCTCTAAGGCCAAGGATGACAAAGGCAAGAAGAAGGCTGATGACAAGTTGCGTGAAGTTAAAGTTAAAGTTCAATCAGGAAGAGACATTGTCATCAAAGATTCAGAGCAATCTTAGCATTTTTTTCTCTTAGGAAAAATTTGTACTTTTGTAATTTTGTTTTAGGACATTGTAAAAACTGAACAGTATAATCTTTTGAATAAATTGGAATGAAAAAGTTTAGTTGGACTTTGTTATATCTGTTTTATTATTGATGTTTCCTTTATAATTTTATTACAGCACTTTTCATGTACATCATAATTATCTTATTTTGGTATTGTGGTGTATATCATTGAATTGGGGTTATGACTTCTCCAAATACGGGGAGATTGTTGGGTACATTGGAAATAATGTACTTGATTTGAAGAAGTCCTTTCAACTCAATGATATACAAAAAAATGTATTTGATGTATGGTTAAGTTTCATGTGCAGGGTGAAAACTTGAAGAAATGACTAAGTACAAAAGTGTCAACACACTTCACAACTATATCTACACTTTATAAGAGAAGTGCTGAGTACAGACTTAAAGCAAGTACAAAAGTGTCGACACACTTCACAACTATGTCAACACCTTTGTAGGAGAAGTGCCGAGATCAGAAAGATTTAAAGCAGATGTTGACACCTTGCAGTTTACAATCTAAGAACACTAAGTATTATTTTGTCGAGACACTTGGGACATCTCAACACTTAAGATGCTGAAGTTGTATAGAGTCAACACAGCTGAGTGTCAAGTAAAGTCAGAAGTGTCATGTCAGCTACAGTGACTTGATATCTCATCAGAATTTGTTTGAAGGAAAACTTGAAAAATGATGGCATATGATGATGTCATCAATCAGAAGCCAGCAACCAGTGAAGGCTATAAATAGAGGGGTCATTTACACATAACACAATTAATTAAGTCGCTCATTCTGATTTCTCCAAAGTCAGGGAAGGGCGACAAATCCATGAAGAAGGAAGACACAGGTCTTTAAGAAAGTCTTTTGATCCTTTCAACAAGTCGATCTGGGGATTAAGTTGGATCTATTCAATAAGTTATTCAAAGACTCAAGCCAATCATCATCAAGAACATTGAAGATCTAGTGAAGTTTCATTTCCGCCAGTCTATTCATCAAGAATCAATCATGTGTTATTCCTGAATTGAAGAATTTATTTAATCAGATAATTCTACTTGTAATTTCCCTATTAAACCTGTAAGATCTCTATGAGATCTGAGTGTATAGGAGATTTATTCTCTGAGTTGTAAGCCTGTGTTATAAAGGCTAAGGTTGGTTTCTTGAGGGACCTGAGGTAGGTGATTTGTGTGGGATCACTGAGGTGTAAGACTTGTATAGTTTGAGGTAGGTTCTTGAGGGACCTGAGATAGGAGATTGGGTGAATCTCTGAGGTAGGACATGTTGGTCTGAGGTGTAGGTTTCTAGAAAAAAACTAAGTTTGTAATATTTATTGATCTGAGTTGAAGAGGAGGAGATATAACCTTATCTAGCACATTACTAGTGAGGAAGAAGGGGGAAAGTGAATGTACCCTAGATAGGAGATCTACTATAAAGCTTCTGTGTACTCTCTGATTGTGTGTGTTGTGATCTGTGATTGTTTATTTTCAAGTATCTGCTGAATTATTAAGTGTAACTGATAAAGATTTTAAAAGACACCTATTCACCCCCATCCTCTAGGTGATTAACTACATATAGATTTATCCTTTAGTTATTTGCAGCAGTTGTTTGGGTGTTAACCACTGGTTCGGCCAGGCAACTAGCGTTGGCAGTTTGGAGACTGGCAGGTGATCTGGTAGCTAGCAGTGGCGGTCTAACAGCTAGCAGTGGCGGTATGGCGGCTAGCAAGCGGTCTGGCGGCTACTAGGAGGTCTGGCGGCTAGTAGAGGCGGTCTGGAGGCTAGCATGCGGTCTATTGGCTAGGAGTTGCAGATACTTATTTAGTCCCACATCTCTTATTGTATTCTCTCATCTCACTCATTTTCTATAAATATGGGGGCATACCTATGTATTGTTTATCTTTTTGGAGCAATAAAATTTACAGTTTATTTACCTCCTGGCCATTTTCTCACAAATTTTTCACATGGTATCAGAGAGAATCGATCATTTGCTCCAATCAGATTGTAGTTTGTTTGTCTAACCGTGCTAGCCTCTTCCGATTTGCTTCCCGCGCGACTTCTTCCGATTTGCTTCCCACATCAACTTCTTCTCGTTCGCTTCCTACCCTTCCCTCACTTGCTTGTCACTCTTCTGTGCTTTGTTCTTTGCGTGTGTTCTATTCGCGCTGCTTCGTTTACTTAGTCCCATTTCATTGCGATTTCTTAGCTATTTGTTGCTTCTTCTCTTCTCCATTGCGAGTTCCACATTTTGGTCGTGGTATTTTCCTTGCCGCTGGTGTGTTATCACTATGACCGTGCGGAATCTTCCTCTTCTCTCTCTCTCTTTCTTCTTCTTCTTCTTTGCGGCTTCTTTCCTTGTTCACTGCAGCTTCTCTAACCATTGTGGGTTCCACATTTTGGCCGCGGCTTCTTTTCTTGTCGCTGGTGTGGTGTCACCGTGACTGTGTGGTCTTCCCGCACGATTTGTTCGTTGCTTTGTCGGTGTGACTTATCTTTTCTCGCGCGTGTTGATTTCTATTCTCACGCGGTCTCTTCTTGGTTTGCTCCTCTTGGTGTCTGGTTCTCTCCGGCTTCTTTTCAAACCGTGCGGTTTGATTATCTGCCTCTCTCTTTCTTGTGGTCGCTGGCTTTCTGTGACTTGTTTGCCGTCCTATTCGATTTGGCTTCTTTTGATGGCTTGTTTCTAATTGTGCAGTTAGTTTTTCTCCCTTTTGGTTTCTATTTTCTCTGACATGGTTTCTCTTCTTTCACTTACAGCTCATGCTCTTGTGCCCTCCTCTGATAAGTGGCTTATTGACTCTGGTGTCACTTGTCATATGACTGACAACTCTTGTTTGTTCTCCTCTTTGCTTGAATAGAATAGACTGTCTCCTGTTATTATTACAGATTGGACTTCTTCTTATGTGCATGGTGTTGGCACTATGCGTCTTTCTCCGTCTTTGCTGCTTGAGGACACTCTCAATGTCCCTACTTTCTTGTGAAATTTACTCTTTGTTAATGCTCTTTGCACTCAGTTAAATTGCACGGTTACTTTTACTAGTACCACTTGTTCTTTCTCTGATTCTGTCTCAAAGGCTACGATTGCTACTGGGATTGCTAGTGGTGGCCTCTTCTTTCTTGACCACGACGATGCTCTTTCTGCTTCTTCATCTCTGCAGCAATGGCATCGTCATCTTGCCCATCCTCCTTCTCACTTCATTCATCAACTTTTCTCAGACCTTCCTTCAGAGGATTTTCCTTTGAATTATAAAGCCTGTCAGTTTGGTAAACATCATTGCACTTCTTTCCCAGCTCGGATGGGACGTAGTTCTTCGTGTCCTTTTTAACTAGTTCATTCTGACATCTGGGATGCTTCTTCTACTACCACTGTTGGTAGAGTAATCTTATACTTTGTTATATTTATTGATGATTTCTCCAGGTGTACTTGGTTGTATCTCTTGTATAACACCACTATCCGTCAAATAGCATATAGCAGTAGGTCCGGCCTGGGCTCGACGCCATATACCACAGACAAAGCGATGGGTTAATAGATGAAACCATCCTTTCAATAACAAACGCCCTACTTAGAGTACATTCTAGCGGAAGCAATTTAAATGTTGCAAAGAAAGAACCCAAACCAATAACATGAATGTCCACTAACAATCCAAAATGGGAATGAATGTACAAATACACAAAGTACTCGACCTTATGGCCTTACAAGAGTTTACTTAATTAAACTGTGTCTTCCAAACTTCGGCACACAGGCCGGTCACACATGAATACAACAAGTAAACATTCGCATGGCCTTCGAGGGTCGGCTCAGCAATTAGGTCTTCAGCCCGCTACTTGTCACTAGGCTCTGCAGCACATGCAAGCAACAATCCACCGCAATGGTGGCAAACAAAAGCAACGGTCAGCTAAAGCTGACCAAATTATAATGACCCCACCCCTTTCTTGGGGTAGCGGTGCTCCTTCCCTGCATTGCATTAGTATAAACCAACGATTTAAGTGAAAGTACAACATTTGCACAATAAACCACAGGTGCAGGCTCGTACGGCCACACACCCCGTGCTCTCAGGGCACTTATTCGGTGAACCCAGTAAAATCCGTGGTCTCACCACCTCCCCTAGGATGACAAATCTTGTGAGCATTATAGTCTATCCGGCCTAAGCCTAAAACCCTCCATCTATTCCAACGACAAGTACCACGTACATTAGGTCACTTGTACCGAACCGCATAGAGCGGGTACGGTTCCGCCTAACCCATTGCTCACACCGCAACGTCAATTTAAGACATATGCACGGGTCATGTTTTCTCGAGTCCCAAATCGATTACACAAATCTTACATAACCCAGTTATGTGCAAGTTGGCTCCCAGGACACCAAGTTGGCAGAATCACGCTTCTGCCCAGTTTTGCGGGTGCACCTTGAAGTTAATCCCCAAGACTCCCTGTTACAATCTACCACGTAGAAAACCTGAAAACAACCATCAGCACGGAGTCTTCTCCGACCATTCATGCATAATGAAACATCACCGATCTAGAACAACTTGTCCGGGTAGGCTTCACACACCATGCCTATGTCTGTACTTCGATTCCGGACTCTACATGCAAAATAACGGGGACTATTCATGTCTACCCGAAGGAACACCTCACACACACAGCATACTCGCGAGAGCAGGCTTCCTATGCAAAAAGGAAAGAGGACTTCACATGTACAAGAAGAGAATCGTTACCCTAGCATTTCTCTTCGGTGCCATGAAGATTTAGTCGGATGGAGAGCACCGTATCGGCCTCGCCTTCGTAGATCTGGACTCGGATCGAGAATCGGGGCTCCGAAGCTCCACCGGTGGCCAGAGTTGACCTTCTCCTTCTTCCTTGCTCTCCCCTCTCTCTAAACCTTAAAAAGAGAATGGTTGGTGGGAAATGAGGGTTTCAACCCCTTATTCCTGGCCTTAAACCCAGCCATGATCGCTCTGGACCATTAGATCTCAATTGAAAGAAACGAACGACCATGATTTGCCCTGAAAATAACATTTCTGGGCCGAACACGGCTTGCGACATGCCCGTGTCCAAGGCCATGTTCCACACTCTCCGTAAACCAGGGAATACAAAATAGGACACGGCCTATGACACGGCTTGTGGCACGCCCATACCACCCATGGACACGCCTGTGTCATGGGCCATGTGCCTCAATCGACACTGAAACTATCGCATCCCGAACAGGACACGGGCTTAGACACGCCCGTGTCAACCTTGACATGCCCGTATCAATAAGTACACGCCTGTGTTCCGGGTCGTGTTCCTCAATCGACATAAGAACAAGACATCTCGAACAGGACACGGCCATGTGACAAGCCCGTGTCACAGGCCGTATGCCAGACACGCCCGTGTCCAAGGCCGTGTTCCCAGCCCTCAAAGATCGTCGACTGCATCTCGTCGACCACACGGGAAATCGCCCAACCCGAGCACGACACGGCCCCGGGACACGCCCGTGTCCCAGGCCGGGTGCAGCTTACCAAACCCCAAACTTGGCTCAAACACTGCTCGTTTCTCTTTTTGAGTTTCGGGGCGTTACATCTTGAAAGATCGTTCTGAGCTGTACTTTGTGTTTTCTGCCTTTTATAATGAGATCTTCACATAATTTCATGTGCCTATTCAGATTCTTCGTACTAATAATGCCAAGGAATATCTCAGCAGGCAATTCTCTTATTTTTGTGCAAGCCATGGTTTGATTCATCAAACTAATTGTCCATATACCTCTCAACAGAATGGTGTTGCTGAACGCAAGAATCCCCATCTCTTGGATGTTGCTAGCAGCCTTTGCATACAAATGAATGTTTCTAGGTCCTATTGGGGTCATGTTGTTCTCCTCTTTTGCTATCACATCAATCGTATTCCCTCGTCCATTCTTTAAGGCAAGACTCCATTTTCTATTTTGTATCCTGCGTCTGAGCCATTTCCTTTACCTCTTAAGATTTTAGGTTGTACGACGTTTGTTCACATACCTTCTCATAGTCGTGACAAACTTTCTCCCCGTTCTGTTAAATGCACATTCCTTGGTTATTGTCCAACTCAGAAGGGCTATCGTTGTTATGATCACCTTCTACATAAACAATATATTTCAGCAGATGTTACCTTCTTTGAAGATACTCCGTATTTTTCTCCTGCTTCTTCTCTCTTGCCATCTGATACTTCTTCTTCACTATCAATTATCTCAGCAGCTCCACTGGAATCAGTTCTTTCTACATATGTTCCTGTTGCCCCGTCTCTTCCTCTTAAGACTACTACTTTTCCCTTAGAGTCTTCAGTTCCTATTCCAGGCCTCTTCTTTCTTTTGACAGTGCATTGCCTCCTCAAGACTGGAGTGACCTTGATCTTTCGATTGCTCTTCGGAAAGGTGTTCGCTCATGCACTCAACATCCTCTTCAGAATGTGGTTTCTTATGTGCATCTGTCTCCTTCCTCTAAGAGCTTTTCTCTAGCTCTATCGGCAAGTGTTATTCCAGCCTCTTATCATGATGCTCTTGTTATTCCTCATTGAAAAGCTGCTATGGATGAAGAGATGAACACTCTTACTGAACGAGGTACTTGGACTCTTATTCCTACCCCTTCTAGAGTTGATATGGTTGGTTGTCGCTGGGTCTTCATCATCAAGTTTCTCCCTGATAGTACTATTGATCGTTACAAAGATTGGCTTGTTGCTGCGGGGTTTACGCAAACCTATGATGTTGATTTCTTCGATACATTCTCTCCTGTTGCTCAGATTTCTACAATCTATCCTTTTTTTGGTGGCTATCAACCGAGACTGGGAGATGTCTCGGTTGGATGTGAAGAATGTCTTCTTTTATGGGAATTTCCAGGAAATAGTATATATGGAGCAACCTCCTGGGTATGTTGCTCAGGGGGAGTCTCAGGTTTGTAAACTGTGGAAGGCTATCTATGATCTCAAGTAAAGTCCCAGGACTTGGTTTGACAAGTTCAACGAAGTTATTTCTATTATTGTGTTTGCTCGGAGTGCTGCAGATCACTCTTTATTCATTCATAAATCCTCGGCTGGCCTTGTTATTCTTGCGCTTTATGTGTATGACATTCTTCTTATAGGAGATGACAAAAAGGGTATGAAAATGAAAAAAAAGCATCTTCTTCAGCACTTTGTTACAGAAGACATGGGGTCTCCAAAATATTTTTTGGGGATTGAAATATCCAGGAAGTCTGGGTCTATAGTTCTGTCATAGCAAAAGTATGCCTTGGATCTCTTAAAAGATACAGTTTTCCTTGGGGCTAAACCTTCTCAGTCTCCAATGGCTGCTGGAGATTACAAGTGTTGTAGTAAAGACTCACCTCTTCTTGAAGATGTCACCAAGTATAAACGGCTTGTGGGGAAACTCCTTTATCTAATAGTCATAAGATCAGATATTTGTTATGATGTGGGAAGAGTGAGCCAGTTTATGCAAGCTCCTAAGGAGTGTCATCTTCAGTTGGCTATAAAGATTCTAGAGTATGTATAAGGTTTTCCGGGGAAAGGTCTTCTATTTCAGAAAAGGGGACATCTTAAGGTTGAGGGATACTCAGATTCTAGCTATGCCGATGATAAGAAAGATAGAAAGTCTACATCAGGGTTCTGTTCCTTTATTGGAGGAAATCTGGTCAGCTGGAAGAGTAAGAAGCAAGCTATAGTGTTTAGGTTAAGTGCAGAAGCAGAGTATATGAGCATGGCTCTTACTACAAGTGAGCTGAAGTGGTTACAAACACTTATGCTTGATTTTTGGGAGATTTATGATTGTTACGCCCCAAATTTCTTGAGGAATGAGATGCTTCTCTGGGGGTTACCGCCCGACGGTAGCTAGTTACCGCGCGGCAGTAGCTCTAGGGTTTGCGTCGTGCTCTCGAGAAAGTGTCGAGCTCTTAGGAAAAAGTAGAGCTATCGAGAAATACATTACCGCGCGACAGAAAGTTGTTGCTGCGTGGTGGTAGCAGGGGATTTTGTATGGCAGACCTCTCGGGAAGCTATCGCCCGACGATAAAGTTACCGCTGGCGGTAGCTGGGTAAATTTAATTGGCAAGGTTCTCGGGATCATACCACGCGGTGGTAGAAGTTTAGCGCGTGGCTGTAGCGACTGGTGTCATGTCGTAACCGACGCCTCTACCGTACGGCGTTAATATCCTATCATGCGGCGGTATTGAAACCGAAATGGCATTGGCCATGTATCGTCCTTTTATTAGAGGGTTTGGGCGGTTGCACTCGAAATAAGGCGTTGATTTAAGGTACCACACGGCGGTAGCTTAATCTATATGCCTGATTTTTGGCCGTTTTCATTCATTTCTCCTGGATTTGGAGTTGGCCTAGTTTTTCTTGGAGGAGGAGCAGCAGCGCCAGAGGGTAAATCTCGTTACCGTTGAAGTTTCGGAGTTCCGATTCGCAAGCCGAGTCCGGATTTGTTGAGGCAAGATCGTTGCGATCGCATTCATCCGTCTAGATCTTTGGCATGGCACCGAAGAGAGCACAAAAGGTAATGATTCTCAACTTGGACATATGAAGTCCTTTTCCTTATGCATAGGAAACCCTCTCCCGCGAGTGTGCGGTGAGCGTGAGGTTTCTCCTTCGGGTAGATACGATATATCCCTGTGGTTTTGCATATAGAGTTCGGAATCGAAGTATGAACATAGGCATGGTGTGTGAAGCCCATCTGGACAGATTGGTCTGGATTGATGATGTTTTCATTATGCTAGTATTGGCTGAAGAAAACTCCGTGATGTTTGTTTTTCGAGTTTCTACACGGTAGATTGCAGCAGGGAACCTTGGAGACTAACTCCAAGGAGCACAGGGAAAATTGGGAAGAATCGCATTTCTGCCAGATAACGTGCTGCGGTAGTGCTACCACAGGCAGTAGCTCCTTGAGAGCATTGTTTTTGGCCTGTATCATGGAGACTTGGGGCTTGAGATGTGGGCTAAGAGCTCTGGGTGCCCAGCTAGGTGGCATGCGAGCCACCCTTATAGCATAACAAGGTTATGTTTTTATTGGAGAGTGGGAATGGAGAGGTCGACCCGCGTCGCGGTAGTTTTTGCCCGACGATATAAGCAACGGGAAAGGGATGAACCTCCCCAGTAGCTATATGGTGAGTCTGTGGGTAGTGATTCCTGTCACAGACATAGTTATGGGTCTTAGGCCTTGCGCGGGTCATAAAGATTAACAAATGCTCATGTTTGATGTTGTCTGACGAACGGTGGTGGGCCCTGGCTTTTATTCGGACACCGAGAATGTGCCCTGAGTACACGGGGTGTATGGCCGTTCATTCCTACGCCTGTGGTGAAGTGTGCTTAAATTGCACTTTCATTACTATGTTTGGTTTTGCTAATAATTTGCAGGGAAGGAGCTCCGCCTCCCCGAGTAAGGGGCAGGGTCGTTATAATTTGGTCAGCTTTAGTTGACTGTTGCCTTGTTTTTCCACCGTTCGGTGGATTGTTCTTATGTAGGAACAAGTGAGCCAAGTGGCAAGTAGCAGGCTAAAGCCCTTATTGTTGTGCTATCCCTTTGAAGGCCTAAGAGAAGTGTTTACTTTTACTGTTTTTATGTATGATCGGCCTGCGTGCCGAAGTATGTAAAACACTCTATTTCAAGTTGAATGTTGTAAGGCCATAAGGTCAAGTCTCTATGTGTATTTGTGCTTTCATTCCTGCTTTGGGTTATAGTGGACATTCATGTGTTGTGTTGGGTTCTTCTAACTTACTTAAAAGCTTCCGCTAGAATGCTCTGTTTAGGTTTCGATGTGGTATCTTAGTGTTTTGGTATTAATATGTAACTCCGCTAACTGTCCGTGGAATATGACGCGAGTCCCCGGCCGGACCTTCTATTATATCCCATGTGACGGATGGGGGTATAACAATTTGGTATCAAAGCGAGGTGTCAGTCTTACTTAGAAGAATTTGTGGACAAATTCTTTTTAAGGGGTGGTGAGCACAACCATGTGCGTCATCATTATAACATGAAAAGAACCCATGAATGTCCACTTAGGAATGAAAATACACATGTTTGAGGAACCTGCGTGTTCCTATGATTATTTTTTAAAATTTTATTTGTTCTCTTATTTGGGTGTCCTGTAATAATAGGTGACCAAGAGTGGTGCGGGACAGTCGGAACGTCCGTAGTCGGCGAAAAGCAGTGCACCAAATGATGCGCCTGCAACCCCTCCTTCGGTAGAGACAATAAAACTTGTAGTTGAGGCGATGTTTGTGATGATAAACACCTAGCCAGGGATGCAAGCACAACCTCCTGCCCCTGTTATGGAGCAGGTGCCGCTTCATGTGGTAGAGCCTGAAGTGGTAGAAAGAGTGGTTGTAGAACCTTTGGCACCAAGGAGAGCGATAGAAAGGCAGCTTAAACATTTGATGAGCTTCAATCCTCCAGTATTTATGGGGTTTGGAACCACAACCCAGGACGAGGATTGGCTCTCTCGTGTTAAGAGAGTCATGACAGCGATTGAAATAGAAGAATCATAGAAGTCAACCATAGCTGCTTTCCTGTTGGATGGAGAGGCGCGACTGTGGTGGGAAGAGCTGGAGCTGCACCTCTTGGTTGGAAGACAACTCACTGCTATTTTGATGGACGAGTTCTCGAGGTTATTACTGGCTAGATACCTCCCCTCGACGTAGAGAATCGACATGGAGAATCAGTTCCAGAAACTGACGCAAGGAGATAGTTGTGTGGATGAATATCTCCACGTGTTGATGAGGTTGGGGTGTTATGCTTGCGTTACTTTCGTTTATGAGGAGGGTAAGACCAACTGGTTCTATGAGGGTCTGCATGATGACCTAAGGCTACTGCTCTCTGGGCTGATGACACAGGGTTTCCTAACTCTGGTCAATACCGCCCGATCTCTGGAGAAAGATATGAAGAGAGTTTAGGAGAAGAAGGACTCAAGCTTGGAGAAGTCAGAATTCAAGGTATCGAGTTCGTCAAAGTCTGTGTTTCGTAAGTGGAACAAGAAAGCTCAGACTTCGGGTCCAGCCACAACTTTGGGTACGTCTAGAGTTACTACAGTATGAGGCCCAGTTACTTGTTATAATTGTGGCAAGCAGGGTCATTATGCCCGAGACTGTTGGAGTGGGCGCCCAAAGTCAGAGAAGAAGCCTGGAGAATCTTATGCGGAGAAGGGAAAGGCGGTGGAGTCAACCGTATCCCAATATGCTCCAACCCAGCCTAGAGTTTACAACCTTGGGCAGCAGGAGGCCATAAAGCAGGCTGATGTAGTGACAGGTATGATTTCTGGTATAGTACATTTAGCTTTGCATACTTGTTGCCTTTTGTGTGTTAGCTTATGACTTGTTGTGTTATGCTTTGTTTTGATCGTTAATTGTACGGCGAGAGCACTGTTCGATACGGGAGCTTCGCACTCCTTTTTGTTCGAGGAATTTGTATCGCGCATCGGAGCACCGTCTTCGGTGGCAAGGGATAAATTGGACGTGCTGCTGCCTAACAGGTGTTCTATGCGCACGGATAGAGTGTTGTGTGATGGTACGGATTGGGAGTCAAGAGTTTGACTAGCAAGCTTCGCTACTACCGAGAGTGGAGTTTGATGTGATCTTTGGCATGGACTGGCTCTCGGAACAACGTGTGAATATTGATTGCAATTACAAGGTGGTCAGACTAGGGGTGGATACAGAGCGTGAGACTACATTCTCTGGCAAGAGGGGATCGAGCAAGACGTTGATGTCTGCTATCCAGGTTATTAAGGTAGTTCGTAGTTGTGCAGAGATATTTATCACCTTAGTGTAGACTTCGAAGCCCAAGCCAGGTCTGGATAGTATCCCGGTTGTATCAGAGTTTTCTGATGTTTTTCCTGAAAATCTCCCCAGAGCCCCACCTCAACACGAGATCGACTTCACCATCGAGCTAGTGCAAGGTGCCAAGCCCATGTCACGCTCCCCGTACTGCTTAATGCCTATGTAGATGGCAGAATTGAAGGTATAGCTGCAAGAGCTATTAGATCAAGGGTATGTGCGTCCAAGTTCGTCGCCTTGGAGCACGCCAGTCCTATTTGTTAAAAAGAAGGACGGAAGCTTACGACTGTGTATTGATTACCCAGAGTTGAATAAGCTGACAGAGAAGAATAGATATTTGATCCCGAGGATTGATGATCTATTCGATCAGCTGGTCAGGTAAACTATGTACTTGAAGCTAAATTTGAAATCCGGGTACTATCAACTGAGAATTAGGGAAAGTGACATTCCCAAGATGGCTTTCAACACACGTTATGGGCATTATGAATTCACCGTCATGCCATTTGGTGTTGGAACCCCACCTATGTTTAGGGTTGATTTGGGCTAGGTTCACTATTAGGATTATTAGATGACCCAACATGTATTGTAACACCCCCATCTGTCACATGGCATATAATAGAAGGTCTGGCCGGGGCCCCACGCCATATACCACGGACAGTTAGTGGAGTTACGTATTAATACCAAATTTACAGTAATAGGAACACACATCCTAACTCAGAGCATTCTAGCGAAAGCTTTTAAGTAATTTAGAAGAACCCAATTACAAAAGCATGAATGTCCACTACAACCAAAGGTAGGAATGACAACATAATACATAAAAGTCTTGGCCTTAGGGACTTACAAGTGTTAACCATTACATGTTTTACAAACTTTGGCACATAGGCCGGGCACACATGAACAATAATACAGTAAACATTTTGCTTTGGTCTTCAAGAGCCAGTACAACATCAAGGGCTTCAGCCCGCTACTTGCCACTAGGCTCACCTATTCATACATAAGAACAATCTACCGCACTGTGGCAAAACAAGGCAACGGTCAGCTAAAGCTTACCAAATTATAACGATCCCGCCCCTCACTCGGGCGACGGTGCTCCTTCCTGCAAGCAATAACATTAACGTATATAGGCAATACATCGTATAAATTTAGCATTATTCGCCACAGACGTTGGCACTGCTAGCCAAACTCCCCGTGCACTCAGGGAACATTCTCAGTGTACCGGACTTCCCGGGTACCACTATCGTTCACAGGTCCTTGACATGATGGTCACTTTAAGCATTTCATTCTTTACGGCCCAGGGCCTGAGACTCTCATTATGCCACCGACAAAAGCCCAATTGTTTGATGCTCTCATGTCATAGTCTACATAACACAGGTACAACTCCACCATTTCCCGTTGCTCAAGTCGCCATTCCATCTCCGAATACCGTAGTACTCATGGCCGAACGGCAGGCGCAGGTCGGCTTCGTATTTCCTATTTGGAACTTTGGCCTAATAAAGTTGGGCCCTAAAGGCTCTCAACTTTCCGAACAAAGGCCCCCTGGTCTCTCGGAGATAGGCCTCACAAATGCATAGCTTGCTGGAAGCTATCGCCGACGGTACCTTTACTACTATGCGGTAGAGGACAAACAATCGTTTCTTCCTCCTTTTTTGGGTGTTTTCCTGGTGACTTCCACCAGTACTCTCATTGCGATCACCCGCACACCCCGCAACTCCGAAATCTATGCGATCACTACGGTGTCTTCTCTGACAAATAAAGCATATAAACATCACCAATCCAGACCAACCCGTCTGGATGGGCTTTACACAGCATGATTATCCCGTACTACGATTCCGGGTCTAAATGCAAAACTACGGGGATAAACCATATCTACCCGAAGGATTACCTCAAACTCACCGCCCACTCGCGGGAGAGAGTTTCCTATGCAAAAAGGAAGAGGACTTCACATGTCCAAGAAGAGAATCGTTACCCTAGTAGTTCGCTTTGGCTCTATGGAAAACTAGCCAGATGAAGAGTACCACAACGGACTTGCCTCCGTGGATCTGGACTCGGCTTGCGATTCGGAGCTCCGAAGCTCCAATAATGGCAGGGTTCTTCCTTCTCCTTCTTCCTTTGCTCTCCCCTCTCTCTACCTCTTAGAAAGAGAAAGGATGAAAATAAATGAGGGTTAAACCCCCATTTCCCGGCCTTATACCAGCATGGGATAGCTGGGCCGTCAGATCCCTTAGAAATAAAACAAACAGCCACGATTAGCCCTTAAAAGAGTTTCCTGGGGCTGCACACGGCTTGTGACACACCCGTGTCACAGGTGTGTCACAGGCCGTGTTCCACACCTTCCATAACCCAGTGAAACACAAAATAGGACACGACATCTGACACGGCTTAGGACACGCCCGTGTCAACCATGGACACGCACGTGTCATAGGCCATGTGCCTCAATCGACGCTGAAATCATCAAGCCCGAATAGGACACGACTTCTAACACACCCGTGTCCCAGCCCGTATCATAAACCGGCCAAACACAGAGAAGGACATAACCCTTGACACGCCCGTGTCACAGGCCGTGTGCCCAATATGGCTTGCCTCCGAGGATCATCGAATGCATTTTGTCGACCTCATGGAAATTCGTCGAACTCATAGCAGGACACGTCCCTAGACACGCCTTATCAAAGGCCATGTGCCACACTTGACACCGCCCTACAAACACAGAGCAAGACACGGCTTTGGACACGCCCGTGTCCCAGGCCATGTTGCTTAGTCTACACAGCCCACTCATAACCGAGATTTGGGGCATTACATGTATAGTCTAGGTTCATAGGTTTTTATCAGGGTCAAGGTCAGTCAACAACCTAGATTGTTTGGTTCTCACCTTCAGAAGACTTAGAGATAGAAAACCTCTAGAGAAAAATAGTTTTCTAAGAGATAGAAAAGTTATTCGAAGATTAGCTGAACAGAGCTCGACTTTCGTCAATCTTAGATTTATTCTCTGAGTTGAGTTCGACGAAAGCCTAGCTGAGATCGACGAACTCCGATCTCACCTCAACAGTTCAGCTCGATGAAAGACTATCTCTATTCGACAAACTTGGAGCTCAGATTGGCAAGTTAATTTTCTGGTCAACGATCTTGGAGCTCAGATCAACGAATGAGAGGTTTCAGTTCGACGAATTTGGATCTCAGGTCGACAAAAATTTACTGAGTTCGATTAATTTCTCCCAGGTTCAATTCAACTAATTCTCTGTTGATTTCAGTCCGACTATGGCAGATGAATTTCAAATTATATTATAATATGTCTGTAATGCTCTGATAATTAATGCATAATATTCTTATGAATATAGTCATTCCATGACAGCATTAATTATGGTCTTCATAGAGTTATTACTTGGCTTATTTTATTGGGACAGTTGAGGAAACTTATTAAAGACAAATTCTAGCCGTTCAACTCCAAGAATTTCTGCAGTCAGTCAAGGAAAGGAATTCAAAATTCAAAGGCTGAAATCTGCAAGGGATATATAAAGATTATTTTTCAAGATAGCAAAAAGTTAGTTAGCTGTAAAAAAAAAGAATAATTTACAGAAATTGAAAGAAGAATAGCTCTCATACAACTCAAGTTCTTCATCAGTTTTTGCTTCAGAGCTTTCAAGAGACAATTCATCAAGATCTGTCTAAAAGCTTCCTGAAGATCAACAAGCAATCTAAAGGCCTACACTCTAAGCAAAGCTTCCATTCTCCTGAACTATTCTACATCTCAGGGGGAGCTTTGATAACAATAACAATCCACTAGTCTTCTCAGAACATTGAGAAAGAGAAGACAATATCAAATTTCTTTTTTACTTTACTGTAAAAGGGTTTTTAACTCCCTTCAAAAGTTATCCCTTTGGTTGTTAAGTCTCCTGATCAAAAGACTTAGTTTGGTTTTTGAGCACCTAGTCAAAAGCTCAAAGGGTTATTAGATCTCCCTTGAAAATAGATCTTGTGGTGATAGGGCACCTGAGAAAAAACCTGTGGTGGCAGGGCACCTGATCAAAAACCTATAGTGTATTCCTACCAGGGTTGTAGAAGAGTGGATGTACCCCAGTTTTAGGGGAACCACTATAAAATCTTTGTGTCGTCTGGTTGCTCTATTTGTTATTTTGTGTTTAATTTCTGCCTATTTACATATAGATATCACTTATTTTAATCCATTATAAAAATTAATCGAAAGATTTTTAATACTCTATTCACCCCCCCCCCCCCTCTAGAGTTAGTGTGATCTATCTCTTCACTTTCAATTGGTATCAGAGGTTAAGGTTATTTGATTTAACAGGCTAACACCTGAACTAAAAGATCTTTGATAAATCCCATTTACTCTAGTGTATTTTTATATTATGACACAAAATAAGGAGTACTCAAGCACCAAACCTCCAGTGTGCAATCTTAACAAGTTTGCAATTTAGAAGGCAAGGATTATGATTTATATGAGTTTAATTGATGAAGACATATACAATTCTATTTTGATAGGTCCCCCTACACCAACTGCAACAACAAGCACAAGTGCAGTTACACCACCATAGTGGACTGATGCTCAAAAGAAGGCCAAGATTGTTAATGCTAAGGCAATGAATATTCTGGACCAAACCATGTCTGATGACATATTTCAGAAGGTTGCTGAGTGTACTTCAGCAAAGGCCATTTGGGACTCACTAAATGCAATGGTAGCAGGATCTGTTGATGAAAGGAAAGATAGAAGATCACATATGATCTCTCAATATGAGAATTTCAAGAAAGAAGAAGCAGAATCAGTTGATGACATGTACAATATACTCAGACTCATAATTAATAAGCTGAAAACTTTGGACAAGGACATCTCATTAACAGAGATAAATGACAAGATGCTTATGTGCTTCCCTAGCACATGGGACTCTAGGATCTAGCCAATCAAGGAAGCTAGAAGCCTAAATGAGATCTCCACTGAAACCTTGTTGGGCAAGCTCAAGTCTTTTGAGCAGCTCATCAAGACCAGAGAAGATAAGAAAAGGACCACTTCATCTTTAGCAAAGAAAGAGCAAAGTATTGCTTTCGAAGCAAGTGAAGAAGCAGAAGCCACTCCAGATAATGATGATCTACTGAGTCTCTTGGCTAAGAGATTCTACAAGATGGCTAAGAAGGACTTCAGAAGAAGATCTTCTAGAAAAGAAGATAAGCCAAGGTATGATAAAACACCAACTAAAGAGATTTTTTGCTATGGATGCAGGAAACCTGGACACATACTACCAAAATGTCCAGAAAATTAGAAGAAAGAAAAGAAGGAGATAGACTCTAGAAAGCACTCCAACAAATCCTCTTCCAAAAAATACAGGAAGAAAGAGAGAGGATTTATTGTTGAAACCTGGAGTGATTTAGAAGAAGAAATTCATCCAATTCTAGCGAGGATGAAAAAGAGGCAAAAGCCAGAGAGATCTGCTTGATGGCAATTGATACATCATGCAGCCACTCAGAAGCTGAAGAATTAGCAGTAGAATATGAATCAGAAGAGGACAAGGTAATATCTTCTTTTGATTTCACTTCTGATCAATTTAAAACTGAATTCAAACTCCTATGTAATGATTTAATTAAATCTGAGAAGGAAATCAAACTTCTCAGAGAAAAACAAATTGAATATGACAATCTTTTTTTTCCTGAAAACATCAAACTAAAAGATGAATTAGACTTAGCTTCTAAACAAATTATTTCATTAAAAACTAAATTAAATGAGGCTAAAGAATTTGAAGAATCCCTTAATGGGAGAAGCATCAAATTGATGAATATCACAAGCACTGTCAATGTCAGGCTTAATGACAAACTGGGCTTGGGAGCTTCATCAAATCAGCCTCCTCTTCTTAAGAAAAACATTCTTTCTACCCCTGTTAAATTCATATCTGAAAAGGGCATAGAAAAAAATAGAAGATAACAACCAACAAATTGAAGTGTTTCAAAAACCTAAACAAAAGAAAAAGAAAAAGAAATTTTTTAATAAAAACAATGTTCAATATTTTTCGTCAAACCAAGATCGACGAAATGTATATGGTTCGTCAAACTCTGATTGACGAACTATGAACGTAGATTTTTTATATAACTATTCTTTTAACTGCGATCAACGAAATCAATATGGTTTGTCGAACTGTGATCGATGAAATTGGGGCGTAGGAAATGAATATTTTCATTCTCTAGGCGGAGTTCGACGAACTCATCCCTATTCGTCGAACGCAGATAAACGAACTTACTGCAATTTGTCAAACCCAGGAAATTATAACAGAAACCTAAATTCTTTTAGAAATTTTAATCAACCTAGATCTTTTATTAATCCCTTTACCTAATGGATAATTCCACCTAGAAGATTTCACCCCTTAGGATATAAAGACCAACCAGAATTCTCGTTTATTTCCAGTTATAAATTTGAGAAGAATCAGGGACCCAAGATTACCTTGGTCAAGAACACCTAATCTATTTTCTTGTAGGTGATGGACTATCCTACCATAGAGTAACAGTGGTACTTGGATAGTGTATGCTCAAAATATATGACAAGCAGCAAGGGAAATCTAACTGATTACAAGTCAAAGCTTGGACCAAAGGCGATCTTTGGAGACTCCAACTATGGCCAAACAAAAGGATATGGGAATGTCAAAGTTAGCGTTGTCACCTTTAGGAAGGTAGCCTATGTGAGTGGTCTCAAGCATAACCTGATATCCATAAGCCAATTATGTGATGAAGGTTATCAGGTATCATTTAATCAATCTTGTTATATTATTACTTCTGATAACAACAAAATTATTTTAACTGGACTTAGCGAAGGAAACATATATGTACTAAATTTTAAGTCAGCTATTTCAGAAATTTGTTTATTTAATCAAATTAGTAATACTAATGACTTATGACATAAAAGACTAGGACATGTAAATTTAAGAAATATTGCTAAACTATCTAGGGACAACCTTGCTAGAGGATTGCCTTCCGACCCCTACAAGAAGGAAAGTCTCTGCAGGGCTTGTCAATTAGGCAAGCAAACTAAAAATAGTTTTAAATCAATTAATAAGAGTGATGAAGAGAGTGAAGAAGAAATTGTTGGAATAGTTGAACCAACAACAACTAACATAATTCCACAAGAGGAATTAATTCCCCAAGCTGTTGATGAACCAACTCCTTATATTGATTTTGTCACACTTAGAGATCATCACATATCTCAAGTGATTGAAAACATATCAGTTAGTGTGTAAACAAGGCATCAACTCCTTCTACTGGATTATTTCAATGCAAGAGGAGCTCAGTCAATTTGAGAGATGTAGAGTTTGTGATTTAGTTCCAAGACCCAAAGACTACCCAGTCATTGGAACTAATGGGTTTTCAGGAACAAGTTGGATGCTCAAGGATTAATTGTAAGGAACAAAGCAAGATTGGTAGCTTAAGGCTATTCACAGGAGGAAGGAATTGATTATAATCAGACCTTTGCCCCTATTCCAAGGCTGGAGGCTATCAGAATATTTCTTGCATATGCAGCATACAAGAAATTCAAAGTCTACCAAATTGATGTCAAAAGTGTATTCCTTAATGGTGAACTCAAAGAGGAAGTCTATGTGGAACAACCACCAGGTTTTATCTCTTCAACTCATCCCTCTTTTGTTTTTAAGTTGCATAAAGCTCTCTATGGTTTAAAGCAAGCTCCAAGAGCTTGGTATGAGACCCTAGCTAGCTTTTTTTAGAGCATAAGTTCACTAGCGCCATTGTAGATAGGACTTTGTTTATTCCGCATCATAAAAATAAAATTTTGCTAGTACAAATATATGTAGATGACATTATATTTGACTCTACTGATTCCAAACTATGCAAAAGGTTTTCTTACCTGATGCATTCCAAGTTTGAAATGAGTAGCATGAGTTAGCTTTTCTACTTCCTTGGTCTTCAAGTGAAGTAATCCCCTGATGGCCTTTTCATCTCCCAATCTAAATATGCTAAGGAGCTAATTAAGAGATTTGGGATGTCTGATGCCTCACCTATGGATTCCAATGTTGTGATTTATTTTGATGAATAGGGCAAGCCAGTTGATCAGAAAACATATAGGGCTATTGTTGGGTCCTTGTTGTATCTCACAGCTAGTAGACCAGATATAATGTTTGCTACATGTCTTTGTGCTAGGTTCCAAGTAAATCCTAAAGAATCTCACCTTATTTTACTAAAAAAAATTTTGAGATATATAAAGGGTTGTCCAAATCTAGGACTCTGGTATCCAACCGAGTCAGAATTTGAATTAACTAGATTCTCAGATGCTGACTTTGCTGGATATAGAGTTGACAGGAAAAGAACATCAGGAACATGCTAGTTCCTTGGTGATAGACTTATGTCTTGGTTTTGTAAGAAACAGACATCTGTGTCAACTTCAACTGCTAAAGCTGAATATATAGCAGCTGGCAGTTGTTGTTCACAAATTTTTCTGGATTCAAAACCAATTCCTGGATTAAGATTTCAATCTAAATAATTCAACTATATTTTGTGATAATACCAGTGCAATTTCCATTGCACAAAATCTAGTGCATCATAGTAGGACCAAGCATATAGAAATTAGACATCATTTCATTAGAGATTGTGTGGACAAAAATAAAATTAACCTTGTCTTTATCTCTACTAATTTACAAAGAGCAGACATCTTCACTAAGCCTTTAGATGAGAAGAAACATCGGTTCTTCCTAAATCAGCTAGGCATGATAAATGGGGAAGACATAATTTAATTTTTGTTCTGAGTTCAACGATTAGGACACAGTTCGTCGAACGGTGATCGATGATCTGTGAACTCTTCGTAAAGAGTTCATCGAACTGAGATCGACGATCTCTTCTTTGAGAAACTTTTCGTCGTGCGGAGATCGACGAATTTGTTTCAGAAAATATTTCGTCGAACGGAGAACGACGATATGTTTTCTCTTCTTCTGGATTAGATCGACGATCTTATTTTCTATTTTGAGAATTTCGTCAAACTGAGCTCAAATTTTGTGTTTCTCGTTGGACAGAGTTCGACTTTTCGTCTTCTGAAAACTTATATCTAGGTTTTCATCGAACTCAATCCCGTGCTTTCTTGTTCCCTTGTACTTGATCTCTCTCTCGCTTTTGCAGGAAAACAATGGTGATCTCTACGACTGTACTCTCCAACATGAAGTTCGATGTCGGTTTTGATATAAACATTGATTCATTCGCTCACTCCGATCAAATCTTCACTGATATTCTGAGATTATTTGAGGAGGAGCAGCTAAGGAAGTTTATGATGAATCGCATCAAGCTTCCAGTCACAGAGATTAAAGAATGAGTTTATTCATCCTCCTCACCAGATGCAACAATCCTCATCGACATAATATCTAGAGAACCAGACAGGGGGAGATGTCCCTTCTTCTAGGGGCCTGGGTTTAGGTATCTCTAAAACCAGGCAGGGGGAGATGTCCAATGAAGAAGCTCCTCCAGCAAAAACAACTCCAACAGCAATAACAACAATTCCAGCAATAGAGATAATTGAAATTCTTGATGATGATACTGATATGACTTGCTTTGAAGAAGAATCAGTTGATGTAGTAATAAAAATTGTTGATGATTTTATTTTTAATCCCACAGTTGATATTCATTCTTTATTACAGTCTTTTGATACACTTTACAGCTCAAGTTTACCAGTTTTTGTTGATACAGTTTTTGATTGTTCTTCTAAAGCTATAGTTTGCTACACAGTCCCTGTAAGTCCTTTAGTTTTGGAACAACTAAGGATAGGTTTTTCAGGTAATGAAAATATCATAGATCAAATAAATGACGTAGAGCCAAAGGCTTTCTCACCTCTAACTTTTGGTTGGGCTGAGTCACCTATGCAAGATCTTGATGAGATTATGTTTCAAGACATGGAACTAGAAAGTGACAGTGCTCAGGCTCAAGATATTACAGATATTTCATCTAAAGAGCCAGAAGTTCAAACTATAAATCAAGCTGATTTGATTAAGCAAATTGATGAGTTATATGATAATCCTTCTAGTGATTCTGACAATGATGATGATGATTTTGATGATTCAGAAGATTCTAGTTCTAAAAAGAGAAAACTCAAGAAGAAAGTTCCAGCAAAGGCTGCACCTATACCAAATCCCACAGCTGATACCCCTTACTATTTTTTTCACAAAATTACTCTCACTCCAGATACTTCTCACTGGATGAGGTATTTAAAGAACCAAATGAAAGAAATGAAGAGGAAGAGGAGATATGACTCTCCACCCTCTAAGTAGAGGACAGATCCTCCTCCTCCTCCTCCTCCAGCTGTAGGATCGTCTGGGAACATCTCTACTGCTCGAAGGACTACCTCTTCACAATCTTCCAGATCGTATACTTATCAGAGATAAGGAAGACCATCAAGGTCTGATTCCCGAAGTAGCCAAGGTAGCAGAGGCAATCAATAACAAGCTGAACATCAAGATAGGCCTCCCTCTTTAGTTCCTTTTATGATCTATAAATGGATCCTAATTTAAAGATGGCCAGATTTCAAGAGCTTGTAGGACTGTCTCAAATCAGAAAGGATAAAGAGGAAGGACATGATGTTTCTTAATTTACTACAATGTCATCCTACAGGCAAAAGGAATTTCAAAGGTATGAAAAGAAGAATCTTTTTAATGTTGATACTTATATGACTTTACATCCTGAAGCAGTTGTGTCAAGAGCTGCTTCTGTGAAAGTTCTTGGAGCAGAAGATATGAAGATGACTATAAGAGAAGTAGCTGATCCCAAGAGAGAGATAATCTTCACTAAACCAACTTCTGAAACTTCACAGGATGCTACAAAGAAAGTTTGATAGATTTTCCATTTCTTCTTTTTGAACTTAATTATTATTTGTTGTAAATTTTTCACAAGGCACCTTGCTTATATATCTGCTAAAACATTATAATTCTGCCAGATATTATTATATGCTTTGTGATTTTTTTTTCTTTTTTGTTGTTCATAGTGACCTCACCCAAATAGGGGGAGATTGTTGGAACCCCACCTATGTTTAGGGTTGATTTGGGCTAGGTTCACTATTAGGATTATTAGATGACCCAACAAGTATAGTCTAGGGTCTTATGTTTTTATCAGGGTAAAGGTCAGTCAACAACCTAGATTGATTAGTTCTCGCCTTTAGAAGACTTAGAGACAGAAAACCTCCAGAGAAAAGCAGTTTTCTAAGAGACAGAAAAGTCATTCGAAGATTAGCTAAACAGTTCTCGACTTTCGTCGATCTCAAATCAACGAACTCAGATTTCTTCTCTAAGTTGAGTTAGACAAAAGCCTAACTGAGATCGACGAACTCCAATCTCACCTCAGAAGTTTAGCTCGATGAAATACTATCTCTGTTCGACAAACTTGGAGCTCAGATTGGCAAGTTAATTTTCTGGTCAACGATATTGGAGCTCAGATCGACGAAGGAGAGGTTTCAGTTTGATGAATGGGGATCTCAGGTCAACGAAAATTTGCTAAGTTCGACTAATTTCTCCCAGGTTCAGTTCGACTAATTCTCTGTTGATTTCAGTTCGACTAAGGCAGATGAATTTCAAATTATATTATAATACATCTGTAATGCTCTGATAATTAATGCATAATATTCTTATGAATATAGCCGTTCCATGACAGCATTAATTATGGTCTTCACAGAGTTATTACTTGGCTTATTTTATTAGGACAGTTGGGGAAACTCATTAAAGACAAATTCTAGCCGTTCAACTCCCAAAAGTTTTGCAGTCAGTCAAGGAAAGGAATTCAAAATTCAAAGGCTGAAATCTGCAAGGGATATATAAGGATTATTTTTCAAGATAGCAAAAAGTTTGTTAGCTGTGACAAAAAGAATAATTTACAGAAAACTGAAAGAAGAATAGCTCTCATACAACTCAAGTTCTTCATCAGTCTTTGCTTCAGGGCTTTCAGGAGACAATCCATAAACATCTGTCTAAAAGCTTCCTGAAGATCAACAAGAAATATGAAGGCCTACACCCTGAGCAAAGCTTTCATTCTCCTAAACTATTCTACATCTCAGGGGGAGCTTTGAGAACAACAACAATTCACTAATCTTCTCAGAACATTGAGAAAGAGAAGACAATATCAAATTTCTTTTTTACTTTACTGTAAAAGGGTTTTTAACTCCCTTCAAAAGTTATCCCTTTGGTTGTTAAGTCTCCTAATCAAAAGACTTAGTTTGGTTTTTGAGCACCTGGTAAAAAACTCAAAGGGTTGTTAGATTTCCCTTGAAAATAGATCTTGTGGTGACAGGGCAGCTGAGCAAAAACCTGTGGTGGTAGGGCACCTGATCAAAAACCTGTAGTGGATTCCTACCATGATGGTAGAAGAGTGGATGTATCCAAGTTTTAGGGGAACCACTATAAAATCTTTGTGTCGTCTAGTTGCTCAATTTATTATTTTCTGTGATGTGATTTTCTGTGTTTTATTTCTGCTTATTTAGATATAGATATCACTTATTTTAATTCGCTATAAAAATTAATCAAAAGATTTTTAATACTCTATTCACCCCCCTCTAGATTTAGTGTGATCTATCCCTTCACTTTTATTTGGGCTGACGAATGCGCTATCCATGTTTATGTATTTGATGAACAGTACGTTTAGAGAGTTCTTGTACCAATTCGTTATAGTCTTCATCGATGATATATTGGTGTACTCAAAGTGCGAGGAGGATCATTTCAAGCATCTTCTTATGGTTTTGGAGACCCTGAGGAGGAACCAACTGTATGCCAAATTCTCCAAATATGAGGTTTGGCTATCCTCGGTAGCATTCCTTGGGCACATGGTTAGTGGTGAGGGAATTGCAGTAGATCTGGTCAATGTAGCTGCGATACGGGAATGGACTGTGATGTCTTCTGTGTCGGAAGTCCGGAGTTTTCTGGGGATTGCCGGCTATTACAAGCGATTCATGGAGAACTTCTCGCCGATAGCATTTCCCCTCTCTACTTTGACAAGGAAGGATAATAAGTTTGTTTGGTCATCACATTGCGCACAAGCTTTCGAAAAACTAAAGTGTCGTCTGACCATGGTGTCTGTTTTATGTTCGCCTTGTTGTTCGGAGGGCTTTGAGATTTACAGTGATGCCTCTGGGAGTGGATTAGGCTGTGTTCTGCTTCAGCATGGGAAGGTGATAGCCTATGGATCACATCAGTTGAAGGTGCATGAGAGGAATTACCCAGTCCATGATTTGGAGTTGGTGGCTGTGGTATTCACTCTTAAGCTTTGGAGGCATTATATGTATGGGGTTAAGGTTGATATCTATTTAGATCACAAGAGCCTGAAGTATCTGATAGATCAGAAGGATCTGAACATGCGACAGCGTAGGTGGATGGAGTTCCTTGGGGATTACACCTACAAGATTCATTATATTCCTGGGAAGTGGAACGTTGTGGCGGATGATTTGAGCCGTAGGACCCCTGCTCGAGCCAATTGGTTACAGATGCACGAAGAGCGGCTTATTCGGGATCTGAAGGCCTTGGAAATCTCTTGTGTTGATAAGGGTGTTAGTGCAAACACATGTTTGGGTTGGATGGAGGTTCAATACGACCTCGTAGACAGGATACAACGTGCCTTGGAGTTGGACCTGAGCTTGAAACGTCACTGGGCGGATGTCGTTGATGGGTCCAACGACCAGTTCTCTATCGATGATGGCCTCTTATAGAAAGGTAGCTGATTGTGTGTCCCCAATATGGGGAAGTTACGAGAAGAATTGATGTATGAGGCGCACTTTACGATGTACTCGATTCACCCCGTGAGCACCAAGATGTTTAAGGACATGAAGAAATTTTTTTGGTGTCTGGGTCTGAAGAAAGACCTAGCATTATATGTGGCGAAATGTCAAACATGTGCTTTGGTGAAGGCTGAATGCCAGAAGCCTAGCGGATTCCTTTTGTCCTTGCCTATACCGGAGTGGAAATTTGATGACATTTCCATGGATTTCGTGCACGGTTTGCTGAGATCGCACAAGGGGAACGATGCCATTTGGGTGATCGTTGATCGTTTAACGAAGGTGTCACACTTCATACCCAATATGAAAGATGATTCAGTGGATAAACTAGCAAAGATTTATGTGGACAACCTAGTCCGTTTGCACGGCGTACCCCGGAGCATCGTTAGTGACCGAGATGGTCATTTCACATCTAACGATTGGAGGCTCATTCATCAGTTATTGGGTACGAAGTTGAACTTCAGCACAACTTTTCACCTGAAGGCAGATGGTCAGACTGAAAGGGTGAACAGAACGATGGAAGATATGCTTCGTATGTGTGCTTTGGAATTAGGGAAAAGGTGGGAGGACCATCTTTTTATGATTGAGTTCGCGTATAATAACAGCTACCAAGCCAGCATTCAGATGGCACCTTTTGAGGCTCTGTACGGACGGAGGTGTAGTACGCCATTGGCTTGGGTAGAAATGGGAGAATCGAAGCTGTACAAGCAATGTGACGTTGAAGATGCTACTTTAATGATACGATTGATTCGAGAACGGCTACTGATTTCTCAAGATAAGAAGACCAAGTACTACAATGCCAAGCATCGAAATGTGCAGTTTACGATGGATGATTGGTTATACCTCAAGATAAAACCATTTAAGGGTGTATTAAGAATTCGACGCTTAAAGAAGCTTAGTCCGAGGTATGTTGGGCCTTTTGAGATCTTGGAGCGTATTGGTGAAGCCGCCTATCGTTCGACTCTTTCGGTGGAGTTGAGCAGTTTGCACGATGTATTTCACGTCTCAGTGTTGCGGAAGGCCATTCAAGAGCCTACTCAAGTGATTGTTGCGAATCAAGTGCTGGTCGATAGTGGGTTGATGACGAAGGTCAAGCCCATTCAGATCGAGGACGTAGAGTTCAAGTAGCTACGAAACAATTCCATTAGAATGGTCAAGGTTCTTTGGGATAACTGTGGTAGAGATGAGCTGTCTTGGGAGCTTGAGCAAACTATGAGGGAGGAGTTCCCTGAGCTATTTCACTAAGGTAACCAGATGCATTGTTTAATTTTTATATTTTCCTGTAATGTCAAATTTTGGGATGAAATTTCTTTAAGTGGGGGAGATTTGTGACGCCCCAAATTTTTTGAGGCATGAGATGCTTCTCTGGGGGTTACCGCCTGACAGTAGCTAGTTACCGCTCGGTGGTAGCTCCAGGGTTTGCGTCGAGCTCTCGAGAAAGCGTCGAGCTCTCGGGAAAATTTCAAGCTCTTGGGAAAATGTGGAGCTCTCGAGAAAGACGTTACTGCGCGGCAGAAAGTTGTTACCGCGTGGCGGTAGCAAAGGATTTAGTCTGGCAGACCTCTCGTGAAGCTATTGCCCGGCGAAAAAGTTACCATTGGAGGTAGCTGGGTCAATTTAATTGACATGGTTCTCGGGATCATACCGCGCGGCGGTAGAAGTTTAGCGTGCGGCGGTAGCGGCTGGTGTCGTGTCATAACCGATGCCTCTACCGCGCATCGTTAGCATCCTATCACGCTGCGGTAGTGAAACCGAAATGGCGTTGGCCACGTGTTTGCCTGTGATTAGAGGGTTTGGGCAGTTGCACTCGAAATGAGGCGTTGATTTAAGGTACCGCGTGGCGGTAGCTTAATTTATATGCTTGATTTTTGGCCGTTTTCACTTCATTTATTCTGGATTTGGAGTTGGCCTGGTTTTTCCTGGAGGACGAGCAGCGGCGCCAGAGGGTAAATCTCGCCGCCGTTGAAGTTTCGGCGTTCCGATTCGCAAGCTGAGTCCGGATCTGTGGAGGCAAGATCGTTACGATCGTATTCATCTGTCTAGATCTTGGGCATGCCACCGAATGGAACGCAAATGGTAATGATTCTCAACTTGGACATGTGAAGTCCTAATCCTTTTGCATAGGAAACCCTCTCCCGCGAGTGTGCGGTGAGCATGAGGTTTTTCCTTCTGGTAGATACGGTATATCCCCGTGGTTTTGCATATAGAGTTCAGAATCGAAGTACGAACATATGCATGGTGTGTGAAGCCCATATGGACAAGTTGGTATGGAATGGTGATGTTTTCATTATGCTAGTATTGTCCGAAGAAAACTCCGTGATGTTTGTTTTTAGGGTTTATATACGGTAGATTGCAGCAGGGAACCATGGGGACTAACTCCAAGGAGCACCCGAAAAACTGGGTAGAATCGCATTTCTGCCAGATACCGCATGGCGGTAGTTCTACCGCAGGAGGTAGATCCTTCAGAGCTTTGTTTGTGGCATGTGTCGTGGAGACCTGGGGCTTGAGATGTGGGCTAAGAGCTCTGGGAGCCCATCCAGGTGGCCTGTGAGCCACCCTTGTAGCATAACAGGGTTATGTTTTGATTGTAGAGTAGGAATGGGGAGGCCAACCCACATCACGGTAGTTTTTGCCTGGCGATGTTAGCAACGGAAAAGGGCTGAAACTACCTAGTAGCTATGTTGTGCATCCGTGGGTAGTGATGCCTATCACAGACATAGTTACGGGTCTTAGGCCTTGCACGGGCTGTAAAGACTACCAAATGCTTATGTTTGATGTCGTCTGATGAATGGTGGTGGGCCCTGGCTTTTATCCGAACACCGAGAATGTGCCCTGAGTGCACGGGGTCTGTGGTCATTCGTGCCTACGCCTGTGGTAAAGTGTGCTTAAATTGCACTTTCATTACTATGTTTGGTTTTGCTAATAATTTGTAGGGAAGGAGCTCCGCCTCCCCAAGTAAGGGGCGGGGTCGTTATAATTTGGTCAGCTTTAGCTGACCGTTGTCTTGTTTTGCCACCGTTCGGTGGATTGTTCTTATATAGGAACAAGTGAGCCAAGTGACAAGTAGCGGGCTAAAGCTTTTGATGTTGTGCTATCCCTTTGAAGGCCTAAGCAAAGTGTTTACTTTTACTGTTTTTATGTATGGTCGGCCTGTGTGCCGAAGTATGTAAAACACTCTATTTCAAGTTGAATGTTGTAAGGCCATTAGGTCAAGTCTCTATGTGTATTTGTGCTTTCATTCCTTCTTTGGGTTATAGTGGACATTCATGTGCTGTGTTGGGTTCTTCTAACTTACTTAAAAGCTTCCGCTAGAATTCTCTGTTTAGGTTTCGATATGGTATCTTAGTGTTTTGGTATTAATATGTAACTCCGCTGACTGTCCGTGGAATATGACGTGGGTCCCCGACCGGACCTTCTGTTATATCCCATATGACGGATGAGGGTATTACAATTTGGTATCAAAGCGAGGTGTCAGTCTTACTTAGAAGAATTCGTGAACAAATTCTTTTTAAGGGGTGGTGAGCAAAGCCATGTGCGTCATCGTTATAACATGAAAATAACTCATGAATGTCCACTTAGGAATGAAAACAAACATGTTTGAGGAACCTGTATGTTCCTATGATTGCTTTTTACAATTTTATTTGTTCTCTTATTAGTGTGTCCTGTAATAATAGGTGACCAATAGTGGTGCGGGGCAGTCATAATGTCCGCAGTTGGCGAAAAGCAGTGCACCAAATGATGCGCCTGCAACCCCTCCTTCGGTAGAGACAATAAGACTTGTAGCTGATCGCGGTGTTTGCGATGATAAACACCTATCCAGGGAGGCAAGCACAACCTCCTGCCCCCGTTATGGAGCAGGTGCCGCTTCGTGTGGTAGAGCCTGAAGTGGTAGAAAGAGTGGTTGTAGAACCTTTAGTGCCAAGGAGAGCGATAGAAAGGCAGCTTAAACATGTTGTTGGGGCTTGCGGGTCCGGAATCGCCCCCGCATTGCGGCGCTATGCGGTAATGGCTTAACTGGCTGCCCCGTGGATCCGCCCGAGGACCATTGATATAAAGATTAGTATGCGCCTTTGACCTTCAGGCCAGTCTTTTGGTGCAGTTGGTAGCGCTAAGTCCTCTCAAGTGGTATCAGAGGGAGGTTGCGGGTTCGAAACCCTGGGGTCATTTCCGGGGGGGGATTATTGGGGCTTGCGGGTCCGGAATCGCCCCCGCGTTGCGGCGCTATGCGGTAATGGCTTAACTGGCTGCCCCGTGGATCCACCCGAGGACCTTTGATATAAAGATTAGTATGCGCCTTTGACCTTCAGGCCGGTCTTTTGGTGCAGTTGGTAGCGCTAAGTCCTCTCACATGTGATGAGCTTCAATCCTCCAGTATTTATGGGGTTTGGAACCACAACCCAGGACGAGGATTGGCTCTCTCGTGTTAAGAGAGTCATGACAACGATTGAAATAGAAGAATCACATGAGTCAACCATAGCTGCTTTCCTATTGGATGGAGAGGCGCGACTGTGGTGGGAAGAGCTGGAGTTGCACCTCTTGGTTGGAAGACAACTCACTGCTATTTTGATGGAAGAGTTCTCGAGGTTATTACTGGCTAGATACCTCCCCTCGGCGTAGAGAATCGACATGGAGAATCAGTTCTAGAAACTAACGCAGGGAGATAGTTGTGTGGATGAATATCTCCACGAGTTCACGAGGTTGGAGTGTTATGCTGGCGTTACTTTCGCTGATGAGGAGGGTAAGACCAACCAGTTTTATGAGGGTCTGCATGATGACCTAAGGCTACTACTCTCTGGGCTGATGAAACAGGGTTTCCTAACTCTAGCCAATACCGCCCGATCTCTGGAGAAAGATATGAAGAGATTTCAGGAGAAGAAGGACTCAAGCTTGGAGAAGTCAGAATTCAAGGTACCGAGTTCGTCAAAGTCTGTGTTTCGTAAGTAGAACAAAAAGTCTCGGACTTTGGGTCCAGCCACACCTTCGGGTATGTCTAGAGTTACTACAGTGCCAGGCCCGGTTACTTGTTATAATTGTGGCAAGCAGGGTCATTATGCCCGAGATTGTTGGAGTGGGCGCCCAAAGTCAGAGAAGAAGTCTGGAGCATCTTATGCGGAGAAGGAAAAGGTGGTGGAGTAAACCGCATCCCACTACGCTCCATCCCACCCTAGAGTTTACAACCTTGGGCAGCAGGAGGCCATAAAGAAGGCTGATGTAGTGACAGGTATGATTCCTAGTATAGTACATTTAGCTTTGCATACTTGTTGCCTTTTGTGTGTTAGCTTATGACTTGTTGTGTTATGCTTTGTTTTGATCATTAATTGTCCGACGAGAGCACTGTTTGATACGGGAGCTTTGCACTCCTTTTTGTTCGAGGAATTTGTATCGCGCATCGGAGCGCCGTCTTCGGTGGCAAGGGATAAATTGGACGTGCTGTTGCCTAACGGGTGTTCTATGCGCACATATAAAGTTTTTTGTGTGATGGTACGGATTGGGAGTCAAGAGTTTGACTTGCAAGCATCGCTACTACTGAGAGTGGAGTTTGATGTGATCTTCGGCATGGACTGGCTCTCGGAGCAACGTGCGAATATTGATTGCAATTGCAAGGTGGTCAGACTAGGGGTGGATACAGAGCGTGAGACTACATTCTCTTGCATGATGGGATCGAGCAAGATGTTGATATCTGCTATCCAGGTTATTAAGGCAGTTCGTAGTCGTGCAGAGATATTTATCACCTTAGTGGAGACTTCGAAGCCCAAGCCAGGTCTTGATAGTATCCCGGTTGTATCATAGTTTCCTGATGTTTTTCCTGAAAAATCTCCCCGGAGCCCCACCTCAGCACTAGATCGACTTCACCATCGAGCTAGTGCAAGGTGCCAAGCCCGTGTCACGCTCCCCGTACTGCTTAATGCCTATGTAGATAGCAGAATTGAAGGTATAGCTACAAGAGCTGTTAGATCAAGGGTATGTGCGTCCTAGTTCGTCGCCTTAGAGCGCGCTAGTCCTATTTGTTAAAAAGATGGACGAAAGCTTACGACTGTGTATTGATTACCCAGAGTTGAATAAGCTGACAGAGAAGAATAGATATGTGATCCCGAGGATTGATGATCTATTTGATCAGCTGGTCAGGTCAACTGTGTACTTGAAGCTAGATTTGAAATCCGGGTACTATCAATTGAGAATTAGGGAAAGTGACATTCCCAAGATGGCTTTCAACACACGTTATGGGCATTATGAATTCACCGTCATGCCATTTGGTGTTGGAACCCCACCTATGTTTAGGGTTGATTTGGGCTAGGTTCACTATTAGGATTATTAGAAGACCCAACATGTATTGTAACACCCCCATCTGTCACATGGCATATAATAGAAGGTCTGGTCGGGGCCCCATGCCATATACCACGGACAGTTAGTGGAGTTACGTATTAATACCAAATTTACAGCAATAGGAACACGCATCCTAACTCAGAGCATTCTAGCGGAAGCTTTTAAGTAAGTTAGAAGAACCCAAATACAAAAAGGAGTGCGAAGGTAACAGGTAACAGGTACACTGGTAACAGGTGTCGAGTGATACTTGATTAATAGGGCGAATTTCACTTAGAAGAGTTCTGGACTCAAAAAGCGTTGAGAGCGTCCACTGGTGGGCAGACATCGAGTGCGTTGAGTGATACTCAACGCATAAGATGAATTTGACTTAGAATAATTTTTGTATCTGTATGCGTCAAGTGTGTTGAGTGGTCACAATGCCATTCAACGAGGCGTTGAGTGATACTCAACACAAAAGAAGAAAATGACTTCAAATAATTCTGGATTCTAGAAGCGTCGAGTGCGTCGAGTGGTCTCAATGCCATTCGACAAAGCGTTGAGTGATATTCGACGCATAAGGAGAATTTGACTTAGAATAATTCTAGTTTCAGTAGGCGCCAAGTTCGTCGAGTGGTCTTAACGCCATTCGATGAGGCGTTGAGTGATACTCAATGCATAAAAAGAAAGGGACTTAGAATAATCCTTGATACTAGAAACATCGAGTGCGTTGAGTGTTCTCAACGCCATTCGACGAAGTGTTGAGTGATACTCGACGTATAAGGAGAATTTGACTTAGAATAATTCTGGTTTCAATAGGCGTCGAGTGCGTTGAGTGGTCCCAACGCCATTCGACGAGGCGTTAAGTGATACTCAACGCATAAAAAGAAAGGGACTTAGAATAATCCTGGATACTATAAGCATCGAGTGCGTTGAGTGGTCTCAATGCCACTCGACGAAGAGTCGAGTGATACTCGACGAATGATAATTTAACTTAAAATGATTCTAGATTCTATAGGCGTTGAGTGGTCTCAATGCCATTCGACGAAGCGTTGAGTGATCTCTACACGTACAGTGCATGGACTTAGAATATTACTGAATCAGTTAGGCATCGAGTGTACTCAACACCATTTGACGAAGCGTCGAGTGATCTCGACGCATATAATTCCAAACTCGGGAAGCGTCCAGTGTGTTGAGTGGTATCAACGCCACTCGACGAAGCGTCGAGTGATACTCGACGAATGATAATTTAACTTAGAATGATTCTGTATTCAATAGGTTTTGAGTGGTCTTGATGCCATTCAACGAAGCGTTAAGTGATCTTGACGCATACAACGCATGGACTTAGAATATTACTGGATCAGTTAGGCGTCGAGTGAACTCAGCACCATTCAACGAAGCGTCAAGTGATCTCGACGCATACAACGCATGGACTTAGAATACTACTGGATCAGTTAGGCGTCGAGTCAACTCGACTCCATTCGACGAAGCGTCGAGTGATCTTGACGCATATAGCGCATGGACTTAGAATATTACTGGATCAGTTAGGCATCGAGTGAACTCGATGCCATTCGATAAGCATTGATTGATCTCGACGCATACGATGAATTTGACTTAACCTATTTTTTGGTCTAGATTGTGTTGTTGGTTTAAACTTAGGGGTTGAACCGGGTTCGGAAAAATGTGCCAAATGACTTCTACAGACCTGTCACTTCAACAAGACTTATTTTAAGTAATAATGGGCGGTCCAATGTTAGGATGACACGTGGCAAAACAATCTAATTAACCCTAATTCTTCTTATAAAAAGGAAACATATAGGAAAACCCTAGCCATCACCTCTTTCTTCTTGTCGAGCAATTACTTGACAAACCTGGCGAAATCGAAGAAGGTAGTCGGTGTCGGATTTTCTGGAGGCTGAACTTCACTTCGTAAAGAATGATGCTGATGAGAAGGATAACAAGATCCATGGTCGAAAACGAGGTGAGCTTCCTACCCTCTCCCTTGGTGCTAGATCTTTAGTTAAGAAATAGGAGAGATGTCGACTCAAAAGAATTGGCTTGTGCATGGTGAAGATCTCCTAGGAACCATGCTAGGACCTTGTCCTAGAGATTTAGTGTCTTCAACCTCTCCTCTTTTCATTGTGAAGTTGATGGACTTGGTTTCGTGAAGAGGAATGGTCTATTAAGGGTGAATAAGGGAGGAGGAAAATCTGAATGTAGTTTTGAACAAATGGCTAGAGGAAGAAGACGAACCGATGTCGTTCGTTTTGCTTTAAATGCATGCAAAAATCTGTTTTCTATGTGCAATGAACTTCGAGACCATTTTTGAGTGCCATACGGCTGGACCTGGGTCTTGGGTTGAATACAAAAGTTGTATCCCTTGAAAAGTCCTTTCCAGCGAATGCTTATACATTTTCATAGGAGCTTTGTAGCTCCAGGAATGTATAGTTGAAGTTGATGCATAGTAACATCTTAGGTGCATATTGTTTTGGGTTAGTGTATAACCAGATTTGGACTAAGTAGAAGAAACGTAGCAAGATGATGTTGAGGTTTGGATGAGCCTAGTACTATGTAGCCGAGATAAACAAATGATTGGAGGAATTTAATAAACAAATTGTTGGGGAAATTTAGTGAACAAATAGTTTGATAAGATTTGGTTGTACAAATGATATACTCGTGAAATCCAGTAAGGATGTGCGTGATTATCATCCGGTGAATGAAACAGGTTTGAAAGAGGTTGTGATGCCTGATAATTGAATGTGTAACCTATAGCTATGTTATCATGCTTGATGAATATGTGTAGTATCATTATATTATTGTGATTATCATATAGAAACATAGTTGTTTATGAATGCTTGATCATATGAAAGGAATCGGATGAGGTAAATCTCATGGCCATGGAATATGTGGAATGGTAATATCAAGTGTTTGAAGGGATAATTAGTATAGTCCACTGCTTAGAGTTGTGTTTCCCTATGGGTAGTAGTGTGGATTTGTATGTTGAAATAGTTGTCTTGCCACCTGTGTTTATGATGAACTCTTAAGTGCTTGGGAGCACAAAAATGTGAAAGGGTATAAGTGCGTGAGTATTTGACCGCATTGGATCGATATGATGAGAAAGGACTCAGTATGGAGCCCTTGAGTGCTTTGAGCACTGGATTGGTAATGATGAGAAGGGTCTCGGTTGGAACCCTTGGATGTGATGGCATGGATAAATGAAAATGCATGTGGTGTGAGTTGGCATGCGATGTCATAATCCTGGGTTAAGGATAGTGTGGCAGGTATATAGGCTCGCCAGTCGTCACACCGACGGGAGTTGACAGATAGACTTGGACAGTTGGGCCTTGGTCCTCGGTGCTTTTTCCAGGGGCACCCTCCGTGCTAGTTGACGGTTGGCCTTGGTCCTTTGGTGATATGCTCCTAGAGGAGCCTTACGTGCCACGATGATAGGTTAGTTGGGATGGGCTCTTGGTGCACATCTACCCGAGACACCTTCTGAGCCGTAGTACGCAGGAGCTCCCCTGTTGTGTTCTTAGCATTGATATGTACGGAGGCCTAGGCTTGGTAGTGTGGATGCTTGCCTAGTAGTGAAAAACCCGTTTCATTGTCACCGTCTGGCCACGATGGATGACGCCTGAGAGGTTAGCTACCTGCTCAAAAAGTTTGAACTATAAGTCTGTATCGACATAGGTATGTGTGTGTGTGTGTGTGCATGGGTGAGTCATCATATTGCATTCATAACATTGCATTGCACCGCGTAAGATCCTGATCATATAAGTTTTTATGGGCACTCTTATATGATGAGTTACTTTCTTGTTAAGCCGATCCTTAACTTATAAGTCTGTATGACATTATTATAAGTTGAGTTACTTTCCTGTTGCAGAATATATATACACTATTGTTCATAGTAGAAATGCTAGTATAGATTGATATAGTTACTTGTTATATATTGTTGGATACTCTGATATTGATTAGTCTTATATCCTCTGCTTTTACTACTGCTTATATATATATATATATATATATATTATACCTTCCTCTCTCTCTCTCTCTCGCTCGGTGCCTAAGAACCATCGGGGTGAGAGGATGTGATAGCCACTTAGTCTTTATGACTAACGGTTGCTACACCTTCCTTTTTAGGAGGAAACCCAACAGGTAGAGCAGCAATAGATTATGCGGGAGGGTAGCCAGTCCAAGGTGACATGTCCTGATATGATGTTACCATCGCTACCATCCATTACGGATGTGATTTTTGGAGAGACTCATGTTGTAGCTCTTTGGGCGATTTTGTGTACACTGATATTATAGAAGTTGTTGTTGCTTCTTATTATTGTACTTGTTTGGACTTATAGACTGGTGTGGATTTTGACTTATGTAACGAAAGTGATGATAGATACAACTCTAGAGGGGGGGGGGGGTGAATAGAGTATTCAAAAATTATGATACCCTACTCAACTTCCTTAGAGTTAATTTGCGGAATTAGTTTATAGATATTGATAACCCTAGAGCCTAATACAAAGTGTAGTGCACAAGAGAGAGCTAACTGTAATTACAGTTAAGCTTGGGATCCTATCACAGCAACTAACAATCCTAGTTATTTATACTCACAGCCACAGTACAAAGAATTAAATAAACAGCACAGACGACACAAGAAATTTTATAGTGGTTCCCTCTAAATAGGTACGTCCACTCTTCTACCACCCTAGTAAGAATCCACTATAGGTTTTTGTTCAGGTGCCCTGCCACCAACTGATCTGCTTCAAGTAGATCAAGTAGACCCTTTGTGCTTTTGATCAGGAGCTCAAAATCCAACACAGGTTTTTGATCAGGTGCCCTGCCACCAAGGGTTCACTTTTGAAGGGAGTAATAACCCTTTATACAGGAGGTTGAGAGAGTTAAGGCTTCTTCTCTATTGTTAACCAAATTAGAGAAGCTAGTGGATTGCACAGAGCTAGATAGCTCTAAAGAATCAAGGCTCCCCCTGGCTTAGAGAATATCCAGGAAGGAGTCTTGCTTCAGGGTGCAGGAACTCTTCTGAACTAAGACAAAGAATTGTCTTGAGGTTCTGAAGGAGAAGCTTGAAGAAGATTCTTGATTGGGAAAAGGTGTTCTTCTTCAAACAGCTTCCTTTCTTCTTCTTCTTCTTCTAAAGGCCTCTGAGTGAATGTCTTCCTGTAAGCAGGATGAACTCAGGATGAAGAAGAATGCAGAAGAGCTTTGATCTTCTCAGTTGAATATGAAATTCTGAGAGCTGTAGAACTTTCTTGCTTTTTTACTCTTTCTCTATGCTGCTGAGTGTATATGTTCTATATATGAGTTCTATTATCTTCTTTCAAAAAGAATGTCTTTTTATATGAGCCTTTGCAACGGCTTTAATTTGAGTTTGAATCTTTGTCTTCTTCTGGCATCAGCAATCTGGGCTGCAAAAAGCATAAAGCAAAAAACAAAACCTGCAGACAGACATGCTCTAAGAGGATAAAGCTTTTTAAGAAGCTGCATAACCAATCAGATAAGAAGAGGCTAGAAAAAGGTCACATCAGAAAGAACTTTTTACAGCCAGAGAAGACTTTCTGAGTCTACCGGCTATAAAGGACAGCCTGGCAGATAAAGCAGAAAATGCATTTCAACTAATAAGACAAAACACTTTGTCAGATAAAGATTGGCTCATGCATAAGGAATGGAGCAGAGATTGCATGGAAATAATAACACAAATTTACTGAAATAATATGCCAAATAAATATGAAATAAATCATAGAATAGAAGAGGACAAAATTACAAAAGACATACAGCAGAACATCGAATGACCCTCGGAGATCGTCGACCGAAGCACAGAGATCATCGACCTATAAAACAGATAGTCGAACGATACAGATAATCGAACTACCAAAGCAGATAGTTGAACTACCACAGCAGATAGTCGACCTATCAGAACAGATAGTCGAGCTATCAGATAGTCGACCTATCAAGACAGATAGTCGAGCTACCAAGCAAAACAGATAGTCGACCTATCAAATAGATAGTCGAACTATCAAAGAAAACAGATAGTTGACCTATCAAACAGATAGTCGAACTATCAAAGAAAGCAGATAGTTGACCTATCAAACAGATAGTCGAACTATCAAAGAAAACAGATAGTCGACCTATCAAACAGATAGTCGAACTATCAGATAGTTGAACTATCCAAGCAGATAGTCGAACTATCAAACACAACAGATAGTCGACCTATCAAGACAGATAGTTGAACTATCAAGCAACACAGATAGTCGACCTATCAAACAGATAGTCGAACTATCAAATAGTTGAACTATCCAAGCAGATAGTCGAACTATCAGATAGTTGAACTATCCAAGCAGATAGTCGAACTATCAAGAAATCTGTCTGGTCAAAAGACGTCGAGCGGGGTTCGACGATCGGCGAGGCAGATTCCACAGAACGTCGAGCTAACAAGAGTTGAACTAACTCAGAGATAGACGATCTGCTGACAGACGGACGTCGAACAACTGATAGAGGATCGTCGACCAGTCGATAGACGATAGTCGAGCGACGTTTGACCATAGTCGAACAAAAAACAACTTAACCAAATTTTCATCTGGAAAAGTGACAACTCTAAACTAGAGCAAACTAACTAAACAACTAACCTTTGATCATAGATAAATCTTGGGTCAAGAGACAAAAAGAGAGGACTGAACTCAAATCCAAACTAGGGTACCAACAATCTCCCCCTATTTGAGTTAAGTCTCTCAACAAAAAAAAACAAAACTAATTACTGAAAATAAATAAAGTGCATGAAGGGAAATATCTAAGCAGCAGATAACATCAATCAAACAGACAAATAAATAACTGTCAACCAATGAATTTTAAGGAGCTTCAGAATTTGGTTTAGGTTCAGAGGAACTAGGAATAAAAGTAATTTTCCTAAAAGGGTCTAGAGCTTCTTTCTTTGACAGCTTTAGATCTTGCTCTCCAATGATTTTAGATTCTGATGCCCTTGGGACAACTGCTTCAGGATGCTTTTCCATGTATTTTGAAGGGTCAAATACCTCAGGTCTAACCTGGAATCTATCAAGCTCCTTCATTCTGAATTTGGACATAGTTGTTAATCCTGCAGTGTCTTTACCTTCAGCTTTGGCTTTCTTAATTTGGGCTGATCCAACAAGCTCAAGAAATCGAGCCATCCTGAAATCAGGATCAAGCTCTTGGCTTTCATACACATTTTCACAAGTTGTATCTACAGGTTTCACATCTTTAAATTTAATAGACATATCTAGCAGGCTTTCAGCTGGCTCTTTTTCCTGAATAACTAGAGAAGAAGGAGGAGCAAACTCAGCAAATTTCTTGCTAGATTTTTCAGAGAAAATAACTCTTTTACCTTTTGAAACAGTTTTCACTGCATGATCTGGCATTGAAGAAGATCTGCTCTTTGTTTCTTTGGAAGGAGGAGGAGAAAAAGTTGGTTTTTGATAAACCACCTCCTTCACTTGTTCCTTTACATCAGCATCAAGTCTTTGGTAACCAGATTGTGATCTGCCTTGATATCCTTGAGAGCTTTTCCTTTGAGAGAACTGGGATGGAGTAAACCTATCAGACTGAGTAGAAGGATTTGCAGATAAGTTTCCAGAGGCTCTTGCACTGAGAGGTGGAGGAGGAGGACCTCTAGGAGTCCATCTTGAGGCAGGACTGTCATACCTCTTAGACTTCTTCCTTAACTTCTGCTGATTCTTAGAGAACCCCATCCAATGCTGAAATTCTTTAGATTTGGGATCAATACCTTTCAAGATATAATAGGGGATATCATTATCAGGATTTGGAGGAGGAGGAGCCACGGCTTTTCTTTTCTTCTTAGCAGATCTCTTTTTCTTGGAATCTTCAGATTCATTAGAATCATCCTCATCATTAGAGTTTGAAGAAGGAGGATGATCATACGGATCAAACGCCTCTTGCACAGCTTTTTCTTTCTCTTTTAAGGTAGCTTTTTCTAACTCTTCTTCCAGGGCATCCTGTGCCAGAAGAGTGTCTAAATCTAATCCAGGGGAATCATCCTAGACAGTAGACTTTTCCATTTGAGTTTCTGAAACCTTTTCTTGTTCATCAGTAACTGTCATGGGGACCAGTTCTTCTTGCACTGCTAACTGAGCTGGCTGAGCAGCCTCAGGATCTTGAACAATTGGTTCTGGTTCAGGTTGAACTTCTAAAGCAGGTTGATGATCAAGCTCTTGGACAGCTAATACTTCTTCCATTATAGCTGTAGTATTATGAACACAAATTTGCTAAATGACATTTTATCATTCCTTCTAGGTATTCCCATACTAACATGTCAGTTATCAAGTCTAGAAAATGAGTAAACGAGTTACCTTCAGGATTTTCTTTTGAATGTCCTAACTCCCATAATTCATCTAGGAAGTAAGTAATGACTCCTTCTAGGTAGAGGGCAACCAGGGGAGTGGACCATTCTTCTAGGCATACTTTGACAACAAACTCAGATTTCATTATAGCATCAGAAATATCTTTTTCAGACATTGGAGGAGGAGCTGATTCTTCTATCTCTTTTTCTGTATCTGTAGGAGGATCTGCTGGACGAGAGGCCAGGGGCAGTTCAGAGGCATCTTTATAAAGCATCTCCCCCTGCCTGGTTTCAGTGGAAACTGAAACCAGGCCCCTAGATGAAGAGGGCTCAGCAGATTTTGAGAGGGCTTGGATGGCAGCAGTCAAAGAAGAGATGGAGGAAATAAGGGGAGCAATTGCCTCTTCAATCATGATTTTGATTGAAGGAGTAATTAACTCAAGGATGCTAGAGATGAAGGCTGGGGTGATTTCAAATGAAGGTGGGGGAATCACAGAAGATGGATGATCAGCAGGGATGGTGAATTCTTGATGAGATGGAGAGTGAACTAGAGAATGATGGGTAGATGCAAGAAGATCAACATGATCAGAATGAAGAATTGGTGACTGAGGAGGAGGAGAGGATATCTCAGAAGTCAATAAATCAAAACTAGGATGAGATATCCTAGCAAGATGAGGAGGGAGAGGGGATACTAGTGGTGATGCATGGAGAATTGTGGAGGAATCAAGAAGATGAGATGCAGAAGATGGAACTTCAACTGAAGTAGATGGAACTGAAGTAGATGGTGGCACTTCAGTGGAGGTTGAAGGTAATGCAGACGAGGTGGATGGAAAGGAGAGATTGTCTGAGCCTGCTTCTTGAAGGAGGGGAGTGACTGAAGCAGTCCTTGTGCTCTCAGAAGCAACTGGAGCAACCCCTGCTAGAGCGGGCTTCAGAAAACTCCTTTTCCACTTGACAAACAGCGTTGGGTCCATCTTTTTGCTGGCATTTATTGATGTAGAAACTGAGACCAACAGATGCGAATATTTCTCCTTTAGAAAAATCCCAACCACCCTACCCAGGGTGACTTCCTTCTTGCTATTCTTTTTCCTTATCAAATCAAACAAAACTCCTGCCCAGTTAATCTGCTTCTTGTTCACGATGGCACACATCAGGGCAAACTGTTGCAAAGTTATATTATCATGGGCAGAGTGCTTTCCCAGTAGCACTTTTCCGACTAGTTCAGCAAGGAACTTTATTTTCAACGGAAAATTTACCTTTAGCAGCTTAGAAGGAATCCTTCGGCATGTCCTAGTTCAGTCAACATTCTCCCAAACTCAGGGGTATCTTGCTCATAATCCTCTTCCCCATTCAATAAACCAAAAATTTCAGTTAAAACGGCGGGAGTCAAAATTACCTCTTCTCCGCCTATTGTTCCGGTCATAGAATCGTCATTTGAGGACAAAGTGAATGCCCATTCTTTAATCTCGGGAATGTTTATCTTTATTCTTGTTTATATGAGCTTTTCCAATCCTTGATCTTTGCAAAGGTTGAGGATTTCCACTATAGCAGATTCACAGCAGCTGAAAGAGTCGAAGTCTACGCTGAAACCAGCATCGAACTTTACCACGGACAGGAGGGCTGGAGCAATCGCCATCAAAGGGGGTTGGAGAAGGCGGGAGAGACGGCGAAGGCGAAATGGCAGAAATCGCGAGACAGGGAGAAAGCAGAAAGACGGAATGCGAGAAGACGCTCTCCGTCGACGATAAAAAGAACGATCTCTTAACCTAGGTCGACCATCGGTTTTATATTAAAATAGCAATAGTCGATCTATTTTAAAAGATACTGGAGACGATGGTCGATCGGTCGTTCGACGATCATTCCTGAAGGAGAGTAGTCGATCCATCGTTCGACTATTTCTGTCTTCACAAACAACAAGCTGTCGTCAACCATAGATCGACGATAGGCTCGACCTGTTCGATGATCTTCGAACGTCGGTCGACGATCTTCAAGTAGATAAGCCATCATCAACCATAGGTCGACGATAGGCTTCATCCGATCGACTATCTTCGAACGTCGTTCGAAGATCTTCAAACAGGTTTCAACAAAGGCAGACGTCACACTTAGTCTTTTCCATTAATCATGCCTAGTTGAACCAAAAAGAACAGATGTTTCTATTCATCTAAGGGCTTGGTGAAAATATCACCTCTCTGAAGGTCAGTGGATATGAACTCCAGGCTGATCTTGTTCTTTTCCACACAATCTCTCAGGAAATGGTGTATAATCTCAATGTACTTGGTTCTAGAGTGGTGCACAGGATTTTGTGCAATGGAGATAGCACTGGTACTGTCACACATGATTTTTGTGTTCTTATGTGTGTACCCATAATCCAAAAGCTGGTTTTGAATCTACAGGATCTGTGAACAATAACTAGCAGCTGCTATATATTCAGCCTCTGCAGTTGAAGTTGAGATAGAAGCGTGCTTCTTACAGAACCAAGAGACCAATCTCTCTCCCAGGAACTGGAAAGTTCCTGATGTACTTTTCCTGTCAACTCTACAACCAGCATAATCAGAATCAGAGCATCCAATTAACTCAAATTCTGATTCAGCTGGGTACCATAGTCCTAGATTTGGACATCCCTTCAGGTATCTCAAGATTCTCTTAAGAAGAATCAGATGAGATTCCTTGGGCTTGACCTGGAACCTAGCACATAGGCATGTAGCAAACATTATATCTGGCCTACTTGTAGTTAAATACAATAGAGAACCAACAATGGCCCTATAATTCTTTTGATCAACAGGCTTTCCCTGATCATTAGAATCTATAACTACATTAGTAGTCATAGGTGTATGCATTGCTGAAGCATCAGCCATCCCAAACTTCTTTACCAATTTCTTGGCATATTTGGATTGGGAGATGAAGATGCCATCAGCATCTTGCTTTACTTGGAGACCAAGAAAGCAAGACAGCTCACCCATACTACTCATCTCAAACTTAGAATGCATCAAGTCAGAGAACTTTTTGCACAGTTTGGGATCAGTGGAACCAAAAATAATATCATCTACATACACTTGAACTAACAGGATTGTGTCCTTGTGGTGCTTAATGAAAAGGGTTCTATCAACTACTCCCCTAACAAAGTTGTGCTCTAACAGGAAACTAGCTAGAGTCTCATACCAGGCTCTGGGTGCTTGTTTGAGTCCATAAAGAGCTTTTTGCAACTTGAAAACATGTGAAGGCTGAGTTGAAGAAACAAACCCAGGTGGTTGTTCAACAAATACCTCTTCTTTTAGCTCACCATTTAGAAAGGCACTTTTGACATCCATCTGAAAGACCTTAAACTTCATATAGGCTGCATAGGCTATAAAGATCCTTATTGCCTCTAGCCTTGCAACAGGAGCAAAGGTTTGGTCATAATCTATACCTTCCTCCTGTCTGTAGCCCTGAGCTACAAGCCTAGCTTTGTTCCTTACAATGATTCAATTTGCATCCAACTTGTTTCTAAACACCCACTTGGTGCCTATGATCAGTTGGCCTTTAGGTCTTGGAACCAAAGTCCATACTTTATATCTTTCAAACTGATTGAGTTCCTCTTGCATAGCAATGATCCAGTGGGGATCTAGCTCAGCATCTTTAATGGTGAGGGGCTCAATCTGTGAAAGGAAACAAGCATGCATCACATCCAGTCTTAATTGATGTCTTGTTTGAACACCAGCTGATATGTCTCCAATCACTTGAGATGTAGGATGATCTCTAAGTGTGACAACATCAGCAGGTGGGATGTGATCTTCAGCAATAGTTGGGATTAATTCCTCGGGAGGAATTTGATCTACTATTAGTGGTACAGCAACAGCTTCTACAAAGTCTTCATCACTGTCTGAATCAGTGATATGAAGAGTTGGTAGATGGAGAATATCTTGAGTGACATCTTTACTAGATTCTGGTACCTGCAATGAACTTGAGGAAGGGGAAGTTTCCTTCTCCTTATAAAACATCTGAGATTCATCAAAAGACACATGCACAGATTCCTCAATTTTAGAAGATGATTTATTAAATACCCAATAAGCTTTGCTTACTTGGGAATATCCAAGAAAAATTCTCATTGAAGCTTTTGCTTCAAACTTTCTAAGGTATTCTTTATTATTATTATGAATGTATACTACACAACCAAATACTCTAAAATAATTTATTTTAGGTTTCTTTCCTTTGAGCAACTCATAAGGAGTTTTACACTTAAGCTTGTGTATAAGATTTCTGTTCAGCACATAATTAGCTGTGCTAACAGCTTCTGCCCAATAGGAAAGAGGCATGTTAGCATCTGCCAATAATGTACCAGCAGCTTCAATCAGAGTTCGATTCTTCCTTTCAACTACCCCATTTTGTTGGGGAGTTCTAGGAGCTGAGAAGCTATGTTTGATACCTTCTCTCTCGCAGAATTCTTGCATGAGAAGAGAGTCAAACTCAGTACCATGATCACTTCTGATCAAGGCCACATGAGTAGAGTACTCAGTCTGCACACATAATAGAAAATCTGTAAGGGCTTTGAAGTTATCAGCCTTAGTTCTCAAAAAGAACACCCAAGTGAACCTAGAGAAGTCGTCTAAAATTACTAAAGTGTAATACTTCCCTCCTAGACTCTGTACATTTATTAGGCCAAAGAGGTCCAAATGTAATAAATACAGGATTCTAGGTGAATCACTTTTATTTACAGATTTAAATGAATTTTTGGTTTGCTTGCCTAATTGACAAGCCTTACATAGGCTCTCCTTCTTGTAGGGGCAAGAAGGTAAACCTCTAACAAGGTTGTATTTAGATAACCTAGATATGTTCTTGAGGTTAACATGGCTAAGCCTTTTTTGCCATAAGGTGTTGTTATTTGTTACTTCATTAAATAAGCAGATTTCAGAATGGGTTAAATTAAAATCTACTAAATAAATATTGCCTTGTCTAATACCTACTAACACAACATTACTATTTAAAGTAATATTACAAAGAGTGTTAGTGAACGATACCTGATATCCTGCATCACATAACTGACTTACTGAGATAAGGTTATGCTTCAGTCCAGTTACATATGCAACCCTTTTGAAAGTTACTGCTCCAATGGTAATCCTACCATATCCTTCAGTTTGACCACAGCTAGAATCCCCAAAGATCACCTTTGGTCCAAGCTTGGCCCTGAACTTTGACAGATTTTCTCTATTCCCTGTCATATGTTTGGAGCAACCACTATCCAAATACCACTTGTCCTGAGTGATAGGATAGGTCTTCACCTGCAGTGAGTTAAGTTAAACATTGTGGACCCAGGTAACCTTGGGTCCATTATTCTTTACATAATGAAAACTTGAAATGAAAGAGTAAACAGGTTGGGGTTTATAACCTAAAGGGTAAGATCTCTTAGGTGGGATGCTCCATGCAGTTAATGGGTCCACAAACCTAGGGTTTCTATTCATATTCAGGTTTCTAGGGTTCTGATTATAATTTTGAAATTCATGTTGAAAATGTCGATCGGCGTTCGACGATGGATGCACAGATCGTCGAGCTTCGTTCGACCACTGAGCATGCGATCGTCGAGCAGCGTTCGACGCTTTTTGTATTTCCTTAAATTTTTGTTTTCTCTTTTCTCTCTTAGCTTTGTTTAAGGCTTGATTAACTTGTCTTACTTGCTCAGTGTTCTTTATCCCATCAGCTGAGATAAAGTTCACTGGAGTTGAAAGATGATTTTTAAGGATAATTGGGGGTTCACATGATGAAGCTCCTAAGCCTAGCTTATTATTGCCTGACCTAGTGTTTGTCATGCTGGTTATTTCAAGCAACTTAAGGCTTCTACCATTCAGAGATTCTTCTAACCTTTTTGACTTAGCTAATTCATTCTTAAGGAATTTTATTTCTTCACTAGAATTAGTGAGTTCTGCTATTAACCTAATGTTTTCATTAGAGATAAATTCAGATTCAGCAAGCTTATTTCTAAGTTCTTTAATTTCCTTTTCAGAACTAATTAAATCTAAACACAAAGATTTAAAATCTGATTTAAATTCAGCAGATATAAAATCGTAAGAAGACAATACCTCATCTTCTGTTGGCATTTCTTCATCAGAATCTGAACTCTCTGCAGCTGAGTGATTGCTGCAGGCATCAATTGCCATCAGGCAAACTTCCTTTGCCTTCTTTTCTTCCTCATCCTCACTAGAGCTTGAGGAGGAAGATTCCTCATCAGAATCGCTCCAGGTTTCAGCAACGAAACCTCTCTCCTTCTTTTTGTTTTTGTAGGAGGAGGGCTTGGAATGCTTCCTGTGCTATTCTTTTTCCTTCCTTTTCTCTTTATTCTTTTCCTCTGGACACTCTGGTAGAATATGTCCAGGCTTCCTGTAACCATAGCAAATTATTTCTTTAGCAGGAGAACGATCATACCTTGGTTTATCTTCATATCGTGAAGATTTCTTTCTGAAGTCTTTTCTTCCCATCTTGAGAAACCTCTTGGCAAATAATGCCATTAGTTCCTCATTGGATTGGCTTCCTTCAAAAGCTTCAGCAGCTTTGAGAGCAAGAGATTGCTCTTTTCTTGTTGGAGTTGGTGTCTTTGCTTCAGCCTCAGCTTCCCTGGTCTTCAGCACTTGCTCAAAAGACTTGAGCTTGCCAAGGAGAGATTCTGTTGAGATTTCATTTGTACTTCTGGCCTCCTTGATAGGCCAGATCCTTAGATCCCATGTGTTGGGGAAGCACATCAGAATCTTATCATTGACCTCTGTCAATGATATATCCTTGTCAAGAGTCCTCAGCTCATTGATGATTGAGCTGAGCCGGGTGTACATTGCTTCAACTGATTCAGCATCAGTTTTCTTGAAGTTTTCATACTGGGAGATAAGGTTGGACCTTCTATACTTCCTTTCATCAGCTGAACCAGCTACAATCTGGTTCAGTGTATCCCACATAGCTTTTGCTGAGGGACAGTCATCAACTTTCTGGAATACTTCATCAGACATTGTCTGAGCCAGAATATTCATTGCTTTGGCATCTGCTATCTTTGCCTTTTTATATTCATCGTTGTAATCTGGAGGAGGCACTGCACTCATATCAGTTGATGATGAAGAAGTAGCTGCAGCAGGTGCTCTTGGTGGTCCTGTCAAAATAGAAGCAAAAATACTCTCATCAATAGAGTTCATATATAACTTAATCCTTGCCTTCTAGATGCTAAACTTAGCTAAGTTGCATGTTGGAGGTCTGGTGCTTGAGTAATCCTTGGACTGGGCCATGAAGTGAATATCTATAAGCTTGGTATCTATCAGGATCTTGTGACTTAGGTGTTAGCCTATACAGTCAGTCAACCTCCCTCTGATACCAATTGAAAGTGATGATAGATACAACTCTAGAGGGGGGTGAATCGAGTATTCAAAAATTATGATACCCTACTCAACTCCCTTAGAGTTAATTTGCGGAATTAGTTTATAGATATTGATAACCCTAGAGCCTAACACAAAGTGTAGTGCACAAGAGAGAGCTAACTGTAATTACAGTTAAGCTTGGGATCCTATCACAACAACTAGCAATCCTAGTTATTTCTACTCACAGCCATAGTACAAAGAATTAAATAAACAGCACAGACGACACAAGAAATTTTATAGTGGTTCCCTCTAAATAGGTACGTCCACTCTTCTACCACCCTGGTAGGAATCCACTACAGGTTTTTGTTCAGGTGCCCTGCCACCAACTGATCTGCTTCAGGTAGATCAAGTAGACCCTTTGAGCTTTTGATCAGGAGCTCAAAATCCAACACAGGTTTTTGATCAGGTGCCCTGACACCAAGGGTTCACTTTTGAAGGGAGTAATAACCCTTTGTACAGAAGGTTAAGAGAGTTAAGGCTTCTTCTCTATTGTTAACCAAATTAGAGAAGCTAGTGGATTGCACAGAGCAAGATAGCTCTAAAGAATCAAGGCCCCCTGGCTTAGAGAATATCCAGGAAGGAGTCTTGCTTCAGGGTGCAGGAACTCTTCTGAACTAAGACAAAGAATTGTCTTGAGGTTCTGAAGGAGAAGCTTGAAGAAGATTCTTGATTGGGAAAAGGTGTTCTTCTTCAAACAACTTCCTTTCTTCTTCTTCTTCTTCTTCTAAAGGCCTCTGAGTGAATGTCTTCCTGTAAGCAGGATGAACTCAGGATGAAGAAGAATTCAGAAGAGCTTTGATCTTCTCAGTTGAATATGAAATTCTGAGAGCTGTAGAACTTTCTTGCTTTTTTACTCTTTCTCTATGCTGCTGAGTGTATATGTTCTGTATATGAGTTCTATTATCTTCTTTCAAAAAGAAGCTCTTTTTATATGAGCCTTTGCAACGGCTTTAATTTGAGTTTGAATCTTTGTCTTCTTCTAGCATCAGCAATCTGGGCTGCAAAAAGCATAAAGCAAAAACAAACCTACAGACAGACATGCTATAAGAGGATAAAGCTTTCTAAGAAGCTGCATAACCAATCAGATAAGAAGAGGCTAGAAAAAGGTCACATCAGAAAGAACTCTTTACAGCCAGAGAAGACTTTCTGAGTCTAACGACTATAAAGGACAGCCTGGCAGATAAAGCAGAAAATGCATTTCAACTAATAAGATAAAACACTTTGTCAGATAAAGATTGGCTCATGCATAAGGAATGGAGCAGAGATTGCATGGAAATAATAACACAAATTTACTGAAATAATATGCCAAATAAATATGAAATAAATCATAGAATAGAAGAGGACAAAATTACAAAAGACATACATCAGAACATCGAACGACCCTCGGAGATCGTCGATCGAAGCACAGAGATCGTCGACCTATAAAATAGATAGTCGAACGATACAGATAGTCGAACTACCAAAGCAGATAGTCGAACTACCACAGCAGATAGTCGACCTATCAGAACAGATAGTTGACCTATCAAGACAGATAGTCGAGCTACCAAGCAAAACAGATAGTCGACCTATCAAACAGATAGTCGAACTATCAAAGAAAACAGATAGTCGACCTATCAAACAGATAGTCGAACTATCAAAGAAAATAGATAGTCGACCTATCAAACAGATAGTCGAAATATCAAAGAAAGCAGATAGTCGACCTATCAAACAGATAGTCGAACTATCAGATAGTTTAACTATCCAAGCAGATAGTCGAACTATCAAACACAACAGATAGTCGACCTATCAAGACAGATAGTCGAACTATCAAGCAACACAGATAGCCGACCTATCAAACAGATAGTCGAACTATCAGATAGTTGAACTATCCAAGCAGATAGTCGAACTATCAGATAGTTGAACTATCCAAGCAGATAGTCGAACTATCAAGAAATCTGTCTGGTCAAAAGACGTCGAGCGGGGTTCGACGATCGGTGAGGCAGATTCCACAGAACGTCAAGCTAACAAGAGTTGAACTAACTCAGAGATAGACGATCTGCTGACAGACGAACGTCGAACAACTGATAGACGATCGTCGACCAGTCGATAGACGATAGTCGAGCGACGTTCGACCATAGTCGAACAAAAAACAACTTAACCAAATTTTCATCTAAAAAAGTGACAACTCTAAACTAGAGCAAACTAACTAAACAACTAACCTTTGACCATAGATAAATCTTGGGTCAAGAGACAGAAAGAGAGGACTGAATTCAAATCCAAACTAGGGTACCAATATGTACTGTTCTTTATGTTGGGTTGGCATGAATGATATTGGTTTTAGCCGACAAGGTAAGCTTCTTGTAGTATCAGTCAACCCGTGTGTTGGCGTTACCGCAAGGCAGCTATTCTGGGCATAAGACGACCGTCGGCCGTGTCTTGTGTTCCGGGAGGTGGGTCTTAAAACTATGATGGTGAATAACTTTCTCGTTCAAACCAATAGCTGTGGTATGCGCATAAGTATTCCTGAACTAGAATGAGGTTAGAATTAGTTAATTAAAGTAGCTACACACATACATGCGCATACTTACAACTCATTATCTTAAGAGGGATGATTTAAAATGTAAGTAATATGGGGGATCATCTGCCCGGTTGTTAGCTTTCTTGGATCAAGCTTGCGTAAAACCCTTTTAATTGATCAACACAGTGCGTGATAGTGGCGTACCCAGAAATATTCATATACATTGGTAGCCTCGAATGTCACTTAGAGGGGACAATCAAAAATAGTATTGTACGTAGATTCAGACTCCACAACCATGAATTGGGTGTCGTGTGTGACCTGCTTTGGAAACATGTCCAGAGTGACGGGCAGAGCGATTGTTCCTTATACAATGATGGGGCTGTCGTTGAAGCCATATATTGGTCTAGTTGCTGGTTTGAGTTGCTCTTTTGAAATCTTTAGGTTGTTGAAGGTGTACATGAATACGACATCAATAGGGATTCCTTTGTCGATCAAAATCCTCTTGATGTGGAAGCTCGGCTAGTCGATTCCCGCACCAATGTCTAGAGTATCTTGGTGGGGTAGGGGCAGCCCTTTTATCTCATCGTCTTCGAAACTTATAGTGGCCCAGAATAAATTTGGCCTAATATGCGGGATTTAAAAAAATCCAGCCTAAATAAGTTTGATTTTAATAAAATCCCGCCTAAACAGCAGGGATTTAATAAAAGCTGGCCTATTTAGGCGGGATTGTCCTGCCTGGAGCCTGGCCTAGGTATCAGGCCTAGGTCAGGCCCAGTGTTTGGGCTTAGTCGGGCCTTGCTAAGGTCGGTCTTTGAGCATATATAGGGGCCCGTTGGGCCCCTAATACCCGGCCTGGGGCTGAGCCTAATAAACCTTTTTTCGGGTCGGGCCCGGGTTAGGTTTTTTGAACACATCTACTTTGTGTTATGCCTGTTTCCATTATAGAACTCACAATACTTCGATAGATCCCCCTAGCATTTGGGAAGAGTGCTCTCGGTCTCTGGAGTGCTGGATTATCTTTAGTGGCATAAAGAATTAGTCTAGGACGTGTTAAGCAGAGTGCAATCTTGTGGCAGTTAGGGACCATGATCCCTTCGGGGGTCTTGGCAACACTCATTGTTGTGGAACTCTTCCTGTCTTCTATAGGACTGCTCTTCCCTCCTCTTTTGACTTCATTTGAACTATTGTCGATGCACCCCAATGGTTTTGTGAGCCTCAACTTGAGCTTGACATAGTGTATAAGGTCAGGATAGCTGAGCACCATTTTTCTCATTAGTGTCGAGTAGAAATTGCTTGGAATGAGTTCTCTCCGGAAGACACCAAGTTGGAGCTCGGGGTCGACCCCGGGGATTTGTTGCGCCTCTGTAGTGAAATGGCGAAAGAAATCCTTGAACATCTCTCCCTCATTCTAGCGGATCCCCGATAGATGAGAAGGGTCTTTGACAATCCTGTGACTGACTATGAATTGACCTATGAACTACTGAGTTTGTTTGCAAAGTGTTGGCAGTACTTTCTCTCATAGAGTGGAACCAAGGTCATACTTTCCCTTTAGTGTTACTAGGAACACTTGGCATAGAAGCTGGTTTGGTGCATTGTTAACCTGCATGATGGTGACGTGCTCCACGAGGTCATCTGTCCTGTAAAACGTCTCGATACGTGGGAGTTTGTAGCCATGTGGAATTGGTTGTTCTAGGACTTGAAGAGTTATTTGGGAGTCGTGATGTAGAGGGTGGCAGGCGTGAGCAGGCCAACATATGGCTTGTCCATATTCTTTTGACAATCACCGTGTGGATCTCCTCGTAAGTGAGCCCTCTAATTACATGCCTAAAGCCTGCTGCTCCTGGGCGATGGTGGTGATGGAAGGGCTCGGCTTCTCTGACTGGCTTATACAAGCGTGTTGAGCTGGATGAGTAATAGAGCATTATTTATAATTATTTTAATATAGTTTTTTATTTAATAAAATAATCATGTTTTATTTAGTTTTATATTAATATATGTATAATTTACTTTCTTTTTATATTTCAAGTTAATATGTGCGACAAATAACATTCGAAGCTGGCAGGATTGATCAGGAGAATATTTTGAGCAAATCTGGAAAAATCACAAGTACACACCCCAGGGTCATGGGCGTGACCAAGGGGCGTGACCTATATCACGACCGTGTCTACTTTCAGATGTTCTATAGCTATTTCCACATCATCTAAAAGTACAGGTCTCCTAGTCACGGGTGTGACATGGGGTGTGACTCCAATCACGAGGGTGAAGCCCCTCCAGAACTCCAGATTCAATACTACATCAGATTAAATTTTCATATCCTAGGTCACGGGTGTGACCTAGGGGCATGACCACCAGCTTAGGGGCATGACTCAGCCATTAAGAAGCTAATTTCCACCGCAAGCCGTTTCAGCTTACACGCCTTGGTCACGGTCATGACCAGGGGGTGTGACCTCTTCTACAATCGTCAGATTAACTCTCGTCATTTCATGTTCCCGCCGTATTCTGAAATAGTCGAGACACGCCCTTGGCCACGCGCGTGACATAGGGGTGTGACCCGCCGATTTACTCAATTTTGGCAGTTTTTCTCCAACATTCTTGGGCTTTCAAGACACTGGTTCCATACTTTACATGCCCTAGGTCACGGGTGTGACCAAGGGGCATGACTCTAAGAAATTTTACTATAAATTCCAAGCAAGACCAGGAGCTAGAGAGTTCAATTTTGGAGTTTATTTTCATCATTTTTGCATTACTTTTCTTTATTTTCCATTTCATAGTGTAATCTTTAGCTTAAGTAATTTTTAATTCAAGTACTCTTTTCATTTGTAATAATGTCTCTCTCTACCTTCTTGTGTAATTCCCCCATTATGATAAGTAGCTAAACTTCATTTAACACTTAATCATGATGAACTTTGGAATGAAATAAACTTTTTTTTTCTAAAAATTATTAAGCTCTCTACTTTGTTCACTTCGATTTATCTTTGAATTTAATTATGTTGAATTCATGTGTTGTTAAATTGTCTTTCGATCTAAGATCCATATCCTATATTTTACCGAGAGGTTGTGGATATGAGAAGATCACTCAAAGATAAAAGGAGTTGCATGCACTCCTCGAGAGAGGACGACATAAATCTTCCAGATTAGAGTCAAATCCAACAGTGGGGTTCACCGCCTAAAGCAAGCTTAGGGGTTTCGACTGGCCGAGGTTTCTTAATCCATCAACCTAAGGTTAGTCAAGAGCGTATTCTCGAGAGAGGCGCTTTTGTATTTTGGGAACCTCCACGGTCAAAGTAAGTAATTTAGAAGCTGACATCTTAGTACTTTATGAAAGTTTATTTTAATCCAAAGAGATTCTAGATCAAGTGCTAATTTTTTATTTCATTAAATTTCTCTCAATAGTTTAATCATAATTTTTATCTTTTTGCAAATCAATAACTCTTTTGTTCGATAAAATAATAGCTCTTTCTTGTGAGTACAAGTACTCGACAGGCCCCGAGTATAAATACGACACTTGATCATATACTATAAAATGATAGGTATACTTTCCTTATCGATTTAAAATTGTGCTATAACGTAAATTTTATCCATCAAAGATTCAAAGAATTTGTATTCAGTAGCGTAATACTCACGGGTGATGTGCTTATTCAAATTATGGTTTTGAGCTTGCGGAGGCGAATTATCTAACCCGGGGGAAAGATTGAGGGATCGAGGAGCTCCAAAGTCTCTTAGGAGAGCGAGCATATCATCCTGGCATCGTTCTATCTGACACGTGCGTCTCTCCAATGCTACTATGGGTGCATTCATGGCCTTTTCCACGAGTGGTGTATTGATAAGCAAGTGAGTGGTAGCTAGATCGACGTGCTCCACAGGGACTAATCGGCCTTCAGTAGAGCGGGTAGCTCTCCATGCAATTTTTATTTATCATGAGTCTGACCGTTAGGCGAGTATTATCCTCCGAGAATCTTTAAATAGTTTGGGAACACCTTTCCCATAGACGGGGCAAAACTGTTGCGGGTCACTCAAAACTCTTGTAAACTGATCAAAACGAACCTTCTTAACTCAAGAGGTGTCAAGTGCACAAACAAACATAGAAAATTCGAACAGCTGACACAGAGACTTTTTGTAACGGCCTCTCCCGCCCATGGCTCAAAAGGACGACCGCCGGCACCCCCAGCCCTACGCTCGAAAGGTTTAAGCCCCAAATAGTTTGCAGACCATGCACCCCAACCACTCTCTATGCCCACAGACAGGTTGTTGGAGGCTGCGAGCTCCCTTCGATGAGGGAAAGTCAAGTTAAGCGCCCCTACGGGGAATTCCCAGGAGGTCACCCATCCCAAGACTACTCCAGTTCGAGCATGCTTAACTATGAAGTTCTTTCGCATCTCATCACCAATTGAGCTGCATTATCTAGGACATGTTAAGCAGAGTGTAATCTCATGGCAGTTGGGATCCCTTCGGGGGTCTTGGCAACACTCGTTGTTGTGGCGCTCTTCCTGTCTTCTAGGGGACTGTTCTTCCCTCCTTCTCATTAGACTTCCTTCAAACTGCTGTCGATACACCTCAATGGTTTTGTCAGCAATAACTTGAGCTTTGACGTAGTGTATAAGGTTAGGATATTTGACCTTGTCCATATGGGGACTTCCCAAGAGGTCACCCATCCCAAGACTACTCCAGCCCGAGCACACTTAACTTGACCCTCTCTCATCGAAGGGTTTCTGCGGCCTCCAACAACCCGCCTATGGGCATGGAGAGGGGTTGGGGTGCATGGTCTGCAGACTATTTGAGCTTGAACCCTTTTGGTTGTGGTGCTGGGTGCTAGCGGTCATCCTTTCGAGCCATGGGTTGGGGAGACCATTAAGATAAAAGTGCACTTTTTATGGTAACGACCCTAGTTGATCCAACATGACAACGCCACGGCTCCGCAACAACTCAGTTGGTGATGAGAAGTGAAGGAACTTAATAGTTAAGCGTGTTTGGGTGAGAGTAGTTCTGGATGGGTGACCTCCTGGGAATTCCCCGTATTAACCTAACTTAACTATCGAGTTCACACATCAAGGGTGATTGTGTCCACCAACAACCCGCCAGAGGGTTGGAGAGGGTTTGGGGTGCTTGTACTGCATCCCGGTAACATCGCCTAGAGCGTATCTGTGGTGTTATCACATTTGATCAGCTAGGGTCTTTACCATAAAAAGTGTACTTTTTATAACGGCCTCCCCAACCCATGGCTTGAAAGGAAGACCGCCAGCACCCCCAGCACCACGCTCAAAAGGGTTAAACCTCAAATAGTATGCAAACCATGCACCCCCAACCCCTCTCCATTCCCACAAGTGGGTTGTTGGAGTCCACAGCCTCCCTTTTATGAGGGAAAGTCAAGTTAAGTACTCATATGGGGACTTCCTAGGAGGTCACCCATCCTAAGACTACTCCAGCCTGAGCACGCTTAAATATGAAGTTCTTTCACTATCTCAACACCAATTGAGCTGCACTGGGTATGGACAAACCCTGGCTCTCTTAAAGGCATGGACAAAATTTCTCCATCCTCGCTCAAGGTACGAGCAAGCTGGGGCACATCACCTCCAAACCCTCAGTGGTTTATGGCTCTCCCGAAAGCACGAGTAAAAACAACGCTCAAGTAAAGCACTACTCTTCCAAAAAGAGTATGCGCACCAAAGCACAACAAATCTGAAAGAAAAAAGGGTCTCCACCCAAACGAAAAGTGCAACTTGGGCTATGTCATCATGCATCAACGCAAAAGTACGCCTACAACACAAAAACAAGCAGATAAATCCTAATCGCATCCATCCTATAGCAGACCTCCTCTGTGATACAGGATCGCTCCATCCCAAAGTCGTGATTATAAAAAACATTACAGACCTTCCTAGCTCACGGCTCGAAATGACGATCGCCAACACCCCCAGCATCCAGCTTGAAAGGGTTCAGCCTCAACAGGTCTGCAGACCGTACACCCCAACCCCTCTCCAGTCCAACTAGCGGGTTGTTAGAGGCCTCAAATTCCCTTCGATGAGAAATGATCCAGTTAGCGCCCCCTACGAGGACTTCCCAGGAGGTCACCCATCCCAGGACTACTCCAGCTCATGCAGCTCAATTAGTGATGAGAAGTGAAAGAACTTTATAGTTAAGCGTGCTCGGGCTGGAGTTGTCTTGGGATGGGTGACCACTTGGAAAGTCCTCATAGGGGCACTTAACTTGACTTTGCTTCATCAAAGGGAGATTGTGGACCCAACAACCCGCTTAGGGCCTAGAGAGGGGTTGGGGTATATGGTTTGCAGACTATTTGAGGCTAGATCCTTTTGAGCATGGTGCTAGCGATACTGACAGTCATCATTTTGAGTCGTGGGATGGGGAGGTCATTATAAAAAAGTGTACTTTTTTATAATGGCTTCCCCATCACTTAGCTCGAAATGACGTCCGCCGGCACCCCCAACATCCAGCTCGAAAGGGTTCAGCCTCAACCAGTCTGCAGATCGTACACCCTAACCCCTCTCCTATCTAACTGGCGGGTTATTGGAGGCCAGAACCTCCCTTAGATGAGAAATGATACAGTTAAGCGCCCCCTACGAGGACTTCCCAGGAGGTCACCCATCCTTGGACTACTCCAGCACGTGCAGCTCAATTGGTGATGAGAAGTGAAAGAAATTTATAGTTAAGCATGCTCGGGCTAGAGTTGTCTTAGGATGGTGACCACCTGGGAAGTTCTTGTAGGGGCGCTTAACTTGACTTTGCTTAATCAAAGGGAGGCTGCAGACCTAATAACCCTCTTAGGGCCTAGAGAGGGGTTTGGGTGCATGGTCTGCAGACTATTTGAGGATATACCCTTTTAAGCATGGTGCTAGCGGTGCCGACGGTCGTCATTTCGAGCCGTGGGCTGGGGAGTCCATTACAAAAAAGGGCACTTTTTTGTAACGGCCTCCCCATCACTCAGCTCGAAAGGACGACCACCGACACCCCCAACATCCAGCTTGAAAGGTTTTAGCCTCAGCCGGTCTACAGATCATGCACTCTAACCCATCTCCGGTCTACCGGCGGGTTGTTTGAGGCTGCAGCCTCCCTTCGATGAGGGAAAATTCAAGTTAAGTGGGCAGTACAGGGACTTCCCTGGAGGTCACCCATCCCAAGACTACTTTAGCCCGTGCATTAGAAAAAGACCACTGGAGGATATACTTTCCCCCTTCACCTATCTATTAGTGAACTAAATTCGACCAACTCCTCCTAAACTCAGATCAAACAGATCATACACCTCAGATCCCTTCCCTGGATCTTAATCCTCAAAGTGTTCTCCTCTCCTACAGCTCAGACTATTTACATTCCTACCTCAGAGATAATCACCAGTCTCCTACCTCAGGATTTGTATCTCTACAACTCAAAGTCTTCCAAATCTTACAGCTCAGAGACACTACTGGTCTCCTACCTCAGATATTTACAAAGATCCTACCTCAGGGACAAGCCTTACCTCAGATCCTTCCTAGGACCCTACAACTCAGAGTGCTTCACACTCCTACCACTCAGGCTGCTCATATTCCTACACTCGTCCCTTATAAAATAGACCTACACTCAGATCTCAGTCAAATCCTACACGATAGAATAAATGTTTGAGAAATCTGGCTCAAAAGAAAAATTTTGAGTCTTCTTCTTTAGCTGAATCAAAAGACAACCTTTCTTCAGCAATACTATAGGAAGATGATTCTTCAGATTATTTCAGCATTTACTGAATTGAATCCTTGTAGAGATCTTCTTCTTCAAGTCTGAGAAATACAATAGTTCTATATAGCAGGCTTGAAGACAACCGAAAATATGATCTGCTCTACTCGGCAACTTTTGCGAGATTAGGGTTTAAAAATATTGGCAAAAGTTCTCGTAAGAATGACACCCACTTCGTTTTTATACCTCGGCGTCAGCAACGGTTATATCCCTCTTTGGAAAGCAACATAGTTGGCTTTAATGGTTGATTTATCCCAGGATATCGTTATCTGATAAATATGGCGGTCTCTATCTTTTAGCGCAAAATTTGCGTCGATTTGAATTAAGAATGACCTCAGCAGACTTGACACGGTGCCAATTCACTTAGAATAATTTCTGAATCTCTATAGGCGTTGAGAGATCTCATATGTCACAATGAATTAGGGCTTTGACAGTTAACTTCAGAAGCGTTGAGTGAATGACCTTCACTCGATGCTTTTGTATTTGGACAAATTTTGCCTAACGCTGAGGTGTTGAGTGAAGGTTCTTCACTCGGCGCTTTTGTTCTTAATAGCCTTTTACTAAGATGGCATCGAGTGTAAGTCCTTCACTCAATGATTTTGTACTTAGCAGCCTTTCTTTGAGAAGGCGTTGAGTGTAAGACCTTCACTAAATGCATTTGTACTTTAATAGTCTTTTACTGAGATGGTGCCGAGTGTAAGTCCTTCACTCAATGCTTTTGTACTTAACAGATTCTAGCGCTTCTCCACCGAGACTTTGAGTGAGAGTTAAACTGACAATGCTTTTTGTCCTTTGGCGTTGAGTGATGTGCATTCACATAACGCTTTTGTGCTTAAATAATGTTCTATCTTCCTTGACCATGCTTACTTCTTTCAAGTCAAACTTTTAATACTCTCAGCCTGTCTAATCACTTAATTACCAATACCCTACACATGTTAACTTAGACATATATCAAATACAAGTTTATGTATATTATTTACTTGTGGACTTTCTTCAAATCTGGGACATTGTGGTCAACGTACCCAACAATCTCCCTCTATTTGAAGAAGTCAGAAACACAGTCAATGATATACACCACTTCAAAATAAATGATAAGAAACATCTACATTTAAGAATAAACTTATGCATAATATATTTGAGAAATCAACTAGAATAACAGACAAAGGTTTTAATAAGATCTACAATAAACATCTTCATTAAATAGCCCTTAGGAACCTAAAAACTATACCATTGCTAAGGATTAGATTCCCTAATTACTATGCCCCTCCAGATTTCTTTCCCATCTTTTCCTCAGCTTCTACCTTCTTCTGTCTTTGTCTCTCAAATTAGTTGCAAGGCTTTGAATAGTGTCTACAAGGCTCTGGGGCATACATTTGTACAATTCCAGCTCTCTTATCTCTTCTGAATTTCCTTCTTATTTCTCCATGCCTTTCAAACTTGGCCTACTCTATAAAGCTGGCTAGTTTGCCACTATCTATCTTGTTTTCTTTGATCTGATCCCAAGCAGACAATATGATCATTCTGGATTATGGACTCCAAAGTTCAAAGTCTGGTGTGGATTGTAGCTCTTCTCTATGTCTCTTTTTACTTAGCCTTGCTTCTACTTCTTTATCTGCAATTGCTTTTCCTTTGACCTTTGATATTTATTGAGTGGTATGGCTGAATGCAGGAACAGTAACAACCATATCACCAATAGATTCAGCCCCATCTCCATCTCTATGAATTTTAGCCTCATTATATACAATAAGTTAAAGGTCCAATGCTTCTCTGACTATATTTGAAGTCTATATTGCATGGTCTGTACTGGCCTTTATTTATTACCTGATTTGGAAAATCCTCTTTCAACTCAATGATATACACAAATTCATATTTGATGAATGTTAAGTTTACTTGTGCAGTTTCTATGTTGAAGAAAAAAAATAAACTAAGTACAAAGTGTCAAGACACTAGACAAGTGTCGACACCTTTGCAAAAGCAGTGCTGAGACAAGAAATCAACTGTGTCGACAATCAGGACTACTGTCGACACATTTAACACAAGTTATGTTGAGACTGGAAGCAAGCTGTGTCGATACTCAGGACTAGTGTTGACACATTTTACACAAGTTATTTCGTGACTGGAAGCAATTTGTGTCGATACCTAGGACTTAGGTCGACATCATTAGTCAAGAAACCAGCTGTGTCGACACTCAGGACTAGTGTCGACACATTTGATACAAGTTGTGTTGAGACAAGAAGCTAGCAGTGTCGACACACTCGATTATTGTCGACATCCCTATAAGAGAAGTGTCGACACCCAGGACTGGTGTTGACATAATCTAAGTACAAAAGTGTCAACACTTAGAACTAGTGTCAACACCTTCATGTAGAAGCTCTCAGATAGAAATTCTTCTAAGTCCAGAATTCGAAGCCTGAAGTTCTGACAATCGTCAGAACTGTCAGATGTTAGTGGATTAACTAGGGCAGTCGGTCACTTTTGCCAAAGCCTATATAAGGAGACCGACACAACATAAATTGATGAGTGATCATTCTTATTCTTCTCATCTAAGTCTGCTAGAACAATTCAATAGAATTCTGAAGGTGGAGAGGAGGTAGATCACAGATCAACTTCAATCTTCTTCAGCAAAGTTCAACCCTAGCTTCTCCTCAAGAAGCTTTGAAAAAGCTAAGAAGGGTTGGACCTTTTTTTTTCACAGCTAAGATTAAGGGAGAAGATTTCACATCAAGATCTGATCAAGAAGAAGTCACCAGTCTATTTCTTCTTGGGTGACATTTCAAAACTCAAATTCTTTTTGTTATATCAATTTTGTAAGATCTATCAGTAGATCTGAGTTATAGGAGATTGATTTCTCTGAATTCTAAGCTTAAATTATAAAGGCTGAGGTAGGGATGTGAGCCTGAGGTAGGATAAGGGGCTATTTCTCTGAGTTGTAAACCTAAATTATATAGACTGAGGTAGGACTGTGAGCCTAAGGTAGGAGAAGGGGCTATTTCTCTTAGTTGTAGGAGCTGGAAGGTTCTGAGGTTGTAGGGCAAGGGTAGGAGTGGAGGATCACTCTGAGGTAAAGTTCTTGAAGAGGGACCTGAGTTATAAGACCCTGGGGATCTAAGGTAGGACATTACTTTGTCTGAGTTGTAGGAGCCAGCTGGGCTCTGAGGTGTATGATTTGAGGATCTGAGGAAAAGTAAGAACAAGTTTGGCCGAATCTGGTTCATTGCTAGATAGGCGAAGGGGGAAAGTGGATGTACCCTTAAATTGGCGAAACACTATAAAACTACTACGCGTTGTGTTGTGATTGTTAAAATTAGATTTGTGTTGTATTTAGTAGATCAACAGTGTTCTTGAATATTGTGGCTATGTTAATAAACACATTAAGAAATTTCTATGACATAAAGTAGCCAAGATTTAAATTGGACCTATTCACCACCCTCCTCTAGGTCACTCTCTATCCTAAACATACATTATAATTGGTATCAGAGAGAGGTTCACTATGAAGGCATAATAGCCTAGTGAGAATCCTAAGGATTAACTAAGAACAAATCATGGCTCAAAGAGAAAACCATTCCATCAAACTCCCAGTTTGCTCTAAAAAAAACTTTGGGATTTGGAAGGAAAAGGTTAGACTCTTCATAGAGGCTGTAGATCCAAGAATATATATCACTGTATTGGAAGGACCTTTCATACCTATAAAAGTTGAAATTCTTGATGCCAACATAAGGACACCTAAGGCCTACATGGAGATGGACAAGGATGAAATAATTCTGGCCTCTATGGATAAGAGGGCTTAGAACATAATTGTTAGTGCTATAGATGACTCCACATTCCAAAACTTGATTCATTGCAAAACATCCAAAGAAATGTGGGAATCATTGATTGTATATATGGAAGGCACTGATGAGGTTAGAGATGACAAAAAATCTCTATTAAACCAACAGTATGAAGCCTTCATACAAGAAAAGAAAGACATAGTGGCTGAGAGCTTTGAGAAATTTTTCAGAATAGTGAACAACCTGAGAACATATGGAAGGAGCTTCACCAATTATGAACTCAATGACAAGTTCTTGAGGTCCCAAAATAAGGAATGGCTCATCAAGATTTGTGTTATTAGAGAAATGGGCGACTTAGCAAATATAAGCCCCCCAGGCCCTATTTGGCAAGCTGCTGTCTCATGAGCTACAACTGAATATCAGGAAGTCTTAAGAAGACTCAGCAAGAGCACTCAATAGATAAAAGTCTATGGCCCTAAAGGCTGAGACATCCAGGAAATTCAGGGAGAAATCTGCTCCCTCAGAAAGACAAGATGCAGTCTCAGAATGCACAGAATCTTCCTCATCAAGAGGGGACATGACTGAAGAAGAACTGTCACTCTTCTCAAGACAATTCAAAAAGATGTTGAGGAGAAGAAGGCAGGGCAGCTGGAAGGGTCCAGCTTGAGACTCTTCTCACAAGAAGATAGATCACTAAGAGAAATCCAGGAAAAAGAAATCTGATTCTTCTCAGAATAAACACATTAAGACTAATCTCATTTGTTATTATTATAATAGGCAAGGGCATGTCATTGCTGACTACCCAGTAAAAAGGAAGGAGAAAAAGTCTAAAATTGGAAGACTGGACAGCATAAGAAGTTTGACAAAAGCCTCTTGGCCAAGAAGTAGTCCACTTTTTCAGACAGTGAGACAAATTCATTTGAATCAGAAGAGGAGGAGACTCTTTTGGGTTTAATGGCCATTAAGGAGGCCATAAAAAGAAGAAGAATCACATTGTCATCTAGTGATAGTGAAGACTATACAAATCAAGGGCTAATGACCCTAGCAGAAGAATAAGAAGATCAGGATTGTTCAAATTCTGCAAAGGTAAAACCTCTTACTACTAGTTTTGCCTCAAGCTCTAGATCAGCATCAGAGAATGAATTATGTTCATACTCTTCCAATAATAGTGAACATGGTTCAGATTTAGAAGCATATTTCAACACACTCATCGACAGATATGGGCAAGCGTGGAAGGCTTTGATTATAAGCAAAGAGCTAGTTAAGGAACACGCCAAAGAACTAGAGTCTCTGAGAGAAGTACCTTTTCAGTTATAGAGGGCCAACATTAAGTTGGACATTCAAAAACTGAAGCTCATAGACTTAACCAATAAAATAGATAGTCAGACTTAGACTATTGTAGAACAAGCCAAGACTGACAAGGACCTGGAAGCAAAGCTTCTTTAGGAAAGACATCTCCTGAAACAGTCTCAAGAACTAAGTCTGTGTTACCTATTATTGATACATTTTCTGCACCATTTAGAATTGGTGTATGATATATTGAGGACAATAAGATCAATAAGAAACATGAGACTAAGGGTAAGCCCCAATGGGTCCATCCAAACATCTGACTTCTAACAGATGCAAGGGATTATGTGTTCCTGGACACATGAGTTCTGAGTGCACCATCAGCAATGTCAATAAAGAGCCTTGCTAAAAAGGATAAAAATCTAATGGCTATAAGCCCACAGACCACCATAAGGAGTGATCAATCCAAGGAGCCAAGGAATTCTTGGATCTGGTCCCAGTGCACAGCACTTAAACCTGAAAGGTAAGGGTGTTAATTTTGCACCTCTACTATAGAATCTGAATATCAACTCTAAGTTGCCCAGAAGTACAACTTCAAAGGTGCATCCTAAGAGAAGATATAATTGATTTGAATGTTGGTGTTGTGGGAAGGTTGGGCATTTTTCCCTAGATTGTTGGTACAATCCAACAGCACCCTCATTTAAGTCACAGACTCATCTGTTCAGAAAGCCTGTTGTGCTTCACACAACTAAGTCTAACAAAAACCAAGGCCCCAAAACTATTTGGGTGCCTAAGGTTAATTAATTTTTTGATTGCAGGTGGATCCAAGTACCACAAAAATGCCAATATAGTACTTGGACAGTGGTTGTTCCAGGCACATGACGGGAACAAGAATTCTGCTAAGGGACTATCCTTCAGTAAAGTATGGACCAAAAGTAATCTTTGGAGGTTCAGAAAAAGGACTCACCAAGGGATATGGTAACATTTCTAATAGTCTAGTGATTATCACAAAAGTTGCTTATGTGGAAGGATTGAACCACAATCTGATAAGCATAAGTCAGTTTTGTGATATATATTTTGAAATCATATTCCACAATGATAAGTGAATGATAAGGAATGTAAGTGATCAAGAGATCATCTTGTCAGGCACAAGGAGTGGCAACATTTTTTGTCTAAATTTCTTAAGTATAAATGAGGATTCTCCGGTATGCCTAGTAGCAAGTGAGAAAGACTCTTTGTATGTGCAATGGCACAAGAGGCAAGCTCACTAAAATTATAGAGCTATGAGCAAGTTGTTTTCTATGGACTTAGTTAGAAATGGACCCCGACTAAAATGCTCCAAATAAGGCATGTGTTCTGCATGTCAAAAATGCAAACATACAAAAGTCTCCTTTAAGAGCATTCAATACAAAGACACTGAGAGGTGTTTGTACTTCCTTCATATGGACCTATTTGGTCCTATGCAAATTCTTAGTTTAGGTAGGAAGTCTTACGCCTATGTGATTGTAGATGATCACTCTAGATTTGCTTGGGTATTCTTCCTAAGGAGAAAGTCTTAAACTCGGGACATTCTAGCTGATTTTGTCAAACAAATTCAAAATGAAAAGGGTTGTTCTGTGGTCAAGTTCAAAAGTGACCATGGCACATAATTTCAATCTGAAAAAATGACAAATTTTTGTAAAGAACTAGGGATCTTTCAGAAATTCTCCTCTCCTAGAACTCTCCAAGAAAATGGGGTTGCTGAGAGGAAAAATAGAACCCTCATTGAGGTTGCTAGAACTATACTAAGTGACACATCTCTCCCAAAATATTTCTGGGCTGAGGCTGTGAACACTGCTTGTTATGTTCAGAATAGGGCCTTGATCAATAAAAGTCACAACAAGACTCCCTATGAACTAATGAAAGGCAGAAAAATCAAGTCTGTCCTATTTAAAGATCTATGGAAGTAAGTGCTATGTCTTAGATAATGGGAAGACTTATCTAACTAAGTTTTCAGAGAAGTCCTATGAAGGCATTTTTGTAGGCTATAGTAATCATAGTAGGGTATATAGGATCTACAACTTGAAACATCAAGTGGTAGAAGAATCAACTAATACTGTTTTTGATGAAACTTCTATCTTACATAATATTCTATCTAAAAATTCTAGTCTAAGAGATGTTGACTCTAAGATTGAAAAATTAAATATAGGAGATTCATCTGATATAGAATTAGAGGCTAGAAATAATGTTGTAGTTCTTATAGAAGACATAATCACTTCCCAGGGGGAGGAAGAGATTCATCCTTCTCTACATGAAGAACTATGTGATGGTAGGAATCTGCCTGTAGCTGTTAGATACCTTAGAGATCATCCTATTGATCAAATAATAGGTGATGTTAGGCAAGGAGTGACTACTAGGAGTAGACATCATAATGAGGTTTTGTTCTCAAGCTTTTTCTCTCAGATGGAACCTAAGAAGTATAAAGAAGCCAATTCAGACCCCAACTGGATTATGGTAATGCAAGAAGAGCTTAATAAATTTGAGAGATGAAAAGTCTGGAGTCTAGTTCCTAGACTTAGAAATCACAATGTCATAGGAACTAAGTGGATATGTAGGAATAAATTTGATGAGAATGGAGTCATAGTTAAAAACAAGGCAATACTTGTGGCTAAGGGGTATAGACAAGAGAAAGAAATAGACTTTGACCAAACATTTGCACCTGTTGCTAGGCTAGAAGCCATTAGATTATTTTTAGCACATGCAACTTACAAAGGATATAAAGTCTACTAGATGGATGTTAAATCTACATTCCTAAATGGTACATTGAAGGAAGAGGTCTATGTAGAACAGCCACCGGGTTTTGTAAAACCTAAAATTAGCTCTCATGTCTTCAAATTACATGAAGCATTGTATAGGTTAAAACAGGCACCTAGAGCCTGGTATGAGACCCTGTCAACATATCTCAAAGAGAACAAGTTTTCTTGAGGGATGATAGATAAGACACTATTCCTAAGGGACATCAAAGGTTCAAGTATCCTAGTCCAGATTTATATAGATGACATCATTTTTGGTTCTACTAATGAGCTGCTATGTAGAAAATTTACCGAGCTTATGCATGGCAAGTTTGAAATGAGCAGCATGGGTGAGCTGAAGTTCTTCTTGGGATTCCAAATTAGACAATCTGAAGATGGTATATCTATCTCTCAGTCTATATTCACAAAGGAGTTGATTAAGAAGTATGATATGAAAAATTCTTCTACCATGAGAACCTGAATGGGTTCCTCGGTATCACTACACAAGGATGAATTTGGGAAACTAGTGGATGAATCTTTGTATAGAGGCATCATTGGATCACTCCTTTACTTGACAGCTAGTAGACCAGATATCATTTTCAACATGTGTATGTGCTAGGTACCAAGCATGCCCTAAAGAGTCTCATTATACAGCTGCTAAAAGAATGCTAAGATATCTAAAGGGCACACCCAATCTTGGGCTTTGGTATCCTAGGAATGGTGATTTTGATCTAATTGGATACACAGATGCAGATTTTTCAGGATGTAAAGAGGACAAAAAGAGTACATCAGGAACTTGTCAATTTATGGGGAAAAGACTCTCAGTTGAAGCAGTAAGAAGCAAACAAGTGTAGCTATTTCAACAGCTGAGTCTGAGTATATATAAGCTGGGAGCTGATGTGCGCAGTTACTATGGATTCAACATCAACTCCTGGACTACAATGTACAACTAAGTAAATCTATTATGTATTGTGATTCTACTAGTACAATCTCAATTGTTAATAATCCTATTTATCACAGTAAAACCAAACACATAGAAATCAGATATCACTTTCTTAGAGAACATGTTGAAAAAAGCAATATCTATTTACATTATACTCCAACTAAAAATCAAATTGCTGACATATTCACAAAACCTTTTAATGAAAACAAGTTCAACTTCTTCAAGTTTGAATTAGGAATGTTAAACATAGAGTAACCATTTTTATTGGTACCTAAAAAATCCCTATTTAACTTGTATAAGTTAAGTAACAAAGTTCACCAACCTAAATAAACAAGTAAGACATCATAAATGTCAAGAATCTACATTTCAGAAAACAAAATTTTGACTAAGTCAAAAATTGTGTCAAGACACCAGAGAATGGGTCGAGACAGTTGAGAAAGTGTCGAGACACCAGAAAGTGTGTCGACGCTATAGATAGTAATGTGTTGAGATACCAGAATGTGTGTCGACACTGCATAAATACAAAGTGTCAAGACACTAAAATAAGTGTCGAGCCATAAGAGTGTCGATGCCCTAAGGTATGTGTCAAGAGACATAATCCTTGTGTTGACTTGAGTTGACACATCTCGACATACAACTTTCCTTGTGTCGACACAAGGTATTTACCCACAAATTTAAAATAGTCTAAATGCGGCGCGCCCTTTCGACTTCAGGGAAGATTTGACTATAAAAGGGGTGTAAGAGTAGAAGTCGACTACGCGTTCTTGATCTCTTGAACTCTTGATCCCTGAGTGTCGAGACCTAGAATTCTGATTACTCGACACTTATCAATCCTTTCTCTCAACTCCAATGGCTCCCAAGAACGACGACAACATCTTTGAAGGGTATGAACTCGTGCACCATGGATTCGACTCAGCACAGGAAGAAATTAAGAACGTCGTCGACCTAATCACAAAAGCTAGAATAGAATATCTACTTTCAGAACAGACAAACATCTGGAAACAAGAAGTTTCAGAGTTCTTCTCTAATGCTAAACTAGATTCAAACTCAGAAAAGATCAAGTCTAAGGTAAATGAAGCAAAAGTGAAAATCACAACCAAGAAATTGGCCAAGGTTTTTCAAATACCAAGAATCGATCAGGAAGATGAAAGAGAGTCCACCAGGACTGCTGAAGCATTGGTGTGGTGTGGATTGGCTCCAACTACTAAGATTGAAAGTACCTTAAACAGGAAGGGTATGAATACCCAAGGCAAATTCATGTATGAAATAGTAGGAAAAGTATTGTTATGCAAAACATGAGCACATGACAGAATTTCTACTTTAATGTTTGAAATGATGACAAGAGTTATATTCAAAGTCAAGATAAACTGGAGAAAGATTGTTTTTGACAGAATAGTAGAGAGTATTAAGAAGCCTAACATGGGAAGAATTCTGAGTCTATACTTATTTCATGTCATTCCTAACAGCCTCAATCTCAAGATAGGATCCAAGATCAATCACATGAGGAGAATGGACATGGGGATACTGGCAAGGTGGGATAGAGTCCTATCCAAAGAAACACCTGCAGTTGAGAATAAGAAAGAGAAAAAGAAGAAGGTTGTAGTTGTGAAAGAAGATTCTTCTAGTGAATCTGGAGAACAAGAAAGTTCAAGCTCTTAAAAATAGGATGATACAATAGCTGAGAATTCTCCAAAGACCTCACCTAGAACTGGTGATCAGGTGTAGGGGGAGAATATACAAGAGAAGGATCCAATTGAGGGGGAGAATTTCACTGTTCTTCCTGACCTGGAAAGTGAAATTATTAATACCACTGTGATGTAAGTTCTACAAGGACTGAATACAGTTGTGGGAGAAGCTGAGGATCTTACACAAGATGTGCAGATTTATAAGGAAGGAAATGAGAATACAGTCTCTAAGGAGACTGAGGAAGAAATACCTATGAATAAGTAATATGATATCCAGGAGGAGTTGCAAGATATACTCCCAGAGGATCTTGTCTTAGCACAACAAGAGGATGAACCCAGGATGGGACTCAACCATAATGAAGAAGGTGCAAGGGTTGAGGGGGATTTAGCAGATCAGGCCCCAACTACTGAAACAGCCAAAGCACCAACATCTATTGAGATGGTTAGTTCATCAAAATCTGAGGAGGAAGAAGCCTCTCAATTAAAGAAAAGAAAATTATCTGAACATAAAAAGAGAAGTAAAAGTTATCAGAAGATTATTCTGTCTAACACAACTCCAGCTCCTGTTGTGGATTCAAGCTCAATTATAGTTCAACTGCAAATCATATTAGATCAACAAAGAACTCAACTTGAGAAGTATGTGGATGAAAGCAACAAGGAGTTGCAGTTTCTGCTAGCTCAGGACATTAAATCTATAAGATTTGAAGTAAATCTACTAAAGAAGGATATGACAGATTTCTTTGAAAGGGGAGCAAAAGTTGTGGTTTACATTGCTAAATAGCAGCAAGAATCAAAGAAAACTGAAGATGAAATAGCTTATTGACTGCTATGAAATCTTTTTTAAGATGCGCGCAGAAACCTGTTTTCTGCGCGCAGCAACCTTCGAGGCCATTTTCAGACTCGATGAAGCCAGATCAGGGTTTTTGACTAGGCATGAAAGTTGTAGCCCTTGTAAATACCTTTCCAACGTGGGGTAAACGTCTTCACCGGATTCCTGTAGCCACGGGAATCCTCGTTTGAAGTTGTTGTACAGTGATCATTTCTTCACATGTAATCCTCGTGTTAATTACACTTGTTAAATAGATCCCTAATAAACAAATGATGTAGTAAAGTGCAGTTGATCAAAGTTATTTGGTGAATGTTAGTGAACATATGGATTGACGAGTTTGGATGGTAGGAATGATTTAAATATGTGAAATATTGAGGACGTACTTGGTAGTGGTGATGTGTTGAATAATGATGAGTTTGTCTTGAACATGCTAATATAATTGGTAATGACTGTTATGAAAAAATGGTTGTGGTCTTTAGATGATGGATGTGTGAAGTACCCTTACACTGACAATGAACCCTTAAGTAATTTGGGGCACGGGTTGTGAAAGGGTATAAGTGCGGGGTTTGACCGCACTGGTATGGTAATGTTGAGAAGAGACGTAAGTGGACGGTTAGGCTTGGTCCTCAATGCTCATTCTCGGGGCTCCTTCCATGCAAAGTGGATGGTTGGGCTTGGTCCTTGGTGTTCATTCCCGAGCCTCCTTCTATGCCACGGTGATGTGAAATTGCATGCGGTGTGAGTCGACACGCGGTGTCGTAATCCTGGGTTAAGGACAGTATGGCAGGTCTACGGGCTCGCCAGTTGTCGCACCGACAGGAGTTGACAGATAGACTTTGGACGGTTGGGCTTGGTCCTCGGTGCTCATTCCCGGGGCTCCTTCCATGACAAGTGGATGGTTGGGCTTGGTCCTCGTTCTTTTTCTGAGGCTCCTTCCGGGTCACAACATGGGCCAGTTCAGGGCTTGGTTCTTTGTGCACATCTACCCGAGACTCCCACTAAGCCGTAGTACGCATGTGAGCTCCGTTGTTGTGTTCTTAGAATTGAGGCGTACGGAGGCCTAGGCCAGGTAGTGTGAATGTCAGCCTAGTAGTGGAGATGCCCACTCTACTGTCACCGTCTGGCCACGACGGTTAACGCCTGAGAGGTTAGCTACCTACTCAAAACGTGGGAAGTACAAGTCTGTGTCGATATAGCAATTGCATGTGTGTGATCATGGGTAAGCCTTTGCATTGCATACATACCATTACATTACATTGCATACTCAAGATCCTTATCATATAAGTTTGTATGGGCACTCTTATAGGATGAGTTACTTTACTGCTGAGCCGATTCTCAACTTATATGTCTGTATGGGCATTCATATACGTTGAGTTACTTTCTATTATAGCTTTACCTTTTCAAATTCTGTTGTAGATGATAGAACTGTTAGAGTAGATTGTTTACTCATTCATTATGCTATGAAATAAGCTGATAGGGGAAGATGGTATACAGAGCAAGAGTGGAAAATCAGTCAATACTAATGCAGTTGATAGGGGAAGATGGTATATAGAGCAAGAGTGGGCTAAGAACTTAAAGCAGCGGGAGGTCATCCAAAAATTCAGAATGGATTTGAAGGTAGCGAAGATCCCAGCTATTTCTGTTGAGCCCAACAAATACTTCCCCAAGCCATATCACTATTTTGAAAGGCAGAGGCTTAAGGAGGAAAAGATCTCTAAAGCCAAGAATGACAAAGGCAAAAAGATAGCTGATGACAAAGTGCCTGAAGTTAAAGCCAAGATACAATTAGGAAAAAGCATTGTTATCAGAGAGCCAGATCTTTCCTAGAATATTTTGTAACATTTGTAAATTTGTTTTTTAAGAACTTTGTAACAAACTGAAAGGTGTAAACTGATAATAAATTAGAATGAAAAGTCTGTTTGAACTTAGTTATATTATTTGTGTGTTCATTCTTATGTTCTTTACATTTTTGTTCAGCACTTTTAATATATATCTTTATCATCATATTTTGGTATCATGGTGTATATCATTGAATTGTGGTTATGACTTTTCCAAATAGGGGATATTGTTGGGTACATTGGGAATTGTATACCTGATTTGGAGAAGCCCCTTTCAACTCAATTATATACACAAATTCGTATTTGATGAATTTTGAGTTTACTTGTGCAGTTTCTATGTTAAAGAAAAAAAATAAACTAAGTACAAAGTGTCGACACCTTTGCAAAAGTAGTGTTGAGACAAGGATCCAACTGTGTCGACACTAAGGACTAGTGTCGACACATTTTACACAAGTTATGCCGAGACTGAAAGCAAGCTGTGTCGACACTCAGGACTAGTGTCGACACATTTTACACAAGTTATGTCGAGACTGGAAGCAAGCTGTGTCGACACTTAGGACTAGTGTCGACACATTTCACACAAGTTATGTCGAGATTGGAAGCAAGCAGTGTCAACACCCAGGACTTGGGTCGATACTGTTAGTTAATAAACTAGCTGTATCGACACTCAGGACTAGTGTCGACACATTTAATACAAGTTGTGTTGATACAAGAAGCTAGCAGTGTCGACACACTCGATTGTTGTCGACATCCCTATAAGAGAAGTGTCGAAACCCGGGACTGGTGTCGATAGAATCTAAGTACAGAAGTGTCAACACTCAAAACTAGTATCAACACCTTCATGCAGAAGCTCTCAGACAGAAATTCTTCTAAGTCCAAAATTCGAAGCCTGAAGTTCTGACAACCGTCAGAACTGTCAGATGTCAGTGGATTAACTAGGGGCAGTCGGTCACTTTGCCAAATCCTATAAAAGGAGACCAACACAAAAGAAACAAATGAGCGATCATTCTTATTCTTCTCATCTAAGTCTGTCAGAACAATTCAATATAATTCTAAAGGTGGAGAGGAGGCAGATCATGGATCAACTTCAATCTTATTCAGCCAAGTTCAACCCTATCTTCTCCTTCATGAAGCTTTGAAAAAGCTAAGAAGGGTTGGACCTTTTTTCTTTACAACCAAGATTAAGGGAGGAGATTTCACATCAAGATCTGATCAAGAAGAATTCACAGTCTCTTTCTTCCTGGGTGACACTTCAAAACTCAAATTCTTTCTGCTATATCAATTTTGTAAGATCTATCAATAGATCTGAGTTGTAGGAGATTAATTTCTCTGAGTTGTAAGCCTAAATTATAAAAGGTTGAGATAGGGTTGTGAGCCTGAGGTAGGAGAAGGGGCTATTTCTCTAAGTTGTAAACCTAAATTATAAAGGCTGAGGTAGGGCTGTGAGCCCTAGGTAGGAGAAGGGGCTATTTCTCTGAGCTGCAGGAAATGGAAGGTTCTGAGGTTGTAGGGGAAGGGTTTTCCTAAGAAGTAGGAGTGGAGGATCACTCTGAGGTAGGATTCTTGAAGAGGAACCTGAGTTGTAAGATCTTGAGGATTTGAGGTAGGAAATTGCTTTGTCTGAGTTGTAAGAGCCAGCTGGGCTCTGAGGTGTAAGATCTAAGGAAAAGTAAGTCGAAGTTTGTCCGAATCTGGTTCATTTCCAGATAGGCGAAGGGGGAAGTGGATTTACCCATAAATTGGGGAACCATTATAAAAAAATTGTGTGATGTGTTGTGATTTGTGCTGTGATTGTTAAAATTAGATTTGTGTTGTATTTAGTAGATCAACAGTGTTATTGAATATTGTGGCTGTGTTAATAAACACACTAAGAAATTTCCGTGACTTAATGTAGCTAAGATTTAAATTGGACCTATTCACCCCCCTCCCCCTCTAGGTAACTCTCTATCCTAAACATACACTTTACATAATATCTTGTCTATCTTTCCCCTTGAGAATTTGTTATTAGTGAGAAAGATAGACAGAGTTTCATACCAAGTCCTTGGGGCCAGTTTCAACCCATATAAAGCCTTTCTTAAGAGAAATACATGGTTAAGGAGAGAAGGATTGATAAAACCTGATGGCTGCTCAACATAGACCTCCTCTTTTAGGTCATCAATCAAGAAAGCTGACTTTACATCCACTTAATAGACCTTAAATCCTTTGTAAGCAGCATATGCAAGAAAAAACATTATGACTTCAAGTCTAATTACTGGTGTAAAGGTTTGATCAAAGTCAATACCTTCTTCTTGCCTATATCCTTTAGCTACCAGGCTAGCTTTGTTCTTGATTATAACACCATTCTCATCTAGTTTGTTTCTGTATATCCATTTGGTTCATATGATATTATATCCTTGAGGTCGGGGAATCAGCTTCTAGGCATTATACCTTTTGAACTAGTTCAACTCTTCTTGTATAGACACTATTTAGAATGGGTCTATGTTGGCTTCTTCAAACTTATTGGATTCTATCTGAGTTAAAAAGCTTGAATATAGAGCAATGTTTTGATTTCTGCTCCTTGTGGTTATATCCTGGCTAGCATCCCCAACAATCAGATCTATGGGATGATCTCTTAAGTGTCTGATGGTTGCTGGCATCCTATCTTCAACTTGTTGAACTTCATCTATTATGTCCCGAAGTACATATGCTCTTTGTATTTCCCCTAGACCTTCTTCTTGAATGAGCACATATTTATCCTTTTCTTGTTCAATTTGAAGTGTGTCATCAATACATAGTTTGTCCATAATTAATTCTACACCTACACCACTAGAAGAGTTTGACAGCTCATTGTGAATCATTGAAGCTTCATCAAAAACAAAATTAATAGACTCTTTTATAACCTGATTTTTCAAGTTGTAGATCATATATGCTTTGTTGTGGCTGTTATACCCAAATAAAATACTCTCATAGAATTTTTCAGCAAACTTTATCAGGTAGGACTTCTCATTGTTCAACACAAAGCACTTGCTTCAAAAATTCTGAAATAGGCTAGATTTGGTTTTTTACCTTTCATAAGCTCATAGAGAGTCTTATTGTAATACTTATGAAAGTTATTACTTAAAGGTTAGCTAATCACCTAGAGGGGGGGGGGTGAATAGGTCTTTGAAATTACTTAAGCCTTTTTGCTGATTATAAGTTCGGTAATCTAGAGCTTGTCTTAATTACCTATAATACAAGAAGAAAAGAAACAACACAGCAAGCACACAAGTATTTATAGTGGTTCCCCAATTGGGTATATCCACTTTCCCTCCCACCTATCCAACTGATTTGTTGGACTAGGCACAAACTCCACTAATATGCTCCTCAGATCTTACACCTCAGGCCCTCAGCCTTGCACACAGATTCTTTTCAGAATCCAAACTCAGAACCACAAGGGTTCCTACCTCAGAGCCCTGTAGTGCTCCTACAGCTCAATGGTCCACTGACTACCTACATCAGCCTTATTTTTAAGTCCTATAGCTCGGGCTTCTCAGCCCTTTAACTTCAGGCACACAGCCCTACTCTCAGAGTGCTGCAACACTCCTACAACTCAGTACCTTTCTAGGTACCTACCTTAGTGCCCTTTCAGGAACCTACAACTCAGCCTCCTCCAAGGCCTATAACTCAGTGACACACTTGTCACCTACAGCTCAGTGACTCACAAGTCACCAACCTCAGGAACTAGGCCCTACACTCAGACTGAGAGGATAGCCCTGCCTCAGATCCATACTTGGATCCTACCTCAAAGAGCAACACTCTCCTACCTCAGGCAATTAAGCCCTACAGCTCAGATCCACACTTGGATCCTACCTCAGTACCCTAGCAGGGCAACTACCTCAGTGACTAATTAGTCACCTACCACTCAGGCGCAAAGTGTCCTACACTCAGATTCAGATAAACTGAATCCTATAGAAAATAATCAAGTAAAATTAAAATACTGACTCAGAGATAAATCTCTGAGTCTAACTTGTTGGGATGAGCAGATATTAGTCCAACCCACTTGCTGTAGAAGGGATGAGTCTTCTTCTACAGCCAACTTCTTCTTTGCTACACACGTGAGCAGTTATATGATGTTAAAGGCTTACACCACTTCATACAGCTATCTTCTCTTGCTGATAGAGTGAATCAGCCAACTTGTTCTTCAAGGAACAATCCTGCTGAACTGGAAGAAGCTTTAGCTATCTTTGCCTTCTGGCTTTCACTATTGGACTTTGCTTTCAAGCTTGTCGAAGAAGATGAATTCCAGCCGCCCCTTTTTCATTTTCTGCTTTTGTTCATTAACCCTAATCTTATTTTCTTCTTTTCCTTTTATATCTATTGATTTGAATCAACGACACAATTTGAATGTAGGCCCAATCAAGTATGGTGAGCGCCACCCCCCTCAGAAGAAGACAAACAGTAGCTTCAGACACTACTGTAACTTTCCCGCAATGGCATGAAGTATTTGGACTGGGCTCGATGATCGTCGATCTAAGATCGACTAACTCTGTGCTAAGCTCGACTAACTTCAGAATCTTTAACCTTTAACCTGAGCTTGACGAAAGGCGGGCTTAGGTTGATGAACTCTGAATCTTCAATCTTTAACCTGAGCTTGACGAAAGGCGGGCTCAGGTCGATGAACTCTGAATCTTTAACCTTTTGTAACATCCCATTTCCGACCAGACCCCTAGGTGAGGTTTTGTCATGACCAAGTCATGACAAAACCCTAGGAAGCCCAAGGATGCCAAGAGACTCAGGCTCAAGGTGAAAATCACCTTGGTCTGCAAATAGTAGGTCAAAAATTTGCTTAAAACAGGGTTTATGCTCGGGCCTTGATTGCGTCGAGTGCACTCAACGCCATAAGCTGAACGGCGTTGAGTGAGCAGAGCTCACTAAACCCCGTAGCCAAGAAGGCATTGAGTGAGCAGAGCTCACTCAATGTCGTATCCAGGATGGCGCTGAGTGAGCAGAGCTCACTCAACGCCGTATCCTGGATGGCGCTGAGTGAGCAGAGCTCACTCAATGCCGTATCCTGGATGGCGTTGAGTGAGAAGAGCTCACTCAACGCCGTATCCTCGATGACATTGATTGAGCAGAGCTCACTCAACGCCGTATCTTGGATGGCGTTGAGTGAGCAGAGCTCACTCAACGCTGTATCCTGGATGGCGTTGAGTGAGCAGAGCTCACTAAACGCCGTATCCTGGATGGCGTTGAGAGCTGGATGGCGTTGAGTGGGCAGAGCTCACTCAACGCCGTAGCCTGGATGGCGTTGAGTGACCTGAGCTCACTCAACGTCGTAGCCTAGGTGGCGTTGAGTGAGCATAGCTCACTCAACGCCATTTTATTTAGAAATTTTTGAGAAGTCTGGCTTGGTTGCTGGTCCAGTTGAACCGGGTCGTTCTAGGAAGTGGGCCAGAATGTGTTATTGGGCCATTTCTTTTATTAAGACCTAGTAAAGTCTCAGTTTAAAATATTGACTGGTCAATGCCACGTGGCCATCGGCTTTGGAAATGAAGAGGAAGTTTCACTGTTTCAGCCATGGCTGAACGACGGCTTGCATGGCTATTAAATTAGCATTCAAGCTTGGCCCCTTGTTTTTGCCAAGTAACGGCTGGATTCAAGTCCTCATGGGGAGAGGAGGAGTTTCCAGCCTTTCTCCAGCTATTTTGAGCCATTTCATCTCCCCTCCACCATGGCCGAAGCATGCTTTTAAGGAAGCATTAATGGCTGGACAGCCTATACCCACCCGCATCCCCATTTCTTCCCTTTAAAAGACTCCCTGGACTTAGAGATGAAGTTTCCACCCTGACCCGACAGATTGGAGCTTTGTGTTGTGCTGTAGAAGAATTCTGGCGATGCCACCACCGCGCCAATGGCATCCCGACGATCGGCTCGTCTTCAAACCACTAACAAGGTCATCCTTTATCTCTTCTTCTATAGATAGATCTTATGAATTATTAGGAGAGATATTGGGCACAAAAGAGCTGGATTGGGTGAGTGTTTCCATGGTTTTTCCGAAATTCATGGTGGTCGGGTTTGCTGGAAACCACCACCTCCGGCGGCCAAACCACTGCCGACCGATAGCCATCACCTCGACGGAGGTGGTGGTGGCGATGGCTGGTCAGGGAGGTGGCCATATGGTCGGCGGTGGCTCAAGCAAAGCTACAGGTTTTAAGCATTTTTAGGGTTGCTGGTTCGGGTTTTTGAGAAGATGAATAGTAACTTATAATACTTAATTATTATATATATATATATAATATTGTTATTTGTTACCCCTTTAACTTGCACATTTTGATGTCGTTAAACGAGGTATTTAGAAGTTGTTTTAGGGAAAATGGCCAGTCACAAAAGTTGTAGGCCTTCGAGTCTATATTATTTTAAAATTAATTTTAACTCGTTTAGTTTAGTGGTTTGGCCACAGAACCCATTTTGGTGGGACCTATACTTAGGACTTTCTTGAGATTTAAATGAATGCCCACCCTTTATCCCTTTTCCAAATGATCTGAAATTTTGGCAGGGTGTCTACCCTAGCTATACCTAGCTCCTGTCCAAAAATGGGAATTTTTGGAGAATATTTTTTTATAGTTTTTAGAAAAAATTAATAATCCTTATATACATTAATTAGGTGGCCTAATGACTTCCAAACCCTCCCAAGTTTTGGTGAGTGGTCCCTGAGTTCATCATAAGGCACTATATAATTTTTATTCTCATTTGGAGTTGTTTTAGATTGGAAATGAACAAACCTAAGTTTTGCCCTATTAAGGAGTTTTTAGGTCAAGAGTGCACTTTGTGGTTTAAGTGGTCAAATCACCTCAACAGATGCTTAGATTTTAACCACTGACTAGGCATGATTCCTATCACCCTCTCATGGATTTTGAGGTGGATTGGGGTAGAATTGCCCTAGGACCCAAGGCCAAACCCTAAGGATGGTTCTGGGTGGTTTATGAATGGCAAGTGGTCAAATGACCTGGTTCTGATTTGAAACTTGGTAGAGAGAATTATAGGGTAGCTAGAATCCTCTTGCAGAAATCTAAGTGGATTTTAAAGTAAATAAGTCCCTCAAAACCCTAACCCTGGTTTAGGGCACACAACTTGTAGTGATAGAAGATGTCACTAAAACACATTGAACAGTGATGAGATTTGGGTAGAATAGTAATTAAAGCTAGTACAAGCTCTAGAGATTTTGTTATGAATTTAGGACTATTATTTTGGATACCTCATTATCAAGTTAGTAATTTGTATTATTTACTTAGAAATTTATTATGGAGTAACTTCTTTCTGGAAATTGATGAACTTTAGCCAGAGGAATTTTTATTATGTTTTAAAGCTCTGAGAATTTTTATGAGATTTTTGAAAAATTATTTCTAAGGGTTGATTCATTAAGTATTATTTCTCATGAAAAAATTAATTAAATTTATTTTGGTGACTAACAAGCCTGTAAAATTATGATCTTTGCACAATGACCCTTTCTATACCATATTCAGATTTTGTAATTTTTATATAATTTTCTAGTGAATAATTTTTGTACTTCCTTCTTTACTTATGGTTAATGGAATTATAGTGGATAAATTAATTAGAGGCTAAATCAATTCTGTAAAATCATGTAAATTAATATTTATTGATATTTATCTGTTATTTAGTGATTATAATTTTTGGGTAGCCATTACTGGAGAAAATCATGTAGTTCATGTTTAAAATTACCCATGGTCAATCTTTTGGGAAAATTAAATAAATATCAAATTAATTAAGAAAATTATAAATTTCTGGATTTAGGCTAATTATGTCATGATAGACCTCCAGTAAATTTTATAGGAGATTTGGGAGACAATTTGGGGTACCTCCCTTTGTATACCTCATATAGCTTAGGATAGTCTGCGTTTAGTAAAAACTGCTGAAATCATATTAAGCTGCAGGATGAACTTAGAGGATTTGGATATTGGTATAATGGTTTGAAAATGTGTGAATGAATCCTCAGTAGCCAAGATGAGGTTAGGTTGATAGGTTGTCTCGTCATAAGAGGTGCTTGGGACCGACGAAAGATCGTCCTCCCTGGTAGGAGAGAAAGAGTCTTAATACACTAGCGTTAGATCCAAAGTAATTTGAATGGGATCGGGTAATGGGTAATAACCAATAAAAGTAAGTGTCTTGCGAAAGGGAACGATGAGCTTCAGCTACCATCATAGTTCCTAGTGCCCTTTGAGAGCCCTTCACGGGGTATACCGGGGGCAGTCCTGGGATAACGTAAACCGTAGGAATAATAAACTAAAAGAGCAACTAGCATAACTAGGGTTGCACATTCACACACCCCGGTAGTTAGGGAGGTAGAGTAGGTTGGTTTGATTGTCATTCAGACGGTAGCTTCTGAAAGTAGATGCACGGATGAGACAGTCCGGGGAGCCGAGGGCTCGAGGGTTTGAATACAGAATAAGGTGGTGGGTCTTCGGTATTTGACTGTCGTTCACACCGAAGTCGGTACGTTGACTCGGCAGTGTGGGACACTTAGCCAAAGAAAGTCTTGTGGATACAGCCAGCACTAGTACGTGGATACTCTAGGTTGTGTTCTTCTAGGAGCGTACGGAAGGCCTAGGCCCAGTAGTATGGATACCCGCCTAGGAGTGGGGGCCCGGCCCACTGTCTCCGATTGCCACTACGGAGGTTCCTGGGAGTGAAGCTAGCTGCCCGAACTGGGGGAACTAAAGGTCTGTGCGCATAGAGTTGTGTGCGTGAGTTGCACTTGCATGAATCATGATATAGCATATCACTACACTCATATTTGCATACAACCGACACCCCAATGTATAAATCGGTATGAGACTTTTTATACGATTGGAGCCTTGCAGAAGACCCCTTAACTTATAAGTTTGTATGAGCATTCATATAAGTTAAGGTTACTTACTTATTTTCTATTTGGCTTCTTATATATATACTGCTTGCTATATATTTACTTTACAGCTCACTATCATAGAACTGTTAGATGTACTTTATTTTAATTAGCTGTTTATACATCATGAATTACTGTTAGACTTGTTCTGTTGTCACCTGCCTTGCTTATTCTCCACCTTTGTAGCTTCTCTTTCCTCCTCTCCGCTCGGTGCTTAGGAGCCATGGGGGTAGGGGTAGGGGATGATAGGGCTTAGTCTTTATGACTAATGGTTTTCGAACAACAACATTACAGGAGCTCCGGATGGGAGATAGGGACCAGCAGTCCAGGGACCAGCACCAGCAGAGTACGGTGCGTATGGAGGTGGGGCAGTCTAGTTCTGGAGTACCTGTGACAAGCTCCATGAGTGATTAGTCTTCCTTATAGCTTCCGCGATAAGTGATTTGTAGTGAGGACTCTGATGTACCGGGCTGAGCCCGTTTATATATCTCATCTGTTTTGTTCTTTCACAGTACTCTATTTTGCTATATATTGATGGACTTGTTGTCATTTTTATTCATATCTGATTATATGGACATGCTGCATTTACTTCTCTCTCTTTATGATCGAAAAGGGCCGGCAGAATTGGCGTTTTGAAGTGGCGGCCTTCCCGAGTGTCGGTGCCACCGCAAAGCAACAATTCTTGGCATAAGACCCAGATTGTTGAAAAAGAAAAAAATGGGATCTTATAAGTGGTATCAGAGGAGACCTCGATCAAAAGAGAAGTAGTCCACAAACCTTGGGCCACCCCCGTGCGAGCTTAGTTTGCGGACAAACTAGCAGCGGAAGCAGTTGTATGCCCATAAGGGAATTCACATGTGAAAGTCCATCTTACCCCTTTCTTATATTCCTTTCATACGCTGTCTAACTAATGGAATCTTTCCTTGAAGCCTGCGACGAACCCTACCCCACAGCAGGGAACACCTCAGGCTCTGAATGTGGTCCCACCTCCACCGGCTCCAGCTCCGTTCCAGTAGACGGAGATGGGGCAAACACTGACGGCCATTCTAGAGGCCTTCAGAGCTCAGCGAGCCCCGGCTCCATAGCCAAACCCCGGGGCCAACTGGATGAGTGTTTTCAGGGGACTTTCCCCTCCATCCTACCTGGGGATAGAGACGGCAATACGCATGGAGGAATGGTTGGATACAATCTATGAGATGCTTGTAGGGATTCGATGCCCCACTAAGGAGGTAGTTGCTTTGGCAGTCTCCTACCTGGGGTCACATAGAAAGAGATGGTGGAAGTCACAGCTGGATACCACCTTTGCGGGTATGGATTGCGCAGATATTACTTGGGAAGAGTTCAGAGCAGCACTCCTGGGACATTTTGTGCCTCAGTCGGCGAGGGAAAAGCTGGAGGATAGGTTCCTATGGTTGAGATAGGGGAACAGGACGGTGCTGAAGTATTATCAGGAGTTTACTCACCTGGCCCGCTATGTAGATGCTTATCAGTTGGACGACGCTGGCTATGCCAGGAGGTTTTACAAGGGACTGCAAGATGACATGAGACAAGCCCTTCTCTTCGGCTCAGAGGGGAGTTTGGTCAGGATTCTGGAGATGGCTATAAAGAGAGAAGCGGATCAGCTTACAGTTAAGAGCCGGAAGAGACCGGCTGACGATGTAGTGATTGGAGGTCGTAGAGACCGTCCTCGAGGCCAGGTTATTGGGGAGAGAAGGAATGGGGATCAACCTCGTCAGGAGATTGGGCAGGAGTAGAGGAGTTAGGGAGTATTGGCTCCCCAGCCTTTATAGATGCTGGAGATGCCAAGGACAGCAGAGCAGGTACCGGTATGCTTTCAGTGCAATAAGTCGGGGCATATCAAGAGGAATTGTCCTATGAGGCGAGCACCCCCACCAGCACTTCAGGGCGCCCCACCTCCCCGGCAGTTTGGCAGCCGAGGACACGTTCGAGGACGAGGATATCAGGGTCGAGGCTACAGTCTAGAGAGGGAGCAGGTGTATGCTCTAGACCTGACACAGCCCCGGAACCCGGAGCAGGTTATCGCAGGTATGTCAGTACTTTTAAATTTCTCTTTCCCTTCCTAGGAACTAGTTTTATAGACATGGCCTTGTTAGAAACTAAGAGAAGACAACTATAACCAGAATACTAAGACACTTAATTACCTCAGGCATAGTTTTTATCAGCGGCAAACCCGCTCACACGCTCTTCGACACCGGTGCTTCGCACTTGTTTGTGTCGGAAGTTTTTGTGAAAGGACTAGAAGGCGTGGAGTAGTTCACCAGAAAGATAATGAGGGTGCGTCTACCCGATGGATCAGAGCTAATGACCTCTGGTCATTGCAATATGGAGGCGGAGATCGGCGGGAAGGCGTTTGAGGCACCAACGGTGATTCTGAGGATGCCAGATTACGATCTGATCCTGGGCATGACATGGCTATACTGGAACCATGCCAAGATTGACTGCGTGGTGAAGAGGATCACCGTGAGGCACGAGGACTCCTTCATCATTTTCGAAGGTATTATACCTACACCCCGCATATTATTATCACCTGTGCAGGCCATCAAGCCCATCTGCAGGGGGAGGAGGTTTATCAGGTTTTTTTTGAGGCGGTCGTGGCCAAGGACTCCATTTCAGATATCCCAGTAGTGCGGGACTTTGCTGATGCTTTTCTAGAGAAGCTACCTTGGATGCCCCCGCACCGAGAGAAGGACTTCAAGATTCAGCTCGTACCGGGGGCTAAACTGGTATCCAGAGCTCCATATCGAATGGCCTCGAAGGAGTTGGTGGAATTTCGAAACCAGCTTCAGGAGTTAGTGGAGGCCGGGTTCGTCCGGCCTAGCTCTTTACTATGGGGAGCTCTGATGTTATTCGTCAAGAAGAAGGACGAAACTCTTCGGCTATGTGTAGATTATCGGGCCCTGAATAGGTTGACGGTCCGGAATACTTATCCCTTGCCAAGGATAGACGAGCTATTTGACCAGCTGGAGGGATCCCATTGGTTCTCAAAGCTGGATCTGAGATCGGGGTACTACCAGCTTTGTATTCGGGAGGAGGACATCTCGAAGACAGCTGATGCACGGAGTCTCGCGGGTTCGCGGGCGGAAGAAGCTCAGTCCGAGATATATGGGGCCTTATAGGATCCTGGAGCAGATCGGCCCCTTGGCTTACAGACTGGAGCTATCGCCGTAGTTAGCGGCATTGCATGACGTCTTCCACGTCTCCTCACTACGGAGGGCTCTGCTACGCCCTGAGCAGCTGATTTCCACAACAGACGGCCTTGTGGCCTCGGATCGATCAGTCAACTTGGAGCCGATCAGGATCGATGACACGGTAGTGCGGGTCTTGCGACGTAAGAAGGTTCCGTTAGTCAAGGTTCTGTGAAGCAATCATGGGCAGGAGGAGCATACATGGGAGCCCAAGGATTTGATGCAGCAAAAGTATCCGGAACTCTTCGATTCAGGTATACCATAAACCGTAGGGATGTTACAATTTCTTTTACTCATGTAGAACACCCCCCCCCCCCCCGTAGGCTTAACCTTAATTTTGGGGACGAATTTTTTTTTGTATATTGGGATTTGTGACCTCCCATTTCCGACCAGACCCCTAGGAAAGTTTTTGTCATGACCAAGTCATGACAAAACCCTAGGAAGCCCAAGAAGGCCAAAAGACCCAGGCTCAAGGTGAAAATCACCTTGGTCTGAAAATAGTAGGTCAGAAATTTGCTTAAAACAGGGTTTAGGCTCGGGTGTTGAGTGCGTCGAGTGCACTCAATGCCATAAGCTGAACGGCATTGAGTGAGCAGAGCTCACTCAACACCGTAGCCAGGAAGGCATTGAGTGAGCAGAGCTCACTAAATGCCGTATCCAGGATGGCGTTGAGTGAGCAGGGCTCACTCAACGCCGTATCCTTGATGGCGTTGAGTGAGCAGGGCTCACTCAATGCCGTATCCTGGATGGCATTGAGTGAGCAGAGCTCACTCAATGCCATAGCCTGGATGGCGTTGAGTGAGCAGAGCTCACTCAACGCCGTAGCCTGGATGGCGTTGAGTGAGCAGAGCTCACTCAATGCCGTAGCCTGGGTGGCGTTGAGTGAGCAGAGCTCACTCAATGCCGTAGCCTGGGTGGCGTTGAGTGAGCAGAGCTCACTCAACGCCATTTTACTTAGAAATTTTTGAGAAGTCTGGCTTGGTTGCTGGTCCAGGTTAACCGGGCCGTTCTAGGAAGTGGGCCAGAATGTGTTATTGGGCCGTTTCTTTTATTAAGACCTAGTTAAGTCTCATTTTAAAATATTGACTGGTCAATGCCACGTGGCCGTCGGCTTTGGAAACGAAGAGGACGTTTCACTGTTTCAGCCATGGCCGAACGACGGCTTGCATGGCTATTAAATTAGCATTCAAGCTTGCCCCTCGTTTTTGCCAAGTAACGGATGGATTCAAGTCCTCATGTGAAGAGGAGGAGTTTCCAGCCTTTCTCCAGCTATTTTGAGCCGTTTCATCTCCCCTCCACCATGGCCGAAGCATGCTTTTAAGGAAGCATTAACGGCTGGACAGCCTATACCCACCCGCATCCCCATTTCTTCCCTTTAAAAGACTCCCTGGACTTAGAAATGAAGTTTCCACCCTGACCCGATTGATTGGAGCTTTGTGTTGTGCTGTATAAGAATTCCGGCGAGGCCACCACCGCGCCAATGGCATCCCAACGATTAGCTCGTCTCCAAACCACTAACAAGGTCCTCTTCTACCTCTTCTTCTATGGATAGATCTTAGGAATTATTAGGAGAGATATCGGGCTCAAAAGAGCTGGATCGGGTGAGCGTTTCCATGGTTTTTCCGAAATTCATGGTGGTCGGGTTCGCCGGAAACCACCACCTCCGGCGGCCAAACCACCGCCGACCGATAGCCATCACCTTGATGGAGGTGGTGGTGGCGGTGGCTGGCCAAGGAGGTGGCCAATTGGCCAGCGGTGGATCAAGAAAAGCTACAGGTTTTAAGCGTTTTTAGGGTTGCTGGTTCGGGTTTTTGAGAAGATGAACGGTAACTTATAATACTTAATTATTATATTTATATATATAATATTGTTATTTGTTACCCCTTTAACTTGTACATTTTGATGCCGTTAAACGAGGTATTTAGAGGTTGTTTTATGGAAAATAGACAGTCACAAAAGTTGTAGGCCTTTGAGTCTATATTATTTTAAAATTAATTTCAACTCGTTTGGTTAAGTGGTTTGACCACAGAACCCATTTTGGTGGGACCTATAACTAGGACTATCCTGAGATTTAAATGGATGCCCTCCCTTCATCCGTTGTCCAAATGATCTGAAATTTGGGCAGGGAGTCTACCCTAGCTATACCTAGCTCCTGCCCAAAAATAGGAATTTTTGGAGAATATTTTTCTATAGTTTTTAGAAAAAATTTAATAATCCTTATATACATTAATTAGGTGGCCTAATGACTTCCAAACCCTCCCAAATTTTGGTGAGTGGTCCCTGGGTTCATCAAAAGGCATTGTATAATTTATCTTCTCATTTGGAGATGTTTTAGATTGGAATGAACAAACCTAAGCTTTGCCCTATTAAGGAGTTTTTAGGTCAGGAGTGCACTTTGTGGTTTGAGTAGTCAAATCACCTCAATAAAGGATGAGATTTTGACCACTGACTAGTCATGATTCCTAGCAACCTCTCATGGATTTTGAGGTGGATTGGGGTAGAATTGCCCTAGGACCCAAGGTCAAACCCTAAGGATGGTTCTGGGTGGTTTGTGAAGGGCAAGTGGTCAAATGACCTGGTTATGATTTGAAACTTGGTAGAGAGAATTCTAGGGTAGCTAGAATCCCCTTACAGAAATCTAAATGTATTTTAAAGTAATTAAGTCCCTCAAAACCCTAACCCTAGTTTAGGGCACAAAACTTGTAGTGATAGAAGATGTCACAAAACTCACTGAACAGTGATGATATTTGGGTAGAATAGTATTTAAAGTTAGTATAAGCTCTGAAGATTTTGTTATGAATTTAGGACTATTATTTTGGATACCTCATTATCAAGTTAGTAATTTGTATTATTTACTTAGAAATTTATTATGGAGTAACTTCTTTCTGGAAATTGATGAACTTTAGCCAGAAGAATTTTTATTGTGTTTTAAAGCTCTGAGAATTTTTATGAGATTTTTGAAAGATTATTTCTAAGGGTTATTTCATTAAGTATTGTTTCCCATGAAAAATTAATTAAATTTATTTTGGTGTCTAGCAATCCTGTAAAATTATGATCTTTGCACAATGACCCTTTCTGTACCATATTAAGATTTTGTAATTTTTATATAATTTTCTGGTGAATTATTTTGGTACTTCCTTCTTTACTTATTGTTAATGGAATTATAGTGGATAAATTAATTAGAGACTAAATCAATTCTGTAAAATCATGGAAATTAATATTTATTTATGTCTCTCTATTGTTTAGTGATTTTAATTTTTGGGTGGCCATTACTTGAGAAAATCATGTAGTTCATGTTTAAAATTACCCATGGCCAATCTTTTGGGAAAATTAAATAAATATCATATTAATTAGGAAAATTATAAATTTCTGGATTTAGGCTAATTATGTCATGATAGACCTCCAGTAAATTTTATAGGAGATTTGGGAGACAATTTGGGGTACCTCCCTTTGTATACCCCCATATAGCTTAGGATGGTCTGCGTTTAGTAAAAACTGCTGAAATCATATTAAGCTGCAGGATGAACTTAGAGGATTTGGATATTGGGATAATGGTTTGGAAATGTGTGAATGCATCCTCAGTAGCAAAGATGAGGTTAGGTTGGTAGGTTATCTAGTCATAAGAGGTGCTCGGGACCGACGAAAGATCGTCCTCCCCTGTAGGAGAGGAAGAGTCTTAATACACTAGGGTTAGATCCAAAGTAATTTGAATGGGATCGGGTAATGGGTAATAACCAATAAAAGTAAGAGCCTTATGAAAGGAAATGATGAGCTTCAGCTACCATCATAGTTCCTAGTGCCCTTTGAGAGCCCTTCACGGGGTATACCGGGGGCAGTCCTGAGCTAACGTAAACCGTAAGAATAATAAACTAAAAGAGCAACTAGTATAACTAGGGTTGCACATTCACACACCCCGGTAGTTAGGGAGGTAGAGTAGGTTGGTTTGATTGTCATTCAGACGGTAGCTTCTAAAGGTAGATTCACGGACGGGATAGTCCGGGGAGCCGAGGGCTCGAGGGTTTGAATACAGAATAAGGTGGTGGGTCTTCGGTATTTGACTGTCATTCACACCAACGTCGGTACGTTGACTCGGCAGTGTGGTACACTTAGCCAAAGAAAGTCTGGTGGATACAACCAGCACAATTACGCGGATACTCTAAGTTGTGTTCTTCTAGGGGCGTACGGAAGGGCTAGGGACGGTAGTGTGGATACCCGCCTAGGAGTTGGTGGCCCGACCCACTGTCTCCATTTGCCACTACGGAGGTTCCTGGGAGTGAAGCTAGCTGCCCGAACAGGGGGAACTAAAGGTCTGTACGCATAGAGTCGTGTGCGTGAGTTGCACTTGCATGAATCATGACATAGCATATCACTATACTCATATTTGCATACAACTGACACCCCCAATGTATAAATCAGTATGTGACTTTTTATACGATGGGAGCCTTGCAGAAGACCCCTAAACTTATAAGTTTGTATGGGCATTCATATAAGTTAAGGTTACTTACTTACTTATTTTCTATTTGGCTTCTTATATATATACTGCTTGCTACATGTTTACTTTATAGTTCACTATCGTAGAACTGCTAGATGTACTTTATTTTAATTAGTTGTTTATACACCATGAATTACTGTTAGACTAGTTCCGCTGTCACCCGCCTTGCTTATTCTCCACCTTTGTAGCTTCCCTTTCCTCCTCTCCTCTCGGTGCTTAGGAGTCGTGGGGAGAGGGGTATGGTATGATAGGGCTTAGTCTTTATGACAAATGGTTTTCGAACCACAACATTACAGGAGCTCCGGATGGGAGACAGGGACCAGCATTCCAGGGACCAGCACCAGCAGAGTACGGTGCGTATGGAGGTGGGCCAGTCTAGTTCTGGAGTACCTGTGACCAGCTCCGTGAGTGATTAGTCTTCCTTATAGCTTCTGCGTTGAGTGATTTGTAGTGAGGACTCTGATGTACCGGGCTGAGCCCGTTTATATATCTCATCTGTTCTGTTCTTTCACAGTACTCTATTTTGCTATATATTGATGGACTTCCTATGATTTTTATTCATATCTGATTATGTGGACATGTTGCATTTAATTCTCTCTCTTTATGATCGAAAATGACCGGCAGAATTGGCATTTTGTAGTGGCGGCCTTCCCGAGTGTCGGTGCCACCGCAAAGCGACAATTCTTGGCATAAGACCTCGATGGTTGAAAAAGAAAAAAAATGGGATCTTACACCTTTAACCTGAGCTCGATGATCTGTGAGCTGAGCTAGACGAACTTTGAATCTTCAACCTTCAACTTGAGCTCGACAAAAAGCGGGCTCAGGTTGATGAAATCTGAATCTTCAACCTTTAACCTGAGCTCGACGATCTGTGAGCTGAGCTCGACGAACTCTGCTTTCTGGACTTAGAATATTTCTGCTGGCTTTGTCTCAGCGGTTCCTTCTCAACAGCTGAGACTCTTCTGTCTCAGCGGTTCCTTATCAACTGTCTCAACGGTTTCTTCTTCATGGCTGAGACCAACACTTCTCTCCACGATATGTGTTGAGCTTCTCAGCTGTCTCAGTGGTTATGCTGAGACATTCTTCTCAACTGTCTCAGATGTCTCAGCAGTTATGCCTTAGTCAAATTATCTGACTTCCAGCTTACTCTTCCTGTTCACCTATCCAATCAAGGACAAGCTGCATACAATAACTCAAGCATACACAAAATACATTATATGTGCATGTCATTGACCAGTTTGATTTCTTTCAAATCTAGAACATTAGGGTCAATGGATCTAACAATCTCCCTATATTTGAAGAAGTCAAAACCTTGCTTGATCAATAACACAGGTCATTGACATACGTAGTATTTTTAACCTAGAAACTAACACTTGTATAACATCATTAAGAGTTTGAAAATATGTTACCACACACAATTCTTCATGTCAGGAATTTTACTTACTCCATCTAGCATATTGCTCTCCTGGATGATCCATCCTTACTATTCTTGTACTGAAACAACTTCTGCACCACTTGGCCTTTGAGCTTCTTGCATCTTGGCTTGGTCAGGTCTTGATCAAGTATATTCTTTCTTCCCCCTAACTCATCTCCCCCTTTTTGACTTCTATAATAGGGAGATTTGTTATGTGTGGAGTTTTTCTCCCCCTATTTGTCTGGGGATGATTCCCCTACTCTGACTTAATTCTATTTCAACTGATGGGCTTACTCCCCCTCAACTGTTGTACACTAGCTTCATTATCTTAGGGAAGGACTTGTATTGCCTACAAAATAGACAGTACAACATATTATAGAGGAGAGAATTAAAGCTACACAAGATTCAACATACCTAAATCAAATTTGAAGATGTTGAACTTGGCTTCATCTAGTGGCTTAGTGAAGATATCAGTCACTTACTTGTCTTTAGAGACAAACTCAAGGCTGATGTCTTGCCTTTCCACATGTTCTCTAATGAAATGATACCTAATTTCTATATATTTAGTCCTGCTATGGGAGATAGGATTCCTAGCTGATAGTTTAACTTTCAAGGCAGCCTAAACACCTAGAGGGGGGGGGGGGTGAATAGGTTCTGCTTCTCTTTCTAAAACTTCTAGACAGAATTCAATTTATTAACTAATATAAAAACACAGCAATCACAGAAAACAAAACATCACAGATTGCACTATGTTTTATAGTGGTTCCCCAAGGTCTGGGTACATCCACTTTCCCCCTTCACCTATCTAGCTGTATGCTAGATTCGGCCAAACTTCCACTTATCTCAGATCAATAGATCTTACAACTCAGAACCCAACTGGTTCCTACAACTCAGGCACAACTGCCCTACCTCAGCCTTGCCCCAAGGCCTACAACTCAGAGAATATCCTTCTCCTACACTCAGGCAATCAGCCCTACCACTCAGAGTTCAACACTCCTACACTTAGCCTTTATAACATAGGCTTACAACTCAGATCTGTATAAACAGATCCTACAGAAATATAGAAAATATTGTTTAAATTGTCTTGCCAAGTTGAGAGAGAAAAGGCAATGACAATTCTTAATCAGCTGATGCAATCAACTATTTCTTAGCCTTCTTCAAAGCTTCTTGAAAATGTACTTAGCTGAGTTGATTCCAAACAGCTTCTTGAGAATCCACTGGTGGATTCTTTCTCCTTCTTCAAATTCTGACTTGATCTCTCTCTATCCAGAACTTTGAATGATTCTTCTGAATTCTGATTAGAACTCTTCTTAGATCTACCCTTAGATAGTCTTCTTAGATCTCCCGGAGAAGATCTTCTTAAGTGCCTAGCACTTTCTTGAAATGAGTAGAATGTAATCCTTCTCCTCTTTCTGATCCAATGTATTTCAAAGGGTCAGTTCTATATGTTGTTAATTGTTTTTTTTTCTCCTTCTGAATCTGTCTATTTATAGACATTCTTCATGGTAACCGGCTGATCCGGTTTCTAACCGTTTTCTGACAAGTCTGACAACTTCAATTAACTGGTGATAACCCACAGCTGTCAAGTCTTCAAACAAGTCCTGTGCCTTAGTGTTGAAACAGTCTGTCAGAAAGTGTCGAGACCATCTGTCTATTTGTGTCGACACAATTGACTTTGGTGTCGACACTGCCTTCAGTGATGTCGACTAAATTGCCTTTGTGTCGACACATCTTCTTCTGAAAATAACTTGGTCTTTGACTCTGCAGTGTGTCGACACAAGTCCTGTGTGTCGACACAGTTGTTGTAGAATCATAACTTTAGTAAGTGTTGACTTAGCCTTCAGGTGTCGACACATTCATTTTTTAGCTTTGCTATAATGTGTCGACTTACTCACTATGTGTCGACACATTCTGCTGGTGACGACAAACTTGTGGTCGACTATTTTCTTCTGTGTCGACATATTCAGATGATGTCGACAAACTTGAGATCGACTATACTCTTCAGTGTCGACGCATTCTCCCAATGTTGAGGTCGACGTTTTTCTTCTGTGTCGACACAATTTCCCAGTGTTGTGTCGACTTACTTCTTCTGTGTCGACACAATTTCCCAGTGTTGTGTCGACTTACTTCTTCTGTGTCGACACTTTTTCCCAGTGTTGTTGTAGACTATGTTATGTGTCGACACTTTTTCCCAGAGTAGTGTCGACTTACACCTTCTGTGTCGACACACTTTCCCAGTGTTGTGTCGACAACTTTCTTCTATGTGACGACACATGTTCCTTTGTGTCGACACTTGGACTTAGAATTTTTTCTGTAAACTTTAACAATTCTTTACCTGCACATGTCAACTCAAAACAACATCAAATACAACATGATGTATATCATTGAGCTAGGTTGGGCTTCTTCAAATCAGGTACACATTTTCCAATGTACCCAACAATCTCCCCCTATTTGGAGAAGTCATAACCCTTATAGCCAATGATATACACCATTTATAAATAGTATAAAATGATGATATATGACAATACACAGGGATACTTAATTATAAACAAAATAATAAGAACATCATGGATAAAACAATCTATCACAGATTTAACAATATTTTGTTTATTACTGGGTAATGTTTGATTACATGGTTTTTTTTTTGACTGATCACATTACATCATTACAAAACATTATGAAAGAACTAAAACATTATCAGGATTGATCAGGCTCTCTAATAACAATCCCTTGGCCAGATTTAATTTTAGCTGTCACAGGAGCTTCTGATTCTTCAGCCATCTTTTTTCCTTTAAGATCAGCTTTCTTCTTAGCTTCTTCCTTGAGCCTTTGCCTTTCAAAATAGTGAAAAGGCTTTGGGAAGTATTTGCTTGGCTCCATAGCATCAGGTGGAAGTCTTCCCAGCTTAGCTTTCCTTCTGAATTGTACAATGGCTTCTTGTCTTGCCTCATACTTCTGCCATTCCTGCTCATTGTACCACTTGCCCCTTTCATGAACTTGATCTTTGACAGCTTTCCATGCAGTGAGTATTATATTTCTGGAAGTAGGACTCCACTGCTCAAAATCTGGCTTCAGCTCAGCCTGCTCTCTAAATCTTTTCTTTGACAGTAGAGCATCTTGCTGTTCTTGCAAATTTACCTCAGGCTTATCAACCTTTCCAAAGATAACATTTACAACCTCCTTTGAAGGACTATACATATATTGCACTTGCTGATCCAATATATCAAAATCTGGAGGGGGGTATATGACTTGGGCAACCTCAGGTTGGTCACCTTCAAGTAGTCCTGTTTGTAGACCTGACTCAGCCACCATGTTATCATCACACAATGGTGGATATCCCAATGTGGCTCTTATACTATTGGTCACCCATTTGGCATGCTCAGAGCCTGCATGAATTAGCATCCTCTCCCCCTTTATGGCTTCTCTTGATACATGATCTCTAAGATCTTCTTTCTGAAATCGAATTTGGCCATCCAAATAATTCACTCCCTCCTTGAAAAATGGTCTTAACTTTTGAAGCTTTTCAGATATTTCCTGTTGAGAGGTTGTGATGGCAGTCTTAACAGATGCAATAGCAGCCTGAAAATTCTTATCAAATTCTTCCATTTCTTTGGCTCTATCTGCAGGCATCCCTGGAACAATCTTCTTCACCTCTTGAATGATCTCATTATGAGATTCAGTTAAATTGTCATTCATTCTTATTTGATTTTCCAGAACATAACCTTGCTTCAAAGCAATATCATCCACCTTTGTAGAGATAGCCTGCTGTTGTTTAGCCAGATAAACTACAGCATTGCCACCCTTGTGGAAGCAATCTGTCATTTCAGTTTTATGCAAGTTGACTTGAAATTGGATGGACTTGATGTCCTGAGCTAAGTCAAACTGAACTGACTTGCTATTTTCATCAACATACTTCTCCAGAGCCATCCTTTGGTCATCCAATTTTACTTGAAGATCTACCATAAATTTATTGTAATCAAAGGCTGGAGAAACTTGTGGAGTTGTTGTCTGCAATGCCTGCTTGTAGTTCTTGCTTCTTCTCTTAAAGACAACAAGTTTTCTTTTCTTAGCCACCCTGGCTTCTTCAGTTTCTGTGTCAGAGGAAGTATCTACATGAATTCTTTCTGTGCCAGGGAGTTGTTGCTCAGCTTCAACATCCACTAGCTCATCCTCAACCTGTGTTTCCACAGCAGCTTCCTGATCAATGTCCATTCCTATGAACTTCTCAATATCTGGTCCACCTCCTTCTTTAGCAGCAGCAGTATCAACATCTGGGAATAACTCCTCCATAGTAAATTCCAGTTGAGTGGTCACATCTGCAGCAGTTAAATCTTGAGATATGTTTAACTGTGCTTCCTCTTGGACTTGCACCTCAATATTTGTAGTGGCAGGAGTAGGTGTGGACACTAGCTCCCCCTGAACCTGTGCAGTAATAATAATTTGAGCAATGTCTTTTATAGTAAAATACATTAGCTCCCCCTAAACCTAAGCAGGAGTAGATACCTTTGGAGCAGAAGTGGAAACTGGCTCCCCCTGCATCTGGGCAGGTGTTGATACTTCCTGGACCACAGTTGAGGCAAGTTGTGTCCCTTCTTATACTTGTTCAGATTCTTGATTTGGTGTAGAGGATTGCACAGGGGTGTCTGGCCTGCTCTCTTCAGGCACATCCTTTGACAGCACCCTATCCCACCTGGTGAATAGTCTCATATCCATTCTTCTCATATGGTTAATCTTACTCCCTTGCAGCTGCTGCATCACATCTGGAATCACCCCAGTGAAGTACAGACTCATGATCCTAGCCATGTTAGGCTTCTTAATTCCCTCTTTGATCTTGTCAAAGAGTACTCTTGACCAATCAGTAGGAATAGTAAAAACTATCCTGGTCATCAGGCTGAACATATAGGCAGAAATCCTATCATGTCCACCTGTCTTGCAGAGGATTACCTTTCCAACAACTTCCGACAAGAACTTCCCTTGCTGATTCATTCCCTTTCTGTTGAATGCAGCTCCTATCTTCAATCCTGAATCCAGGCCACACCATTGAAGGGCTTCCCTTGTCTTAGATATAGGAACTGCCTCTTCATTCTCAACCACTTGCAGTTGGAAGATCTTTCGTAAACTTCTTTGAGTAATCTTTACCTTCGTCCCTTGAATAGTGGACTTAATCTTGAGGCCAGTAGAATGGACTGATGCAGAGGTAAAGAACTCGTGCACCTCCTTCTTCCAGATCTTAGTTGGTTCTGAAATGAGAAATTCTAACCCTGATGCAGAGAGAAGGGTGATAACTCCTTGAACATCAGGCGGCGCCTCTGCAAAGGCCTGGCGCACTAACTCATATCCTTCATTGATGTTATCTTCAATCCTTGGCGCCATCGTTGTGTCGAGAAAGCTTGAGAGAAGAGAGAAAGAAAGACTGTCGACACAGGGTTTGAGTCTCGAAAACCTTGAAAGCGTGTCGACACAAAGAGCTTTTGACCTATTTATAGCTTCTGTTGAAAGAAGTTCAAAAGGCGCCAAAAACAGTCTAAATGTGTCGACACAGACGGAATGTGTCGACACAAGCTTCTATTAACTCGACATTTCTTCAGCCTACTATGTGTCGACACCAATTTGTGGTTATGTCGACACCTTGGATACATAGTAGAAAGACAGAAATTCTGTGTCGACACTAAGGACAAGTGTCGACACATATTTTGTAAGTGTCGACACCATAATTCTGGTTGAGTCGACATTACATTTCTGGTTAAGTCGACAATAAAACTCTTAAGTGTCGACACATATTCTCTGTGTCGACACAATATTTCTGACTTGTCGACATAATTTCTCTGAGTCGACACATTATTACTGAATGTGTCGACACATTCTTACTTAGCCAATTTCTGTAACTTCAATGTGTCCTTTTTAACACTTGATTATGTTGTTACTACTTTTACTTACTTATAAACCATTTCAATAGCATTGTTAATGATTTTGTTTAATACATTAATCAATGGTTAACATACCTAATTCAATTTTGAATTTATTGAATTTGGTTTCATCTAAAGGCTTAGTAAATACATCTGCTATTTGATAATCTGTTTTTACAAATTCCAATGAGATGTCACCTTTTTCTACATGTTCTCTAAGAAAATGATATTTGATTTCTATATGCTTAGTTCTACTATGAGAAACTGGATTATTAGCAATAGAAATAGCACTCTTAGAATCACATAAAAGGGGTGTTCTACTTACCTGAATACCATAATCTTTAAGCTGATGCTGCATCCATAATAGCTGTGCACAGCAGCTTCCTGCAGCAATATACTCTGACTCAGCTGTGGAAATTGCCACACTAGTCTGTTTTTTACTACTCCAAGATATTAGTCTTCCTCCCAGGAATTGACAAGTACCTGTAGTACTCTTTCTATCCTCTCTACATCCTGCAAAATCTGCATCTGAATAGCCTGTTAGTTGAAAATCTCTATTCCTAGGGTACCAAAGACCTAGAGTAGGAGTGCCCTTTAGATATCTCAGAATCCTTTTTACTGCAGTATAATGAGATTCTTTAGGGCAGGCTTGGTACCTAGCACAGACACATGTTGCATACATAATGTCAGGTCTACTAGCAGTGAGATATAGTAGTGACCCAACTATTCCTCTATACAATGATTCATCAACAGGTTTACCTGCCTCATCTTTGCATATTGGCATACTTGTGCCCATAGGAGTTCTCATGGAGGAGGATGACTCCATACCATATTTTTTAATTAATTCCTTGGTGAACTTAGACTGGGATATGGACAATCCATCATCAGTCTGTCTTACTTGGAGTCCCAAGAAGAACTTAAGTTCTCCCATACTGCTCATCTCAAACTTCCCTTGCATAAGTTTGGCAAACTTTTTACAAAGGTTGTTTTCAGTAGATCCAAAGATTATGTCATCAACATAGATCTGGACTAAGATGATCTTTCCTTTGGATTCCCTAAGGAATAGAGTTTTGTCTATCTTTCCTCTTGAGAATTTATTCTCAATGAGGAAGGTAGACAGGGTTTCATACCAAGCCCTTGGAGCTTGTTTTAACCCATACAAAGCTTTCCTAAGCTTATACACAGAATCAGGTTTAAGAGGATCTACAAAACCTGATGGCTGCTCTACATATACTTCTTCTTTAAGATCACCATTCAGAAATGCTGACTTTACATCCATCTGGTATACTTTGAAGTCTTGGTAGGCTGCATAGGCAAGGAACATTCTGATTGCCTCCAGCCTTGCTACTGGAGCAAAGGTTTGATCAAAGTCAATCCCTTCTTCCTGCCTGTATCCTTTTGCAACCAATCTTGCTTTATTCTTTATTATTATTCCACTTTCATCTAGCTTGTTCCTATAGATCCACTTAGTCCCAATTATGTTGTGGCCTCTTGGTTTAGGAACAAGCTCCCAGACCTTGCACCTTCTGAACTGATTCAGCTCCTCTTGCATAGCATCAATCCAGTGCTGGTCTTGGATAGCTTCTTCAAACTTCTTAGGTTCCATTTGAGACAAGAAACTAGAATGCAAAACTGTGCTTTGATTTCTGCTTCTAGTTTGCACTCCTTGTCTTGGATCACCAATTATCTGATCAGTAGGATGATCTCTTAGATATCTTATAGCTGGAGGTAGATTCCCTTCAGGTTGAGCATCTCCAGCTTCTTCATTCTGCTGTTCCTCTTGGTTTTCATCAGCTTCCATTATCTCTTGTACTCCCCCTGGACAGCAGCCTTCATTTTCCAATGCTCCCTCTTCCTTTGAAGCTTCAGCAATGGAGAGCTTGTCCATCTTCTTGCTTATACCTGTTGAGTCATTTGATCTACAAGACAATTCACAATTGATTAATCTTGTTTCATCAAATACAATATGCACAGATTCTTCAACAACTTGAGTAGTTAAGTTGAAGACTCTATAGGCCTTACTATTTGTGCTGTACCCAACAAATATCCCATCCTGGGATTTGGCAGCAAACTTAGTCAAATAAGACTTACCATTGTTAAGTATATAGCACTTGCAGCCAAAGATCCTAAAATAGGATAGATTTGGTTTTCTGCCTTTCACAATCTCATAGGGAGTCTTCCTGTGGCTTTTGGTGATAGAAGCCCTATTGATGACATGACAAGCAGTGTTAACTGCCTCAGCCCAAAAATATTCTGGGAGAGAGGTGTCACTCAATAGAGTTCTACCAGCTTCAATTAATGATCTATTCTTTCTTTCAGCAATTCCATTTTGCTGAGGTGTTCTAGGTGAGGAGAACTCTTGGAAAATCCCAAAGTCTATACACAAGTTTGTTATGCTTTCAGATTGAAACTCAGTACCATGGTCACTTCTGATTTTGACCACTGTACTGTTCAGTTCATTCTGAATTTGCTTTACAAACTTAAATAATACACTTGGGGTTTCAGATTTTTGTCTCAGAAAGAACACCCATGTAAATCTAGAATAGTCATCTACAACCACTAGTGTGTAGACCTTCCTACCTAGACTGTGAACTGGCATAGGACCAAAAAGATCCATATGCAAGAGGTATAAGCACCTCACAGAATCCTTGTTTTCAAGGCTTTGAAATGAGGTTTTTGTCTGCTTGCCCTTTTGACAAGCTGAGCATACCCCTTCCTTTATACACTTAACTTGAGGCCCATTCCTCACTAGTTCTTTACTAAAGAGTTGGCCAATTGTCTTGTAGTTTAGATGAGCCAATCTCTTGTGCCACTTAACACAATGAGAAGCATTGTCATCAGCTACAAGACAAATGGGGGATGCCTTATTCTCACATTCAAAATTAAGGCAATACACATTTCTCTTCCTATACCCAGTCAATATGATCTCTTGATCACTTGACCTTTTGATATGACATCCATCCTTACCAAATGAAATGTCATATCCTAGATCACTCAGCTGGCTTATGCTTATTAGATTATGTTTCAAACCTTTTACATAGGCCACTTGGGTGATAGTAATTAGGTTTGAAGAGATGTTACCAAATCCTTTGATGACTCCTTTTTCAGATCCACCAAAGATCACTTTATGTCCATCTTTGACAGATGAATACTCCTTCAGCAGCCCCTTTGTTCCAGTCATGTGCCTGGAACAACCACTATCCAAGTACCATATAGGGGCATGGTAACTTGGATTCACCTGCAATACAGAATTACTTACCCTTAGAACCCAAGTAAGTCTTGGGTCCTTGGTTCAGGTTAGCCTTAATAAAGTTATCATAACCTCTTCTAACAGGTAGACTCTTATTCTTTATAACACTTGTGTTATACCAGCAGTCCAATGCAAAATGACCCCTCTTGCCACAGCACCAACATTCAAACTTATTGTATCTAGATCTAGATACATCCTTGTCAGAAGCATTTCTGTTCATTGCTGGTGCTGTTGCAACTTCTCCTACTGGTTTCTTAAAACCATAGGGCTTATGACCATAGGTAGGCCTGCTTGCCTTAACACCCTTGTTCTTCAGAACATTTGTCTTGATATGATCCTGAATGTCTTCATGATCATATATGTTAGAAGGCACTTTCTCCTTACCAAACCTTATGGGGACTGAAAGGTTTAGTGGCTGAATAGGGGCTTTGCCTTTCCTCTTGAATCTGCCAGCCCTGGAGTTACCCTTAAATCCTAATCCAGCCTTACCCTTCTGAGTGACAAATTCATCTATCAAGGGTAAGACAGATTTTGGCTTAGAGTAACTAGCCACTAAATCCCTTTCAATTCTAAGTCTGTCCTCCAGACTCTTTACTTGATCATTAGTATAATTAATTGTGCCCATCTGAATAATAGTTATATTCTTCAGCTTGGCAATTTCAGCTAACTTTTGATCAAGGACTTTTTCTAACTCAGTTGTTGCAACCCTTAGATCAGCAATTTCCTGAGCCTGTGATTTAACCAGGTTCTTGCTTTTCTTAAGGGCCTGCAACAAGTCCCCATACTTGTCTATCAATTGATAGACATCTCCTTCAGATCCAGATGCATCTTCATCACTTGATGCAGATGTAGCTGATTCTTCACTTGTACTACAAACATATGTACTGGAAGGACAGTTTACCTCATTAGGACCAGACTGATTCTGGCATAGATCCTCTTCTGATCTAGTCATCAAACCCATGCATTGATGTTCATTGATGGAGTCTAGCAACTGCATAAACTCCTCTTCCTCAGATGCAGCATATAATCCAATATATGCTTCAGCTTCAGATCCTGATTCTGAAGTTGACTGGTCTGACAGACTTTTATCTTTCTTTGCTACAAAGGATTTCTCCTTCTTGCCTTTCTGATAAGTCTTCTTCTTTTCTGAAGATTCCTTCCTTTTGTCAGGACAATCAGCCACTACATGTCCAGGCCTATTGCAACAATAGCAGACAATCTTTGAAGTAGTGGCTTTGCTGGGCTTTGACCTGCTTTTCTCTTTCCTAGATGACCTTCTTTTCTGATAATAGTCATCTACTTGCTGTGATGAGGAAGGCCTAGACTTCCATTGCTTCTTTTTCAAGAACCTTTGAAATTGCCTAGTGAATGCAGCAAAGTCTGCATCTGAATCACTGCTGACTGAACCCTTATCTGAATTTTCAGAACTACCTTCTTCAACTTCCTTAGGAGGAGATGGTGATTTCCTCCTATTCTTTCTGGTGGCTTCAGCATTAAATGCCACAGTCTTTTCTCTATGCTCTCCTCTTGAGTTTCTTTCCTCCTCCTTCCTTACCATAAGTTGCATTTCATAGGATAGCAACTTTCCAAACAGAGTTGGAGGAGATATCTCTGCCAATTTTGCCACTTCTCTTATGGCACAGATCTTTGTATCCCAATCCTTTGATAAGGATCTTAAGAATTTGTCATTCAGTTCATAGGTACTGAAGACTCTTCCATAGGAAATTAGCTCATTCACAATTCTATAGAATTTCTTATAGCACTCAGTTATGCTATCAGATTTTCCTTGTCTAAAACTTTCATACTCCTGATTTAGCATAGATTTTCTGTCCAGCCTTACTTCTTCTGATCCCTCCATGTAGACAATCAATGTGTCCCACATCTCCTTGGAGGTCTTGCAGTGAATCAGATTCTGAAATGTTGAATCATCTATGGCACTGACAATGATGTTCTGTGCCCTTTTGTCCATGGTTGCCAAGATGATTTCATCCTTGGTCATTTCAGAATAAGTCTTTGGTGTTTGGATATTTGCATCAAGAACAGATATCTTCATTGGTATGAAGGGGCCTTCCTGTACTGTGATGTAAATCCTTGGGTCAGATGCTTCCATAAACAATCTGACTCTTTCTTTCCAGATCCCAAAGATTTCCTTCTTGCATATGGGTAATTTCATTGACCCTAGCTCCTTATGATTCTCTCCAGAACCCATCTTCTTGATTCTTGAATCTGCCTATCAGATCTACCTCAGACTGTTAAGTCCTTTTTGAGGAACCTCCCTCTGATACCACTTGATAGTTTAACTTTCAAGGCAGCCTAAACACCTAGAGGGGGGGTGAATAGGTTCTGCTTCTCTTTCTAAAACTTCTAGACAGAATTCAATTTATTAACTAATATAAAAACACAGCAATCACAGAAAACAAAACATCACAGATTGCACTATGTTTTATAGTGGTTCCCCAAGGTCTGGGTACATCCACTTTCCCCCTTCACCTATCTAGCTGTATGCTAGATTCGGCCAAACTTCCACTTATCTCAGATCAATAGATCTTACAACTCAGAACCCAACTGGTTCCTACAACTCAGGCACAACTGCCCTACCTCAGCCTTGCCCCAAGGCCTACAACTCAGAGAATATCCTTCTCCTACACTCAGGCAATCAGCCCTACCACTCAGAGTTCAACACTCCTACACTTAGCCTTTATAACATAGGCTTACAACTCAGATCTGTATAAACAGATCCTACAGAAATATAGAAAATATTGTTTAAATTGTCTTGCCAAGTTGAGAGAGAAAAGGCAATGACAATTCTTAATCAGCTGATGCAATCAACTATTTCTTAGCCTTCTTCAAAGCTTCTTGAAAATGTACTTAGCTGAGTTGATTCCAAACAGCTTCTTGAGAATCCACTGGTGGATTCTTTCTTCTTCTTCAAATTCTGACTTGATCTCTCTCTATCCAGAACTTTGAATGATTCTTCTGAATTCTGATTAGAACTCTTCTTAGATCTACCCTTAGATAGTCTTCTTAGATCTCCCGGAGAAGATCTTCTTAAGTGCCTAGCACTTTCTTGAAATGAGTAGAATGTAATCCTTCTCCTCTTTCTGATCCAATGTATTTCAAAGGGTCAGTTCTATATGTTGTTAATTGTTTTTTTTTCTCCTTCTGAATCTGTCTATTTATAGACATTCTTCATGGTAACCGGCTGATCCGGTTTCTAACCGTTTTCTGACAAGTCTGACAACTTCAATTAACTGGTGATAACCCACAGCTGTCAAGTCTTCAAACAAGTCCTGTGCCTTAGTGTTGAAACAGTCTGTCAGAAAGTGTCGAGACCATCTTTCTATTTGTGTCGACACAATTGACTTTGGTGTCGACACTGCCTTCAGTGATGTCGACTAAATTGCCTTTGTGTCGACACATCTTCTTCTGAAAATAACTTGGTCTTTGACTCTGTAGTGTGTCGACACAAGTCCTGTGTGTCGACACAGTTGTTGTAGAATCATAACTTTAGTAAGTGTTGACTTAGCCTTCAGGTGTCGACACATTCATTTTTTAGCTTTGCTATAATGTGTCGACTTACTCACTATGTGTCGACACATTCTGCTGGTGACGACAAACTTGTGGTCGACTATTTTCTTCTGTGTCGACATATTCAGATGATGTCGACAAACTTGAGATCGACTATACTCTTCAGTGTCGACGCATTCTCCCAATGTTGAGGTCGACGTTTTTCTTCTGTGTCGACACAATTTCCCAGTGTTGTGTCGACTTACTTCTTCTGTGTCGACACAATTTCCCAGTGTTGTGTCGACTTACTTCTTCTGTGTCGACACTTTTTCCCAGTGTTGTTGTAGACTATGTTATGTGTCGACACTTTTTCCCAGAGTAGTGTCGACTTACACCTTCTGTGTCGACACACTTTCCCAGTGTTGTGTCGACAACTTTCTTCTATGTGACGACACATGTTCCTTTGTGTCGACACTTGGACTTAGAATTTTTTCTGTAAACTTTAACAATTCTTTACCTGCACATGTCAACTCAAAACAACATCAAATACAACATGATGTATATCATTGAGCTAGGTTGGGCTTCTTCAAATCAGGTACACATTTTCCAATGTACCCAACACTAGCTATAGAAATTGCACTAGTAGAATCACAAAATAGTGGTGTTCTACTTATTTGAATATTGTAGTCCTGAAGTTGATGCTGGATCCACAACAACTAAGCACAGCAGCTCCCAGCTGAAATGTACTCTGACTCAGCAGTGGAGATTGCAACACTTGTTTATTTCTTACTGCTCCAAGAGACAAGCCTTCCACCTAGAAATTGATAGGAGCCAGATGTGCTCTTCCTGTCCTCCTTGCAGCCTGCAAAATATGCATCTGAATAGCTAGTTAATCCAAACTCCCCATTCCTAGGGTACCATAAGTAAAGATCTGGGGTGCCCTTAAGATATCTCAAGATTCTTTTCACAGCAGTGTAGTGAGACTCTTTAGGGCAGGCCTGATACCTAGCACAGATACATGTTGCAAACATAATGTCAGGCCTACTTATAGTGAGGTAGAGAAGGGAGACAACTATACCTTTATACAAAGTTGGATCAACAGGTTTCCCTGGATCATCTTTGTCTATAAGCATACTTGAGCTCATGAGAGTTCTTATGGTGGAAGCATTCTCCATACCATACTTCTTGATTAGCTCCCTGGTGAAATTTGATTGGAATATGGATAGATCATCATTAGTCTGTCTTACTTGGAGTCCCAAGAAGAACTTTAGTTCACCCATACTACTCATCTCAAACTTCCCCTACATAAGTTTTGCAAACTTCCTACAGAGGTTGTCATCATTAGAGCTAAAAATTATGTCGTCAACATAAATCTGGACTAGGATGATCTTGCCCTTAAATTCCCTTAGGAATAGGGTCTTGTATATCTTCCCCCTTAAAAATTTGTTCTCAATGAGGAAGGTAGACAATATCTCATACCATGCTCTAGGGGCTTGCTTGAGCCTATATAGAGCTTTCTTAAGTTTATACACAACAGTAGGAGAGTTAGAATCTACAAAACCTGGAGGCTGCTCTACATAGACCTCTTCTTTCAAATCTCCATTCAGGAAGGATGACTTCGCATCCATCTGGAAGACTTTGAATCCATGGAAGGCTGCAAATGCAAGGAACAGTATGATGGCTTCAAACCTTGCAACTGGGGAAAAAATCTGAACATAATTAATCCCATCTTCCTGCCTGTACCCCTTGGCCACCATTCTAGCCTTATTCTTTATGATAATGCCATTTTCATCAAGTTTATTTCTGAAAATCAACTTGACTCCAATGACATTATGTCCATCTGGTCTGGGAACCAGCTTCCAGACCTTGCATATTTTGAACTGGTTCAGTTCTTCTTGCATTGCACCAATCCAGAATTGGTCCTGATTTGCCTCTTCAAATTTCTTGGGCTCTTCTTATGACAGGAAGCTGGAGTAAAGAGCTGTGTTGAAACTCCTGCTTCTGGTCTGACACCTTGGCTAGCCATACCTATTATCTGATTTCGAGGATGATCCCTCAGATATCTGACTGCTAGGGGCAGCTGGACTATTTCCTAATGAGCACCATTTTCTTCAGCTGGTTGATCTTCATCTCCAGCTAGACTGTCCTATGCTTCCTCTGGAAAACATCCTTCTCTATATTCTTCTGGCATAGCAGGGTCTTTATTTTTGATGGAGAGCTTTTCCATCATAACTTCTGTACCTGTAAAACTAGGCAAAGAACTTGACAGCTCACTGTTAATCATGCTTGAATCATCAAACACTACATAGATAGATTCTTCTACAACTTGATTTGTCAAGTTATAGACTGTATATGCCTTACTACTATTGTTGTACCCAATAAAGATCCCCTCATGGGATTTGGCAGCAAACATAGTCACTTTTGACTTGCCATTATTCAAGAAGAAACACTTGCAACCAAATATCCTGAAATAGGATATGTTTGGTTTTCTGCTCTTCAAGATCTCATAGGGAGTCTTCTTATGGCCTTTGGTGATAGAGGCCCTATTGAGAACATGACATGTAGTGTTAACTGCCTCAGCCCAGAAATATTCAGGGAGACAAGTTTCACCCATTTTGCTGGGGTGTTCTTGGAGAGGAGAATTCTGGATGAATCCCTTGCTCTTCACAGAAGGTAGTCATGGCAACAGACTGAAATTTAGTTCCATGGTCACTTCTCACTTTGACCATAGAGCTTGCAAGTTCATTCTGAATCTGCTTGACAAAATTCTTGAAGACTTCAAGGGTTTCATCCTTTCTTATAAGGAAGAACACCCAAACAAACCTGGAATAGTAATCAACCACCACAAGGGTGTAGACCTTCCTACCTAGACTCTAAACAGGCATAGGACCAAACAAGTCCACGTGCTAGAGGTACAAACATCTCACTGAGTCCTTGGTACCAATGTTCTTGAAGGAGGTCTTAGTCTGCTTACCCTTTTGGCAAGCAGCACAGATACCCTTCTTGGAATATTTTATTTTGGGACCATTCCTAACTAGCTTATCCTTGTGGAAGGAACTACTATATAAACGAGCTGACCAATGGTCTTATAATTCAAATGAACCAGTCTCTTGTGCCATTGAACACAATATGAGTTTTTGTCATTTGCAACTAGGCATAAAGGGGAACTACTATATAAACGAGAAAAGTTTAAGAAATAAACATTCCCACTCCTAGTGCCTGTTAAGATGACACTCTGGTCACTTAACCTCTTGATGTGACACTTATCCTTGTGGAAGGAAATGTCATAACCAAGGTCACATAGTTGTCTTATGCTTATGAGGTTGTGTTGCAACTCTTCTACATAAGCTACCTTTGTGATGGTGATTATGTCATTTGAGATCTTACCAAAACCTCTGATTATCCCCTTGTTAGAGCCTCCAAAGATGACCTTAGGTCCATTCTTTACTGGAGTAAACTCTTTCAACAGTTCCTTTGTTCCAGTCATGTGCCTGGAACATTCACTATCCAAGTACCATTTAGGGGAACTAGTACTTGAACTAACCTAAAAAGCACAATTTATCTCACCTTAGGACCCCAATTTCTATTGGTTCTTAGGTTCATATTAGTCTGAAAACAAGCTTGCCTTCCTGCAGCATTCCTGACAGGTTGGCTACCTCTGGACACTAAAGGATTGTGCCAGCAATCTACAGCATAGTGGCCCACTTTGCCACAACACTAGCACTCATGGAAATTATATCTCCTTTTTTGTTTAGGGCTAGTATTTGCCTGGACTGCTCCTTGAACAGTGGGTAGATGTGTTGTTGTATGTCTCTGATTCTTCCAACAGCTATTTGACTGAAGGTAAGTCTTTCAGCTGACTGTTTTGGTCTCTTCTGAGAGACACCAGCTACATGTCTCTTTTTAGCTAACATGCATCTGATTGCATCAGAAACTGCCATTCCAGCCTTGCCAGAAGACTCACCTTGAGTCATTACTTTTTATAGATGACTCAGATTTCCTGCATCAACAATATCCTTGAGTTTTTAGGCTGAGACAGCAAAAGCAAATGGTCCAGGATGGACCATTTGAATTTCCTCATGGGCATCCTTAAGGGCCCTCACATGGTTGTATCTTCCACCTTGGCTATGACCATATTGGTCCATACTAGTGGATCTACCATTCTCCCAGTGACCATAACAGCTTTCATGGTCATACCTATTAGAAGGCAATAGAACTTTCTGAAAAGAAATCAGAGGTAATGTGGCTAGAGGCACAACTGGTGCCTTCCCCTTTCCTTTTGGATTGGGAGGTCTAGCAGATCCCTTAAAACCTAACCCTTTCTTACCCTTTTGGGTAAAGAGGGTGTTAATTAAGGGAAGCACAATGTTTGGCTTAGAAAACTTGGCCACCAGGAGTTTCACCCTTAGTTGATCATCTTTAAGTTTATGGATAAGTTTCTCATTTGAGACTCTTACCATAGACTGTAAATCAATGATCCCCTGAAGCTTGGCAGATTGAATAGCCATATCATTGAGATCCTTTTCTTGTCCCTCACACTTGCTCCTAAGACAGAGAAGCTCTTTTGCTTGTCTCTTGGCAAGGAGCTTGCACTTCTTGAATGCTTCAAGAAGTTCTCCATACTTGTTAATTATAGAATTGACATCATCCTCAGACTCTGAATCCCTTTCATCTCTTGATGATTGAGCTTAAGGCTTTGAGCTAGCCTCATGACTTGAAATAAAAGGCAGAGATTTAGGATTTACCTAAGCCTGTCCAGGCTGATCCTGACAGCTCTCCTCATTTATCATTGCCATTAATCCATGGCATTAAACATCTTCTTCTTCATCTTCATCCAACTCTGATTCACTTTCTGAATGTGACAGAGGGGCCCTGATTCCCATCCTAGTAGCAGGATATTCTTCAGGCTCTTCTTCAACAATAACCATGAGCCCAATGTAGGCTTCTTCTTCTTCACTGTCTGACCAAGAGGAGGAGTCAGACCGGGTCTTTACCTTCTTGGCCACAAGAGACTTCTCTTTTTCTTCCCCTTGTGGTGCTTCTTCTCTCCTATCTTTTTCCTCTTCAATGGGCAGTCAGCAATTATGTGCCCAAGTGATGTGGCAGAAACAAATGACTTTAGAAATAGTTTGTTTGCTAGAGGTAGGAGTGTACCAGACCTCCTTAGAGGATCTCCTACTATGTTGTGAGTAAGAGGAAGGCCTGCTTTTCTTCCTATGCTCCTTCTTCATGAATTTCTGAAACTGCTTGGAGAAGGCAACAAAGTCCTCATCAGACATATTATTGTTTGAGGAGCTGGTCTTTGAGCTCTCAGAATCTGACTAAGTAATTCTCCTAGGTGGATAGTTCTTCCTTCTGCTCCTATTTGGGGCATCAGCTTTGAAGGCCACGGACTTCTCCTTGGCTTATGACATACTTCTCTTTTCTTCTTCCTTTCTTGCAGTAAGTTGCATCTCATATGACAGAAACTTTCCAAACAGGGTTGGAGGAGGTGTGTCAGCTACCTTGGACATTTCTATAATGGAATAGATCTGTGTCCCAATCCTTTGTGAGGGACCTGAGAAATTTATCATTTAGCTCATAGGTGCTGAAGAACCTTCCATATGTTCTAAGTTCATTTACTATTCTAAAGAATCTCTCAAAGTACTCAGCAATGCCATCTGACTTTCCTTGTTTGAAGGCCTCATACTCCTGGTTGAGCACGGATTTTTTTCATCCCTCACCTCCTCTAAACCCTCCATGAACACAACTAGGGTGTCCCACATCTCCTTGGAGGTCTTGTAATGTACCAAATTTTGGAATGTTGAATCATCTATTGCACTAGCAATAATGTTTTGAGCTCTCTTATCCATGGAGGCAAGTAGGAGCTCATCTTTGTTCATTTCATCATATAATTTAGGTGTCTGGATGTTGGCATCTAGAACTTCGGTCTTCATGGGGATGAAGGGTCCTTCTTTTATTGTGATGTAGATCCTAGGGTCAGCAGCTTTCATGAATAGTCTGACCCTTTCTTTCCAGAGGCCAAAGCCCTCCTTTTTGCATATTGGTAATTTCATGGCCCATAATTCCTTGTAGTTTACACTAGACCCCATTCTTATATCTTATAGCTAACCTTAGAGGTGTACTCAGATTGTTAAATCCCTTTTTAAGCAACTTCCCTCTGATACCACTTGAAAGTTATTACTTAAAGGTTAGCTAGTCATCTAGAGTGGGGGGTGAATAGGTTTTTGAAATTACTTAAGCCTTTTTGTTGATTATAAGTTTGGTGATCTAGAGCTTGTCCTAATTACCTACAATACAAGAAGGAAACAACAAGCACACAAGTATTTATTGTGGTTCCCCAATTGGGTACATCCACTTTCCCTCCCACCTATCCAATTGATTTGTTGGACTAGGCACAAACTCCACCAATACGCTCCTCAGAGCTTACACCTAAGGCCCTCATCCTTACACAGATTCTTTTCAAAATCCAAACTCAGAACCACAAGGGTTCCTACCTTAGAGACCTGTAGTGCTCCTACACCTTAGTGGTCCACTGAACAGCTACCTAAGCCTTATTTCTAAGGCCTATAACTCAAGCTTCTCAGCCCTACAACTTCAGGCACACAGCCTTACTCTCAGAGTGCTACAACACTCCTACAACTCAGTACCTTTTCAGGTACCTACCTAAGTGCCCTTCCAGGCACCTATAGCTAAGCCTCCTCCAAGGCCTACAACTCAGTGACATACTTGTCACTTATAGCTCAGTGACTCATAAGTCACCTACCTCAAGCACTAGGCCCTACACTTAGGTTGGGAGGACATCCCTACCTCAGATCCACACTTGGATCCTACCTTAGAGAGCAGCACTATCCTACCTCAGGCAATTAAGCCCTATAACTCAGATCCATACTTGGATCCTATCTCAGTACCCTAGCAGGGCACCTACCTCAGTGGCTAATTAGTCACCTACCACTCAGGCACAAAGTGCCCTACACTCAGATTCAGATAAACTGCATCATATAGGAAATAATCAAGTAAAATTAAAATACTAACTCATATATAAATCTTTGAGTTTAACTTGTTGTACTGAGCAGATATCAGTCTAACCCACTTACTGTAGAAGGGATGAGTCTTCTTCTACAGCCAACTTCTTCTTTGTTGTATAGGTGAGCAGTTATCTGCTGTTGAAGGCTTACACCCCTTCACATAGCTATCTTCTCTTACTGATAGATTGAATCATCCAACTTATTCTTCAAGGAACAATCCTGTTGAACTGGAAGAAGCTTCAGCTAACTTTGCCTTCTGGCTTTTACTGCTGGACTTTGCTTTCAAGCTTGTCGAAGAATATGAAGTCTAGCCGCACCTTTTTCATTTTCTGCTTTCGTTCATTAACCCTAGTCTTCTTTTCCCTTTATATCTGTTGATTTGAATCAACGTCACAATTTGAATGTGGGCCCTGTCAAGTATGGTGAGCGCCACCTCCCTCAGAAGAAGACAAATAGTTGCTTTCGGCGCTACTGTAGCTTTCCCGCAATGACATGAAGTATTTGGACTGGGCTCGACGATCGTCGATCTGAGATCGAAGAACTCTGTGCTGAGCTTGACAAACTTCAGAATCTTCAACCTTTAACCTGAGCTCAACGAAAGGCAGGCTCAGGTTGAAGAACTCTGAATCTTCAACATTTAACCTGAGCTCGACGAAAGGCGGGCTTAGGTCAATGAACTCTGAATCTTCAACCTTTAACCTAAGCTCGACGATCTGTGAGCTGAGCTCGACGAACTATGAATCTTCAACCATCTACTTGAGCTCGATGAAAGGCTGGCTCAGGTTGATGAACTCTGAATCTTCAACCTCTATCCTAAGCTCGACAATCTGTGAGCTGAGCTCAAAGAACTCTGCTTTATGGACTTAGAATATTTCTGCTGGATTTTTTTCAGTGGTTCCTTCTCAACAGCTGAGACTCTTCTGTCTCAGCTGTTCTTTATCAACTGTCTCAGCTATTTCTTCTTCACGGCTGAGACCAACACTTCTATCAATGATATGTGTTGCGCTTCTTAGCTGTCTCAGCGGTTATGGTGAGACTTTCTTCTCAATTTTCTCAGCGGTTATGCCTTAGTTAAATTATCCGACTTCCAGCTTCCTCTTCCTGTTCACCTATCCAATCAAGGACAACCTACATGTAATAACTCAAGCATATATCAAATACATTATATGTGTATGTCATTGACTAGTTTGACTTCTTTCAAATCTAGAACATTAGGGTTAATGGACCGAACAACTTGTTGATAGAGGCTCTATTTTGTACATGACAGGTTGTGTTCACTACCTCAGCCAAAAAATATTCTGGGAGAGAAGTGTCACTTAGCAAAGTCCTCCAAGCCTCTATGAGAGTTTGTTGGGTATTGTATCCATAATAACCTGGATTTGAAGAAGGGTCCAGTTAAGCTAAGATGAATTGTGACTGTATTTGATGTTGCCTTTTGAGTTATGTACTTGCAGGTTTTCATTGCTAAGTGCACACCAATGTCAAGTTATAGTGGGTCAATAAACACGGGACTACACAATGTAATCCTTCATTGTGTAGTACAATGTGTTGACTCATGTGTAATCTCTCTATTGGGGTTTACTTCTATCCCAAGTACAAGATAAGGTTCAAGGATGGTAAAGGCTTATATTCAGAATGACAAGAATTTCTCCCAAGTAAATTCATGTGTTCCCGCGTGTAACACCTCTACCCGTCACGTAGGATATAATAGAGGGTCCGGCTGGGGCCCCACACCATATTCCACAAACAAGGGGAGACGTCACGAAATAATACCAAGAACCATCGCACCCTAACACAGAGCATTCTAGCGGAAGCTTCAGGGTTGAAAATATGAACTCAATAATACAGGAACTGTCCACTTCTATAACAAAATAGGAATGTAAACAACCATACACAACAGGTTCATAACCTTATGGCTTTTACAAGTTTCTCTGAACATAAGGTGTGGTTTACAAACATCGATACGCAGGTCGGCCACACATGAACAAGACTAAGCAAAACAAGGCCTTCGAGGGTAGCAATGCAGCTTGGGCTTTAGCCCACTAAGTCCCGCTTGGACCAGCACCACCTGCACCTGCAAGAACCAATCCACCAACCAGTGGCAAACAGGGTAACGGTCAGCATTCAGCTGACCAATTATAACGACCCTGCCCCTAGCACGGGGCAGCGGAATTCCTTCCCTACATAGCAATTTACATCACACACATATATATATTCAGCCATCAAGGAAATACATATCACAAATGTCGGCACGACGGCCCGACATTCCGTGCACTCAGGGCACATTCAGGTGTACCGGAAACACCGGATCCCGCCACCGTTCAGAGGTCCCGGACATGACGGTCAAACTTGAACATTCCTAGTCTTTATGGCGCCCAGGCCAAAGACTCTCATTATGCCCCTGACGAAAGCCCAATTCCTTGACGCTCTCTTGTACAGCTGGCATAATGCAGGTACAGATCAGCCCCCCCCCCCCCCCCCCCGTTGCTCAAATTGCCTTGCCACAAAGGAATACCGAAGTACTCTTGGCCAACTTACAGGCACGAGTCAGTTTCACCTTTCCTGTTTGGCACTAAGCCCTTTATACCACATGTCACTCATGGCCACAAGAGTTGAACCCAACTCTCACAAATTCCTAGACTTCCTCCAGTACTTCCTGCGACACCAAGCCACAGGCATCCACCACATATTTCATGCATACTAGCAATAATAACGGAGTCTTCTCCGATGTGCAAACAAGCATCACCAACCAAGACCAACATGTCTGGATGGGCTTCACATAGCATGCCTAACCGTACTCACACTTCCGGTTCTAATGCACTACAACAAGGGATGAACCACCAATCCCAAGGGAATCTCTTCTCCATCCACCTTTTGGTGGAGGATTCCTATGCAAATGCAGGAAAGAAGGACTTCACTTGTCCAAGAAGGGAATCGTTACCCTTGGAAGACGCTTTGGAGCCATGGGGAGAAAAGCAAACGGATGAACGTCCTCGCAGCAGCCTTGCCTTCGCAAATCCGAACTCGGCTCACGATTTGAACCACTGTAGCACCATCGGCAGCCGGCTTCCTCTTCTTCTTCCTCCTCAAGCTCTCCTCTCTCTCTTACTTAAGAAAAATCAAGGCACAACTCAAAACATGAGCTTCCTCCTCCTCAAGGCCAGCCTTATCACCTCAGGGATGAGCCTAGACCATTGGATATTGGTTAAAGAAAATGAACGGATCAGATCAGCCCTTAAACTGATTTCCTGGACTGAACACGGGTTGTGACACGCCCGTATCACAGGCCATGTTCCTTAAGCAGCTACAGAACCGACTCACCCAATCCAAAACACGGGCTTAGACATGCCCGTGTCAAACCCCTGACACGCCCGTGTCAGCAAGCACATGGTCGTGTGCATAGCCGTGTCACTCTTTCAACACAAGACCAGATTACCCGAGAAGAACACGGCTAAGGCACACACCCGTGTACTTAGCCATGTGCCAAACACACCCCTGTGACATGCCTGTGTCACAGGCCGTGCTCCACACTCAACGCCATTCTACTCAATGCCACCCGGGTATTCACCCGAGCATGACACGCCCTTGGACACGCCCGTGTCCAAGGCCGTGTTACCTCTCGACGATCGTCGACCCTGCCATCTCGAGTCGATGCCTACAGTAAAGGAAACGCCCTGGGAAATGCTCGTGTCCTAGGCCGTGTGCACTGGACACGCCCTGGGACATGCCCGTGTCCCAGGCCATGTCACCCAGCCTGACTCATTTTGGGACTTAGGGAGATTTTTGGGGTGTTATACCGCGACAACTCACTGAATTAGAAATCGCGACCGTTCGGCTCCTGCGACAACTGGATTGTCTTCCTCCCGTGGAATTGGGTTCGTTCTTTCCTCGATTAGGGTTATGAACAACTTTCTAACCCTAGCCGACAGTACAACAAGGATTTCCCGATGATTTCTTCTCGTGGTGTGTTCCCAAAACCATGTTATCACTGACTCTGACAAAGTTCAAAAATCCAGTTCATTCCAGATTCAGTTTTCTCCATTGCTCCTAGAAGCATAAGTGGTTTGCTAGGGGGAGGATAACTTGTTTGCACAGGCTTTGCTGATCATTCTGATGAGTTCAAAAATGTTTTACTAATGTCGGAGACTGCAGGACTTTCCTTTGTCCTAGAACACCCTTGTAAGGTCCTGGACAAGGAAGTTCTTGAGTTCTTCTAGAGTGCCAAGCTACGTCATGAAGATTCAGTCATAAAGAGAAAAATTCAGAAGACCAAAGTAAAAGTGAAAGCGTCACTTCTCTCTAAATACTTGCGACTTCCTACATGTGATGAGGCTGATTACCTTGATGAGGATGACTTCTCTAGAGCTCTTCTATTCTGTAGATTGCCCCGAGGTACAAAAGCAATTAAGCGCAAAGGGATGAATAAAGAAGGCAAGCTTCTTTCTGACATTATGGGTAAAGTGTTCTTATGCAAGACTGGGTCCCACGACTATCTCTCCACAGAGATGTTCAAGACCCTTGTTGCCATCATCTGTAGGAAGAAACTTGATTGAGGTGCATTGTTGTTTAGAAGATCAAGGACAACCTTCGCACTCCCAACTTTGGGAGTATTATCAGCCTAATCTGAATCAACTAGATGGTGGCAGGTTTTGAAGGATGGTAAAAGCTTTACCACCCGAGGGCATAGATCTATTTAACTCTAGAGGGGGGTGAATAGAGTATTTTAAAAACTTAATTGGTTTTTATAGCGGAATTAAAAATAGTGATATATATATTAAGAAAGTGCAGGAATAAAAAGCTAACTAACACAGCACACAACACATAGCACACCGCAATAAGAAAACAGCAAGCAACCAGACGACACAAGAAATTTATAGTGGTTCCCCTAAACTTGGGTACATCCACTCTTCTACCACCCTGGTAGAAATCCACTATAGGTTTTTTATCAGGTGCCCTGTCACCAACAGGTTATTGCTTAGGTGCCCTATCACTACAATATCTATTTGAAGGGAGATCTCACAACCCTTTACGCTTTTGATCAGGTGCCCAAAAACCAAGCTAAATCTTTTGATAAGGAGACTTAAGAACCAGGTGGTTAACTTTTGAAGGGAGTTAAAACGATGTGTACAGTGGGGTGAAAATGTGATATTGTCTTCTCTTTCTCAAATAGCTGAGAAGACTTTAGTGGACTGCTTGATGTTGTCAAAGATCCCCCTGAGATGATTATTGTTCAGGAATTTGTTGGAAGCTTTGCAGGGTGTAGGTACTATTTGATGATCTCCATAAGCTTTTAGACTGATTGTGTTTTGATGTCTCTTGAAAGCTTGGAAAAGAGTTGCAGATGATGATGACTGTATGAGTATGCAGATTGAACAATCTTTCTTTGTCTGCCTGTGACCCTTAGTCAATTCTACAACTTCTTATCTTCAATCTTTAAAAAAACTCTTTTATATTTCCTGCAGAAATTCTGTCTCTGAATTTGAATTCTACTCCTTGATTGACTGCTGAAATCTTGGTACTCGGACAAACGGCTAGAAGGGCAATAAATTGATTCTTTAACTGTCCAAGTTATTAAGCCGAATATTGACTCTATGAAATCCAGTAATTAATGTTGCCAATGAATGACTATATTCATAAGAATATATGCATTTAATTACTCAGAGCAATATAGACAATAATATATTATATAAGCCTTGGTAAATCCGGAAATTAACTGCAGATAATAGAAATAATGAACTGACAGATTTCGTCGATCAGAGATCTAAGATCGTCGAACTCAATCCTCTCTTTCATCGAGCTGAGCCCCAAGAACTTTGAACTGAGTTAATGCTGTCCATTCTGGGCTCCAAGTTCGTCGAACTGAGATAGTTGTTCGTCGAACTCAAAAACTGATAGGAGATTAGAGTTCGTCGAACTCAGTTAAACTTTCGTCGATCTCAACTTCAGAGAAGAAACTTTGAGATCGTTGAACTGAGAACGAAGATCGTCGAACTCCATTCAGATTTCATCGAATGACTTCTTCAACATAGAAAAATCTGTCTTGTTCTGAAATCTTTAGTCTTCTAATTCTTCTGAGGGATCGGTCCAATCAAACTGACTTGTTGACTTACCCTAAGATCTAATAAAGACCTATGAACCTATACTATACATTGTGGGTCAATCTATGCAATCCTAATAGTGAACCTAGCCCAAATCAACCCTAAAATAGGCGGGGTTCCTACAATCTCCCCCTATTTGGGTGAGGTCACTATGTACAATGCATTAAAATAATAAAATACAATCACAAAGCATAACAACAAATATCTGGTAGAAAGTAAAAGTCTAAGAGTTATATATACATCAAGTGCTTTGTGACAAATTAACCAAAACAAATAGTTCACAGAGAAAATAAGCTAATCAAAAAGCTATTTAGATTTCTTAGACTTGTCTTTCTTTGATGGTTGACTGAAAATGATTTCCCTATTGGGATTTGTTGCTTCTCTTTTAGACATAATCATATCAGCTGCTCCAATGATATTGCCTGAAGTTGCTCTTGGAATAACTGCCTCTGGATGTAAGCTCATATAAGTATCAACATTGAAAATGTGTTTAGCTTTGTCATCCTTTTCAATTCTTCTCTTCTGTAAGAAGACATTGTAGTATATTGAGAAGCATCTTTGTCTTCTTCTTTAGCTTTATTTATCTTAGAAAGTCCAACCAGCTCTTGAAATCTAGCCATTTTAGAAATGTTTTCCTGTTCTGGATCAACAAATGGAATTGGTGGAGAGTAAGGTCTTTCCTTATATTCAGATTTAGAAGAGTGCAGCCTTACACTGCTGTTGTGGCTGCTTCTATAGTCACTCTTGGCAAATTTGTCATATTTTTGATAAGAAGATTGCCTTGAGTGCTGAGAAGATGTGGTTCTTGAGGCTAGATTGCCTGAAGCACCTGCAGCTGGTGGAGGAGGAGGTGGTGGATCCTTTCTGAATTTCTTAGTGGGAGCAGATCCAAACTTCTTCTTATTCTTTTGTGCTTTCATATGATTCTTTAGAAGCTTCATCCAGTAGGGAGTAGTTGGAGTTAGAGGAATATTATACAAGATATAATATGGAATGTCATTCTTGGGATTAGGTGGTTGCTCTGTTGTTGCCTGAGAAACTGCCTTCTTTTTCTGAAACTTTCTCTTCTTAGACTTAGTATCCTCTAAATCATCTGATTCATCTTCACTGGATTCACTTACAGGATTGTGATACAAAGCATCAATCCTCTTCAGTTGATCTGCAAACAAGATCTCTCTGAAAGATACACTCTGAACTGGAACTTCCTCTGAAACTTGAACTTCAGCTTCTGGCAATGGAAGAAACTCTGCCTCTGTAATCATATCTTCCTCAAAAAGATGATCCATATTTGGAAGAGGAGATTCTGCCAAACCAAAATTTGGAGGAGAGGTTCTTCCAATGACAGAAGTTCAAGTTCAAGTTTCAGAGGAAGTTCCAGTTCATAGCATGTCGGACAAATGACTAGAAGGGCAATAAATTGATTCCTTAACTGTCCCAGTTATTAAGCCGAATATTGACTCTGTGAAATCCAGTAATTAATGCTACTAATGAACGTCTATATTCATAAGAATATATGTATTTAATTACTCAGAGCAATATAGGCAATAATATATTATATAAGCCTTGGTCAATCCAGAAATTAACTGCAGAGAATAGAAATAATGAACTGACAGATTTCGTCGATCAGAGATCCAAGATCGTCAAACTCAATCCTCTCTTTCGTTGAGGTGAGCCCCAAGAACTTTGAACTGAGTTAATATTATCCATTCAAGGCTCCAAGTTCGTTTAACTGAGATAGTTGTTTGTCGAACTCAACAACTGATAGGAGATCAGAGTTCGTCGAACTCAGTTAAACTTTCATCGATCTCAGTTCCAACAGATTTGATATGACCAGAGGTGAGCATATCCATCACCTCAAGAAGATATACTCATTTATATTCTCAAGGTAGGATAGGAGGATCACTATGCTAGGTTGATCCCTAGATTTGGCTATGGAGGAGGCAGAACATGCTCCTGAGGTCAGGATTACCTCTCTAAACCCCAGTGAAATTTCTGAGAGCTCAAGGGTAGGAATCGAGGGGGAGACAGTTGACACACAAGTGTCCACTAGCATAGTGCCCTTGAGCGTGCCTTTAGACTTAGTGCCAGTTATTCCAGAGTCAGTTATTCCAGTTATAGAGCCAGATATTCTGTTGACAGAGGTTACTGAGTTGGCTCAGACTACTATTAAAGAGTTGGTGCATGAGGAGGAAGAGGCTGATACTGTTGATGAAGATGATGTTGATGATGATTTGGATGGTGAAGTTATTGCTGATGATGTTGAGGAGGATGTTGCTGCTGAGGATGATATCCATATGGATGTTGAACATATGGTGGTGGAGTTTGACGCTGATAATACCAAAGCTGTTGATAATGAGGAGGTTTGTTCTAAGCCAGTGCCAGTGGAGAACCTAATTGTCCCTCTCCCAGAAATTTTCCCCGCTTAATCTTCTGCGAGGGAGGTGACTAGGCTTTCTATATCAGTTGCTACGTAGGTTGCGAGGCTTATGCGCAACCTGGAGAAAAGGATAGGCAAGATTCCTGATGCACCTCCTGCTTCTGTAGAGGAGGTTGTGGTGCTTTCTAATGAAAAGGGAGTTAGAGAGGAGCAGACTCTTGCTCTAACTACCTCTACAGATCATGTTACTACTTCTAGAGCTCATTTATATCTGATAGATGAGTCTTCCAATGAGGATCTTCCCAGCACTCCCATCTTAGAGACTCCAGTGTTGACTGCTAATAGTACAATTTTGTATAGCATCGAAGAAATGTTAGTCAAGAAGAAAGCTTATTTTGACTCATCCTTGCATAAAGTTCTGAAAAAGGTGAGAGACAACAAGAGATCTGAACAAAGGCCTAGCTGAGGTTAACATAAGATTTGATAAGCTAGATGCTAAGTTAGACTCCTGGTTTACCCAAGGTGGAAAAGGAGTTGAGTTTGTTATGAAATGTTTAGAGAGCAATCAGAAGGTTATGTGCAATGTTGATACTAATGCCAAAACTATGATTGATGGTCATAATAGAGCAATGGCACATTATGATGATAGCATGCAAGCCTATGCAAATGCTCTAGCTGAAAAAGTTAGAAAGGGGAGGATTCCTTGGAAGCTAAGGTGGTAGCTAAGGCCAATGCGCTTAAAGAAGCAATGTTAGCACTTTTCAAAGGTGTAAATGACTACAGTTATTACAACTGTGTGTGACTTCACAGTCAGTTGACAGGATATCAAGTACCTATTGTGCCTATACCTGCACATGATGAGACTCATCCTGTAAGACCCCCTTTTTTTTTTCTTTTTTCAGCCACCGGGGTCTTAGGCCCAGAACCGCCGCTTTGCGGTGACACCTTCACGTCCTGAAGGGTCATCACCATAAGGCGCCGATTCTGCCGGCCAAAACGATCACAGAAAGTAGCACAATTATTGAAGTAATAGTAAACAGTCCACAATAATAAAATCACATATATAAATAAGTAAGCTCCACGAAGGGAGTATCCACAGAAACACCAGAGTACTATAAATACGGGCTTATGCCCGGTACAGAATGTCCTCACTACAAGTCTCTCATGCGGAAGCGAAACAGAAACTACTCAAGGTCGAGACTCACGGTCCCGGCTGTGTGAACTCCGGAGCTAGACTGCCCCATCTCTAGGCGCACCGATCTCTGGGGCTGCTCCTCCATGCTGGGCTCCACGATCCCCTAAATGATGCGGTTCGAAAACCGTTAGTCATAAAGACTAAGCCCTATCATCCCCTACCCCTTCCCCTCATGGCTCCTAGGTACCGAGCGGAGAGGAAGAAAGGGAAGGACATGAAGGTGGAGATTAACATGAAAACAGATGGCAGCGGAAACTAATCTAGCAAGTTGTATTAGGTGAGCAGTTAATAAGTTGTTATAATAGGTCTAGCAGTAAGAAAAGCAATTAAATGAATTTAAACCTTCACTTATGCGAGAACACATAAGCAAAGGGATCTTTTGCAAGGCTCCCATCGTATAAGTGTCCCATACCACTTATACCTTGGGGTGTCGGTTATCAAACAGCAGGGGTTATTATATATTGAAAATAATCTTTGATTTATAAACTTGCCCACACAAGCTTATAGACCAAGGGGTCGTTTTGCAGGTCCTAATGTATAAGCGTCCCATTCCACTTATACTTTAGGTGTCAAGGTTGTTATGAATGATTATGATATGCAACTATATGGTGGGTATGTTATGTCATGCAGTGCAACTCACACACCCGACTCTGTGCACACAGACCTTTAGTTCCCCCTTTCGGAGCCGTTACCTCCCAGGATACCTCCGTAGTGGCAAACGGAAGCGGTGGGTTGGGCCTCGCCCACCTCCAAAACCAGTAAAGCACACTGGTCTGACCTATCGTACGCCTCAACGCTTGGTGCACAAAGCGGACGCCTGCGTACTCTTGCCGGCTGGCGCACCGGACTTCGGTTGGCGGAGTGCTAACCACCCCGCCGAGTCAACGATATCGGTGTCGGTGCAATCGAACTCCCCGCTATCGAAAGACCCACCACCTTAACTTTTCCTATTTTATGCACATGCAAGTTAAATCGTAAGCACACAAAACCGAGCTGAAGCTCCCCGGACCAAAACGTCCGTCTCCAAACCAACCGAGCCGAAGCTCCCCGGACCATCCGTCCGTTTCCAAATCAACCGAGCCGAAGCTCCCCGGACCATCCTTCCGTTTCCAAATTAACCTTCCTGTGCCAACAGTGTTGTGAAGAGTGCAGCCCTAGTTACTAAGTTACTCTTGTCGATTTGTTATTACAGTTTACGTTAGCCCAGGACTGCCCCCGGTATACCCCGTGAAGGGCTCTCAAGGGGCACTAGGAACCAAGACGGTGCATTACGGCCCGAAGTTTCCTTTCGCAAGGCACTTATTGTTATTGGTTGTTTTCCCTTAGCCCGATTCCCTTCTCATATTACGATAGACTATCCTAGGGTGATTTTTAAACCTTCCACTCCTCGGGAAAAGCGATCTTTCGCCAAACCCGAGCACCTCTTAACTCTAACTATCACCACTACTCGCTACTCTTTATATCTTCATCAGATCATGTTCTATTGCATTTCACAATTTACTAATTGCAGACCGACTTAGGCTACATGTCGAACCGGTTATGCAAGGATCGATTACTCATCCAAATGCCCTAAACTATTTACTGGAGACTTATCTTGATATAAATAACCTAAATCCAGAAGATGGAAATTTTCCTAATTTATTTGGCATTTAATTAAATTCCTCGAAAATTCCAAGGGTCACCGGTTTGAACATGAACTACCCTAACTATTCATGCAAGATGTCCAGCAAATTTATGATAATTAATAGGTTATCTCAGAAGGCTAAATCCTAAGTATCACAATTTTTCCACCATCAAAATGTCATGAAAATTATTTTGGAAATAATCTCTAATTTCTATAGTTTATGAATCAAGTACTGAAAATATTCTTCCAAAAATTCTAAATAATTTATGACATGCAGATAAAGGCCTAAAATTAGCACTGGCCAAGTTTCATAATTTTCCAGCAAGTATTTTATCCATAATTAATTTTTAAACATAAAAGCCCTTCCAATCATTTGTGAATAATGTACTAGATTTACTCATCATAAAATTCTATAAAAATTCAGGAATCAATGTTCTACTAGTCAAGATCTAAATCCAGAATTTTAACTGATTATAATTAATGTAAAGCCTCCAAATAATTGAAACAACAAGTTGGGCTAATAGTTCTTTAACACATGAAGTATAATATAAATTAATCATAAAATTCCAGAAAAATTACCATAAGTCTAATACATCCTAAAACTCCCTCCTCCCGAGTTTCATAATTTTTGGATTAGATTTAGTGCTTAAGATAACTAAATTACATTTCTATCCTAATCCGACATCTCAACTTTTGAGGTACCTAACTACCTCCAATTCCTTCACTATTTCAACCAGAGGGTTTTCATCATATCATCCCCCTCTCCTCCAAATTTCAAGGGCATACAAGAGCTTTTGCTCCTATGTCCTTCACAAACCTCAAACTCCCACCCATTGGATTTGAGCCAATCTCTTAGGGTAAAATCCACCCTAAGCCACCATGTTACCCAAGAGGGTAGACATAGACCCAACAATCAGTGGCCGACAACTTCAGCCTCTTTTGAGGAGATTTGTCCATTCCATCTCCAATCGTACTTTTCCCCAAAGTACCCCTCACCAAGACCTAAATAGGACTTGATACTTCCCTATTCAGAACTCGACCAATCGAGTAGAAATTTTCTACAGATCTTAATATTGATGCCAGGGACCACCACCCAAAATTTGGGGGAGTTTGGGCTTAATTTCATCTCCTAATTAATTTTATATTGTTTATTAAATTTTTTACAAAAACTTTAGACAAAAGTTCTCCAAAAATTCTCATTTTTGGACAGCCTCTCGATATACATATTATAGACCTCCAGTCCAAATTTCAAGTCATTTGGACATGTTATGAACCGTGGGCAACCATTTTAATTTCTGGTTAACCTAGGTCTTGATCCCACCAAAATGAGTGCTGTGTTCAAACCACTCACCCAAATTGAATAAAATCAATTTTAAATTAAAGTAGACCCCGAGGGCTACAACTTTTGTGTCTGGTCATTTTTCCTAATTCGGCCTCTAAGTGCCCCATTTTGCAGCCTTAAAATATACTAAACCGAGCATATTTTTCCTTATAAAATTATTTACATAATTTATAAATATAAAACGATTTACTGTTCATCTTCTTCATGAACCCGAACAGACACAGGAAAAATCATTTTTCCTGTAAGCATTCCGTGATCCGTTGCCGGCCGTCCGGTCACTTCCCTGGCCAGCCACCACCACCACCACCTCCGTTGAGGCGATGGCTAGCGGTCGGTGGTGGTTTGGCCGCCGGAGGTGGCGGTTTCCGGCGAACTCGAAATATCTTTTTCATGGTTTTTCCAAGAAAACGAGAGATGGATCCGGCTCCGTTGAGCGCGAATCTCCTTTCTAAGAATCCTAAGATCTACCCATGAAAGAGAAGGAGTAGAGGAGGACCTTGTTCGCGGTTTGGAGGCGAGAAGAGCGACGAGGTGCCATGGCGCGGTGGTGGCGTTGCTGAACTCCTCTTTACAGCAAGCACAAGGATCTGCTTGGTTTGCTTGAGCGTGTAAACCCTCTCCTCTTGTCCAAGTGGGCTTTTATAAACAGGAAGGTGGGAAGGTGAATGGTTTAAGCCATTATGGCCATGAAGTTCCCTCCCCTTAATGCTTCGGTTATGATGCAGGGATAAGAAACGGCGGAAACTGAACAGGTATGTCCAGCTGGCGATTTCCTATTGGACCACCTTTTCCTTATTTATTATATAAATACAGAAGGAAAACGGCCGGAAGTTACTCCTGGTGTAACTTCCCAAGCCAGCATTAATTTCCACGCGCGTTAGAATTATTTCGGGCCTGAACCGTCGTTTTGGCCAATGTCACGGGCGTGACATATAGGTCACGGGCGTGACAGGCCCGGGTAGCCCATTCTGGGTTCGACGATCGTCGAACTGAGATCGACGATCGTCGATCGGTAGTCACGGGCGTGCCACCTGTGTCACGGGCGTGACAGCATCGGGCGGTTAAATATGGTCGACGATCGTCGATTTGAGATCGACGGTCGTCGAACGCTGGTCACGCCCTAGGTCACGGGCGTGACCTCTAGGTCACGGGCGTGACATGCCCGAACGGCAAATTTCTGGCTCGACGATCGTCGAACTGAGGTCGACGATCGTCGAAGGCTGGTCACGCCCTAGGTCACGGGCGTGACCTCCAGGTCACGGGCGTGACATGCCCGAACGGTAAGTTTCGAGCCCGATGATCGTCGAATTGAGGTCGACGATCGTCGAAGGCTGGTCACGCCCTAGGTCACGGGCGTGACGGGCCGGTCACGGGCGTGACCAACCCGTGACCCGCAATATTAGTCGCTTTATTTCCAATCTTGGGCTTCCTAGGGTTCCGTCACGACCAATCTGACTCCTAGGGGTCTAGCCGGAAATGGGATGTTACACATCCTCACCAGGATTACCCTCAGTACTGGTCAGACACACAAGATTTTTCTCAAGTTAGTGCTGCTGTTGAGGCTCCAGAGGTAGAACTTGTTGAATACTTCCCTCCTCCGGTTTACAAGCGAAGAAGATATGGGGAAGGCCCGTATGCAATAAGGTCAGAGCCAGCTCATGTAGAACCAAATAGAGAGATGGAAGAGGTGTGGAGCCCGATTTACAGAGGAATTATCCTAGACACATTCTCCTTGGTCGATCTTAGTGGTGAAAAGCATTAGCACCACTACGATCAAGAAGAATGGAAGAAGTACAAGCTGTCCTGCATAAAGAGAAGGATACACTTCAGAAATCATAGAGATTCCGATCTGATTCCCCGCCCCTCCAAAGTACTTTCCAAAGCCAAAAGCTTACTTTGACAGATAGAGGCAGAAGAGACAGATCAGGCTGGACTAATAGTTATATTTTGTGTTGATTTGTGGGTTCCCCCCCCCCCCCCCGAAACTATGAATAATTTGAGATATATATATATGATTTCTATGATTGTCTTAGAATGCATGTTGTTTTTAATTTCTGTTATCTTTTCAAGTCTTAATGCTTTATTATTTATTATGTACAATTCACCTTAGCTTATAGGGTTCTGACTTCTTCAAATAGGGGGAGATTGTTGGGTATTGTATCAACAATAACACGAATTTGAAGAAGGGCCTAGTTAAGCTAAGATGAATTGTGATTGTATTTGATGTTGCCTTTCGTGTTATGTACTTATAGATTTTTGTTGGGTATTGTATCCACAATAACCTAGATTTGTATGAAGTCACCCTTAAACTAAGATGAATTAAGCTGTATTTGATGTCTTGTTTGAGTTATGTGTTTGCATGACTTAATTGCCAAAGTGTAGACCAATGTCAGTGTACACTGAGTCACCAAACACAGGACCAGACAATGTAATCCCTCATTGTGTGATTCATATTGTTGACTCATGTGTAGCCTCTCTATTGGGATACACTTCACTTTCAAGCACTAAACTTGTAGGAGAAAGACTAGTTGCAGATTTCCTTGAAGAAAGAAAATTTTCAGAAAGCAAAATTTTTCTAAGTGTTTTACTCGAGAAACAATTTTAGTACTCGAGTAGATTTATAGTCAGTTCTCGAGTAAGCTAAGTCTAGCACTCGAGTAACTTAAGTAGTTCTCGAGATAATTTAAAGTTAGTTCTCGAGAAGTTGTGTAGTACTCGAGTACATTTTTGCTTGTTCTCGAGTTATCAGAAAAGTCTAGTTCAGAATTTTCTAAGTGTAGTACTCGAGTGGCTAAGGCCATTACTCGAGTAGTACAAGACGTTGTCTTGAGTAACAGAAGTCAAGTACTCGAGAAATGTATCCTTGTCTCGGGTAACAGAAGTAGAGTACTCGAGAAGTATATCTAGTTCTCGAGTAGCGAAGCATTAGTACTCGAGAAGTCCAGCTACTTTTCGAGAAGTCAATTCTATTACTCGAGTAGCCAGAAGTTATTTCAATATTTTTTTTTCTAAGAATTGTTCTCAAGAACTTTACATCCTTTTCTCGAGAAGTCAAAGTGATTACTCGAATAGTCACATTCCACTCGAGTAACGCAGATAATTTTTCTTTGAAAATTCGTTAAGTCTGGCGGGACCAGATTTCAAAATTAATCTCCATGATTATTGGTTCACATGTTATGTTTTTATGATTATGACCATTAGACTATTCCTATAAAAGTTCTAATCATTTCGACTAACCCTAAGAAGAGTATCAGAAGAAAAATCTAAGAAATACAAAGTTTTCTGAATCGTCTAATGTTCTAAATCGAGAAGCCGTCGCCGCTCTTCATCGACGATCTCGCCACCGCACTTCTCCGATTTTTGTGATTCAGAGCAAGATTAGATCAACAGATTAAGGCATTCTTATTCTCACAGATCCTCATCTTGATCGTGCTGATCTAGGTTTTCAGATCCAAAACAGTTTTCGGCTTGTCTTCTTCGACCTATTTCAGAGAAAGCTTCAAAGATTCATGAAAGAAGAAAGACTAAAGTTTCAGATCTGAGATATTCTGTTTGTATAATTTTTCTTACAAAATCTTTATCTTGTAGGAGATTTTGTCTCCGAGTGTTGTAGGAAGTATTTCTTCCGAATGTAGATCCGTGTTGTTGATCGAGTTGTAGGGGCGTTGCTCCGAGTTATAAGAGTGGTTTTTAATCTGAGGTAATAGTGAAGTAGTCGAGTCTAGCGTGTTGCTAGATCGGTGAGGTGGAGAGTGGACGTACCCAAGTTTGGGGAACCACTATAGATCCGGTGTACTCTGTGTTTTGTGTGATTATTTTCTACGCTTCGTTCGTTCAATTTTTATTCCGCAAAAAGACGCAGACCTCACTTATTCACCCCCCCCCCCTCTAGGTGATTTAGATAGACAACTAAAAACATCAATTGGTATCAGAGGGAGGTTGTTCATCAAAAAGTTTTACACCTCGAACAGATCTGCTCCTAGTTTTCTTTAAAGGATTCAAGCATTGACAGAGTTAGGATTTTGCAAAGCTTCCTCTATGCACAAAAAAACAATTTTCCTATGTGGAAAGAAAGAATAAAGTTTTTCATGGAAGCTGTGGATCCTAGAATTTTTATGATAGTGGAAGAAGGACCTTATGTTCCTATGACCACCTCCACCATTGACTCAACAAAGCAAGTTCCTAATAAACTGATGGATCTTGATAAAGATGAGATTGCACTTGTCTCTTTAGACAAGAAAGCAAAAAATATCATCGCAAGTGCAGTCGATGACTCTATGCTACAGAATTTAATTCACTGCCAATCTGCCAAGGAAATGTGGCAGGCTCTTATCATCTTGATGGAAGGCACTGAAGAAGTTAGGGCAGAAATATGAAGCATTCCGACAAGGTCCCAAGGATTATATTGTAGATACCTTTGAGAATTTCTTCAAGATTGTCAATGACCTAAGAGTCTATGTCCGGGTCTTCACAAATGGGGAATTGAATGATAAGTTCCTGGGATCCCTGACTAAGGAATGGGATAACAAGGTTTGTGCTATCGGGAATTTGGAAAGCTAGCAGAGACAGACCCTCAAAATCTCTTCGGAAAGCTTATGTCATATGAGCTATAAATAAATTCAAGAAAAGCTGAAGAAGAGAAGAATAAGTCTTCATCAAAGGAGAAGTCTGTAGCTCTAAAGGCAGACACCTCAAGGAAGTCTAAGGATGCTTCTCCTACCCCACCACAAGAAGAAAGTGAAGAAGAATCTTCAAAGCTAAGCACCTCAGGCTCAGAATTATCTGAAGGATAGTTTTCTCTTCTCTCAAGGCAGTTCAAGAAATTCTTGAACAAGAAGAAGTAATGGAAAGGCAAGGATGCCTCATTCAGAAGATCACGTCATGATGGTGATTGTCAGAAGAAGGGCTCAATTAGCCAAGACAGGTATTACTCCAAACAGAACAAACACATTTCTACTGACATTGTTTGTTATTGCTGCAATAAGCCAGGACACGTCATCGATGATTGCCCTAACAAGAAGAAGGAGGGTGGAAGAAGAGAGGAAAAGAAAACTTCTTACAATAAGAAGAAGATTGGAAGAAGTCTGGTAGCCAAGAAGGGCAAGACCCTCAGTGACACTGATTCATCTGAGTCTAGTGATGATGAGGAAGCCTACTTTGGGCTCATGGCACAGACAGATGAAGAAGAAGAACCCCAGTTCACTGGGAAGGTAAATTCTCATACCCCTCTCTCTGAATCTGATGCTTCTGACCATGATCATGAGGACTGTTCGTCTGATGATGAATCTGAACTCAGGACTCAATATAAAGAGTTGATCAAAGCCTACGACAAATGTCATAGAGTCGCAAGATCTCAAGCTAAGGAGATCAAATCTCTTAAGGCTAAAGAGAGCAATCTGAGGGAGGAAATTATAATGATGGACTCACTTAGAAAGAACTTCCATAATGCAATGGAAGAATATAATAAGGCTCTCGAGCACCTAAATCTGAAGGAGAAAATCATCAAAGAATTGGAAGAATAACTTGAAGTTGAAAAGAAACTTATTGAAAGTTTCTCCAAGCCCAAGACAGTCATTTCGCATGTTGATGAATTCTCTACTCAAGCCAAAGGTGCTAGCTTAGGCCATGTGGTTGCTCCTAATAATTCTTCTAGGAGAAATGAAGCCCAGAGAAGAAATAAGGCTGCTAAGAAGGCTCTAGCCAAGGAGAAGGGGAAAGCTCCTCAAGAACAAACTCCTTTCAAAAAGGATATCTTTCCAACGAATGAGTTTGATCTTGACTCATCCTATGGTCACTTTGCTAGTCCTACTTATGTAGAGCCCAAGTCTCGGTACCAAGGATGGACTCGTCCTCGGAACTTTGGTGAGAGTGTCTTCAAGGCACCTTTTAGGGGATCACTCTTCAGAGCTTAAGACCTTATAATCATGGTCATAAAATCAAGAATGATCCAAAAGCCAAACCTGTTATAGAAAAGCCTATTATGGATAAGAAGCCATGTAAGTGTCATCACCACGAAGCTTCTACTTTCAAATTTTCTGCCCCTGCTAGACCACAATCTAAAAAGGTCAAGCAGGAGATCATTAGGCAAATATACAAAAGATTTGACTGTTGGTGTTGTGGCAAGGTTGGTCACTTCGCCATAGATTGTTGGTTTAATCCCAGATATTATGAAACTCCTCAAGTTAATAATGTGAGAAAGACCGCTCACAATGTTAACATACGTAGGGGGAGTATGCTAACTAGAGACCAAGGGCCCAAACAAGTTTGGGTTCCTTAGGAAACTTGATTCTACTTTTGCTGGAATGTCCAAAGACCACTAAAAATCTCATCTGATATTTGGACAGTGGATGTTCTCGGCATATGACCGGGACTAGAAGCCTTCTCCAGAATTATTCTCCAGTCATGAGCGAGCCAAATGTCATCTTTGGATGTTCTGACAGAGGGATTACTAAAGGCTACGGTATGATCACTAATGGTAGTGTATCCTTTTCTGATGTGGCTTATGTTAAAGGATTGGAACACAGTCTTATAAGCATAAGTCAGCTCTGCGATAAAGGATACATCGTAGAATTTCTTGCAGATAAGTGTTTGATAAAATCGGTTAATAATTTAGAAATGATTTTATCAGGCACTCGTAGTAGGAATATATTTTGCTTAAATTTTATTTGCACGGACTCTTCTACGCCAGTGTGTTTTTTGGCAAAAGATAGTGCGTCTTTTGGTGACTAATGACACAAGAGATTAGCACATATAAATTTCAAAACTATTAATAAATTATTTTTCTCTTAATTTAGTACGTGATGCCCCAAATGTCAAGTGCGTTAAAGATAGACCTTGGCACGCATGTGTAAAAGGTAAGAAAACAAGGGCTACTTTTAAAAGCATTATTGACAAAGACTCTAATAGGTGTTTACAACTACTTCATATGGACTTGTTCGGTCCATTACAAATTAGAAGTTTGGGAGGTAAGGATTATACATTGGTTATTATTGATGACTACTCTCGCTTTGCGTGGGTGTTCTTTCTAAATCACAAGTTAGATACCTTTGATATCTTTACAAATTTTATCAAGCAAGTCTAGAATGAATACAGCTGCTCCGTTGTCAAAATATGAAGTGACAATGGAACAGAGTTCAAGTCTGGGGCCATGATAGAATTTTGTGAAAATCTTGGTATTTTTCATGAGTTTTCCTCTCCTCGTACTCCTCCACAGAACGGAATTACTGAGAGAAGGAATAGATCACTCATAGAGGCTTGTAGGACCATGTTGAGTGATTCCTCACTACCGGAATATTTTTGGGTTGAAGCTGTCAACACTGCATACCACGTGCAAAATCAAGCACTCATAAACAAAAACCATAATAAGACACCTTACGAACTACTAAAGGGTAGGAAATCGACTATTTCATATTTTAAAATCTTTGGAAGTAAGTGTTTCGTACTTAACAATGGTCACAACTAAATTTAGTGAAAAGAGCTTTGAAGGTATTTTCGTACGTTATAGTAGCCATAGTAAGGCATATAAGATTTTCAACAAGAAAACACTGGTTGTAGAAGAATCTATCAATGTTATTTTTGATGAGACGAGCTTACTGCAAGGCAGTTCTTCTAGTGTGTTCATTGAAGATGCAGATTTAAGAATAAAGGAATTAAACTTGGATGAGCCGACTGAAGAAAAAGATCAAAAGTTCATCAAGATCACCAATCCAACCCCAATTAGAGAGGTTGATGAGCATGATGAAGATATAATTCAAGTTGACGAAGTCACTCCTGTGATAGAAGAAGCTTTAGATGCAAGAACCCTAGAGCCCAGACACTTGAAGGATGACCCAATTGATCAAATCATCGGAGATCCCCGGGAAAGTGTAAGAACTCATAGAGGTACGAATAATGAAAATTTATATTTGAGTTTCCTCTCACAGGTTGAACCAAAGAAGTTTGAGGAATCAAACTCAGACGCGTCTTGGATAATGGTAATGGAAGAAGAATTGAACCAATTCAAGCGTTGCCAATTCTGGAAGCTTGTTCTAAGACCCAAAGGTAAGAATGTTATCGGAACCAAGTGGGTCTACAGGAACAAGATGGATGAAGATGGAACCATCATAAAGAATAAAGCCAGACTCATTGCTAAAGGCTACCGACAAGAAGAAGGAATCGACTTCGACCAGTCGTATGATCTAGTGGCAAGACTGGAGGCAATCAGGTTGTTCCTAGCTTATGCTGCACTTAAGGGCTTCACTGTATATCAGATGGACGTGAAGTCGGCCTTCCTTAATGGTGACATAAAGGAAGAAGTGTATGTGTAACAACCTCTAGGTTTCGTTGATTCTAACTTTCCTGATCATGTTTATCTTTTATTTAAAGCATTATATGGTTTGAAACAAGCTCCTCGAGCTTGGTATGAGACGTTGTCTAGCTTTCTTCTTGAGAACAACTTCACAAGAGGAAAGATAGATAAGACATTATTTCTTAGGGAAATAAAAGGAAATATTTTGCTAGTGCAAATCTAGGTCAATGACATTATTTTTGTCTCTACTGACGACAACCTCTGTAAGAAGTTTTCAAAAATTATGCAAGGGAAGTTTGAAATGAGAAGTATGGGAGAGCTGAAGTATTTCTTAGGACTTCAGGTGAAATAATCTGAAGATGGAATTTTCATCTCTTAGACGAAGTTCACCAAGGAGTTAATTAAAAATTCGAAATGGAGAACGCAACCTCTATGAGGACTCCAATGGGTTCAGCCATGTCTCTAGACAAGGATAAGAAAGGGAAAACTTTTGATGAAACTAAGTATAGAAGCATAATTGGATCCTTGCTCTATCATACTGCTAGTAGACCTGACATAATGTTTTCAACATGTGTGTGTGCTAGATTTCAAGTGAACTGTAAGGAATCTAACTATGCTACTGCAAAGCGAATTTTGAGATACCTTAAAGGTACACCAAATCTTGGCTTATGGTACCCAAGAAGTAATGATAGCGAACTAATTGGTTTCTCAGATGCAAATTTTGTAGGAAGCAAAGATGACAGGAAGAGCACTTCAGGGACTTGTCAATTCCTAGGAAGAAGGATCATATCCTGGAGTAGCAAGAAGCAGAACTGTGTTGCAATTTCAACAGCCGAGTCGGAGTATATCTCTACAGGCAGTTATTGTGCACAACTGCTATTAATAAAGAATTAGTTTGAAGATTACAACATGAAGTTCCAAAATATTCCAATGTTTTGCGACTCTTCCAGTGCAATTGCAATAGCCAATAACCCAGTATCTCACATCAGGACAAAACACATAGAGCTAAGGTATCACTTTATCAGGGAGCATGTGGATCATGGAGACATCAACCTCCAGTATGTCCCAACTGACAAGCAAGTTGCAGACATTTTCACGAAGCCGCTGGACGAGGACAAGTTCTCGTTCTTCAAAATAGAACTTGGCATGCTCAACAAAGAAGAATAAAAAAAGGAGAACTCACAACAAAGCTCAAGGATTAGGCAAGACTTCAAAAATTCAAAAATTCTTAAGTTTGGACTTCATTTCTCGAGTAAGACCCTTACTACTAGAGTACTAATTTGGAGCACTCGAGAAACAAGTCTGCCTCTCGAGTAATAAGATACTTCTCGAGAAATGCTTCTCAAGTAATAAGATACTTTTCGAGAACTTCCAGTTATTACTCAAGAACTAGAGTCTATTCACTCGAGTAATGCTTGTCCACTCGAGAAATCTGAAGCATCTTTTAGTCTTCAAGTTGAAATTTTGATATTCACACTCAGATGTTATGCCACCATATTCTCAGGTATGTTACTTATATTATTTCCATAACTATCATAAATTAAGACTTATATAAATAAAAAAGTCCAGAAATTCCAAATCACTTGATCTCTAAACCCTGTCTCGAGAGAAAAGAAGGAAACTTTTCTCCTTCTGCCGTCGTCGCAGAACTTGCCGCCGATTCTCTCCCTATAGTGAATTCTCGCTCTTCTCTGGATCGATGGCTCCTACTTCAAAGATAGGGATTGGAAGCAAACTTGTTTCGACTGGGATTGCAGAGATTTTTAGACGACTTTCAGAATCTTCTTCTCCTTCTAGAAACCATCGGATTATCCTTCGTTTTAGAGCAACCGTGCAAAATTTTATTTCTAGAGGTTGAAGAGTTCTTTCAGAATACAAAGGTAAGGAGAAATGGAAAGATTCTTAAGACAAGAGTTCGTGGAATCAAAATCAAACTCTCTAAGATAGTTGTTTCTAAGCTTCTTTGACTTCCTGTGATTGAAGAAGAAGATGACCTAACCGTCGAGGACTATGACAAAGCTTATAGTTTCTGTGAAATTTTTGTTTTTATAAACACCATTCGTCGACCTGACCTAAATCCAGAAAGCAAACTTCTATTTGATATTCTTGGCAAAGTACTTCTGTGCAAGACTACTTCTATAAGCTTCATCACTGCAGACTTCTTTGCTATGATCACAATAATTATATGTAGGAAGAAATTTCAGTTTGGAATGATGATTTTTGATAAGATAAGAGAAAGCATCAAAGCACCTAACTATGCAAGGATTATTTCTCTACTTCTGCATGAGTTCAAGCCATAGATTTTTGACTTATCCAAAGGTACAACCCTTCACCACATGAAGAAAGTCTCTATATCTTCTATACAAAGATGGGAGCTTAAACTCAAGAATCCTACCCAAGCTATTAAGGCACGGGATCATCCAGAGAATGAGGACAGGACTCCATCTCCTCCTCTACCTCAAGTAGCTTGCACATCTGGTGCAGATGCTGCACTCCATCCTGCTACCCCAGAAGAGCTACTCTCAGATGCCCAAGTCCAAGAGAACATTCTATCCACAGAGGAAGACATAACTAAAATGATTGAGGAAATGACTTCAAAAGAGCCTCTTTTCCCTTTTCATACAGAGAAGTCTCCCTCTTATCATCATTCTGAACAAGAATCTCCTCATCAATCACCTGCTGCAGACATTCAAGTGGAAGAAATGGTTCTTTTTTCTGAAGAGAAAGAACCCACCCTAGAACCAGCTGAGGCTCCTCTCAAGAGCTTGGATTTTTGTCTTCCTACCCTTCTTGGTGAGGAAGGTGATATTTTGATTCAAACTACAAGAGCCAAGAGCATAGTTGTCATTGAAGAAATTGCTCCACGGACTGCTCCTCCTCCTCCAGCTCCTCAAGTTCAAACTCTTACTGATGATGATATATTGGGTAAGATTGAATTACTGCTAGCACAACAGAGAAAGTATTTTGATGAATCTCTAAAACTTATGACTGATAAAGTAACTGCTTTGGAAAAAGAGATAAGCAGAGGATTTGTAGAGATCCAGCATAACACTGATGAGCTGAAACATCTATTCCAAATAGGTGGGAAAGCTCTGGACCACACTATAACCAGCATTGGTCAGGTGATGGACCAGTCAGTAACTCTTGCTAATAATCAAATCCAGTTAGAAAAGAAAGCCCAAGAACATAACTTCAAAACTTGTGAAGAAGTTGGTTCCTTCAAAGAAGCTATTATTACTACCCTATCTGTAGAAGTCAGAAAGGGGGAGAGCTTAGTAAAAGAATACTTTAAAAAATAAGATGCAAACATGGAAACTCTCTGGGAAGAAAAGTTGAAGGAAAATCATGCTGATGTCCGAAATCAGATAGATGGTGTAAAGTTTCATACTTATGATACAGCTGTGAGGATGCATAATCAAATATTCCCTGATTTCCAAGCTGATCCAAATATTATCCCTCACCATCTTAACCCTCTTGCTCAGCATCCTCCTGCCCAGCAACCAACTTTTTCTCCAAGACCTGAAGGCTCAGAAGCACCACCTCCAGATACTTATGCTCAGGTTTAGGAAACTGATCAGGCAGATGTCCTTCAAGTACCTCCTGAAATTCATATTCCTAAGAGAAGAAAGTATGGTGATGGAGCATCTGCAAGCAAGTTCATCCCTAATCCAGAAGCTGAAAAGAGGAGAGCACAAGTATTTACTGAAATTTGGAGCCCCACTTCTAAGTCTTTAATCTTTGATACTCTCAAACTTGTTTTGGATTACAATGAAAGCAGGACAAATCATTATAGCTCCTTTGAGTGAGAACTATATGAGAAATCCTTAACTAAGAGAAGAATTTATGATAGAGAGTATGGAAGGAACAATCCAAATGCTCCTCCTAGACCCCCAAAGTACTATGCTAAACCCTTCAGCAATCAGAGGAGACAGCAAGAGAAGAAGGAAAGACAACAACAACCATAATAGCAGAGCAAGGAATGACAAATGATCTAGATTGTGTTTTGAGATTGTGTTGAAATGGATTTCATGGACAATTTTATATAGATATAAATCTTTAATTTTGACGATCTGATTTTCTCTTCATTACTTAGCATTTTATTTTCTATTATCTCTATGGTAGCTAGACACTTTGTTTGTTTATCTTAATATAATTCACCTTAGTATAGAGAGTTCTGACTTCTATAAATAGGGGGAGATTGTTGGGTATTGTATCCACAATAACCTAGATTTGTATGAATTCACCCTTAAACTAAGATGAATTAAGTTGTATTTGATGTCTTGTTTGAGTTATGTGTTTGCAGGACTTAATTGCAAAAGTATGGACCAATATCAGTCTACAATGAGTCACCAAATACAAGACCATACAATATAATCCCTCATTGTGTGATCAATGGTGTTGACTCATGTGTAGCCTCTCTATTGGGATACACTTCACTTACAAGCACTAAACCTGTAGGAGAAAGACTAGTTGCAGATTTCCTTGAAGAAAGAAAATTTTTAGAGAGCAAAATTTTTCTAAGTGTTTTACTCGAGAAACAACTTTAGTACTCGAGTAGATTTATAGTCAGTTCTTTAGTAAGCTAAGTCTAGCACTCGAGTAACTGAAGTAGTTCTCAAGATGATTTAAAGTTAGTTCTCGAGAAGCTGTGTAGTACTCGAGTACATCTTTGCTTGTTTTCGAGTTATCAGAAAAGTCTAGTTCAGAATTTTTCTAAGTGTAGTACTCGAGTAGCTAAGGCCATTACTCGAGTAGTACAAGACGTTGTCTCGAGTAACAGAAGTCGAGTACTCGAGAAATTTATCCTTGTCTCGGGTAACAGAAGTAGAGTACTCGAGAAGTATATCTAGTTCTCGAGTAGCGAAGCATTAGTACTCGAGAAGTCCAGCTACTTTTCGAGAAGTCAATTCTATTACTCGAGTAGCCAGAAGTTATTTCCAAATTTTTCTCTAAGGATTGTTCTCGAGAACTTTACATCCTTTTCTCAAGAAGTCAAAGTGATTACTCGAGTAGTAACATTCCACTCGAGTCATACAGACAATTTTTCTCTGAAAATTCGTTAAATCTGACGGGACCAGATTTCAAAATTAATCTCCATGATTATTGGTCCATGTGTTATGTCTTTATGATTATGACCGTTAGACTATTCCTATAAAATGTCTAATCGTTTCGACTAACCCTAAGAAGAGTATCAGAAGAAAAATCTGAGAAATACAAAGTTTTCTGAATCGTCTAATATTCTAAATCGAGAAGCCACAACCGCTCTTCATCAACGATCTCGCCGCCGCACTTCTCTGATTTCTATGATTCAGAGAAAGATTAGATCAATAGATCAAGGCATTCTTATTCTCACAGAACCTCATCTTGATCGTGTTGATCTAGGTTTTCAGATCCAGAACAGTTTTCAGCTTGTCTTCTTCGACCTAATTCAGAGAAAGCTTCAAAGATTCAAGAAAGAAGTAAGGCTGAAGATTCAGATCTGAGATATTATGTTTGTATAATTTTATTTACAAAATCTTTATCTTGTAGGAGATTTTGTCTCCGAGTGTTGTAAGAATTATTTCTTCCGACTGTAGATCTGTGTTGTGGATCGAGTTGTAGGGGCGTTGCTCCAAGTTGTAGGATTGGTTTTCAATCCGAGGTAATAGTGAAGTAGCCGAGTCTAGCGTGTTACTAGATCGATGAGGTAGAGAGTGTACATACCCAAGATTGGGGAACCACTATAGATCTGGTGTACTCTGTGTTTTGTGTGTTTATTTTTTGCGCTTCATTCATTCACTTTTTATTCCGCAAAAAGACGCAGACCTCACTTATTTACCCCCCTCTAGGTGATTTAGGTAGACACCTAAAAACATATGTTTTCATTACTAAGTGCATACCAATGTCAGGTTACATTGGGTCAGTAAACACGGGGCTACACAATATAATCCTTCATTATGTAGGTCAATGTGTTGACTCACGTGTAATCTCTCTATTGGGGTGTACTTCTATCCCAAGTGCATGAGAAGGATTTAGGATGGTCAAGGCTTAGATTCAGAATGACATGAATTTCTCCCAAGTAAAATTCATTGAGTATGGTTTGGAATACTCTTCGAATTCGTCGAGTATCAGCTTGATACTCATCGAATTTGTCATGTATACTTACCCATACTCGTCAAATCCATCTGTTATACATAAGGTAAATTCGCTGAAGAATTGAAAAATCTGTTAAGTAAAATTTGCCGAGTATAATCGTGCATACTCGTCGAATTCTTCAAATGTATCTAACGATACTCGTCGAATTTGTCGAATATGCTAAGTGATAAACACCAAATTCGTCGAGTCCAGTCAATGCTACTTCTCTAAATTTTTTCAAGTCTTATTCATCAAATATCAATGCGTTGAGAGCATTGAGTCATCTCGACGATATTCATCGATTGCTGCCCTTGGCATTGAGTGAACTAAAGGCATCGAGTGCAACGACATTGTGTGCATTGAGTCATTTAGCTTATACTCGACCAATTCGTCGAATATACCAGGTGATACTCAACGAATTCATCGAGTATCACTCTCTGCTATGGCGTTGAGTGAATGGTTGGCCTGAGACTGATCTGTCAAAGTCTTATTCGTCATATATCAAGGTACATTCGGTGAGTATACTAGTGATACTCAATGAATTTGACTTATGTCATTTTCATAAATTTTTCAAAATCGCTGGTTCGGGTTTCGGTCAACCATGCACAGTAAATTCTAGGTTTTTTTTGGAAGTTTTCTTCTAACGGTTGACAAGGAAATCTCTATAAATACATAGGAGATATTTCCTTCCATTTAATGGTGTTATTCTCTCACTTCCAAATCAACAGAAATGTTCCAAATGAAGAAACCGTCGGTCGACGCTCTGTACGCTTTGTGATTTCCGATCGGCCGCCAACCACTTACTGTGCGCGATTCATCTTCTTTAATATACGTGACTAGATCGATACTCTCTTAGAAGATCTTTACTCCTCGGGATCTTATCGATTAAAGGTTCACGATTCAAGGTCTTCAAGATTTCATTTTTCCAAGTTCTCTAAGATACAAGATCTACTTTTTCGAAGAACGTTGGGGTGAAAATTTGTAATCGTTTGTGTTTTGTAATATTCATTTACTGTTGTAGGAGATTATTCCTCCGAGTTTGTAGATCTATTTGTGGATCGAGTTTGTAGATCCGTTTGTGGATCGAGTTTGTAGATCCATTTGTGGATCAAGTTTGTAGATCCGATTGTGGATCAAGTGTTAGGAGCGTCGTCTTTGAGTTGTTGGATTTGCGGCTCCAAGGTGTAAGATTTGAAAAAAATCTGAGTATTGGTGAAGTAGCTGAATCTAGCCCTTCGTGGTAGATAGGCGAGGCGGGAAAGTGGACGTACCCAACTCGGGGAACCGCTATAAATCTCTGTGTTTGTGTGTTTGATTTTTAAAGTGATTTTTATTCTGCGAAAAGACACAAACATCACCTATTCACCCCCCTCTATGTAATTTAGGTAGACGCTAGATAATTTCAGAGTTCGATTCTTCCTCTCAGCAATGTCATTTTGTTGGGGTGTTTTTGGAGAAGAGAATTCCTGAAAGATATCTCGTTCTTTGCAGAATTTTATCATACATTCAGACTGAAATTATGTGTTATGGTCACTTCTGATTTTGACCACATTTGTCATAACCCGCATTTTCTCCGCATTAAAAGACATATCAGAGTAAGGAGAAAACACGTGTCGTGATGACATGTCGTGCAGGGGATAACTGCAGACGCTCAGGCAAGAGTCCAACACTATATTCATAATAAATTCATAAGTTATTATGAAAGAAATCCAGTTTTTAAGTTAAGATGGTCGTATCCCTCGGCTCAGTGGATCAACTAATCCATGAGTGAAAATATAGTTTTACGTTGCGGAAATACTTTGATTATGTTGATTTAACATCCTACATGAGCATAATCATCCCAAAAGGACAACTCACGGTATGCAAGAATCTAGATTAATTATAAGTATAAATAAGTGTCAAATAGAACCCAACCTGTACAATTCATCATCTTCCCTAAACCCGACGACGCCATTTTTCGCAGAAGAGGAGCGGCGGACAGGGCATGCGTTCGGCTGGTGATTTCCAGGGATCTGGTTTATGTAACGGCCCAGGCCCGACCACTATAAAGGAATTTACTTGGACCCAACTGGCACCGCTACAGGGCTGCAGCTCAGTTGGTTATGAGGAGTGGTCTTAAGGCTCCTTATCAAGGGTTGCGGGTTCGAGACCCAACGCCAATAATGCGTGCGGCCGATAAACAGGCGCGAGAGGCTTTGGGTTGTACAGGTTGTAGCCCTATAGCGGTGCTAGTTGGGTCCCAATAAATCCCTTTGTAGTGGTTGGGCCTGGGTCGTTACATAAAAAGTGCACTTTTAAAGGAATCCTTTGTCTGCTTGCCCTTTTGGCACAAAGGTATAGAAACAATGCGCGCAGCCTGGGCCGTCACAAAGGTATAGACTTTCCTACCAAGATAATGAATTGACATAGGACCAAATAAATCCATATGCAGGAGGTAGAGATACCTCTCTGAATACTTGGACCCAATGCTTTTAAAGGAAGCCTTTGTCTGCTTACCCTTTTGGCATGCAGAATAAATGCCCTCTTTAGTTCATTTCAAGTTGGATCCATTTCTAACCAACCCCTTCACTAAAGAGCTTATTGATATCCATGTAGTTAAAGTGGGCAATCCTCTTGTATCACTGCACATAATAAGAGTCTTTCTCATTTGCTACAAGTCACACTGTAGAATCTGAATCTAAGCATAGAAAGTTAAGACAATAAATATTTCTACTCCTAGTGGCTGTCAGAATGATCTCTTGGTCACTTGACCTCTTGATTAGGCACTTATCCTTCTAAAATGCAATGACATTGCCTAGCTTACAGAGTTGGCTTATGCTAATCAGATTGTGTTGCAATCCATCCACATAAACAACTTTTGTGATGAAGACTATGTTATTGGTGATCATACCATATCCTTTAATTACTTCTCTGTCTGAACCACCAAATATGACTTTGGATCCATTTCTCACTAGAGTGAAATATTTCAGATGGCTCCTTTTTCCATTCACGTGCCTAGAACATTCACTGTCCAAGTACCAGATAGGCATTTGATGGGTACTTTGACTAACCTACAATCACAGAATTAATTTACCTTAGGTACCCAAAGGAATTTGGGTCTTTGGTTCTTGTTAGCATAAATAGGAATTTTTCTCCTAGCTGCATCCTTGACAGGAAGGCTTCTCTTTGCACTTGGCACACTAGGGTTGTGCCAACAATCAATGGCAAAGTGTCCCACCTTGTCATAGCACCAACACTCATGGATATTATATATCCTCTTTTGAACAGCCTTAGATGCGTGTGAACCATCAGATTTTTCTGTTCACCAGGGAGTACTGCAGCCTTCTTCTTTTTTCTTTCAACTAGAATCTGGCTAAAGATTAGTCTGCAAGCAAGTTCTCTTGGTTGGTTCTGTTTGATAGCAATAGGTGTCTGCTTTGCAACTGACAAGGTGTTGATGGCATGAAAAATAGCTAAGTGAGACTTGGTTGTAGTCATGCATATACCCTTATTATTTATTGAAAGATCTTGGGAGGAGTCCACTGTCTTATATTGAGTGTGGGTGCAAGAGCACCAAACACAAATGGTCCATGGTGGGCCATTTGGATTTCTTCATGGGGAACCTTCAAGGCACTCAACCCCATGCCCTTTCTTCTCCCATTGTAAGGTGCATTATTACTCTTACAAGAAGATTTTTCATTCTTCTAGTGACCATACATATTGTTATGGTCATACCTGTTAGATAGAAATATTACCTTCTAAAAGGTGGTTTGAGGCATCGCTGGAGCCTTACCTTTCCCTTAGGAATGGGCAGCTCTACCATTCCACTTGAATCGCAATCCTCTCTTATTATTTTGAGAGAAGAATGACTTTATAAGTGGCAGCCCTGTCTTAGGCTTGGAAAATTTCTGCATTAGCATCTTCTCTTTGAGCAGCTTCTCTTCAAGATCCTTAATGTTCTTGCTTTTCTGGATTATGGTGCCCACTTGGATAATAGTGATTATTTTCAGCTAACTAATTTCTTTGCTCATTTGAGCTAGCAGTGAAGCTGACTCAGATTGTATGGATTTAGCTTGTGTGGAGAAATAATCTCTTCAGCTTGGCTCTTGACAAGCTTTTTTCTCTTCTTCAAATCTTTCAGGAGAGCACCATAACTGTCAATCAATAGATTGACATCCTCATCAGGTCCAGATCTATCCTCCTCATTGGATGAAGAGGATGCCTCAGAATCTGGGCCAATTTCATAATCAGAAGGAGAGTTGGGAAGATTGAGTACCTCATCAGGATCTAAATTGTCCTGATTTTATTTAGTAGTGGCCATAAGGCTATAATCATCTTCACAGTCACTATCTGTTGGGTCCATTGATCCTAATGTCCCAGATTTGAACATGGCCTACAATACAATGGTATACACATGTGTGTATCTGATGCATGTCATAAGTTCTATATATGCAAGTGATCACTTATTACAATGATTAGACAGGTTGTCTAAGTAACTTTGATAGGTGGATACAAGGAAGGATGCAAGAAAGACAGAAATTTGTCTAAGTCTGTGGGCATTGAGTGAATGCAGTTCACTCAATGCCAGATGACAAGAAGCATTGAGTAAAGCTCAAGTAGTCAAAGCATCAGAGAATCAGTGCAGGATTCTAGCTAAGTCCAAAAGCATTGAGTGAAGGCAGCTCACTCAACGCCTAAAGAAAAAGCATTGATAGAATATAGTGATGTCAAAGCTTAAAAAGAAGTAGACAGAAAATCTGTCTAAGTCCAAATGCGTTGAGTGAAACTAATTCACTCAATGCTAGCTCAACAAGAAATTCTACTAAGTACAGAAGCGTAGAGTGAAGGCTGTTCACTCAACGCCTCATCAAGATGGCGAGCTAAGGAAGAAAGTGTTGAGTGCAGCAACATTACTTGACGCCTTCATACAGGAGAAAACGGTTAAGTCCAAATGCATTGAGTGATGAAGGTTCACTTTACACCTAATCAGTTAGACTACAAAAGTCTATATTCGTCGAGTAATGACTGATCACTCGATGCTTAATGTTGTAGAATATTTGCCAAAGTGTTTTGGCGTCGAGTGAAGGCTATTCACTCAACGCCTATGATGAATTGTTTGAAATCGACTAAGTCCACAGGTGCTGATGTCAGCAGAAACTCAAAATGTTGCGGGAAGTCTATAGTACATGACAAACGGTGATGCATGCCTGTTGTACTGCATTTAATGCAAAATCAAGAATACAACTATCAACTCCTGGTGGTCCCGAAGCTCAAAGAGTCATTGGGTGGCGGGATAGAAAAGCAATTAGATAGTAGAAAGAAATTAACTTTTTGAAAGTGTTGAACATCATCTTTTTCCTCTCGATATTGTTGCAGAGCTTAGAGGAGTTGTTCAAGTCACTTATCTCAAAGTGCAAACAGTTAGCTGTTAATCTTCAACAGCAAGTTCATAACAAATAATCTAAAGCAGAAGTAGTCGTGAAGGCAAGCCCTAGCTGCAGTGATTTCATAGTTCAAGCTATACCTTCCTGAAGAACCTTTCTTGAAGATGTGAAGGAGAAAGGACATGGTCATCTATGTTCAGAAGGAGGAAGATATTGAGATTCAATCTCTTGTGTCTATCATCATCAATCAACTATCATTCCAACTGAAAGATCATTTTGATCTGAGTGTAAGCCTAAACTTATAAAGGCTGAGTGTATGCTTTATAAGTAGATTTGAGTTGTAAGATTCAAGTGGTGAATCTAAGGTAGGATCCAGTTCTGATCTGAGTTGTAGGGCAGTTGTCATGAGGTAGGAAAGTCATTCTCTCTAAGTTGTAGGGCTATCCTCCTAGCCTGAGTTGTAGTACCTAGAGATAAGTCTAAGATAGGTGGTCTGTGAATCACTGAGTTGTAGGAGCTTTGATGGCTCTGAGTGGTAGGGCTTTGTGCCTGAGGTAGGTCTTGGAAAAGACTAAAAGATCCTGAGGGATCTGTGTTGTAAGCTCTTTGGAGCCGAGTTTGGAGAAGTTGTCGTGTCTAACAAACTATTAGAAAGGTGGGAGGGACAGTTGATGTACCCATAATCTGGGGAACCACTATAAATCTCTTGTATGCTTGTTATGTGATCTTGAAAGCTACCTTAATCTAACTCACAACACACCAAAGTAAGGTGAAAGTAAAAAAAAGACTCAAAAACCTATTCACCCCCTCTCTAGGTGTTTAACTACTCTTGAAACTAAATACTTTCAAGTGGTATCAGAGGGAGGTTACTCAAAAAGAACTTAACAGTCTGAGTTGATCTCCAAGAGTAGCTTAAGTATATCCTTATGGGTTCAGGAGAGAACCATAAGGAGTTGGGTTCTATGAAGCTCCCTATCTGCAGGAAAAAGAGCTATGGGATCTGGAAGGAAAGGTTCAAGTTGTTTATGGAGGCATCTGACTTTAGAATTTTTATAACTATTCAAGAGGGACCCTTCATTCCTTTGAATGTCTCGGCTCTGGATCACACAATCAAGACTCCTAATAAGTGCTCTGAAATGACCATGGATGAGGTCATAATAGCTATCATAGACAAGTGGGCACAGAATATAATAGTCAGTGTCATTGATTATTCAACTTTTCAGAACCTTGTCCACTACAAAACTTCCAAGTAAATGTAGGACACTCTGGTGATCTACATGAAAAGGACTGAATAAGTCAGGGATGACAGGAAATCCCTACTCAACCAAGAGTATGAGGTCTTCAGGAAGAACAAGAAGGATAGCATAATGCTATGACAAATTCTTCAGAATTGTGAATGAGTTGAGGACCTATGGGAGGTTTTTCAGCAATTATGAGCTGAATGAAAAGTTTCTTATATCTCTAACTAGAGACTAGGACACAAAGATCTATGCCATCAGATAGGTGGCAAAGCTAGCTGGAAATCCTCCACATACACTGCTTGGAAAGCTGCTCTCCTATGAGATGCAGCTATCTGCCAGAAAGAAAGAGGAGGCTATTAGCAAATAACGAGCCAAGGAGAAAATAGTGGCTTTCAAAGCTAAGAGCTCTAAGAAGATAAGGAGAGGATTGCCTCTCCCCCAAGGAGGCCTGCTGATTCAGACAGCACAGAGCTAAGCACATCAGATAGTAACATGTCTTATGGAGAATTTACTGCCTTCTCTAGGCAGTTCCAGAAGATGATGAAGAGGAAGCAGTGGACGAGCAGACCTTCCTCCTCCTCTCATCACAAGGACCACTACAAGGCTGAGAAGAAACACTCTAAGGGAGACAGGTATGAATCCAAACCTGGTAAACATGTTTCTTCTAAAATAGTTTGATATTACTGCAGCAAACAAGCACATGTCATAGCTGATTGTCCTATTAAGAGGAAGGAGACTGGAGAGAAAAAGCACCATTAACACAAGGGCAAGAAGGAAAAGAACTTCCTTGCCAAGAATGAAGAGAGTCAGAGTCAGAGTGACTCATGTTCTTCAAATTATGAATAAGAAGAAGAAGCCTATATTGGGCTATTTATTGTTGTTGCTGATGAATAAGAAGACTATCCTGTTGAAAGGATAGGTATCAGGGCCCCTCTGTCATATTCAGACAATGAAATTGAGGAGGATGAAGATGTCAACAACAGTTATTGGCTGATGATCATGTCAGATGAAGAATCTAGCAAGGATCATCCTGGTCCAGACAAGGATAGTCTAAGTGTCCATACTTCTATATGGTACTTGGACAGTAGATGTCTTAGGCACATGACTAGAACAATAAATAACCTAAAGGAGTACACTTCAGTTAAGGATGGACCCAAAGTAATTTTTCGTGGTTTAGACAGAGGAGTCACCAAGGGATATGGTATGATCACCAATGGCATAGTCTCCAACTCAAAGTTGGCTTATGTTAAAGGGTTGCAACACAACCTGATTAGCATAAGCCAACTCTGTTAGCTTGGCTATGTCATTATATTCCACAAGGATAAGTGCCTAATTAAGAGGTCAAGTGACCAAGAGGTCATCTTGACAGGCACTAATAGTGGAAATGTTTATTGTCTAAACTTTTTATGTTTGAGTAAAGACTCTCCTATATGTCTAGTTGCAAATGAGAAAGTCTCATACAATGTACAATGGCATAAGAGGATAGCTCATTTGAACTATAAGACCATTGGCAAGCTCTTCAGTGAAGAGTTAGTAAGAAATGGTCCTAAGATGAAATGCACTAAGGAGGGTATTTGCTAAACATGCCAAAAGAGCAAGCAGACCAAGGCTTTCTTTAAAAGCATTGGGACCAAAGATTCTGTGGGGTACTTATAACTCCTACATATAGACTTGTTTGGTCCTATGCCTAATCATAATCTAGGTAGTAAAGTCTAGACTCTTGTGGTTGTTGATGACTTCTCTAGGTTTGCATGGGTTTTCTTTCTTAAGAAAAAGTCTGAAACCATTGATGTCTTCAGGACCTTTGTCAAGCAAGTTTAGAATGAATTAGGCAGTACTGTGGTCAATATCAGAAGTGACCATGGGACTGAATTCCAGTCTGAAAGTATGAAAATATTCTGTGAAGAGCAAGAGATTCATCAAGAATTTTCTTCTCCAAGAACACCACAGAAAAATGGGATAGCTGAGAGGAAAAATAGAACTCCCATAGAAGCTGATAGGATATTGCTAAGTGACATATCTCTCCTAGAATATTTCTGGGCTGAGGCAGTAAATACTGCATGTCATGTTCTAAATAGAGCATCTATCACCAAAGATCATAAGAAGACTCCCTATGAGATTATGAAGGGAAAAAAACCAAACCTTGCCTATTTAGGGATCTTTGGTAGCAAATGTTATGTGCTCAATAATGGGAAGTCTTATTTGACTAAGTTTGTTGTCAAATCCTATGATGAGATCTTTGTTGGGTACGACAATCATAGCAAGGCTTATAGGGTCTACAACTTGAAAAATCAAGTTGTAGAAGAGTCTGTAAATGTAGTGTTTGATGAGTCTACTATGATTAACAGTGAGCTGTCAAGCTCCTCATCCATGTTAACCCCAAAATCGGCGATCCCTCCCAAGGTATCTAGCTCGCAAGTCGCAGACCACTCAGGGGTTCCCCCCAAGGGTCGCGATCTGCCTCAACCCTCCTTTTTTGGTCCAGGTGGATAGAAACTCCTATCCGCTCAGGCCGTGTGGCTAGGGCGGTCTCCCCAGTCTAACCACCCCGGTCACATAGCTACCGCGTGCCCTGCGGGATGGCGGGCTGCTCCCATAGCTCACCCTCGCAGGCCATGTAGTTAAGCCTGCTAACCGCACAGCACTCTTCCTTGTAGGAGGCAATCTAAAGCAGTAGTGGGCGATCTGCGCGATCTATTCCTTCAGACCGCCAGGTCGCCAATCCGGCGTCAATCCTAGACCAACTCAACCGTCGCGGGCTCAGCGGACTCACTCTTCGGCTCGCCACTAGAGAGATTTCTCCCCAATGTGGGTGTCCTGCTCCTCAGACTGCCACCAGTGGGCGACCTGCTCCTCAGGCCGCCACCCCAGAGGGCGGCCTGCTTCTCAGGCCGCCACCCAGAGGTGGCCTGGTCCTCAGGCCGCCACCCTCATGGGCGGACTGCTTATCAGGCCACCACCTAGAGGCAGCCTGGTCCTCAGGCCGCCACCCAGAGGTGGCCTGGTCCTCAGGCCGCCACCCTCAGGGGCGGCCTGCTCCTCAGGCTGCCACCCAAGGGGCGGCCTACTCCTCAGGCCGCCCCTCTACTGCCTCAGCCGCCCCCTCTGCTCCTCAGGCCACCTAAAGGAGGCGGCCTGCCTCCTCCCAGCCGGGCTGACTGCTCACCGAGTCTGCCCAAGCCTCCACGATGACGTCACTGGGCCCCGCTTCTAGAAGATCTTCCCCGGGCCTATAAATAGCCCTCAATTCCTCTCATTTATGGGGGGCGCATGAGGAAAACTATCACTGCAATCAAGACCTGCGGACTCAATTTTTCAGTCCTCCACGGCTGATCATCAAGACCTGCGGACTCAGTTTTTCAGTCCTCCACGGCTGATCATCAAGCCTTGCAGAGTCAGTTTTCCAGTCCTCCACAGCTGATCATCAAGATCTGCGGACTCAGTTTCCCAGTCCTCCGCCGCTACAAGCAAGCCATGCAGCCTCTTTTTACTTAGCCTCTAGCAATTTCTTCCTTATCCTCCAACTTCCCCCTTTGTACCCTTTATTGCTTTCTCATGCAAAGGTAAAATAGAAAGCTATAATTTTTTTCTTGATTAAAGAAAAAGCCCGTCGCAAGAGTGGCATTCAAGCCGTGGCGGGCAAAGTCTGTTGTTGCCGTTGTTAGCGGCCTCCTCTGTTCTTCTCTTCTCTTGGTCTCAACCATCAGAGCTCAACCGTCAAAGTTACCGTCTGCTCGACAGCTCCTGATCAACCTTCTCTGTTGATCATCAGCCTTCTCTGGTGATCATCAGCCTTCTCCGTTGATCATCAGCCTTCTCCGCTGATCATCAGCCTTCTCCGCTGATCAGCAGCCTTCTCCGCTGATCAGCAGCCTTCTCTGCTGATCATCAGCCTTCTCTGCTGATCATCAGCCTTCTCCGCTGATCATCAGCCTTCTCCGCTGATCATCAGCCTTCTCCGCTGATCATCAGCCTTCTCCGCTGATCATCAGCCTTCTCCGCTGATCATCAGCCTTCTCCGCTGATCATCAGCCTTCTCCGTTGATCATCAGCCTTCTCCGCTGATCATCAGCCTTCTCCGCTGATCATCAGCCTTCTCCGATGATCATCAGCCTTCTCCGCTGATCATCAGCCTTCTCCGCTGATCATCAGCCTTCTCCGCTGATCATCAGCCTTCTCCGCTGATCATCAGCCTTCTCCGCTGATCATCAGCCTTCTCCGCTGATCATCAGCCTTCTCCGCTGATCATCAGCCTTCTCCGCTGATCATCAGCCTTCTCCGCTGATCATCAGCCTTCTCCGCTGATCTTCAGCCTTCTCCGCTGATCATCAGCCTTCTCCGCTGATCATCAGCCTTCTCCGCTGATCATCAGCCTTCTCCGCTGATCATCAGCCTTCTGCGCTGATCATCAGCCTTCTCCGCTGATCATCAGCCTTCTCCTCTGGTCATCAACCTTCTCCGTTGATCATCAGCCTTCCTGGCTGCTCTCAGCAAACCTCTCTGCTATCCCCGCAACTCTCTTCTTCACCTAGCTTGTGAGATCGAACAACCAGTTAAATGGAGGGTGCATTTCTTGCATCAAAAATCTAGACATGCAGGTATAGAGCTGATGATGGAAAATCTAACCATCAAGGATGCTACACCAATTGTCCATGATAAATATGAAGGTGTGTGCATTCTAGAAGAAGAACAAAGCTCACATGGTGAGGATGAAGATCAGCAAGCTCAAGATACTGATGGAAGGATACCTACAGCTATTAGGCATCTAAGGGATCATCCCAGATACTAGATAATTAGTGATGTTAACCAAGGAATTATAACTAGAAGTAGAAGTCTTAACACAGTCATGTATTCAAACTTCCTGTCATAGGTTGAACCCAAAAGATTTGAAGATACCAATATAGACGTTATGGATTGTGGCAATGTAAGAAGAATTGAAGCAATTCAAAAGATGTAAGGTCTGTAAGCTGGTTCCCAGAACATAAGGACATAATGTCATTGGAAAAAAGTGGATCTACAGGAATAAGCTTGATGAAAATGGTATTATAATTAAGAATAAAGCTAGGCTGGTGGCAAAAGGATATAGATAAGAAGAAGGTATTGATTTAGATCAAACTATTGCCCCAGTAGCTAGATTGGAAGCCATTAGACTATTCCTTGCATATGTTGCTCACAAGGGATTAAAAGTCTACCAGTTGGATGTGAAGTCGGCTTTCCTGAATGATGACTTAAGAGAAGAAGTCTATGTGGAGTAGCCATCAGGTTTTGTTAATCCTAACTCTTTTGATTATGTTTATAGACTTAGGAAAGCTTTGTATGGGTTGAAGCAAGCCGCTAGGGCATGGTATGAGACCTTGTCTAGCTTTCTCATTGAGAACAAATTCTTATAGGGAAAGATAGACAAGACTCTATTCCTAAGGGAATCTAAGGGCAAGATCATACTAGTCTAAATTTATGTAGATGACATAATTTTTGGGTCTACTGATGATAACCTTTGTAAAAAGTTTGCCAAACTTATGCAAGGGAAGTTTAAAATGAGTAGTATGGTTGCACTTAAGTACTTCTTGGGACTCCAAGTAAGGCAGATTGAAGATGGAATGTCTATCTATCAGTCTAAGTTCACTAGGGAGTTAATTTAAAAGTTTGGAATGGAGAGTGTTAACGCCGAAATCGGTGATCCCTCCCAAGGTAGCCAGCTCGCAAATCGCGGCCTGCTCCAGGAGGTCGCGGCCTGTCGGCCTTTTCTTATAAGGGTGCGCGGACTGACCTCTAAGTTTGTTCAGTCCGCGCGACTAGGGCGGTCTCCCTTGTCTGACCGCCCAGGTCGCGCAGCAGCCGCTTGTTCTGTAGGGGCTGCGGACTGCTTCCTCAGTCCGCTCATGCAGGCCGCGCGGTTAGATCGGATAACCGTGTGGTGTCTCATTCTTCCTCTCAAGTGCGAACTACTTAACTGAGTGGTGGACTCGAATTCCTATCCATCCTGACCGCTCGCTAGGTGCTCAGCAGCAGAAGTGGACTCGTCCCAGTCCGCCAATTACAAGATCGTCCCAGACCGCGCGGTTTGGAGCGGACTCTACGGACTCAGTATTTTTACTCGCATAACCCAACACGAGCTCACTCAGCAGTAGAGGCGGACTCGTCCCAGTCCGCCAATAGCACGACCGTCCCAGACTACGCGGCCTGGCGCGGACTCCGCGGACTCAGCATTTGTACTCGCACAACCCAGCGCGAGCTCACTCAGCAGCAGAGGCGGACTCGTCCTAGTCCGCCAACTACAAGATCGTCTCAGACTGCGCGGCCTGGCGCAGACTTTGCGAACTCAGCATTTGTACTCGCACGACTCACCGGCTCACCGGGGGTGACGTTACCAAGACCGCTACCTCCTCGGGCCTATAAATAAGCCCCCATGCCTCTCATTCGAGGACACGGTAGAGGCGTCAAGGTCCCGACATCAGTTTCTGCGGACTCCAATTCCTAGTCCACGCGACCTGCTCCCCTTCTCTTTGCTTGATCAAGCAGTCCGCCCAGCTTAGTCCAGCGAGCTGCCCGATCATTAACCGCGCGGTCTGCCGACCTCCCTTGGTCAAACCGCGCGGCCTCTGACATTTTTCTTCCTTAGCCGCCAGCTTCCCCATTTGTACCCTTTACTGCTTTCTCCTATAAAGGTGCAATAGCAAGCTATAATCTTGTTTCTTGGTAAAAGGAAAAGCCCGCCGCAGGAGTGGCATTCAAGCCGCGGCGGGCAAAGTCTGTTGTTGCCACTGCTAGCGGCCCCCTCTCTTCTTTTCTCCTCTCTCGCCATCAACCTGCAAAGCTAACCGTCAAAGTAACCGTCTGCTCGACAGTACCCGATCAACCTTCCCAGTGGCTCCCGACAAACCTCTTCTCTATCCCTGCAACCCTCTTCTTCACCTAGCCTATGAGACCGAACAACCCATTAATTAGAAGGCGTATTTCTTGCATCGACAGAGTGCCTCCACTATAAAAACTCCCATGGGATAAAGTATATTTATAGAAAAGGATGAGACAGGGACGGCTATTGATGAAACCTTGTATAGAGGCATAATTGGCTCTCTCAAATATCTTACTGCTAGTAGGCCAGACATCATGTATACTACATGTATTTGTGCTAGATATCAGGCTAGTCCTAAGGAGTCTCACTATTCTGCAGCTAAAAGAATTTTGAGATATCTTAAGGGTACACCAGATCTTGGCCTATGGTACCCTAAGAATAGGGATTTTTAACGTTGGATATTCAGATGCAGATTTTGCAGGTTATAGAGAAGATAGGAAAAGCACATCAGACACCTAACAATTCTTGGGTGGAAGTCTTGTATCTTGGAGCAGTAAGAAGCAGACTAGTGTTGCAATTTCAACAACTGAGTCAGAGTATATATCAGTAGATAACTGTTGTGCTCAATTGTTGTGGATCATACATCAGCTCCAGGATTACAACTTAAAGATAAGTAAAACACCATGTATTGTGATTCTACTAGTGCAATCTACATTGCTAGGAATCCTGTCTCACATAGCAAGACTAAGCATATAAAGATTATGTGTCATTTTATTAGAGAGCATGTGGAGAAGGAAGACATCAGTCTTGAATTTGTCCCTACAGACAAACAAGTGACTGACATCTTCACTAAGCCACTAGATGAAGCAAAATTCAACACCTTCAAATTTGAATTGCGCATGTTGAATTTAGTCAAGCTTTAGTAACTCCCTATATATAGTTGCATGTTTGTTTGCTGCTGGAATTCCTAACCCCTGCAGGACAGCAAAAGAAAAATAGACTAAGTATCCATGCGTTGAGTGGATAGTCTCTAGCGTCGAGTGCGTCGAGACAACTTCAGGCTTCAACTGCGCTGAATCTAAGTACTCAGGCGCCGATAGCATTGAATGAACTTAAGATTCGAGAGCATTAAGTGCGTTGAGTTCACTTAACGCATGCTCTTAGAGCTGTCGATTTGCGACTAAGTATCGGGATTAAATTCTAATTATTGATCAATTCTTGATCAAGAACAGGTACGTGCCTCTTCCCCTTCTAAAATAAAAATAACTATAAATTGAAGGCTGTGTGCGTAAGACAAAATACATTGTTCCTCGCCCTTCTCTACCCTTTGCGGCGAATCGACAAAAGGCTTGGAGAATTTTCAGCATTTCGCAGAAGTAATGGAACCAAAGGGTTTGGTCTTCTTGTTCAAAGGTTCGAAGCCGGTTCACAATGGCTTCAAAGATGTCTCAGAAGAAGTTCAGTTCATTCTCCATTTACTCCAGGTCGCTGACCTAGATTTTGTTTTGTCAGAGCCCTATTTATTGTAGATGTGAGAAGTTCTTGAAATATACTCCAATGCTAAATTCGACTTGTCAACCAGTAAGATCAGGACTGTAATCAGTGGCAACAAGATTAAAATAACTCCAAAAAGGCTGAGCAAGGCACTATAACTGCCAAAGTTCTCTGTGTTAGATAAAGAGGAGGAACTGGATCAGTATGATGTCAAATCAACAGTGAAGTGGTGTGAACTATCTAAACACACCACTGGTTCAATTCTGAGGAAGGAACTAAACCTGAAGGGTAAATTCCTTGCTGATATAATTGGGAAAGCTCTGTTATATAAAACGGCCTCACATGACAAAATATCAACAAAAATGTTTGAAATAATGGCAAGTATCATCCTCTCCAAGAAGACTGAATGGGGAAAGATACTACTTCAGAGAATAGTGGAGTGTACAGCTGAGCCAAACCTGGGAAGAATTCTCTCCCTATTTCTGCTCAAAAGTGCTCCAGGGATCCTTAACACAAGGTTAGGAACAAAAATAAATCACATGAGGAGAATGGATTTAAAAATGCTAGATAGATGGGATAGAGTCATGCAGGCACATGATCAGACTGCTACCAAGAAGAAGAAGACACAAGTTCCTACTCTAGAGGAAAGTACAAAAAACAGTTCATCAGAGAAGTCAGAGGAAGAGCCTCATGATCCTAATCTGTCTGGGTCTACTGAAGAGACCAGGAAGGACATGAGTGCCCAAGTCTTAATATCCTCTGACCCTATAGTAAGGACTACGATCAGTAGGACCCAGTTTGAAGAGGCTCCAGCTGATGCTGTGGAGATACCTTCAGCTGAGGCAGCTGAGCAAGTGGCTGAGGAGATATCCAATAAGATCTCTGCTAGAATGGAGGGGGAGACATCTAAGTCACATGCCCCTACTGAAGATGATGATATTCCTCTAGATCAAGATCTACTAGAAAGATATAGTCCTCTAAGTGAGGGGGAGAAACTTTTAGAACAAGTCATGGAAGATGCTTTGGCTGAGGGGGAGCAAGTCCAGATTCCTCTAGAGACTAATCAACCTGCTGAATCTATGGAGAAAGATTCTGAATTCAACACAGTTGCTGATCTGAATGTCCATGTGGACATGGCAGAAGTTGAGGGGGGGATTAATATTGAACTCCCTGCTCAAGGGATAGTTGTTGATATAGACTCTTCAATATCAGAGAAGGACAACATTGCTACTGAGATAAATAAGGATGCACATTCTTCAGAATATCAGATGGCTGATTCTGAGATCAGAGAAGAAGTCAGGCTAGAGAAACAGAATATCTATGATGCAGGTATATCCACTCTAGCTGATCAGATATCAGGAGTCTTTCTAGCCCAACTGAGAGGATTACTGAATGATCAGAGAATAACTCTTGAGAATTTTATTAATGATTCAATAAAGAACTTAAGAAATGATTTGACAACTGAGATCAAATCTATAAGATTTGAGGTGAATCTGCTAAAGGCCCAAACTGTCAAATTTTTCATGAGGGTAGCCCCTGCAGTTGACTATACTAAGAACAAGTTGGATGTAATAAGCAATCTTCAAAACTCAGCAATGGAAAATCAAAACATCACTGCTGGAAACATGCTGACAGTTCATAATGCTGAGAAAGTATTACTGGAAGCACAAACAGACACTCTTACGACTAAGATGAATGCCTACAATAAACTCTTGGATGATCACATGTTGCAATTAAAAGGCCATGTAACTGCAGGTGTCAATTACCTTGATGTGCATTTGACCAAAGCCGCTACCTCTCATACTACGGCTATTACTGAAGAAGCCAAAAAAGGGGGATAAGGAAGTAATCAGAACCAACACAGAGAATGCTATTTGGATGTCAAATGTAATCAGAGGATCCTTTGGCCTGGATCAAATTCAGTATGACAGCATCCCCATAGTTCCTGACCAAGTTCAACGGCACTGAATCAGGGACAGATGGCCCAACATGATAATCAGTATCAGTATGATGGCCAGTATCAGTATGATCAGGGTGCAGAACAGACTGATGCTCAGTATACTGTAGAAGGTGCACAGTGGGGTGAACCATCTATAGCTGCTAATATTCCTACATTCAACCCCACTGCTGGCTAGATAATGAGAGCAAAGGGAAAAATTGCTGCTGAAGAAGAAGATGAAGCTGTTAGATTGAGTAAAAAAAAGATACAGGGAAAAGATGGAGCAAGGTCTGCCTTTGAATAGTGGAGTCCTCAATCAAGGACCATAATTCTGTCTATCTGGGACCTTATGAAGAATAAGAATATTGAAAGGGGGAAGGTCTACAACTCCCTTGAATGGGCTAAGCTTGAGCAGAATGAAAGAGACAGAAGGAAGTTCAGAAAGGATAAATGGCTAGGCACTTTGCCACCAGATGCTGTGGAACCTATCAAGTATTTTCCAAAACCATACAGCTACTTTCAGAGGCAGAAAGAAAAGAAGTCAGAAGAGAAATCAAAAAAACCAGCCAAGAAGCCAAGCAGGGGCATAGTGATAAGAGAACCTGAAATCTAAAAATGTTTCGTATTTTGCTTAAAGGGTTGTAGGAATGTGTTAACTTTGCATTATGCACACGATAAAAAAATTACCCCTCTTGTTAATGAATATCATATTGTTGAATGTGTATTCATTATTTTCTCTATATTCTGCAATGCTTTATCTATTATATATGTTGTATATGTGTTGGTGTATATCATTGTCTAAGGTTTTGACTTCTTCAAATATGGGGAGATTGTTGGGTCCATTGATCCCAATGTCCCATATTTGAAGAAGGCCTACAAGATAATGGTATACACATGTGTGTATCTGATGCATGCCATAAGTTCTATGCATGCAGGTGATCACTTATTACAATGATTAGACAGGTTTTCTAAGTAACAATGACATGTGGATATAAGGCAGGATGCAGGAAAGACAGAAATTTGACTAAGTCTACAAGCATTGAGTGAAGGCAGTTCACTCAATGCCAGATGACCAGAAGCGTTGAGTAAAGCTAAAGCAGTCAAAGCATCAGAGAATTAATGCAGGATTTTGGCCAAGTCCAGAAGCGTTGAGTGAAGCCAGTTCACTCAACGCCTTAAAAAGAAAGTGTTGACAGAATAGAGTGATGTCAAAGCTTAAGAAGAAGTAGAAAGAAAATCTATCTAAGTCCAGATGCATTGAGTGAAGCCAGTTCACTCAACGCCAGCTCAACAAGAAATTCTACTAAGTATAGTAACGTAGAGTGAAGGTTATTCACTCAACGCCTCATCAAGATGGCGAGCTAAGGCAGAAAGCATTGAGTGTAGCAACATCACTCAACACCTTCTTATAGGAGAAAACGACTAAGTACAAATGCATTGAGAGATGAAGGTTCACTCAATGCCTAATTAGTTAGACTATAAAAGTCTATATTCGTCTAGTAATGGCTGATCACTCTACGCCTAGTGCTGCAGAATATTTTCCTAAGTGTTTTAGCATCGAGTGAAGGTTGTTCACTCAACGCCTATGATGAATTGTCTGAAATCGACTAAGTTCACAGGTGCTGATGTCAGCAGAAATTCAAAGTGTTGCGGGAAGTCTACAGTACATGACAAACGGTGTTGCATGTCTATTGTACTGCATTTAATGTAAAAGCAAGGATGCTGCTACCAACTCCTGGTGGTCCTGAAGCTCAAAGAGCCATTGGACGGCGAGATAGAAAAGCAATCAGATCAGTAGAAAGAAATTAACTTTTGGAAAGTGCTAAACATCATCTTCTTCCTCTCGACATTATTGTAGAGCTTGGAGGAGCTGTTCAAGTCATTGATCTAAAAGTGCAAACAGTTAGCTATTAATCTTCAACTGAAAGTTCAGAGGAAATAATCTGAAGCAGAAGTAGTAGCAAAGGCAAGCCCTAGCTGCAGTGATTTCACAATTCAAGTTATACCTTCCTGAAGAACTTTTCTTAAAGATGTGAAGGAGAAAGGATAGGTCATCTCTGTTCAGAAGGAGGAAGATACTGAGATTCAATCTCTTGTGTTTATCATCATCAATCAACTATCATTCCCACTATAGGATCATTTTGATCTGAGTGTAAGACTAAACTTATAAAGGCTGAGTGTAGGATCTTTAAGTAGATTTGAGTTATAGGATTCAAGTGGTGAATCTGAGGTAGGATCCAGGTTTGGATCTGAGTTGTAGGGTGGTTGGCCTAAGGTAGGTGTAACACCCCTATCCGTCACATAGCATATAGCAGTAGGTCCGGTCGGGGCCCGACGCCATATACTACGGACAGACCGGTTGGTTACGCGTTGAAACCATTCAACCAATCATGTCGTCCTACACAACACCTAGCGGAAGCAAATTATTTAGTTGAAAAAGAAATAAGAACTCTGCTACAAAGCATAAATGTCCACTACCAACTCAGGAATGTAATCATGCACAAAAGAGAACTGGCCTTAAGGCCTTACATTGTTCACTTAACAAAATAGTGTTTTCCAAACTTCGGCACGCAGGCCGGCCATACATGAAAATGGGAAAGATACATAAGCCATTAGGCCTTCGAGGGCCGGCACAGCAACAAGGGCTTTAGCCCGCTATTTCCCGCTCTGCTCCGCAGCACCTACAAGCCACAAACCACCGCCCGGTGGCAAACAATAGCAACGGTCAGCAATGCTGACCAAATTATAACGATCCCGCCCCCAAAATCGGTGCGGCGATGCTCTTTCCCTGCACTTCATTAGTATAGGCAATATATTAATGTGAACACACATCAACACAGGCGTAGGCTCGCACGGCCACACACCCCGTGCACTCAGGGCACATTCTCGGCGAACCGGCCAACGTCACGTCAATTCAAGCCATAGACGTTCCCAATCCACCACCGCCTCTTGGACGGTCATCCATATGAGCATTTTGCCTTCCTGGCCTTGGTCACAGCAATTTAAGCCAAAGACCGCCGAAGACCCTCATCCATGCCAACGGTCCTACCGAATGACATAGACCGGGTACGGTTCCGCCTGACCCGTGCTCATACCGCAACGGCAATTTAAGCCATATGCGCAGGTCAAGACTCACCGAGTCCCGTTTCCGCCACAACAATCACATAACCCGGTTATGTTCACGTTGGCTCCCCGGCCACCGTGTTGGCAAAACCCGCCTTTGCCCAGTTTTCCGGGTGCACCTTGGAGTTAATCTCCAAGGCTCCCTGATGCAATCTACCCCGTAGAAAACCCGAAAAACACCCAAACACCCGGAGTCTTCCCCGGTACAATGCAATGCAACATCACCGATCCGGCTCTACTTGTCCGGATAGGCTTCACACACAATGCCTATGTCCGTTTTCGCATACGGACTCTACACAAGGGGGACTTCACATATCTACCCCAAGGAACGCTCCAACTCTTCGCTCACTCGCGAGAGCGGGCTTCCTATGCAAAGGAAAAGAGGGCTTCACATGCCCAAGGATGAGAAATCGTTACCCTTACATTCTTCCGCGGCGCCATCGAAAACTATACGGTTGGAAAGCACCGCAACGGCGTCGCCTCCGCGGATCTGGACTCGGATCGTGATTCGGAACTCCAAAGCTCCTCCGGCGGCCGGATCTAGCCCTTCTTCCTCCTCCTTGCTCTCTCCTCTCTCTAGCTTTAGAAAGAGAACCACTCAAGAGAAAATGAGGGTTTCTAAACCCTATTCCCGGGTAAAACCATCCAGGAGCAGCCCCCCACCGTCGGATCCAAAGCCAAGGAAATGAACGGCCACGATTAAGCCTCAAATTATAAAATCTGGGCCGAACACGGGTTGGCACACGGCCGTGTGCCTGGCCGTGCAGCTCATTCGCCGTCTCGATCCAGAATGAAAACCAGCACACGGCATGTGACACGGCCTCTGACACGCCCGTGTCGCCTGCGACACGCCCGTGTCGGGACCCGTGTCACGCCCCCCGTGTGCAATAAATCGACACCTTGCAGTCAGAGTGGTACACGGCTTGGTGACACGGCATGGGACACGCCCGTGTCACATCTGACACGCCCGTGTCTGTGCCCGTGTCACGGCCCGTGTACCACTTCGACGATTCCCTTGAGTGATATGGCCTGGGACACGCCCGTGTCCTAGGCCGTGTCCCTCCACACGACCATCGTCGACCTACACTGGTTGACTACACGGCCAGTTCGACGATTCGAGCTCGACATGCCCGACACGGCCTCCGACACGCCCGTGTCGGGGCCCGTGTCACCTGCACCAAAAGCCTGACTTGGCCAAAAACGATCCCCGTCGCTCCTACGACAAATTGGGGTGTTACAATTCTACCCCCCTTAAAGAATTTCGTCCACGAAATTAATAAAGGAAAACAGGACTTAACGTAAAACAGTACCTGAGCGGAATAATTCCGGGTACTCCTCGAGCATAGCCTGCTCCTGTTCCCAAGAGAGCTCCTCACGCCCGCAGTTATCCCATCGGACCTTAACCATCCGGATCTCCTTGTTACGAAGCCTCTTGACCTCAACATCTTCAATACGAACGGGCTTGACCCTTGTCGTCAACCCTTCGTCCACCGGCACTTGGTCAACCGCGATCACCTGCGAAGGCTCTTGCACCGCCTTCCGTAACACAGAAATGTGGAACACATCATGTAATCCACTCAACTCCACCGATAGCTTCAAACGGTATGCAGCTTCGCCGACTCGCTCCAGAACCTCAAAAGGTCCAAGGTATCTTGGGCTCAGCTTCTTCAAGCATCTCACCCGCGAAACCCCCTTGAACGGCTTCACTTTCAGGTATACCCAATCGCCTACCGCGAACTCCACGTTCCGGTGCTTGGCATTGTAATACTTCGCCTGTCGGTCCTGAGCGATCAACAAGCGCTCCCGAATTATCCGTACTAACGAGGTAGCACTCTCCACCTCCTATTTCTTGTACAACCTTGCCTCACCCGCTTCAAGCCACGATAACGGCGTGCAACACTTCCTACCATACAGGGCCTCGAAGGGCGCCATTTGTATACTCGCTTGGTAGCTGTTGTTGTACGCGAACTCCACCAAGTAAAGGTGGTCTTCCCAATGCTTCCCGAAGTCTAGAACACACATGCGGAGCATGTCCTCCATCGTTCTATTGACCCTCTCGGTCTGCCCATCCGTCTGCGGATGGAAAGCTGTGCTGAACTTTAACTTTGTTCCCAGCATCTGCTGCACCAACCTCCAATCATTTGACGTGAACCGCCCATCGCGATCACTCACAATGCTACGGGGCACACCATGCAGCCTAACAATATTGTCGACATACAACTTTGCCAATTTCTCCACTGGATCATCCTTCCTATGCGGAATGAAATGCGACACCTTGGTTAGTCGATCTACGATCACCCAGATGGCGTCGTTCCCCTTCTGCGACCTTGGCAACCCGTGCACAAAGTCCATAGATATATCATCGAATTTCCACTCTGGTATAGGCAAGGACTTCAGAAATCCTCCTGGCTTTTGGCACTCCGCCTTCACCAAAGCGCACGTTTGGCATTTAGCCACGTACAATGCCACATCTTTCTTAAGCCCCGGCCACCAAAACAGCTTCTTGAGATCATGATACATCTTCGTGCTCCCTGGGTGGATTGAGTACTTGGTATGATGAGCCTCGTACATCAACTCCGCCCGGAGGTTACCCCCACTCGGGACGCACAACCGATGATCCTTCCTTAACAAACCATCATCCACCGAGAACTGGGAATTTGACCCATCCAGAGCGGCCTCCAAAAGCTCCTTCATGGAGTCATCTAACTCCAATGCCTGCCGAACCCGGTCAGCCAGGTCATACTGCACCTCTGTCCAGTTTAACATTGCTTTGGCGCTCGTCTGCTTGTCAACGCAACAGATCTCAAGCTCCTCCAACTCCCGCACTAGCCGCTCATCATGCACCGACAACCAGTTGGCTCGGGCGGGAGCCCTGCGGCTCAGCGCATCCGTAACTGCGTTGCCCTTCCCGGGTACATAATGTATCTTGAAGGTGTAGTCCCCCAAGAACTCCATCCACCTCCTCTGCCTCATATTAAGGTCCTTTTGATCCAACAAGTATTTTAGGCTCTTGTGATCGGTGTATATATCAACTCTTACGCCGTATAGGTAGTGCCTCCACAACTTGAGTGCAAAAATCACGGCCGCCAACTCCAAGTCGTGCACCGGATAATTTCTTTCATGCACTTTCAGCTGACGCGATCCATACGCGATCACACTTCCATGCTGCAACAACACGCAGCCCAAGCCACTACCCAAAGCGTCGCCATACACCTCAAAGCCCTCGGTCCCACTCGGCGAACTAAGCACTGGCGCCGTGGTCAACCGCCTCTTCAGCTCCTCAAAAGCTTGCACGCACTCTTGCGTCCACAAGAATTTCTGATCCTTCCTTGTCAACTTCGTGAGAGGTAACGCTACCCGCAAGAAGTTCTCTACGAAGCGCCTGTAATATCCGGCAAGCCTGAGAAAACTACGGACTTCCGCGACAGAAGATAACGCAGGCCACTCCCGTATCGCAACAATCTTCGCCGGATCCACCGCTATACCTTCCCCACTCACTATATGACCAAGGAACGCTACCGAGGGTAGCCAGAACTCGCACTTGGAGAACTTTGCGTAAAGCTCATTCCTCCTCAAAGTCTCCAACACCAAATGCAAATGCTTGAAGTGGTCTTCTTCGCACTGCGAGTATACCAAAATATCGTCAATAAAGACGATCACAAAGCGATCCAGGAAATCTCTGAATGTCATGTTCATCAGATCCATAAACACCGATGGCGCATTCGTCAGTCCAAACGGCATGACCGTGAACTCGAAATGGCCATACCTCATACTGAACGCCGTCTTCGGGATATCACACTCCCTGATCCTCAGCTGATAACCCCGACTTCAAGTCCAACTTGGAGTATACCGACGATCCGACTAACTGATCAAAGAGATCATCAATCCTCGGGATCGAGTACTTATTCTTCTCCGTCAGCTTGTTCAACTCTCTGTAGTCGATACACAGCCGCATACTCCCGTCCTTCTTCTTAACGAAGAGGACCGGTGCGCTCCAAGGCGACGAGCTTGGACGCACATAACCTTGCTCCATCAGCTCCTCTAGCTGAACTTTCAACTCTGCCATCTCCTTAGGCGCCAACCTATACGGAGCACGTGACACCGGTTTGGCCCCCGGTACGAGCTCGATGGTGAAATCAATCTCCCGCTGCGGTGGGGCTCCGGGAAGGCTATCCGGGAACACATCGAGGTATTCGCAAACCACGGGGATGCTATCCAACGGGGATTTTGGCTCCACAGCCCCCACTATTGCAAAGAACAGCTCTGTACCAGCACGAACTGTCTTCACCACCTGAAGAGCAGACATCAGTGTCCTGCTCGACCCCTTTAACCCCTCGAATGTAGTCTCCCGCCCTACACCCAGCTTGACCTCCTTCCGGTCACAGTCAATCCAAGCTTTCTGCTCTGACAGCCAATCCATTCCAAAGATCACGTCGAACTCTACTAGCGGCAGCAATGACGCTAGCAAGTCGAACTCTTGGCTCCCAATGTGAACCATAACGGCGCACACCCTGTCCGCACGCATCGAGCACCCATTCGGTAGCAGCACATCCAACTTGTCCTTTGCCATCGAAGAAGGGACTCCGATGCGCGATATAAAGCTTTCGGACAAGAAGGAGTGTGAAGCTCCCGTATCGAACAGTGCCCGTGCCGGACTATCGCTAATCTCAACAAAGCCTATACAAACAATATTATGCTAACAAGCAATAGATAACGGTATTAAAGCTAACTTGCTATAAATTAACTCATACCTGTCACCACATCCGCTTGCTTGATGGCCTCCTGCTGGCCCAAGTTATAGACTCTAGGCTGAGTCGGAGCATAGTGGGACGCGGTCGACTCCACCGCTTTGCCCTTCTCCTCGTAGGTAGCTCCTTGTTTCCTTTCGGACTTTGAGCGTCCACTCCAGCAATCACGGGCAAAGTGCCCCGGCTTCCCACACGTGAAACAAGCGCCCGGGGTTCGATTGGTAGTTGTCCCCGAGGCACCTGAAGCAGCTGGACCCGACGTCTTAGCTTTCTTATAGAATCTGTGGTAGCCCGACTTCGACGTAGTCGGTGCCTTGAACTCCGCTTTCTTGCTACCGGATTCCTTTTTCGCTTGGACATTCTTCATGTCCTTCTCCAAGGACCGGGCCGAACTGACCAGGGTCATGAAACCCTGCGTCTTGGGCCCCGACAGTAGTAACCTTAAATCATCTCTTAGCCCTTCATAGAAGCGACTCGTCTTGCGCTCCTCGTCTGCGAAGGTAGCGCCGGTATATCTCCCCAACCGAGTAAAATCGTGGAGGTACTCATCAACGATACAATCCCCTTGCACCAACTTCTGAAATTCGCTTTCTAGCGCAATCCTTTGCGCCGAGGGGAGGTATCGAGCCATGAACAGTCTCGCAAACTCCTCCATCGAAACTTCGGCCAACGGCCTTCCCCGCAACTGATGTAGCTCTAGGCCTTCCCACCATAACCTTGCGTCCCCATCCAAAAGGAACGTCGCTATAGTGGTCTTCTGCCACTCTTCCGTCTCCGTCGCAGTCATCACCCTATTGATCCTTGAGAGCCAATCCTCTACTTGGGTCGGGGTTTCTGCGCCCGTGAATACAGGTGGGTGAAAGCCCATCACGTGCTTCAGTTGTCTTTCCGTTGCTCTCCGAGGCAACTCTGGCTCCAACACTACTTGCTCAACCCTCCTTTGCTCTGCCGTCTGAAGCGGTACTTGCTCCATAGCAGGAGCGGGCTGCTGCACCTGCCTTGCAGGCTGCGCATTGATCATTGTCATGACCGCTTCTGCCACCAACCTAATGGTCTCGGTAGACGGAGGTGTTGCAGGCGCATCGCTTGGCGCACTGCTTGCCTTAGAACCTGGCCGTTCAGACGGCCCAGCACCACTTCTGGTCACCTATAATCGTGCAAAACACCGATAAGCGACCCAAAAAATTACTGCAAACAGCAATTATAGGAACACGCAGGTTCCTCAAACATGTATATTTTCATTCCTAAGTGGACATTCATGGGTTCTTTTCATGTTATAACGATGACACACGCATGTGCTCACCACCCCTTAAAGTGAATTCGTCCACGAATTCATTTAAGCTTGACCGAAACCAGTAGTCTGATACCAATTTGTAACACCCCTATCCGTCACATAGCATATAGCAGTTGGTCCGGCCGGGGCCCGACGCCATATACTACGGACAGACCGGTTGGTTACGCGTTGAAACCATTCAACCAATCATGTTGTCCTACACAACACCTAGCAGAAGCAAATTATTTAGTTGAAAAAGAAATAAGAACCCTACTACAAAGCATGAATGTCCACTACCAACTCAGGAATGTAATCATGCACAAAAGAGAACTGGCCTTAAGGCCTTACATTGTTCACTTAACAAAATAGTGTTTTCCAAACTTCGGCACGCAGGCCGGCCATACATGAAAACGGGAAAGATACATAAGCCATTAGGCCTTCGAGGGCCGGCACAGCAACAAGGGCTTTAGCCCGCTATTTCCCGCTCTGCTCCGCAGCACCTGCAAGCCACAAACCACCGCCCGGTGGCAAACAATAGCAACGGTCAGCAATGCTGACCAAATTATAACGATCCCGCCCCCAAAATCGGGGCGACGATGCTCTTTCCCTGCACTTCATTAGTATAGGCAATATATTAATGTGAACACACATCAACACAGGCGTAGGCTCGCACGGCCACACACCCCGTGCACTCAGGGCACATTCTCGGCGAACCGGCCAACGTCACGTCAATTCAAGCCATAGACGTTCCCAATCCACCACCGCCTCTTGGACGGGCATCCATATGAGCATTTTGCCTTCCTGGCCTTGGTCACGGCAATTTAAGCCATAGACCGCCGAAGACCCTCATCCATGCCAACGGTCCTACCGGACGACATAGACCGGGTACGGTTCCGCCTGACCCGTGCTCATACCGCAACGGCAATTTAAGCCATATGCGCAGGTCAAGACTCACCGAGTCCCGTTTCCGCCACAACAATCACATAACCCGGTTATGTTCACGTTGGCTCCCCGGCCACCGTGTTGGCAAAACCCGCCTTTGCCCAGTTTTCCGGGTGCACCTTGGAGTTAATCTCCAAGGCTCCCTGATGCAATCTACCCCGTAGAAAACCCGAAAAACACCCAAACACCCGGAGTCTTCCCCGGTACAATGCAATGCAACATCACCGATCCGGCTCTACTTGTCCGGATAGGCTTCACACACAATGCCTATGTCCGTTTTTGCGTACGGACTCTACACAAGGGGGACTTCACATATCTACCCCAAGGAACGCTCCAACTCTTCGCTCACTCGCGAGAGCGGGCTTCCTATGCAAAGGAAAAGAGGGCTTCACATGCCCAAGGATGAGAAATCGTTACCCTTGCATTCTTCCGCGGCGCCATCGAAAACTATACGGTTGGAAAACACCGCAACGGCGTCGCCTCCGCGGATCTGGACTCGGATCGTGATTCGGAACTCCAAAGCTCCTCCGGCGGCCGGATCTAGCCCTTCTTCCTCCTCCTTGCTCTCTCCTCTCTCTAGCTTTAGAAAGAGAACCACTCAAGAAAAAATGAGGGTTTCTAAACCCTATTCCCAGGTAAAACCATCCAGGAGCAGCCCCCCACCGTCGGATCCAAAGCCAAGGAAATGAACGGCCACGATTAAGCCTCAAATTATAAAATCTGTGCCGAACACGGGTTGGCACACGGCCGTGTGCCTGGCCGTGTAGCTCATTCGCCGTCTCGATCCAGAATGAAAACCAGCACACGGCATGTGACACGGCCTCCGACACGCCCGTGTTGCCTGCGACACGCCCGTGTCGGGACCCGTGTCACGCCCCCCGTGTGCAATAAATCGACACCTTGCAGTCAGAGTGGTACACGGCTTGGTGACACGGCATGGGACACGCCCGTGTCACATCTGACACGCCCGTGTCTGTGCCCGTGTCACGGCCCGTGTACCACTTTGACGATTCCCTTGAGTGACACGGCCTGGGACACGCCCGTGTCCTAGGCCGTGTCCCTCCACACGACCATCGTCGACCTACACTGGTCGACTACACGGCCAGTTCGACGATTCGAGCTCAACACGCCCGACACGGCCTCCGACACGCCCGTGTCGGGGCCCGTGTCACCTGCACCAAAAGCCTGACTTGGCCAAAAACGATCCTCGTCGCTCCTACGACAAATTGGGGTGTTACAGTAGGAGACTCATTCTTTCTGAGTTGTAGGGCTATCCTCCTAGCCTGAGTAGTAGGACTTAGAGATAAGTCTTAGGTACGTGGTCTGTGGATCACTGAGTTGTAGGAGCTTTACTGGCTCTGAGTTGTAGGGCTTTGTGCCTGAGGTAGGTCTTGGAGGAGACTAATAGATCCTGAGGGATCTGTGTTATAAGCTCTTTAGAGCCGAGTTTGGAGAAATTGCCTTGTCTAACAAACTGTTAGAAAGGTGGGAGGGACAGTGGATGTACCCATAATCTGGGGAACTGCTATAAATCTCTTGTGTGCTTGTTGTGTGATCTTGAAAGCTACCTTAATCTAACTCACAACACACCAAAGTAAGGTAAAAGTATAAGAAGACCCAAAAACCTATTCACTACCCCTCTAGGTGTTTAGCTACTCTTGAAACTAAAGACTTTCACTATCAATAGAGAATAGTGATGCCCTTATGCCCACCTTGGCAGTAGGATGATCAACATCCTCTTCTATGGAGATTCGACCAATATAGGCATCTTCATCTTCATATTTTGAAGTCTCAAAATCACTTTCTGACAAGCATGACCTCTTATTAGCTAAGAAGCCCCTGTCCACCTTTTTTTTAATGAAATCTCATATCACCAGACCTACTGCTCTCTTTTCTTTTAATAGAATAGTCATCAATGACATGTCCTGACCTGTTGCAGCAGTAACAAACCATATCAGTTTTAATGTATTTTTTCTATTTAGATTCATACATGTCCCTAGAGGTTTCTTTTCTAGACTTTTTCAGGTTGGCTTGTGGCTTCCTTGAGCTAGAGCTAGATGAGTCCTTATTCTTTTGTTGCCTTCTTCTGCTTAGCATCTTTTTAAACTGCTTGGAGAACAATGTTAGTTCTCAAGTAGACAGTTCTTCTCCTGATGTGCTGGGATCTGAACTTTTTGACTAAGCAGCCCTTCTTGGGGGAGAATGAGTGTTCTCCCTGTTCTTCCTGGATGTTTTAGCTTTAAAAGCCACAATATTTTCTCTGCTAAGAGACTTGGCAGCATCCTCTTCAGCCTTTCTGGAGTTCAGCTGAAGTTCATGTGACAACAACTTGCCAAACAAATTTTGTGGCAGTGTGTTGGCCAAGTTGCTTACCTCCCTTATGACACAGATCTTGATGTTCCACTCTTTGTTGAGTGATCTTAGGAACTTATCATTCAGCTTATAATTAGAGAACTGTTTGCCATAAGTTATTAGATTGTTCACAATCTTGAAGAATTTCTTATAACACTCTGCTATAAAATCCTTCTTGCCTTATTTGAAGGCCGCATACTACTAGTTAAGATGGAATTTTTTGTCATCCCTTATTTTCGCAGTCCCCTCTATGTAGACTATCAAAGAGTCATATATATCCTTTATAGTTTTGCAGTGAACAAGATTCTGAAAGATTGAGTCATCATTGACACTCACTATGATGTTCTGGGCCCTCTTGTCTATAGTGGCCAGTACCACCTCATCTTTTATCATTTTTGAATATTTCTTTGGAGTCTTGATGTTGGCATCAATAACTGAGACCTTCATATGAATGAAAAGTCCCTCTTCCACTGTAATGAAGATCTTAGGGTCTGAGGTTTCCATGAACAGCCTCACCATTTACTTCCATATTCCAAAGTTTTCTTTTCAGCATACTGGAAGCTTCATGGAACTGAGCTCTTTATGGTTCTCAGTAGAAGTCATGATGATATACTTCTGCTACCCTTGGAGATCTTGTTCAGACTATTAGGTTTTTATTGAATAACCTCCCTCTGATACCACTTGAAAGTCTTTTATGGGTAGCTAAACAGCTAAAGGGGAGGGGTGAATATGTTTCTTTTGAATCTTTTCAATCTTTTAGAGAATGATCTAGTTGTGTATTTATGTTAGATGGTGAGCTTTCAAGAACACATACAACACACAAGATTTATAGTGGTTCCCTTATCTATGGTACATCCACTTTCCCCCTTCACCTATTTAACAGTGAGCTAGATTAGGCCAACTCCACTAAAACTCAGATCTTACACCTCAGATCCCTCCATGCATCTTACAACTCAGAGTGCTCTCCAGTCCTACAACTCAGATTGCTCACAGTCCTACCTTAGAGACAATCAACTGTCTCCTGCCTCAGTCTAGACATCCCTACTACTAAGAGTCTTCTAACTCCTACAGCTCAGAGACGCAGCTGGTATACTACCTCAGATCTTCACAAAGATCCTACCTCAGGCACATGCCTTACCTCAGATCCTTCACAGGACCATACAACTCAAAGTGCTTCACACTCCTACAACTCAGACTGCTCACAATCCTACACTCAGTCTTTATAAAATAGGCCTACACTCAGAGCTCAGTGAGATCCTACAAGATAGAATAAATGTTTGAGAAATCTGGCTCAAAAGAAAATTACTGAGTCTTCTTCTTTGGCTGAATCAACAAACAACCCTTCTTCAACACAGCTACAAAAAGATGATTATTCCGATTTGGTTCAGCTTGTACTGTGTTGAATCCTTGTAGAGCTCTTCTTCTTCAAGCTTGAGAAAGACAATAGTTCTATATAACAAGCTTGAAGACAACCGAAAATAAGATCTGCTCTGCTCGTCGACTTTTGCGAGATTAGGGTTTAGAAAGATTGGCAAAAGTTCTTGAAAGAATAACACTCACTTCACTTTTATACCTCGACATCAGCAACAGATATATCCCTCTTTAGAAAGCGCATGACCGACTTTAATGGTTAATTTATCCCAAAATATCATTTTCTGATCAATACAACGATCTCTATATTTTAGCGCTCAATTTGCGCCAATTTGAATTAAGAATGACGTCAGCAGACTTGACACGACACCAATTGACTTAGAATAATTTCCGAATCTCTACAGGCATTGAGAAATCCCATATTTCTCGACTAATTAGTGTTTTGACAGTTAACTTTAGAAGCGTTGAGTGAGTGACCTTCACTCGATGCTTTTATACTTAGCAAATTTTGCCTAATGCTGAGGCGCTGAGTGAAGGTTTCTCACTCGACGCTTTTGTACTTAATAGTCTTTTACTGAGATGGCGTAGAATGTAAGTCTTTTACTCAACGCTTTTGTACTTAGTAGTCTTTCTTTGAGAAGGCATTTGGTGTAAGTTCTTCACTCAATGCATTTGTACTTAGTTAGATTTTAACGCTTCTCCACTAATGCTTTAAGTGAGAGTTAAACTGACAATGCTTTTTGGCCTTTGGCGTTGAGTGATGTGTAGTCATTCAACGCTTTTGTATTTGGTAAAAAAATTTATCTTCCTTGACCATGCTGAATTCTTTTCAACCAAACTTATGTTACCCTCAGCCTGTCTAATCACTTAATTACCAATACCTTGCACATGTTAACTTAGACATATATCAAATACAGGTTTGTGTATATTATTGACTTGTGAGCCTTATTCAAATTTGGGACATTGTGGTCAATGTACCCAACAAGATCTTTAAGAGTCCATTCGTATAACAGGTTTTGATTTTGAAGAATTGGAATTCAGTAAAACCAAAAACCAACAGGTTTTGGTTTTCCTGAATTCCAATTTTGTTGTTCGGTTACAGGAAAGTTTTCAGCTATAGGAATTGAAATTGGGCAATTCTGATGTTCGGTTGCAGTATGGAATTCATCCACAAGAATTGCATGAAATTAAAAAATATGTTTATAAGTATAAAAACTACCTGCATAACACAAATTTTAAAACATAAATATTAATAAACAACTTCAAATAAACATAATAACAATGATAACAAAAGAGCCATCAAACATGGAATGTTTCAGTACACTACATGAAACTAAGAACATAAATCTAAAAGTTAATAATGTACGACAGTCCGCTAAACATAGAAAGTAGAAATACAGCAACAAACTGCGAACAAACAAAAAATACGACATCATCATGTGCTCATAAGTCATAGAACTGCAAGTGAAGCCATGCCATCCTCATGTGATTTGGTAGTGCCATGAATGTATCAAACTTCAGTTGACTGGCACCTAGAAGATCCATGGCCTTTGCTAATTCGAGGTTCTGCAGATCTGGTAGTTGAGCAAGTTCTTCATAGATTTGAGTTGTATTTACCCTCGTAGCTTCACTGCTTCTTGTGATTGCGGTCGCTGTGTGATCCATACTGTCTGCAATTCTATTGATTGTATTTGCGATTGTGTCGCCAGGAGTTTCCTTCCTCTTCCTCTGGCTACTGTTCCCACCTGTTGAAAACTCTGTCGCATAATTGCCTTCTTCACTCATTGACACCTCATTCAACTCAATGACTGGCTCATTTGCCGTCCCCGCAAATGCACATGTTGCCTTGTCATTACCGCACAATATGCCTAAGTCTCCCCAATTAATGATCACCTTATCTCTGTAGTGCTTCACAGTAGGATGAGCCTGCACAACATGATTAAACAACATGAATAAAAATAGTAAAATAATTAAAATAAAGTTATAGAATGCGGTAAATGAATATACCCTGACATAATTGGCCCAAACATCTTCACTGTCGACTTTCATGGTATTTCATTCTCAATCCCATCCGAAGCCACTTGTGTCCAACATTGTGGATACCTTCTTATAATATTTATTCTATGTCTTCAGTCTTACCATGATCTTCTCCTTTGTGAAGTTTTGATTTTCTAAATCATTCATGACCTTGATTGTTGCTGTGAAGGCCACTGCTTTCCATCCATTCGACATTTTGTGACCTTTATCGTGCTCCTCAAGTAAAACACTAGAAAGAGTACGATCCATATAATTTGTCCAGTAAACATACAATTTCTCTTTCCCTACCCCGCTTTCCATTCTATAATCTTTACAGGTATATGCATCACATTAACATCAAATATAAAGCAAACATATGTATCAAAATAACATCAGTTTTTAAGCAAATAACATATACAACTGTGCCCAAAAAAGTACTTCAATTCATACATGACTTATAAAAATTTATATACAAGCATGCATATAAAAACATGATTAAACAACATATATATTTATAATATCCACTAAATCCCGATACGGGTTTGATATTCAGTAAACATTTCCATAGCTAAGTTATCTATATATTGAGTCCAAGCATTTGACGATTGAATTGAATTAATGTTATCATCATATTCATAGATTTCTTCTTCTTCTGACGCTTCAACGGCTATTAAGTTTGCATCGACCTCGACAAGCATTTGTGAATCAATAGCCAACCTTTTAACGATAAGGAAATTATGTAAGATGCAACATGCATTTATTATTTGCACCTCTATTAAAATTTCATATTAAGATCCTAAACCAAATAAAATATGAAATCTAAAGTAACATTTTCGCACATGAACGTGCATATGAAAGAAAGAGGGTTCTCGTAGTATTGTCCAACATTCCTTCAACAATCAAAATGTTCTCTCTATTACATTTCATTCTCTAGCATGACGTAAATTAAATTACTCCTTATAATTAGAAGGGTTGTTTCCTTGTGTTGATCACTCCTATAAATGATAATGTGTTGATCGATACGGTGCAAGGAAACATGGACCATTGGTGTAACCCGCATCCACTAGGTAGTATTTACCTAGCACACCAATATATTAATTTTTCTAATTAATGAATGAAATATTTTTAAAACAAATAATTGAATATTAACGACTTACCAGTTGGTACTTCAAAACGACCTATTCTTTCTAGCGCATCGCGTAAGACTCTTGAATCTGAAGATGATCCTTCCCAATCAGGTAAAACATATAGAAATTTCATCTGATTATGACAAACACCTAAGACATTCGTCGTTATTGCTTGCTTCCGATTTCTATATCTGTCATGATCTTTTGTGGGCACGGTCACTTGAATATGTGTACCATCTAATGCACCAATGCAGTCTTCGAACTATCTTCATCTACGTTCCGACCATGACACTGGCAATTTGATGTAGTCTCTACTTAACTGTAGCACAGCTCTAAGCACTATGTTGAAGTGTCTACTAATAGTATCTGTGGACCGGAGATACACATATCCAATATCGCGAAACTTTCTGCTGTGTGCTATAGTGTATAGAAATAGTGCAACAGATTCCTTCACCGACACGTGTTTGGTTTTGTGGACAAGGCCTCTAGATGTTAAAATGTGCCATAGTTCACTGAATGGTTGTCTACCCATACGCAAAACGCTGAAGCAGTTTATCTCTGGACCCTCATATATGCGTTTTAGCAATGAGGAACGTAATGCAGTATTCATATCACGGTCTATGAGTTCCAGAGGATTATATTCTAACGTTGCCCATGCACCAGTAAGTGTTGTGAGATGCCAGTATTTCATATATATTCTTTTATAAATTTCTCTCGCAACTCTGCTATATTCATCTAACATACAAAAATGAAATAAAAAATTATTCATGCCCACAACATTCATGCTTTACACAGAGTGCTTGCACTTAATAAAAAGGGTGAAATTGAGAAAAATTCTAACTAGAAACTTTATCATGAAAAATTAAAAAGGTATATCAAAATCTCCTAACTAGAATAATCCAAGCAGAATACAACACACGATTTTTACTTGTTAGGATGAAGAAGACGGGAAAAAATTACAGAAAAATAATACCTTAGGATGAAGGACACAATAAATAAGTTGGAGAGGATGATTGGAATCACCTACTTTCCACCGAAAACCTTTGTCTGGAACCAAAAAATAAGAAAATGTACAGTTTTTAATTTTAATTTTGACTATGAATGCAAGCAAGAGTAAATCATACGCAATATTTGGAAGAGTAAATCAATATAATTAGCAGGAGCAAGAGTAAATCATTCGCAACCAATACAGTTTTTAATTTTATTTCTGACAATCCTAAAACAAATCTGAAAATGCAAAAAGGAGTAGAGGAAAAATTCTAGAGAGCAAGAATCAAACCAAGAAAAAAGCAGAAATTTAGAAGAAGAAGGCGGAGGGTTATTACAGAAACCTCTGGAAGAAGAGGACGGAGGGTTGTTGCAGAAACCTCTGGAAGAAGAGGGCGGAGGGTTGTAGCCGGAAGAACACAGGGGCGGCGAGACCACAGGGTGGCGAAAAAAACGGGCGGCGAGGTCATAGGGCAGCGAGAACACAGTGCGGCGAGACCACAGAGCAGCGAAAGAGGGAGACGAGAGCATAGGGCGGCGAGAGCACGGGTTGCGAAACTTTCTAAGAAGCGCGTCGCGATGAGGCGTCGTAGAGGAGAAAATGGCGGAAAACCGGGTAATGGCTCAGGAATTGCGGACACGCATAGGGGAAAACCTATGGTTTTGACAAAACCAAAACCGGGGTTATTTCCCTCCAACCGAACACCTGTAATTGATTTATTTATGGCCAAAACCAATTTCAAAATCTATTTCCTTCCTACCGAACGGACCCTAAGGGAAACTTCGAATGCCGATGGAGAATCCTGAAGGATTTTCGAATGAGCTCTCACGAGCGCTGAATGCAAGCTTCCTTGAAATGAAGGCCTTGTGCTCTTTCTTTATAGAGTTTGTTAGGGGTTGTTTGGTAATTGGGCAATTTTAACTGCCATAACTACCGAGCAGATGAATCGCGTTCCTCGATCTGGAGTACACAGATTGTAATTTTTGCAAATATGATGATTTTGGCTCCCGGGCAATTCTGACGGTTTGGGCAGAACCATCTGCGGCGGTGACGACAACGAATTGTGATTTGCGAACTGCAAATTGTGAACTGGGTATTGCGAACTGAGCAAACAATTAGTGCGAAGTGCGTTAATGGTAACAAAATGCGACTAGTCGTGCAGTCCTCGTGAACGCAAGCGGTAGAGAGAACGAATTGTAGCGCGGACACGAAAGGGATTCCGTGCTCTTGCAGGAGCACAAAGACGTTATGAGCGCACGAGCGCAGAGACGTTATGAGCGTGCTCGCACAGAGGCGTTATGAGAGCGCAACGAGCTTAGAAGCGTTCTGAGTGTGCAGTTGGCGTGGAGACGTTGTGAGCACACCTGTGAGTGCAGGCGCGTTCAGAGCGCGCTGTGCGCACAAAAGTGTTATGAGGATTACGAGCACGAAGCTGATCATTTAGCAAAAAGAGGCCTACAAATGGGGTAAGACCATGACCGCGCACCAAGGGCCGTCCAGCCAAGGAGTGAGTGGCGTCGTGCACAGTGTTGGGCGTGCTACCTCGAGCGGCAGCTTGTGGGAGCCCGTGGAGCTGTCGAGCCCGCACCGCGGGCTACCGCGGGCTGCCTCGCGCGAGTAAAAAATTAAGAAAAAATTATTAACAAGCTAATCAAATATATTACAAGTAATGAGTGGTTTATTTAGCTAATATTATGACGATTACGTATGATTATGAATATTAAATTCAAAGTAATCTTCAGGGTCGTTGGACCGACATCTAATATCAGATGGCTTGATCTCTACTCTTGATATTGAGATTAAATCTCGGCCTTCCACGCGTCGAAATCCCGCTACCCATCGTCGGTGAAAAACTTCGAGCGTTTTTTACTTTGCAGGAACTGCCCATTTTCTTCTGGATTTTTGGCACTTAACACCCCCCAATTGGGGGTGTTTGGCACATTGCACCCCAACATTCAAATCTTGTCACTTACCACCCTCCAAATGGGATTCTTTGGCACTTTGCACCCTCATGTCATTTAATAAATATTATGCCATTTTTTAATTCCGAAAATTGAATGTAGGAGGGTCAATTTCGTCCTTTTTAAATCATTCCATTTATTGTTAACTGCACACCATTTTTTTTAATTGTTATTGTTTATTTTCAGCCACTTAACATGAGATTACTTACCGCAGACCAAAAAATGTTATTGTTATTCTCAACCCAATTTGCTTCATTTTCTATTGCTCCCGCGAAGCCAATTTGAGGATGAAATAGTGGTTTCTTTTCAACTATATATTCTCTCCCGAAATATTACTCGTAGATCAAATAATTGATTTTGTACCTAATAATTCTATCGAAACGCACTTTCAACCATTTCGAAGATTCATAAGAATATTTTGTAATGACATTTTTATATAATTGTTTTTAACACACTTTTTTATTATATATCTATCCGATTGATGTCTTAGCGCTTAGGGACCTTCCCGGTGCCGATTTTTAAATTTTGCAGATATTAACGATATATGTATATATTATAGAAAAGTAGTCCAATTTTTGAAGTTCTTTTTTTGTAATAAGACATTAAAGCAGCGATATCCCAAATCTTCACATATGTGGTTCGTTAACTACATAGCAGCAACATTAACATCAAATTCGGTGCACAGTAATACAAGTCATAATTCGTAAGACAATCTCATTACACAAAACAGTCACATAATTTCAAAATAAGCTTGAAGTGATGAAACTTTTCATTTCACATGCCGCGTCATTGACTTTCTCATGGAAATCCAATTCTGTTACATAAAGTATTCAAATCCTGCATAGAATACATAAGAATTACAATGTGCAAATATAAAAAATCATAATTTTAACGTATGATTGCAACATCGTATTCTAACCTGTTGTAAAAGATGGCAGTGATGAATTTGGTGGTTCCGTGTATGTATCCTGTGATGTAATGTTCTTTTTTACTTACAAAAAAATATTTTACTAGTTTATTTTAGTAGTTCAATAATATTATAAATGAAATCTAATAATAAATCACTAATCGGTAACTTTGATCTAGTAGTTGAGGTTGTTGGTATAGGATGACCACAAATTTTTTTGGTATGCCCCGCCACGCCACAGTTGGAGCATGTATATTTAGTACCATGCCTTTTCAAACCATATTTTTTATGTTCTAACTCATCTTGCTCCCTCCTTCTTGCATGCAATGAAGGCCTTCCAACTTTTTTCCCTTTCACATTCCATGGAACCAAAAGATTTAAGCAACTTGAAGGCCATTCCTTTTGTCCCTTTATTGGATTCAACATATGCTCATATGCCTTTAAAAATGTGGTCTTTCTATACCAGAAATCAACATAATCTTCAACTTTCTCTCTTTTAAAAAATATACAAGCAATAGCGTGCACACACGGAATCCCACTAAGGTCCCATTTATTGCAACTGTAGCTTTTTGAGCCCAACTCCACTGTCCATTTATCGCCTCTCCACCCCTTCACTTCAAACTTATCCAGACCATTCCACTCCAAAATGTAATCTTGAACTCCCCTCTTATTATTTTCTAAGATCCTTTGTATGTTTGGACATATTTCTCCACCCGATCGCACTAATTTTATCCCTTTGTGTATGCAATCGCTTCATTAAAATGACTCTAATAATCTCAAGCATTGTTAATTGCTAATTGATTCACTGTCTTGCATAAGTTCAACTATCGACCCTCCATGGTCGTGTTCATCGTCACTAGTTCTTTCTGGCATATCACAGTCAAACACAGCTTCAATGGTTTAAAGATAGATATCCACTACCCTTTCAACATTGATATACTTAACCAGATTTGTCACGTCAATATCATTCACTACCAAAATCAAATTATTGCTGTCGAGAAATCCGGCACTACAACAATAAAATCTCACCCACCCCATGTGACCAACTAGTTGAGCCATATCGTGCAAATCTTTCAACACTAAACAATTATAATCACAGAAATCAAAGAAGCTAATTACATCAGGCCTATATGACATTTTAACGGAACCAACAAACATCCCTGAATGATGAAACCTGATAGTAAATAGAGATATTTCAAATGACATGTAACATGTGCCCGCTCTTGAATCATTCGCTCTCAACATCCAGACCATTCTATGAATAAAACCAATGAAATTTATAAATAAAACTTCTAGAAATTAGGGCTACAAACATTTTAATATGGCTTGCCTATGTAGATAAATGAGTAAAAAACAATCTTTAATCATATTAAATAGAATGAAACAAACAAAATGTATGAACGTGCATGCCCTTATAATTATTTGCATGGATAAGTGATTAGAAGTTATCTAACATTCTAAAATAATGTCCAATTAAATTTCATCACAACAAGCTATCATGGTTATTTTGTATGAGAATGATACTAAATAATTATTTTGTATGAGAACGATACACAAAAGCAAATGGAAAACCCTAAAATCCCTAAAATTAAGAGGTCATTAAGTTACAAAAATCTTCAGATATGAAACCCCTAAAAATAGAGGATGACACTAAAATCCCTAAAATTAAGAAAACCCTAAAATCTCATACAAAAATCCTACAACTAAGATCTAAAACAACTAAAACAACAATGTTACAAATAAAAATATCACAAGAGGTTATTAAGTTACAAATCCTAAAAAAAAATCAAAAAATTATACCTTAGCCGGAGAGCGACGGGAAGAATGGCGCTGGGAAGAGTGCTCCAGTCGCCGGGCTTTCGTCGGGTAAACACTCGCGCGGAGAGGGTCGGGTTGTCGTCGGAGAGATATCTGGTGGTCGGCGGCTTCAGAGGGTTCGGCGGTTCCTGGGGATGCTGTGGGCGAAAGAGTAAGGGGAGGGTAATCGGGAGAAGGGATAGATATTTAGGTTTAGGTTAATATTTTTCCAATGTACCAAATATGCCCTTATCCTTTTAAAAAAATGATTTCATAATTTTTTAAAAATCAGAACATAATATGAGGGTGCAAAGTGCCAAAGAATCCCATTTGAAGGATGGTAAGTGCCAAGATTTGAATGTTGGGGTGCAATGTGCCAAACACTCCCAATTGGGGGTGTTAAGTCCCAAAAATCCTTTTCTTCTCTTCATATCGGAATTTGGTTCGTCTTGGTAAATCCATGGCCGTGGAGGAAGCGGATGTGGATTACGAGAGCGATCCCCAGGACACATTGTACGTGCCAACGACGCGGCGGAGGGAGGCGAGCGACGACGAGGATGAGGAGGTATCGGAAGGTCAGGAGGAGCGGAAAAGTTGGCTGGAAAAGGGAGACCTGCGATGAGATCTGAAGATGAGTTGCATGGTGAGGAGGAAGAAGAAGACGAATTGCTTGCAGAGGATATGGTGGCGGAGGTTCTTTATGAAGATGATACTGAAATTAAGGAGAGGCTCAGCAATGAGCTAGGGTATGGTGCGAATGAGGATGCAGTTCATGGATCCGTTCATCTTCCGGAGGAGTCTAGCAATAGGCCCGCCGGGGTGGAAAAGGAGGAGAACGAACCATATGCAGTACCAACTGCGGGAGCTTTGTACATGCATGATGATCGATTTCAGGAGAATGGCCGGGGAAGGCAGAGGTATAATTGACATGAAAATTCTTGGTTATTATGATTCGTAATATGCATTTCTGTTCATTTTAGTTTGTCTTTATTGTTGGTGCAACTAAATATATGCACTAACATTGTTTGTGACAACTAGAATAATAACAAACAGTCTATGTATTAAGCAAGCACAATCATAATCATCAGTGAGTCCATAAGCATAAGTGCGAGTAAATGGATTCAAGCAATATGAAATAGGGCAAGCAAGATATTGTTGCGGTTGTCTTGAAGCGGCAAAAAACTGGTCTGCCGCAAATACAAAGAGGGTGGTTGAGAACTGAATCAACTTAAAATATGAATGAAATAGTGAAGCATGCGGGTAAATGAGGTAGCAGAGTTTGCAGGGTGAGACGATTGCATAGTGACTAGGAGATATTGGTAGGGTGGTTTTCTATGTCAGATATTTGCTAAGAAATGTCGATAGTTATCAGTTTTGGAGCAAGAAGAGGGAATGTGGTCAAATGAGGAACTCCAAGCAAAGGACAATTGTATTGGTCGAGGGGAGGAGGTAAGTTTTTCGGAGGAGTCGACTTGGACAATATTCTGCAGATGGTCCGACATCACACTGTGGTGAGGTTGTTCATGAGTGGTGATGAACAACAAGGGAGGTCGTCAATTGAGGTTTTGAAACAAGGATGATATCTGTTGAGTTATGTTTTCGGGAGAGTGATTAAACAAGGAGAGAACTTCCATTTGATTATCTGTTTTGTGCCCCTTTGAATGAGCCAACCGATCCTTTTAGGGAAAATGATAAAATATGCTTATTTTAATTACTTCCCTATGTTTGCTTGATATACTTTGGATTACTTTCCTTGATTTTATTCTGGAGAGAAATACTTTCCTTAATCATCCAAGTACTTATCAATATCAAACATTTTATTCATGATCATATTGGTCGGTCCCATAAGCCGGAGCCAAGTGCATTTATTGTAGGAAGGAAAGTAAACTGAAATTAAATAAATGGGAGTGCGTAAATAAAATGCAAATCAAAATTGTTCACATGAAATATTGTTGGAAAAAAATAAATGTGCACTAATTAATTATTCACCCCTAAGTTTGCAAGTGCTTGACCCGTCGAGTGTTCACCTCAATTTGCAACTACAAAATTTGGGCTTGGTCGTTGAAGTCTGACGGACTCATCACAACATATTTCCAAACAATGGAAGCGTCACAATAAACCTCAAAGGTTGTGTCAAAATCTAGCAGTGCTAGAATGAGTGTATTAGTGAGTTTCTCTTTCAAAAAGTTAATTCCGCGCTAAATTTCCTCATTTTAAATGAAAATGGCCTTTCTTAAATTAGTTGGTAACAGAGCGATCATGGTGCTAGTGACCCACGACAAGGTATATGGTTTTCCTAAGGTTGCATCTTCAGATTCAATTTGTCAATCATTATTTTAAAAACATAATTTTAATGCAATCAATATCAATGTTGGTGGAACAAAAGTATCCATGGATGAGCACAGTAGCATAAAAATATTATTTCTTAGCCAATCTTAGTGGGTACTGTATGGACCAACACATTATGTTGAAGGACACAGACCAAGTGGTCAACCTGCTCTCCTTCAAGTGCACCTTAGTTCCAAGCTCTGGATTACTGTCTTTTTTATAATAGTTTAACCTGCAAAATATTAACCTCCAGCAACATCCACTCCGAGGGTGATGGCGATCGACGACACGCACGCGTATATTCCCGCAGGAGGCGGTGATCGACGACCCGGTCGGGTGATCCGAGTCCGCGGATGCGCCCGGAGGGTCGTTCCGAGCAAATTTGATATAATAGTCGTATTTTGCGATGTATTTAGCCCCTGATCGGACCGAACACTTATAGCCGTCCGATCGGGAGCCCTAGTTTACTTCAGCTTTTCTCTTATTTAAGTGCATGTTGGTGGCCGGTTTGAGGGGATTGGAGTTGCTGAGCAAGCAACCTTCCAGTCTGTTGGTGGAACTCGTGCGGCTCTCCTTTGGCGCTACCTGCGGCTTCTCCCCCTCCCCTTTCGATAAGAACCCTAGCCCGCCAACTTACCTCCTCCCCTCTCCGATATTCAACCCCAGCCCGCCACCCTATCCCCTCCGCCCAGATCCTACGCCTCCAGCCCGACAGCCTTTCCCCCCTCCTCCGTCCAGATCCAGCAGCCCACCCGACCCCCTTTTCCTGCAACCCTACCCGACCACCAGCCCTTCCCTCTTCTCCGTCCAGGTCCAGCAACCCTCCCAACCCCCCTTTCCTGCAGCCCTACCCGACCACCAGCCCTCCCCTCTTCTCCGTCTAGATCCAGCAACCCAACCCGAGCTCCCCTTCCCGCCCGGATCCGCAAATAGCCCTCCATCTCTGAATCGAACCGCCGCATGCATAAGTTAATCATGGTATGATGTTTTATTCTCCTTATTTGGATGTTTGGTGTTGAATTGTTGTTGTGGTTATGCAATCCGTATATGCTATCGTATTATATGTCATTTGACTTGTTAGATCCTTACCGACGCACTTAATCGAATCGCACCTTGCTCGTTGGCAAGTTATAATTTTCTCTTTCGATAAATTTGTTGCTCATAATTGTGAATGTCGTGCTCGTATCCTTCTATTAAAAGTGTATTATTTGCTAGTTGATCTACTTGGGTTGCTCTCATGTTTGCATGTGCACGGTACATTAGTCTCATACTCACTAGTTCGCATTTTAGAGTCCTTTATTTTTAGCCGGTCTATCACTGCATCATTTGGTATCAGAGGGAGGTTCGAGTCACATTGCATGCTTCGTAGTGGTAGGTTGTTTCGAGCTCCGATGTATGATCAAAACGTCACTGATGATCGGGCCACCAGTTCGAATTCAGACATGGCGGCCCCCGAGTTCCAGCGCTTAATCCTCGAGCAGTTCGCCACCCTCAAAAACGAGATTGCTAGGGTCAACACTAGAGTCGATCAGATAGGAGCCCTTAGAGGTCCAGCCCTAGCACCACGTTATGAGTAACCCCTGGAAGACCCACGGGACGCCCCGCCTCCACCTGATCGGCGAGGTAGAGAGCCACCACGTCGGGACCCCACTCCACGGAGACGGACCCCCGAGCTGGTACATGATTACCATAGCGACCCCGCCCCGAGGGGTAACCCTTGACCACCTTACGAGCCACGCCTACCACCGGCCCGACAAGGACGTGGCCCACCCGCACGATACGAGTACGACTCTGACGATCCACGCGATGAGTATGTGGCACCGCGCCGAGAGCGCACCCCGGTAGAGGACGACCTCATCCGAAGCCTCCGAATTGATGCGCTCTCCTTCGACGGTCATCTGGACCCGAAGGCCTTTTGTGACTGGATCCTAGACATGGACCACTTCTTTGATTGGTATGAGATGAATGACGAACGGCGAGTTTGGTTCGCTAAAATGAAACTTCTGGGCCAAGCCAAGATGTTCTGGATTAGTGTGGAGAGGTCGCTCGAGCGAGATGGATATTATCCCGTTACCCGATGGGATGAGATGAAGCAGCGATTGAGGGACAAGTACCTCCCTGCATCATATCGCGATCAACTCCTCGACCAACTCTACGCGTTGCGGCAGAGATCACTTTCTGTTGCCGAGTACATGACACGATTTGATGAGTTAGTAGTGAGAAGTGACATTTTGGAGGAGCCTATTGCGACCGCTTCCCGATTTAGAGCGGGAATTCGAGCTGAGATTCAGAGAGAACTTATACCACACCGCATAAAGACGGTCGAGCAAGTGTTCCAACTCGTACTCTAGTATGAGAACTATCTACGCCTCCCGGGATTGAGGTAGACCACACATCGCTCAAAAACCTCAACCCGCGCCTCCTCAGATGCGGAGGGCAAGGCTATCATTCCAACCGCCCCTAGACCCGGACCCGGACAGTGTTATCGATGCTCGGGAAGGGGGCACATTGCTGCACAGTGTCCTACGAGGAACCTTCTGATGGAAGGTGATTATGAGGCGGGTGTTGAAGTTGACGATGCTATAGTGGAAGAAATTACCGCGGGATTCGAGGACGTTTGTGAGAGCGACGCGGAGAGATCGTTAGAGCTAGGAGTCATCTGCCGACTCCTCCACACACCCCATACTGAGGAAGATTGGCGACGCACCTCGATATTCTACACTTATTTTCAGAGTGCGGGCGGCCCATGCAAGCTCGCCATAGATAGCGGTAGTTGCGTAAACATCGTAGCAAAGAAGGGCTTAGAGAGGATGCAGCTTTCCACCGAACCCCACCCACATCCTTATCGAGTCCTCTCGGTGGACAAGTCGGCCATTCAGGTCACACAGATATGTCTTGTGCCGGTCCGCCTAGCGTCCATTGAAGACAAGGTTTGGTGCGACGTCATCCCGAAGGACGTCGCACATGTTCTCCTGGGCCTCCCCTGGCTCTATGATTGTGACGCCACGTGTTATGGCCGCTCCAACACGTGCGTCTTCTTCGACAAGGGACGAAAGATCACCCTCACTCTGACCCAGCCTAGGGATCCTCCCAAGGGCCAAGTCGAGTCATCTATTAGTGCAGGGTCGACTAGACCTGTGCACATCCTGAGGAGGGGCGATTTCCTTCGTGAGAGTTTAGACTCAGGAGTTATGTTTGTGGTGGCCGCCGCCTGGGCATCTGGCGACACCACAGCTGTGGAGAGTGTGGACCCAGGCATTCGGCGCCTGCTAGCCGACTATATTGACATCATGCCTGATGAGCTCCTCGATGAGCTCCCCCCTATGAGGGATATCCAGCATGCAATCGATTTAGTCCCGGGGGCATCTTTGCCCAACCTTCCCCACTATCGCCTAAATCCAACAGAGCATGTCGAATTTAAGCGACAAATTGACGATCTTCTTAGGAAGAACTTTATTCGGGAGGGTCTGAGCCCATGTGCCGTCCCAGCCCTTCTTACCCCTAAGAAGGACGGGAGTTGACGCATGTGTATCGATAGTCGGGTCATCAATAAGATCACAGTGAAATATCGTTTTCCGATTCCCCGCCTCGACGACCTTTTAGATGCGATGGCTGGTGCCCAAATATTTTTGAAGATCAACCCGCGGAGTGGATACCATCAGATCAGGGTCCGAGAGGGTGACGAGTGGAAGACGGTCTTCAAGACGAAGGATGGTCTATTTGAGTGGTTGGTTATGCCGTTCGGACTGTCGAATGCACCGAGCACATTCATGAGGGTGATGACGCAGATCCTACGACCCTATATGGGCAAGTTCCTGGTGGTCTACTTTGACGACATACTGATATTCAGCCAGGACCGCACAGAGCACCTAGACCACATTCGACTGGTATTTGATCTCCTACGGAAGGAGCATTTGTACATCACTCTGAAGAAGTGCTCATTCCTGACATTCTCGATACAATTCCTAGGATACATCGTCTCTCAGTCCGACATCTCCGTTGACCTCGAAAAGGTCAAATCTATTCACGAGTGGTCCATTCCGACCAATATCCACGAGGCCCGGAGCTTCCACGGCCTCGCCACCTTTTACCGGAGGTTTGTTCGAGGGTTCAGTTCGATCATGGCCCCTATTACGAGCTGCCTCCGCAAGGGAGATTTTGCCTGGACTGCTGTAGCTACCAGAGCCTTTGAGAGCATCAAGCAAAGGCTAGCGACTGCCCCCGTACTGTGCCTTCCGGATTTTTCCAAGGCTTTCGAGGTGGCTTGCGACGCGTCCGGGGTAGGCATTGGGGAGTACTGAGTCAGGAGGGTCATCCAGTTGCTTACTCTAGTGAGAAACTGAATGACGCCCGGCAGAAATACTCCAATTATGATCGAGAATTCTACGCTGTCGTACAACCGCTCCGATATTGGCGACACTATCTCCTACACAAGGAGTTTGTCCTGTACTCTGACCATCAAGCCCTGCGATACCTGGATTCGCAAAATAAGTTAGGACACTGACACGCGAAGTGGGTGGAGTTCATGCAGGAGTACCACTACGTTCTCAAACACCGCGCTGATGTTGAGAACAAGTCGGTCGATGCGTTGAGTCGTCGGGTCACCATCCTCCATACCATGGACGCACGAGTTGAGGGATTTGAGCGTGTTTTCCAGGACTACCCCGAGTGTCCTAATTTTGGCAGTATCTTCTCTGCCCTATCTAAGGACCCACCCGAACCACGCGAGGGTTTTATCATTAATGAGGGCTACCTGTTTTTCGGGTCTCGCCTTTGTATACCCCAGACTTCGCTTTGGGATTTTCTCATCTGGGAGCTTCACGCGGGCGGAGCCGCGGGGCACTTTGGGCGGGATAAGACGATTGCGTTAGTTGAGGACCGCTTCTTTTGGCCTGGCCTGAAGAGGGACGTCACGCGGGTCGTCCGACATTGCCGAGTCTGCCAGACGGCAAAGGGGACCCGTCAGCCCACATGCCTATACACTCTGTTGCCTATTCCTCACCGGCTCTGGACAGACATCAGTCTAGACTTCGTACTTGGACTCCCCCACACTCCGCGGAAGTTCGACTCCATCTTCGTCGTCATGGACCGCTTCTCGAAGATGGCCCACTTCATTCCTTGCCATAGGACGTATGACGCCCCCCACGTGGCAGCCCTGTTTTTCAGGGAAGTATTCAAGTACCATGGGCTGCCCACTTCTATTGTCTCCGACCGTGACGTTCACTTCACGAGTTATTTTTGGAAGACGTTGTGGAAGAAGACCAATACGACACTGAAGTTCTCCACCGCCTACCACCCACAGACGGATGGACAGACTGAAGTTGTCAACCGCAGTCTTGCGACCATGTTGCGTTGTCTTGTGCAGGATAGTCCGGTGACCTGGGATTCGGTCCTGCCGATTGCGGAGTTTGCATTCAATAGTTCGGTCAATAGGACCACGGGCCTGAGTCCATTCCATATCATATTAGGTTATGAGCCTAGGAAACCCATTGACCTAGTGGACATCCCGTTAGGATCCCGACCTAGTGAGTCCACCGAGTCGTTCATTCAGCATATACACACACTACATGAGGTAGTCCGAAGGAAGATTGCGGCCAGTAATGAAAACTACAAGGCTCAGGCCGATCGGCACAGGAGGGAGCAAACATTTGACGTCGGGGAGCAAGTTATGATTCGCCTTCGTCCTGAGAGGCCCCCCCAGGGGGCTGCGAAGAAGTTAAGTGCTCGTCGGATGGGCCCTTACACTGTTACTCGACGGATTAGTGCGAATGCGTATGAAGTTGACATACTGCCAACGATGGGGATTCACCGGGTGTTCAATGTAGATGATTTGACCCCGTACTATGAGGAGCGAGTGTACGCAGATCCGTTATCCCCACCTGCCTTTGAGCCCCAGCCTGACCCTCACCCTCCCAGTGCACATGTGCCCACTACGCCCAGGCCTTCACAGACATTGGAGCACCGCTCGGGGGACCCCCCTCTACAGCCGACAGTTCCAGTGGAACCTCGTTCTGACGGAGACACATTGTTACGACAGTCGCCTACCGGAGATACTCTACAGATCGTTGGCCATGACTTCACGACGATGGGCGGACTGACGGTCCTGCGGTACTTGGTCCATTGGTTGGCCCGCTCGACTTCTGACGATTCTTGGATTGCTGTTGAGGAGCTCGAGAGACTCGCCCCAGACTTGCGCCGGGAGTACGATCATCTTAACTCACCGGAGATGAACGCTTTCAAGTCGGGGGGAGTTGATGGAGATCGACGACATGCACGTGTATATTCCCGCAGGAGGTGGTGATCGACGACCCGGTCGGGCGATCCGAGTCCGCGGATGCGCCTGGAGGGTCGCTCCGAGCAAACTTGATATATTAGTCGTTGTATTTTGTGATGTATTTAGCCCCCGATCGGACCGAACACTTATAGTCGTCTGATCGGGAGACCTAGTTTACTTCAGCTTTTCTCTTATTTAAGTGCATGTTGGTGGCCGGTTTGAGGGGATTGGAGTTGCTGAGCAAGCAACCTTCCGGTCTGTTGGTGGAACTCGTGCAGCTCTCCTTCGGCGCTACCTGCGGCTTCTCCCCCTCCCCTTTCGGTAAGAACCCTAGCCCGCCAACTTCCCTCCTCCCCTCTCCGATATTCAACCCCAGCCCGCCGGCCTATCCCCTCCGCCCAGATCCCCCGTCTCCAGCCTGACAGCCCTTCCCCCCTCCTCCGTCCAGATCCAACAGCCCACCCGACCCCTTTTTCCTGCAGCCCTACCCGACCACCAGCCCTTCCCTCTTCTCCGTCCAGGTCCAGCAGCCCTCCAGACCCCCCTTTTCTGCAGCCCTACCCGACCACCAACCCTCCCCTCTTCTCCGTCCAGATCCAGCAACCCAACCCGAGCTCCCCTTCCCGCCCGGATCCGCAATAACCCTCCATCTCTAAATCGAACCGCCGCATGCATAAGTTAATCATGGTATGATGTTTTATTCCCCTTTTTTGGATGTTTGGTGTTGAACTGTTGTTGTGGTTATGCAATCCGTATATGCTATCGTATTATGTCATTTGACTTGTTAGATCCTTACCGACGCACTTAATCGAATCGCACCTTGCTCGTTGGCAAGTTATAATTTTCTCTTTCGATAAATTTGTTGCTCATAATTGTGAATGTCGTGCTCGTAGCCTTCTATTAAAAGTTTATTATTTGCTAGTTGATCTACTTGGGTTGCTCTCATGTTTGCACGTGCACGGTACATTGGTCTCATACTCACTAGTTTGCATTTTAGAGTCCTTTATTTTTAGCCGGTCTACCACTGCATCAGAGTGTCTCGCCCTCAATATCTGCACAAATCTTGTCCACAACACCAACAAATTTCTCAGTAGGTTCCACTAGGGTGTCTTTTTTTTGAGATACACTGCTTGGCAGGTTTCTTGCAGTAGGTTCAGAGGACATTGTGACATGTGCACTTACATCTTTCCCAGTCTTTATAGTTGATTCTGATAACTCTGGATTATGAGGTTCTTCACCTCTGCTTTCAGAAGAGCTACTGCTAGAGCTCTCTTCAGTGATGGTTACTACTTTTTTCTTCTGTTTCTTGTCTGCAGGCTGTGGGTGAGGTGCAAAGACCCTATCCCACCTATCAAATATCCTTATGTACATTTTCCTCATGTGATGAATCTTAACTCCTAGCCTTAAATTAAGCATTCCTGGAGCAGAATTCAGCAAAAACAAAGAAAGTATTCTACCCAGATTGGATTCTGGAATACATTCTACAATCCTCTTATAAAGTATCTTCCCCCAATCAGTCTTTTTTATCAGAATCACTCTTGTCATCAGTTCAAAACTTTTCCTTGAGATCTTATCATGTGACCCAGTCTTACAGATCAAGATTCATTTCCTTCCTCATTATGGATCCTGTGGTGTGCTTAAACAAGCCACACCATTTGATAGCTGTCTTGACATTCTCTATAAATAGCTCATGTTCCTCATCAGATGACCCAAAATTTGTCAGTTTCAGAGCCTTACCCAACTTCCTTGAAGTAATCTTGATCTTGTTTGCACTTATCGAGGTTTTAATCTTGCTGGAAGATGAATTTACTTTGACATTGGAGAAGAGTTCCAACATCTCTCTTTTCTAGATGGAGCATGGTTCAGACAGAACAAATTCTAGGTCAGCTGCATTTAGAAGATGAATAACTAGTTGTACTTCCTCAGATGCATCTTTGAATCCCTTTCTCACAAGTTCAGAACCCTCGAACAGGAAATCAACACCTTTTGGGGCCATTGATTCAGTGAGTCGCTGTTGAGACTACGAATTCGGCTCGAGAATACGAAGGCAAGAGTGCAGAGAGTCACAAAAGGCTAAGGAATTATGTGTATTATTCTATGCACATAATTCTATTTATAGTTACCCTGTTCGAAAATGTGGAAAGGCGTGTACCTGTCGTGTTTTATACTAGATGATGAACGGCTGCAATTATTCCCTTGAATTTGCTGTATCCTAACTCGTCAGATTGAATGCGTTGAGTGAACTCGACGCACTCGACGCTCTCAACACCAGGAGTTAACTCAACACACTCGACGCCTGGATTTAACTCAACGCACTCAACGCCTGATCAGTTAGTCTTTTTTTCTTTATTAACCTGCAAAAGATCAACCTCCAAATGCGCACATACATGTAATAGAATTGTATTACCATACTAGTGCTGCTTCAAGTTCAATATACACAATTCAAATTTGAAGGTGTTGAACTTGACTTCATCAAGAGGCTTAGTAAAGATGTCAGCCACTTATTTGTCTGTGAGGACAAAATCAAGGCTGATATCTTCATTCTCAACATGCTCTCTAATGAAATGATATCTAATTTCAATATGCTTGGTCCTGCTATGTAAAATAAGATGTTTAGCAATTGAAATTGCACTAGATGAATCACATAACAAAGAAGTTTTACTTAGCTGTAGATTGTAATCTTTGGAGTTAATGTTGAATCTATAGTAGCTGTGCACAGTAACTTCCAACTAAGATGTTATCTGATTCTGCTGCGGAGATGACTATACTGGTTTGCTTTTTGCTGCTCCAAGACACTAGCTTTCTTCTTAGAAACTGACAAGTGTCTGATGTGATTTTCTTGTATTCTTTATAATCTGCAAAATCTGCATCTGAATACCCAATCAGTTCAAAATCATTATTCCTAGGATACCACAGACCAAGATCAGGTGTGCCCTTGAGATATCTCAGAATTCTTTTGACAACATAATCATGAGACTCTTTAGGGCAGACCTGATACCTAGCACAAACACATGTAGCATACATAATGTATGACCTACTATCAGTTAAATAGAGGAGGGATCTAATTATGCCTCTATATATGGTTTCATCAACTGGTTTTCCAGTCTCATCTTTATTTATTGACATACTTGACCCCATAAGAGTTTTCATGATGAAGACACTCTCAATTTCAAACTTTTTGATTAACTTCTTGGTGAATTTAGGCTGAGAGATGAATAATCCATCCTCTGACTGTTTAACTTGGAGTCCCAAGAAGTACTTGAGTTCACTCATACTGCTCATTTCAAACTGCCATTGCATAAGTTTAACAAACATCTTGCAAAGGACATCATCAGTAGAGCCAAAAATTATGTCATCTACATAAATTTGGACTAGGATTATATTACCCTTGACTTCTCTTAGGAATAATATCTTGTCTATCTTCCTACTTGAAAATTTATTCTCAATGAGAAAGCTAGACATGATTTCATACCATGCCCTAGGGGTCTGTTTCAACTCATACAAGCTTTTCTTAACTAAAATACATAATCAGGAAAGTTAGGATTGACAAAATCTGAGGGTTGCTCAACATAGATCTCCTCTTTCAGGTCACCATTAAGGAAAACTGGCTTAATATCCATTTGGTTGACCTTAAATCCCTTGTATGCAACATATGCATAAATAGTCTTATAGTCTCTAATCTAACAACTGGTGTAAAAGTTTGATCAAAATCAACACCTTTCTCTTGCCTGTATCTTTTAACAGCCAGTCTTTCTTTGTTTTTGATGATAATACTATTTTCATCAAGCTTGTTTCTATAAATCCATTTAGTTTTAATGATTTTATGTCCATGAGGTCTGAGAACCAGCTTCCAGACATTGCATCTCTTGAACAGACTCAGTTCTTCTTGCATAGCCACAATCCAAGATGAGTTTATGTTGACATCTTCAAACTATTTTTGTTCAACTTGAGACAAAAACCTTGAGTACATTGCAATGTTGAGGCTTCTGCTCCTTGTTATAACACCATGACTTGCATCCCCAATGATTAAGTTTCTGGGATGATCTCTCAGGTGTCTGACTGCAGCTGACATCATTTCTTCAGCATCTTGAACCTCAACTTTAGGGGCCTGAAGATCATCTACCATTTATAATCCATCTAGACCTTCTTCTGGAATGACCACACCCTCATCCTCATCTTGTTCAACAGGAGGTGTATCATTGATACTCAACTTGTCCATCCCCAAATCTGAACCTGCAGTTCAAGAGGAGTTTGACAGCTTACTGTGAATTATAGAGGACTTATCAAACACTACATTAACAGACTCTTCTACAACTTGATTTTTCAAGTTGTAGACCCTATAGGCTTTGTTGTGGTTGTTATACCCAACAAAAAATCCCTCATATGATTTTGCAGCAAACTTTGTCAAGTAGGACTTCTCATTGTTTAACATAAATCACTTGTTTCCAAAGATTCTGAAATAGTCAAGATTTGGTTTTCTTCCTTTCATAATCTCATAAAAAGTCTTCTTATAGTACTTGTTGATAGTTATTTAGGACATGACAAGCAATGCTCACTGCCTCAGCCCATAATTATTCTGGGAGAGAAGTGTCACTAAGAAAAGTCCTCCCAGCCTCTATATGAGTCCTATTTTTCCTCTCAGCAATCACATTTTTCTGGGGTGTTCTTGGAGAAGAAAACTCATGAAAAATACCTTGCTATTTGTAGAATTCTGTCATGCTTTCAAATTGAAACTCTGTGTCATGATCACTTTTGATTTTGACCACATTACAACCATTTTATTATTCTGAATTTGCTTGACAAAGGTCACAAAATTATCAAAAATTTTAGATTTTTTCTTAAGAAAGAACACCCATATAAATATGGAAAAGTCATCAACTATCACAAGAGTGTAGACTTTCCTACTTAGACTATGAACTGACATAAGACCAAATAAGTTCATATGCAAGAGGTATAGACACCTCTCAGAATCTTTGGACCCAATGCTCTTAAAGAAGGCCTTTGCCTGTTTGCCCTTTTGGCATGCAGAGCAAATGCCCTGTTTGGTGCATTTCAAATGGGGTCCATTTCTGACCAGCTCTTCACTGAAGAGTTTGCTGATAGCCTTGTAATTCAAGTGAGCAAGCCTCTTGTGCCATTGCACACAATAAAAGTCTTTCTCATTTGCTACAAAACACACTGGAGAGACTGAATCTATGCATAGAAATTTTAAACAATAAATATTCCCACTCCTACTGCCTGTCAGAATGACCTCTTGGTCACTTGACCTTTTGATCAGACACTTATCATTGTGGAAGACAATAACATAGTCAATATCACAGAGTTGGCTTTTGCTGATTAGATTGTGTTGCAATCCTTCCACATAAGCCACTTTTGTGATGGAGACTATGTCATTGGTGATCATATCATAGCCTTTAGTAACTCCTCTATCTGAACCACCAAATATGACTTTGGGTCCATTCCTCACTGAAGTGTAGTTTTTCAAATAGCTCATTGTTCCAGTCATGTGTCAGAAACAACCACTGTCCAAGTACCATATTGGTATTTGATGGGTACTTGGACTATCCTGCAATCACAGATTTAGTTTACCTTAGGTATCAAAAAAGATTTGAGTCTTTAGTTCTTGTTAGCATAAAACTGAACACTTTTTCCTGCAGCAGCCTTGACAGGAAGTCTTAGGCTCTATTTGTTTGGGCGTTTCGCTGCTCCGTTTTGGGCAAACGCCGCCGGAAGGAGGGTAAACAAATGAACCTCCGGTGTCATTTGCTCCGTTTCCACCCGCCCGCCTTGAGAAACGCCCCCAAAAAGCTCCGTTTGGAGCAGCCACCTCCCCCCTCCGGTTCGAACACTCCGTTTCCACCCACCGGATCGACCCGCTACCGCCGAACCAAATGGAGTCTTAACTTTGCACTTGACACATTTGGGTTGTGCCAATAGTCTATGGCAATGTGTCTCATCTTGGCACAACACCAACACTCATGAATATTATATCTCTTCTTCTGAACAGTCATAGATGTGTGTAAACCGTCAACCTTTTTCTGTTCAGAAGGGAGTGTGCAACCCTCTTTCCATTTCTTTCAACAAGGATTTGGCTAAAAGTTAGTCTGCCAGTAGGTACACTTGTTTTATTCTGATTGACAACAACAGATGTCTGCTTTCCAGCTGATAGGGTGTTGATGGCATCAGAAATAGTCAAGTGAGACTTACTTACAGTCTTTCTCACAACCTCATTTTTTGATGAAAGACCTTGGGTGGTGGCTACTGCCTTACTCTTGAGAGTGGGTGCTGGAGCACCAAACACAAATGATTCATGGTGGGTCATTTGGATTTCTTCATGAGAAGCCTTCAGTGCATTCAACCCCATGCCCATTCTTCTTCCATTGTAAGGTACACGTATACTCTTACAAGAAGAACTTTCATTTTTCCAGTGACCATATATGCTGTCTTGGCCATACCTGTTAGAAGGAAGAATAACCTTCTGAAAGGTGGTTTGAGGCAAAACTGGTGTCTTGCCTTTCCTTTTAGAATGAGCAGCTCTAGTATTCCACTTGAACCCCAATCCCCTCTTATTATTTTGAGAGGTGAAAGAGTCAATCAGTGACATCACTGTCTTTGGCTTGGAAAACTCAGCAACTAGCATCCTCTCTTTGAGGAGCATCTCTTTAAGATCCTTAATGATCTTGTTCTTCTGACTAGTGATGCCTATTTGGATGATAGAGATTGTCTTCAACTGACTAACTTTTCTCCTCATCTGGGCTAGTAGAGAAGCTGACTCAGACTGCAAGGGATTAGCTTACTGTAGAGAAGCAATCTCTACAGCTTGTCTCTTGACAAGGTTCTTGCTCTTCTTCAGAGCTTTCAAGATGACACCATATTTGTCAATCAATTGATTGACATTCTCATCAGATCCTGATCCATCATCCTCATTGAATGAAGTGGATGCCTCAGAGAATGAGCCAGTCTCATAAACAGAAGGAGAGTTGGGAAGAGAGAGTACCTCATCAGGAACAGAATTGTCCTGATTATCTTCAGTCAAGCCATGAGGCTGAACTCTTCATCATCATCACAAGCACTGTCAATAGAGGACAGTGGTGCTTTTATGCCCATTATGGCAGCAGGAAGATCAACCTCCTCTTCAATATAAATAAGACCAATATAGGTCTCTTCTCCTTCTGCTCTGAAGACTCAGAATCACTGTCTGACAAACAAGAATTCTTCTTGGCCAAGAAGCTCTTGTCAACCTTCTTGTCCTTATGATGTTTTTTGTCATCAAACTTCTTGTTCTCCTTCCTCTTGATTGGGCAATCAGCAATGACATGTCCAAACTTGTTGCAACAATAACAAACCACATTAGTCTTAAAGTGTTTGTTCTGTTTAGAATCATACCTTTCCCCAGATGAGTCTTTTCTGGACTTCTCTAAGTTGGCATATGACTTTCTGGAGCTAGAGCTAGAAGAGCCCTTGTTCTTCCACTACCTCCTCCTGCTTAATATTTTCTTGAACTGTTTGGAGAACAATGTAAGTTCTTCATCTGACAGCTCATCCCCTGAAGTGCTGAGACCTGAGCTTTCTGACTCAACATCCCTTCTTGGAGGAGAAGGAATCTTCTCCCTGCTTCTTTTTGAGGTTTCAGCTTTGAAGGCCACAGTCTTCTCTCTGTTGAGAGACCTGACAACATCCTCTTTAGCTCTTCTGGAGTTTAGCTGTAACTCATGTGACAACAACTTCCCAAATAGATTTTGGGATAGTGTATTGGCCAAGTTGTCAACTTCCATGACACTGATCTTGCTATCTCATTCTTTGTTGAAAGATCTCAAGAACTTGTCATTCAGCTCATAGTTGGTGAACTGTCTGCCATATGTGATCAGACTGTTCACAATCTTGAAAAACTTCTCATAACACTCAACTATAGAATCCTTCTTGCTTTGCTTGAATGCCTCATACTGCTGGTTAAGGAGGGATTTTTTGTCATCCCTCACTTCCTCTATCCCTTCCATATAGACAATCAGTGAATCCCACATCTACTTGGCAGTTCTGCAGTGGACCAAGTTCTGGAATGTAGAATCATCTATAACACTCACAATAATATTCTGAGCCCTCTTGTCCATGGTGGCTAGAATCACTTCATCCTTACTCATCTCTGTATATTTCTTGGGTGTCTGGATATTGACATCTATATCAGAGACCTCCATAGGAATGAATGGTCCCTCTTGAACTGTAATGTATATTCTAGGATTCGAGGCTTCCATGAATAGCCTCACCCTTTCTCTCCAGATCCCAAAATTATCCTTCCTACAAATAGCAAGTTTCATAGAACCCAATTCTTTGTGGTTCTTACCTGAAGCCATGATGATATGCTTCTGCTACCCTTGGAGATTTTGTTCAGTCTGTTAAGCCCTTTTTGAACAACCTCCCTCTGATACCACTTGAAAGTCTTTTTTAAGGGTAGCTAAACATCTAGAGGGGGGGAGAGGTGAATAGATTTGTTTTAAATTTATTTGAATCTTTTCAACTTTGAGCTTGGTGTGTGTTAAGTTAGTAGTTAGCTTTCAAGATTACAAGCAACACACAAGATTTATAGTGGTTCCCCCATCTAGAGCACATCCACTTTCCCCTTCACCTATCTAGCAGTGTGCTAGATTCGGCTAACTTCTCCTTTATACTTGGTTCCTTAAGCTTACACCTCAGATTCCTCAGGATCTTACAACTCGGAGTTAAGCAACTCCTACAACTCAGAGATCCACCTGGTCTCCTACCTCAGATCTTAACCAAGATCCTACCTCAAATCCACCCCTGGATCCTTCCTCAGAGTTCAACAACTTCTACCTCAGACTGCTTCACAGTCCTACAACTCAGTATTTATAAATCGGGCTTATAACTCAGATCTCACAGAAATCCTACAGGTTTGAGTAAAAGTTTGATGAAACTGACTCTAGAGAAAATCTCTGAGTCTTCTTCTTGCACTGTGTAGAAAACAATCCTCCTTCTTCACAGTAACTGGAAAGTATATCTTCAATGTTGTATCAGCTTGTGCTGTGATATTTTCTGCAGAGCTCCGCTTCTTCTCCAAGCTTGAGAAAATTTGAGTTCTCTATAACAGGCTTGAAGAAGAACACTGAATATGTCTTGAGCTCTGCTAGCTGACTTTTGCAGAGAAAATTAGGGTTTTCAAGAGATTGCCAAAAAGTTCTTGTTAAGATTGACCCTGCTTTACTTTTATATGTCAACCATGACAACGACACTATGCCTCTTTTAGAACGCGGCATGGGCAACTTTAACTATTGCTTTATCCACGATAACTCTGTCGGAGAAGTACGACGTTCTTTGTCTTTTAATGCTATATCTGCTTTAATTTGTATTTAAGAATGACGTCAGCATATTTGATGTTCTCCCTGTGGACTTAGAAAAAATCTTTTTGACAACTGGTATAGGCGTTGAGTGTAGTTGTGTGACTCAACGAATTTGTTGTTAACGGTTAAGTCCATAAGTGTTGAGTGAACTGTTTTCACTCGATGCATTTACCCTTAGCAGAATTTTGCCTTACTGAAGAGGCGTTGAGTGAATGTTGATCACTCAACGCTTTGACTTCAACTCTTTTTCTTAAGCAGGTGTTGAGTGAACTGCCTTCACTCAACGCATTGGACCTTTGACAGCTTCCCTTTTGCAAGCGTTGAGTGAACGACCTTCACTCAACGCATTTACACTTAACAACATTTCTCAGTAGGCGTTGAGTGAACTGCCTTCACTCAACGCATTTTCACTTGGACAGAATTTCCTGAGTAGGCGTTGAGTGAATTGTCTTCACTCAACACAGTTGAACTTAGCTGAATTTTTTGAGCAGACGTTGAGTGAACCTTCTTCACTCAACGCATTTGTACTTAGTCAAATTTAAGGCCCGCTCCACTGAGGCTTTGAGAGACTGAATGTCTGTCGACGCTTTTTGGTCTCTGGCGCTGAGTGATATGTGATCACTCAACTCATTTATACTAGCAAAATTTAAGGCTTTCTCATGTGTTCTGTCTTCTGTCCAGCCAAACCTTTGACATATTTAACATGTCTAATATTGAATAGTAGACTTCTTGCATATATGAACTCGAACACATATAAAATATATGCATGTGTATATTATTGACTTATTGTTGAAACCGAAGAGCCGGTCTCTGTGGAGTTCGACCCTTGGGAAAGGAGTGATCACACACTTCTCTCTCACAAGACAAATTGTAACGCCCCGAAAATCGTAAACGAACCGGTCGCGTCCTAAGGAATTTTTGGTGCCTAAATAGGTACACGGCCTGGGACACGGGCGTGTCCAAGGCCGTGTCCTTCTGTGTTGGCCGGGCTGTATCCAGTAAAGAACACGGCAGGAAACACGGTTTTGGAACAGTATCGACACGGGCATGTCAGGGGTGACACGGGCGTGTCCTTACCCGTATCACCACCCGTGTCCTTCTCGGGTTGAAAACCTGGGGTGTGCTGCCAGGAGTGCACGGCCGGGTTACACAGGCGTGTACTGATCGACACGGGCATGTCCCATTTGATACGGGCATGTTCTTACCCGTGTCCACCAAGGGACGTGTCGGTTGCCGTGGCGGTTATGTCACACGCCACTGTGTCACGGGCGTGTCCGAACCCGACATTTGCATGTCAGGTAGAGACACGGGCGTGTCTCTACCCGTGTCCTTTCCTGGCCTCGACAGTCGTGCCTAGATCGAGGCACACGACCGTGTGTAAGGCCGTGTTCGGCCTATTTAAGTGAAATTTTGGGTGAATCTGAGCCGTTCGTTTTATTTTAAGAAGATCTGACGGTCCAGGTAATCTCCTGCTGGTTTAAGTCCGGGATTAGGAGATTTATTCCTCATTTCACTTAAGACTTTCTCTTTCTTAGGAGTTAGAGAGAGTAGGGAGCAAGGAGAAAGGAAAAGAAGGAATCCGGCTGCCGGCGGAGCATTGGAGCACCGAATCGAGAACCGAGTCCGGATCCGCGGAGGAAATTCTCGTTGCGAAGCTGTCCATCCGGCTAGTTTTCCATGGCGCTAAAGCGGACTTCAAGGGTAACGATTCTCAACTTGGACATGTGAAATCCTATTCATTTCTGCATGGGAAACCCGCTCCCGCGAGTGTGTGGTGAGTGCGCGGTGTTCCTTGGGGTAGATGTGAATAGTCCCCCTTGTGTTGCATGTATAGTCCGGAATCGAAGTACGGGCATAGACATTGTGTGTGAAGCCTACCCGGACGTGTTTGTCTGGATCGGTGATGTTGCATTGTGCATGGATTGCCGGAGAAGACTCCGTGCTATGTGTTTTTCGGATTTTCTACACGGTAGATTGCAACAGGGAACCTTGGAGATTAGCTCCAAGGTGCACCCAGAAAACTGGGCGGAAACACATTTCTGCCAACTTGGTGGCCCGGGGCCAACCTTGTACATAATTGGGTTAGGTGTTGATGTGGTTGATATGAGATGCGGGGGAAGAAACGATAGTCTATCCCCTACCGCACGACGGTAGGATTACCGCCGACGATAGCTTCAAGAAAGCTATTTATTTGTGAGGCCTGTCTCAAGGAGTTCTGGAGGGCCTTTGTCTGGAAAGTTGTGAGCCCATGGGGCCCAGAATTTTTAGGCCAAAGAGCCGAACAGGAAAGGCAAAACCGACCTGCGCCCTGCAGGTTTGGCCATGAGTACTACGGTATTCGAAGAAGGTAGGGCGACTTGAGCAACGGGAAATGGTGGAACTGTACCTGCGTTATGTAGACTATGACATGAGAGTAGCGGAAATTTGCTCTCGTCGGTGGCATAACAAGAGTCTCAGGCCCGGGGTCGTAAAGACAGAAATGCTCAAAGTAACCGTCAAGTCAAGGACCTCTGAACGGAGGTGGTATCCGGGAAGTCTGGTACACCGTCAATGTGCCCTGAGTGCACGGGGTGGTCGGCCGTGCGAGCCTCCACCTGTGGTGAAGTGTGCTAGGTTGTGCTTTCACTAAGATTTTTGGGTGTACTAATGAAATGCAGGGAAGGAGCACCGTCGTCCCGAATAAGGGGCGAGGTCGTTATAATTTGGTCAGATTTAGCTGACCGTTGCTTTTGTTTGCCACCGTGCGGTGGAATGTTGCTTGCATGTGCTTCGGGTCCTAGTGCCAAATAATGGGCTAAAGCCCTGGATGCTGTGCTGGCCCTCGAAGGCCAAAGTGAATAGCTACTTTTATTTCTGTCATGTGTGGCCGGCCTGCGAGCCGATGTATGTAAAACAATACCTTGTTAAGTGAACTCTTGTAAGGCCATAAGGCCAAGTACTTTTGTGTATTTTGATATTTCATTCCTATTGTGGTTAGTGGAAATTCATGATATGTACTTTCTGTTATTGGGTTCTTTCAACTTCTTAAAAGCTTCCGCTAGTTGCTCTGTGTAGGAAGTTTGTGATTGGAAGAATGGTTTCATTCTGTAACCCTTCAGTCTGTCTGTAGTATGTGGCGTCGGGCCCCGGTCGGACCTACTGCTATATACCATGCGACGGATAGGGGTGTTACAATTTAGTATCAGACTACCGGTTTCGGTCTTGCTTATTGGAATTCGTGGGTGAATTATTTTAAGCGGTGGTGAGCACATGTATGTGCGTCATCGTATAACATAAAAAGAACCCATGAATGTTCACTTAGAAATGAAAATACACTTGTTTTGAGGAACATGAGTGTTCCAATGATTGCTTTTCGCAATCTGTATGTCGCCTAATCGATGGTTATGCCATATAGGTGACTAGGAGTGGTGCGGGGCAGTCGCAAGGTCAACACTCCACGGAGAGTAGCGCACTTAACAACGTGCCTGAGATCCTTCTTTCTGTCGAAACCATAAGAAGGATAGTTGAAGCGGTGTTCGCTGTGACTAAAGAACAACTCGGAGGACAAGTGCAGCCCCCTGTCCCTGGGGTGGCTTCAACACCGAGTAGGGTGATGGAACAACTGACATGTATAAGACCTTTGGATCAGCAGTTGAACATGCTTTTAGTGCAGTGCACGCACTCAGTTGAGGAGTATTTGCGGACGTTTCTTATCATAAGGCGCTACCCAGGATTTGAGTTGGAGAACGAGCAGACTATAACTAATAGATTCTACAACGGTCTGCGCGATGAATTACGACTGCTACTCGTAGGACCAAAACTATTTGGATTCCGAGCGTTAGTGGAGTCGGCTAGAGCTTTGGAAGAAGATCTGACCAGAATCAACTAGACGTCAGTGTTCAGGTTACCAAACTCCCCAGGTCCCGCAAAGTTTGTATCCCGAAAGAGGAGTAAAGTGAGGCCTGAAGTATCTACTAGTCAAACTCCATATTATTGTTATAAATGTGGAAGGTTTGGTAACTTTGCCCGAGATTGTCGTAGAGACAATCCGAGGATAGAGAAAATTGTGAAGAGAGTCCAAGAGAAGAAAGACTCCAGTCCAAAGAAGCCAGAGTTCAAGGTGTTGACCTCCTCAAAGTCCCATTTCCGTAGATGGTATAAGAACTAAGAAGGCTAGGATTTCGGGTCTAGTTCCTTCTTTTGGTGCGTCTGGAACAACTATTGGACGAGACCCGGACGCATGCTTTTACTGTGGGAAGCTGGGACACTTTGCCCGAGAGTGTCGGAGCGGACATCTGGAGTCCGAGAAGAAGCTTACAACAACCTACAAGGAGAAGGGAAAGGGGTTGGAGGCAACTACATCTCAATATGCTCCATCCCAACCTAGAGTGTACAACTTTGGCCATCAGGAGGCCATGGAACATGCTGACATGGTGACAGGTATGGTTTAATTTTTGGTAGGTCAGCTTTAGATAACTTGTTTCCTCACGCATGTTAGCCTATGATTGGTTGTGATAGGATTTGTATTGATTTTCTGAGTGTCCGGTGAAAGCACTGTTCGTCATGGGAATTTCCCATTCCTTTTTGTCCGAAGGATGTGTATCGCGCATCGGAGTTCCTTCTTCGATGGCAAAAGACAAATCGAAAGTACTGCTGCCTAACGGGTGCTCTATACACGCGAATAGAGTCTGTTGTATGAAGTTACGGATAGGGAGTCAGGAGTTTGACTTGCAAGCGTCGCTACTGCTATTTGTAGAATTCGACGTATTCTTTGTTATGGACTGGCTCTCGGAGCAGCGTGCGTACATCAATTTCAACCGTAAGGTGGTCAGATTGATACTAGTTATAGGTTGTGAGATGTTGGAACTGAAGACAACTTCAAGAGCTGGTGGAACAGGGTTATGTGCATCCAAGTTTATTGCCTTGGAGCAAACCGGTCCTCTTGTTAAAAGGAGGATGGAAGCTTACAACTCTGTAATGATGACTAGAAGTTGATTAAGTTAACGGAAAAGAATAAGTATCCAATCCCAAGAAGTGATGATCTGTTCGATCAACTCATTGGGTCAACTGTGTACTCAAGTTGGATCTGAAATCCGGATATTATAAATTGTCGTTAAGGGAAAGTGACATTCCCAAAACGGCGTACAACACACGATATGGGCGTTATGAGTTCATCGTCATGCCGCTTGTGCTTACAAATGTGCCGTCCGTGTTTATCGATTCGATGAATAGGGCGTTCAGTGAGTACCTGAACCAGTTCGTGATAACCTTTATCGATGACATACTGGTATACTTTCAGTATTAGGGTGATCATTACAAGCATCTGAATTCGGTATTGGAGACGTTGAAGAGAAATCAGCTGTATGTCAAGTTCTCCAAGTGCGAGCTTTGGTTACCCTCAGTAACGTTTCTTGGTCACGTAGTATCGTTGTAGATCCGTCAAAGATATTTGCGATACGTGAGTTGCCTGTGTTGTCTACGTTGACGAAAAGTCCGAAGTTTTCTAGGACTGGTCGGCTAGTACAGAAGCTTCATAGAGAACTTCTAGCGGATAGCATTACCCCACACGACTTTGACGAGGAAAGATCAAAAGTTTGTGTGGTCGCTGGAGTGCGCGCAAGCTTTCGAAGAGCTGAAAAGTCGGTTGACCTTGACAACTATTCCATGTTGACCGAGTGGGACCGAAGGATTTGAGATTTACAGCGATGCTTAGGGCAGTGGCTTGTGTTGTGTTCTGCTACAGCATGGGAGTGTAATAACATATAGCTCGCGTTAGCTGGAGGTACGCGAGAGGATTTATCCGGTCCATGACTTGGAGTTAGCGGCCGTGATATTCGCCTTTAAGCTGTAAAGACACTACCTATACGGTGTGAAGGTCGATATCTAAATCGATCACAAGAGCATGAAGTACTTATTGGATCAAAAGGACTTAAACATGTGGCAGCGGAGGTGGATGGAGTTCCTGGGGGACTACGCCTTCGACATACATTTTGGTGCAAGATTTGGAGGCATTGGTGATCACTTGCGTGGACAAGCAGATGATGGATGATGCTTTTGATAGGTCAAATTCCCAATATGTTGTTGAAGACGGACTATCGTGGAAGGACATTCGTCTGTGCGTCCCAAGTGTGGAGAGTCTTCGGCAGGAGTTGATGTACAAGTCTCATTATACCAAGTACTCAATTTACCCCGGGAGCACAAAAATGTTTAGAGGTTTGAAGTTGTTCTGGTGGCCAGGACTGAAAAAGGATGATCCGGTAGAAAAGTTAGTCAAACTCTACATGGATAACATTGTTCGGTTGCATGGTGCACCCCGCAATATTGTAAGTGACCGAGATGGACGCTTCACGTCCAACGACTGGAGGCTGGTGCATAAATTATTGGGAACTAAGCTGAGTTTCAGCACAGCCTTCCATCCGCAGACGGATGGTCAGACCGAGAGGGTCATCAGAACGATGGAGGACATGCTTCGCATGCGCGTCTTGGATTACGGAAAGCAGTGTGAAGATCACATGTACATAGTGGAGTTTGCGTATGACAACCGCTACCAGGCGTGTATACAAATGATGCCTTTCGAGGCCTTATATGGGAGAAAAAGTCGTACGTCGTTGTCCTGGTTGGAGACGGGTGAGTCGAAGTTGTACAAACGTCAAACAGTGGGAGACTCCACTTCAATGGTACGTACAGTTCAGGAACGTTTGCAGATCGCTCAGGACAGACATGCAAAATACTATAACGCCAAAGCATAGGAACGTGGAGTTCGTTGTTGGCGATTGAGCGTATTTGAAAATCAAGCCGTTCAATGGTATCTCGCGAGTTCGACGCCAGAAGAGGCTGAGTCTGAGGTACCTTGGACCGTTCGAGATCCTGGAGCGGATTGGTGAAGCAGCGTATCGACTGAAGTTGTCAGTGGAGTTGAGTGGGCTACACAATGTATTCCACATATCGGTGTTGCGGAAGGCGGTGCAAGAGCCTTCGCAGGTGGTTGCGGTCGATCAAGTGCCGGTTGATCGTGGGTTGACGACGAAGGTCAAGCCCGTATGCATTGAAGACTTTGAAGTCAAACGACTCCGCAATAAGGAGATCCGAATGGTTAAAGTCCGTTGGGATAATTGCGGTCGTGGGGAGCTTTCATGGGAACGAGAGCAGATTATGTTGGAGGAATACCCCGTGTTATTCCGCTCAGGTAAAATTTAGGTTGTGTACTTTTACGTAATTTCGAGGCAAAATTCTTTTGGGGGGGGGGAGATTTGTAATGCCCCGAAAATCGTAAACGAACCGGTCGCGTCCTAAGGAATTTTTGGTGCCTAAATAGGGGTACACGGCCTGGGACACGGGCGTGTCCAAGGCCGTGTCCTTCTGTGTTGGCCGGGTTGTGTCCAGTAAAGAACACGGCAGGAAACACGGTTTTGGAACAGTATCGACACAGGCGTGTCAGGGGTGACACGAGCGTGTCCTTGCCAGTGTCACCACCCGTGTCCTTCTCGGGTTGAAAACCTGGGGTGTGTTGCCAGGAGTGCACGGCCGGGTTACACGGGCGTGTACTGATCGACACGGGCGTGTCCCATTTGACACGGGCATGTCCTTACCCGTGTCCACCAAGGGACGTGTCGGTTGCCATGGCGATTATGTGACACGCCCCTGTGTCACGGGCGTGTCCGAACCCGACACGGGCGTGTCAGATAGAGACACAGGCGTGTCTCTACCCGTGTCCTTTCCTGGCCTCGATAGTCGTGCCTAGATCAAGGCACACGGCCTGGGACACGGCCGTGTGCAAGGCCGTGTTCGGCCTATTTAAGTGAAATTTTGGGTGAATTTGAGCCGTTCGTTTTATTTAAAGAAGATCTGACGGTCTAGGTAATCTCCTGCTGGTTTAAGTCCGGGATTAGGAGATTTATTCCTCATTTCACTTAAGGCTTTCTCTTTCTAAGGAGTTAGAGAGAGGAGGGAGCAAGGAGGAAGAAAAAGGAGGAATCCGGCCGCCGGCGGAGCATCGGAGCACCGAATCGAGAACCGAGACCGGATCCACGGAGGAAATTCTCGTTGCGAAGCTGTCCATCCGGCTAGTTTCCCATGGCGCCAAAGAGGACTTCAAGGGTAACGATTCTCAACTTGGACATGTGAAGTCCTCTTCCTTTCTGCATGGGAAACCCGCTCCCGCGAGTGTGCGGTGAGTGCGCGGTGTTCCTTGGGGTAGATATGAATAGTCTCCCTTGTGTTGCATGTAGAGTCCGGAATCGAAGTACGGGCATAAGCATTGTGTGTGAAGCCTACCCGAACGTGTTTGTCTGGATTGGTAATGTTGCATTGTGCATGGATTGCCGGAGAAGACTCCGTGCTATGTGTTTTTCGGGTTTTCTACACGGTAGATTGCAACAGAGAACCTTGGGGATTAACTCCAAGGTGCACCCAGAAAACTGGGCGGAAACGCATTTATGCCAACTTGGTGGCCTGGGGCCAACCTTGTACATAATTGGGTTAGGTGTTGATGTGGTTGATATGAGGTGCAGGGGAAGAAATGATAGTCTATCCCCTACCGCACGACGGTAGGATTACCGCCGGCGATAGCTTCAAGAAAGCTATTTATTTGTGAGTCCTGTCTCCAGGAGACCTGGAGGGCCTTTGTTTGGAAAGTTTTGAGCCCATGGGCCCCAGAATTTTTAGGCCAAAGTGTCGAACAGGAAAGGCAAAACCGACCCGCGCCCTACAGGTTTGGCCATGAGTACTACGGTATTCGAAGACGGTAGGGCGACTTGAGCAACGGGAAATGGTGGAGCTGTACCTGCGTTATGTAGACTATGACATGAGAGTAGCGGAAATTGGCTCTCGTCGGTGGCATAACGAGAGTCTCAGGCCCGGGGCCGTAAAGACAGAAATGCTCAAAGTAACCGTCAAGTTAAGGACCTCTGAACGCAGATGGTATCCGGGAAGTCCGGTACACCGTCAATGTTCCCTGAGTGCACGGGGTGGTCGGCCGTGCGAGCCTCCACCTGTGGTGAAGTGTGCTAGGTTGTGCTTTCACTAAGATTTTTGGGTGTACTAATGAAATGCAGGGAAGGAGCACCGCCGTCACGAATAAGGGGCGGGGTCGTTATAATTTGATCAGCTTTAGCTGACCGTTGCTTTTGTTTGCCACCGTGCGGTGGAATGTTGCTTGCAGGTGCTGCGGGGCCTAGTGCCAAATAGCGGGCTAAAGCCCTGATGCTGTGCCGGCCCTCGAAGGCCAAAGGGAATAACTACTTTTATTTCTGTCATGTGTGGCCGGCCTGCGAGCCGATGTATGTAAAACAATACCTTGTTAAGTGAACTCTTGTAAGGCCATAAGGCCAAGTACTTTTATGTATTTTGATATTTCATTCCTATTGTGGTTAGTGGACATTCATGATATGTACTTTCTGTTATTGGGTTCTTTCAACTGTTTAAAAGCTTCCGCTAGTTGCTCTATGTAGGACGTTTGTGATTGGAAGAATGGTTTCATTCTGTAACCCTTCGGTCTGTCTGTAGTATATGACGTCGGGCCCCGTCCGGATCTACTGCTATATACCATGCGATGGATTGTTGTGTTACACAAATAACCAAAAGACTTAGCACAAGAAACAGACCCAAGGCTCCAGCACGGAGGTCCCACCACACACCCGAAAGATCTTAGAGCGCTTCCCTTCCTTAGCCAAGTGCTGAGCTAAGGATACCTCAGAAAGCGCAAGAAGACCAGGGCACTAGTAAACATGCCTTCTGAAGTACCCCTTGGGTCTTATTTATAGTTTTCTGAAAATGGTCTGCAAACAGCCAACCTCTGCTGTTCCAAACAGCTGTGCAAGCCAGATTGGCCTGCCAACAGCGTAACTCTGCTGTTCTGAAAGGCTATGAGCAGGCCAACAAAAATAGATTGAAACAAACACATCATACAACACTGGGCGAGTGGCCTTTGAAAACTTCCACTCGCATGGGGGTGGCGAGTGCTCGATGGTGCCAGTACTCGCCACCTCCCTATGGCACTGGGCGAGTGCTTGCCAAATTTTCCCACTCGCCCAAGGCCTGCCGAGATTATGGGCGAGTGCGAGCCTGCTTCTCCACTCCAGCCCACCTGGGCGAGCCGACGGATGCCGAGATCCCACTCAACGCCAAGAAAGAGGCGTTGAGTGTCTGGGCTTCACTCAACGCCAAGGAAGAGGCGTCGGGTGAGCAAGCCTCACTCGACACCGGGGCGGAAGGCGTCAAGTGGACTCGACGCCAGGGGAAGGCGCCGAGTGGACTCGGCGCCAGGGGCCCGACTCGCCTGGCTTGTCTAGTCATGCTCCTGTCGATCCCTACTCGCCGGATATGGGGTTGTACATAATATCCGCTCTTTGCGAGGTTGCCCCAAGCTCGGAAAGAAACATCCAACCCCGTAAAATGCGGCGTGTGCGGCAGGAGCCAGAGAGAATCTTTTGGTGGGATCCACCAGCGGCTATATATACGCGCCTCCGTACCTGGGCAACCTTTGTCATCCCCTTTACTTTGATCTTGCTGAGATGCCTCTTTCCAAAGAGCTTCAAGAGAGGTTGGATCGGGCTCGCGGGCTCAACTTCGCTCGCGCTACCAGCCTGGTCGGCATAAATCCCAGCACCTCGCCACGCGAGTCTTCAAATCCTCAACCTACCAATAAAGCCAAGCCAACTTCAAAAATTGTCGAGTTGGCCTACCGCGACCCGGCCTCTACCCCAGATTATGGGCCAACCCCCAAACCAAAGGGGAAGGAGATCATCGAGGTCCCTACCGACCCGGACAGCCATCAAATTGGTGGCGAAGCCTCCACGCCGTGAGTCGACTCTCCCCTTGATGACTCGCGACCCAAAACTCCACCTACTCACCTGCGCGACCCGTCGCCTCCTCTCAGGACCACGGGGCTGGATTCGCAGAGGCAGGAGTCGCCAACTCGCGAACTTGCTCGGCAGCCCACACCTGCACCTGCATTCACGGGGGGAGATGTCGGGTTTATCCCGAGCTTCGAGCTCATCCCCCAAAGAACTCGACGTCCTGGTCGCGGTAAGGACCTAGCCTGGCCCCCTTTATACACCCATTGAGGGCAGCCGAGCCCGTACCGTAAGCTCCACTTCTATTGGACCATCCCGCCTAGTTCTTTTGAAGCACTCGCCTGTTCTACGTTCATATTGATTACTTGTCTTTGCAGATCTTCCCGACCAATCCGAGGCTGAAGAATCTTCTGAGCCAGCCCAGCAATCGCCACCCCAGCACTCGCCACCCCTTCCCCCAACACGATAGAGAACTTCCTGGACATCTCGCTTGACTCCGCTGAGCTGAGGAAGCGAGTCGTTGAGGTTTTCAAGAAGCAGGGGGGCGCGCTGCGCAAGATGCAGGAGTATGATCTCGGCGAGCAGAGGATGCAGGCACTGGAGAGGGACTACGTGCCGCTCGCGGATGAGGTGAAGCATGGCTCGGTAAGCGGGATGACGTCCCCCATCCCGCTCATGGACAAGATCAGCTAGAACATGCGGTTCATCCACCATGATCTGGAGTTGGTCCGCGAGTTCAACAACCCGCGCCGACCTCCAGGGATGTGGATGCGAGGCCAGGGTAGGTGGAAATGGCTACCTAGCTGAGCCTACTGACACTCGCCCCCAGCCCCCAGCTCGCGCGCGCTAAAATAATTCTCCTTGTTGTACTTTCTTTTTCTGAATTGCGAGAACCTCTTGTCTGTAATAACTTGGAACAATTTTTAGATTTCATTGCTTGCTGATTCTGCATAATATGATGCGCATTAGATTCAACTCGGCATAGGATAGAACAGGTCACAGGGGTCGGCGAGTCTGGGCCGTCGAGCCGGACTGACCGGTCGACTCGGCCATTAATTCTGTTTTCTATAAATAGGCCCCCTCACCAACCCCCTGGCTATCGCTTTTATTGCTAACTCTCACTCCCCTCTTCTTGCCCTTATTGCCACCTCGACTCGTGCCATGACCTCTGGAACAATGGGCAAAGCGCGACCCGACACTTACGGGAGGTCGAAAAATGTGCTCGGCAATTCGCCGAGTACATATTTTTTGAGGGAAACACCAGCGAGAAGGAGCTCGCCGACTTCATCGCCGACTATGTCCCCGCGAGATTTTCTGCACGCCGACCCGCGGCAGGCGAGCCATCAACTCATTCTATGAGGATGAGCTCGCCTTCCCCATCTCGTACTTCGAGGTGGGGTTGCGCCTTCCCTTATGGCCAGAGATCCGCCAAATCCTGAAGTACTTCGGGGCGGTCCCAGCCCAGCTGAACCCGAATGCCATAACTGTGATGGTGGCATTCGCCTGCTACCTCCGTCGCAAGCGGATAGAGTTCAACCTGACCTTCTTCAGGAAACTCTTCATCTACCGCGCGACCAATGACGGGGTCGCCTTCCTGGCCGGCTCGCAGTTCAAGGTCCGTGAGACGACTAACAAGAATCACAATTGGTTCTCTAAGCTGGTCTTCATTAAGGGTGAGCTCGACAACATACCCTTCTCGCATCGGCAGAGGAGCGAGGAGGTGTATCGGCCCCCGACGGTGACGAGCGATGATGCTGAGCTCCACAAATTCTTCCTCGACAAGGACTTTGAGGTCGCCTTTCTACGGATGGGCCTCAACTCGCTTCCCCCGGTGCTGCCCGGTGAAGGTATAACTCTTCCCCTTCTTGCCCCCTCAATGGGCTCGCTTATAATTAACGATTAATGATTTCTAACTCCTTTTTCTGCAGGGGAGCGGTTGATTCCCGAGCACCAGCCCTTTGCGGACTCGGGACTCTATCCAGACTCACTCGCGCGCAGCCGCAATAGCCTGCCGAAGCGAGCTGGGGTCGGGCAAACATTTCTCTAGCAAGAAGCGACCCGACTCCGCGGGATCCGGCCCGCCTCGCCAACTCGCGCCGCTAAAGAAGATGAAGAGGGCGATGGCGGTCTCTCAGGGGAAACAACAACAACAACATCAAATATACCTGAGTTCCCCAGAGACCACGCCAGAGAAGGACCTGGGCGGAGGCGACCCGCCTACCGCCAACACCTCTGAGGAGCTCGTGGCCGGCGAGCTGGACCTGCCGAAGGGCCACCGCAACTTTGGCCTCGGCGGGAAGGCCAAGGACCGGCTCGACGAGCCAATGGTTCGATGGGATGAGCAGGCCCACAGGGTCTCCATCTCCTCCCTCATCCCATCCTGGTCAGAGCGCCACCCTCCCAGCGGGCATGCCTATGCCCTAGGGTTTGGGCTCTACGGCCGCGAGGACGCCGCGGCCTTCGACGCCATGAGCCTCCAACGGCTCTCCCATGAGAGCTCACAGGCTCAAATGCGCGCGCTGGAGCTCGCGCATATGTCAATTCGCCGCTGCTACCAGTTCAGCCACAACCTGGTGAAGGTGGAGCAGGAGCGAGATATCGCGAAGGACGACGCCGCCGCCCTGGCGAAGCGGCTGGAGGTCGTCGAGAGCCTACTCGCCAAAGCTGCTGGCGGGGTGGTAAGTATTGGCTGACCCCTTCTCCTTTTGACTTAGGTTTCCCACAGTTGCTTATCTTTTCTTGCCTAGCAGGATGCCGAGACCGCGGACCGCATGCGTGCTCGCGTCGCCGAGCTGGAGGAGAGGAGCAAGGTGTTGGAGGAACAGAACAAAGGCCTCCAAGGCGAGTTCACTCGCCTAATGGACATCGTCCTCCTCCCCTCTGGCGGCGAGCTTGGCAGCCCAATCCAGAGACCAAAGATCTTCATCGAGGCCGAGGTCGCCAAGAGGCTGCGCGTCAACTCCATCACTAACGCCGACTTCACCCTGCAAGCTCTCCGTGCCTAGGATTTTGATATGGTGCTTGATTCAAACCTAGGTGATTTTCGGCTTCTAAAGTGTTAACGGAAGTCCTTAACCATTTACGACGCAGTTGTTATCCTTCATGTTGGCATTGAGCATCTCTGCCCACTTCACCAATTCATGCATGTTTAGTCAAATTTTCGATGTTGGTTTCTATTCGTTTTATGCGACTCTCCATGATAAAGCGAAAGTTTTTAAAAAAATATGATTTGATATATATATTTTAAAAAAACTAATGTTTTTATAAAAAATAGTTTTTTTAAACGAAAACAAAAATAATTGATTTTTTTTGAAATAGAGAAATTGTTTTTTTTCCTGTTTTTTTTTGTTTTTATTAAATGGTGACTGATTTTTTTTGAAACAGAGAAATTGTTTTTTTTTTCTATTTTTGTTTTGTTTTTTAAATGGTGATTGATTTTTTTAGCCGACCCCACCATAGTGGGATAAAGACTCAGAGTGTTGTTGTTAAGACCAATTTTTTTTTGAAAAGCAATTTTTTAAAAGAACTTAACTAAAATCAGGATCGTCTGATTCACGAATCAAACTTGCTCTGATACCAAACTGATGTATTCCCGAATTGCAAAATTATATTTTAAATATTAAAAAAAGAGTTTTCTTAAAAATTTGGATGCAAGCGAGAATTTCACGAGCAATTTATTTCGAGAATCAACCACAGTTTCACACACTCCTAGGGTGTAAACATTTGAACGTTTGAGTAAACATGACTTTACGATCTACAAGTAATAGCATGAAACAATGAAGAACAAGTGACTTTTAAATTAACGACAATTATATAGAAAGAAGTAAGAACCATGACAAGCTCCGAATTTTGTGTTCATTCATATTAAGCATCAAAAATAATCTAACAATAAAGAGCAATGGGAGAAGCAGTGGTGCATTCCTCCAGTCTTTGACTGCAAAGACATCAAACAAGGAAAACAGGAGCATGAGGTAACGTTTGGAGTTCCTACTAGCTGAGCAGAAAACTATGTTATTAAAGGCGCGCCTAAGGCTCAAGGCTCTCCAGGCTCAGAGGTTTGCGCCTCCGTGCGCCTTATTTTTGCCTTTGAAATATAAAAGGCGCGCCTGAGTAAGATTTTTATTGTAATTTTTTTTTTCAAAAAGTTAAGAAAAAAATAATGTAAGAACTCAATAAATTTTTATTGATTTAGTATTTATAAAAGATAATTGTGTTTTGAGAATTTGATATGATGCAAGTGACTATATTGATTCTATTTTTTAAGAGATATAAACGATAATAATGAATGATTTATTAGTAGATTAGATGAAAAATTTGATCGGGAAGTTGAAATGATATTTGATGCTGATTTTTTAAAATTGATGTGGTTGCGTCTTGCCTTCGTCAGGCGCATGCTTGCGTCTTGAGCCTTGCTCCTAGGCTCCAAAACCCCTTTTAATAACTAAGACAGGAAACAGACTGGGGAAGGAGCAGCGACAGACAGGAAAGGATTAGGCCGGAAGATATGCAGCGGAGATCATCGAAGAGGAGCCGGGAAGGGTCGTCGGTGGTCGTCCGACCATCAGACAACGGAGTCAGTGGAAAAGGTGGCGACTGCGGCAGGAAGAATAGGGAACGACAGATCCAGAAGCTCAGAGAGGTACGATCCCTCTTGAGAACGCTCAAGAAAGATTCGCCGGTGGCTGTTATGCCACAGGGAGGTGTCGCTGGCGCTCATACAATTCACAGGAAGGCGTCGTTACTGAAGGAGGGAGGGGATGGAAACAAATGTCTTGTCGTTTCCTTCTTTTTTTCAGCCTACGTTTCAATATGTAGGGCTGCTGATTATAAAGCACTGATGGTACAATTAAAATTATTGAATGAAGAGAGGTTTTCAATGCTAAAACGACCCGGAAGTTTAAAATTAAGGTTTAATGAAATTAATGCAAAATAGAAACGGTTGCTGGTTTTAAATAAAGGTGTGATAAACTCCTCCCTTCATATTCCTTATAATATAAAAAAGTCTAATTTTTGAAATCAAAATTTAGTTTGGATTATTTCGGAAATTAATTCACTTAAAATGCTTAATATAATTCTTCTAATCTTGCCCTAGTTAACTCCTGCATAAATTGATGTCATAGCCTTATTGATTGGTCACTCCAATAAGCCGAAAAACGTGCGAGTGACATGCGCAAAACTAACATATACGCGCTAATAATTTGCACAAAAAAGTAAGACAACATGCGCTACAAATATAAAGAAAATGTTGTCAATAAAATAAAAGGTGCAATTTAGGTTGCATCTGATCTGCAGAGCTCCTGCCGACCTCAAGCTCATCATTTCAAGGTCGCACCAGTTTTTGTTTCTTCGAGATCATGGGGGTACTTTATGGAGGGCTTTTCAGACTCAAGTGTTCAGACCCCTCTGTCAATCACCCCTCTCAGACCCATGGTCACCACAATTCCTTACGGATTATTATTGTGTATTTAGACGGTATGGATTATCTCGAATAGTCTCAGGCGGCACAACATGCCTTCCTAAGTCATCATTTGTATGGGTTCATTGGTGGAACCATTATTCAACCGCCTAATATTGATCCCTCATGGTAGAAGTAAGATTCGGAAAACTATTTAGTGGTCTCTTGATTACTACACTCAATGTCTCCTATAGTCTACCGATCTACATGCTTATGGATTTTTCCTTTGGGATCTGAACTCATGCACAGAGTCCTATTCTTCGATTGGTAGTCCTACACAGGTTTATGAGCTTACACATCATGCTTTAGAGCTTGAAACAAGGTTCTATGAGTTTTGCAATATACTTCTCTGAGTTTGATTGTTACTGTTCACATCTTCCTCGTGTGATTAAATATTTTCTTTGACACGGTATGCCCTCATGTCTTGCATCGCCAACCTCTTCTCACTCTTCAAGAAGCTTTCAATATGGTCTTAGGAGATGAGGATCGACGACACTCTTTTAGCATAGACATGATAGATCGTTCCACTCTTTTGTTGGAATTGAACGAAGAATGCCCACTTCAGGCCCACCAGCCCACTTATGTGGTTACTGTGGAAAGTAGGGTCATTCTCGGGAGTCTTGGTTTCTCCTAGATCATAATCATGCTTTCCCCTGTACCCAGTGACATCAACGTCTTGGATTCCTTCTTTCTCTTATTTTTAAAATTATTTCCTATGTTTACTGTTCCCTTATATCTAAACCTATGAAGCACTGATACTTCCATGAGGGTCACGTACTCGTACTGGACACGTATCCGGTACCGATACGTACCGATACTCGGCAGATACACCTGTTACTCTAATATGTAGATACATTTGGACTTGCCAGATCGTTCTGCATATTGTGAGAGTATGTTTTCTAAAGTAAACAAAAAACTTTTGTGTGACTTTTAGAAAAGAAAATTTTATGAACCATAAATGCATTTAGCGGTGTTTGTTTATAACAAAATGCGCTTCAGATTTAAGTATCTTTTTTTTCGTTAAAACTATAAAAAACTTGATTTAAATTTTATTATTTTGTTTTTTTACTATATACATGTGCAGTTAGTTATTCATACTCATGTTGTTTAGTGTGTATAAGATATAAAAATTGATGATTTATGCAATTATATTTGATCTAATATTGTTTTGAGGACTTTTAATTACATTTGTGAGATATATATACATATTTATTATAGTTAATACAACGTATCCCGCCGTACCCGTATCTTTGGTTTAAAAATTTTGTTGTACCGCCGTACCAGATACGTATCGTACCCGGTACTCGTACCCGTATCAGTGCTTCCTAGATCTAAACATGTTTGACATTTTCCAAGTATCTCCTAGTATGCTTCCTTTCGATGTGATCATACCGATGTTTGGGGGCCTTCCTTTGTGCTTTCTTTATTGGGTCACAACTGGTTTGCGACCTTTATCGATTATTTTTCCCGTTCATCTTGAGTTTACATAGTAAAAAAGAAGTTTAAAGTTTTTTACTGTTTTAAACTCTTTCACATAATTGTTTAACTCAGTTTGGAAGTATTATACGAGTACTTTGTTGTGACAATCGGGATGAGTATGATGATTGTAGTGTTTTTGGAGCCTATCTTGTTGATAATGGTATAATCCATCAAATCACTTGTGTGCATAATCCAAAATGTCGTTGTTGAATGACAGAACAAACACGTCCTTTGTGTACGATTCATGTACTATAAATCTTTCAAAAAAATTTCGGGACAAAATTGTTTTCACAACGACATTCCTCATTAATCGTCTTCCTTCGTGTACGCTTCAATATGCCTCTCTCGTATATCTTTTTTAACCGCTAAATGTGTGGTCCACACATCTTAACTTTCTTCTTGTGTGTTTGTGTGCGTTTGTGTGCGTTTGTATGTTCATCAACTCATTCGTGGCAAATAAGACACTCGTTCTAAAAAATGGGTCTTTATTGGAATTCTTCTACTGAAGGGAATCAATGCTACCACCCTTCTTCCCATCATTTTAATTTTGCACTATGGATGCTATGTCCGTGTGGGGGGGGGATTCGTTTGACTCTCGCCTGTGGGAGATGGATAATGTTGACGACAAGCTCAATATTCCCCTGCCAACAATGAAGCACCTATACTTCCTTGAGGGCCACGTACCTGTGACGGATACGTATCCAGTACCGGTATGTACCTGATACTCGACGGATACACCTATTACTGTAGTCTGTAGATACACTTGGACTTGCTAGATCGTTCTGCATATTGTTAAGAGTATTTTTTCTAAAGTAAACAAAAGACTTGTGTGTCTTTTAGAAAAGAAAATTTGTAAATCATAAATGCAACTAGCGGTATTTTTTTATTATAGTATCAAAATGTGCTTCAGATTTAAGTATCGTTTTTTTCATTAAAATTATAAGGAATTTGATTTCAATTTTATTTTTTTGCTATATACATGTGCATATATATAGACACATGAACAAACATATACATGCATTTGTGCATGTATATACATAGACATTTTGCACATGTATTTATATAAGTCAAAGTTAATTACGTTGTACCCAAACATACCCGTATTTGTATTTTTTATTTTCATGTATCACCGTACCAGATACGTATTGTAACTCGTACCGGTGCTTCATAGCCTACCAATTGTCGCTTCTCATATTCCTCCTCCCACTGATCTGTCATTGCTCATATTCCTAATGTAGGGAATCTCATTCCTCTTCTTCCTCGAGTATATTAACGCAAATATACTGGCGTTGAGATGGCACAACCCATGCAGTTCAGACACTACAGTACCTCTTTTGAGTCAGATCCTGACCAAGATTTCCTTCAACGTATCATACATCTTAATGGTAAGACAGACTCCATGAATCATTCCATTACTACTTGTACCAAAATCTGACCCGGACGCTTAAGCCATTCATTTCCTTTCTTTCTTCTATTAGTATTCCAAAAACTTGGCAGGTGACTGTTGATATACCCGAATAGAAGAAGACAATGAGAGAAGAGATGCTTGCGATGGAAAAAACCTAGACTTATGAAATTTCTGATCTTCCACCTGAAAAAAAACTGTTGGGTTGAAGTGAGTCTTCGCATTCTACCAGAGTCAAGGAATAGTGGAAAATACAAGGCAAAGTTATTAACTCATGGATGCACTTAAACTCTAGGAGTTGCCTGTCATGAAAAAACTATTTGTCTGTGCTGCATGCCTTGGATGAGAATTAGATTAGCTAGATGTGAAGAATTCTTTCACACATGGTCGTCTTGAAGAAAAAATATACATGAAGCCTTCACCAGGATTCCTAAAGAGGGGATGTGAAGGGAAATTATACATCTCAAAAAATTTCGCTATGGTTTAAAATAATTTCCCAGAGCTTAGTTTGGAAGGGTTTACAAAGTTGTGATCGTTCTGTGATGCAAGTATGGGCACTTTGATCACACTATATTTGTTAAAAGGAAAGAATGAGAAAGTGTTTGTCCTCATCATTTATGTAAATAACATTATTATTACAAGAAATAACTTGGAAGAAATCACATGGCTGAAGACATGCTTATGTTAGGGTTTTGAAGTTAAGGATATAGGGAATCTAAAGATTTCTGATTTTAGAATCTTCATGTTTCAGAGGATTTGTGTCATGGATCTCTTAGAAGAAACGGGTATGCTTGGTTGTACACTCGTGGATACTCCTATGGAAGCGAACTGTAAAATCGATGAAGACATGCACAATGATAAAGTTTACTCTTCAAGTTATCAAAGGTTAATGGACAGAATCATTTATCTCCCACATAAACGCCCAGATATCGTAGGAATGCTAAGTAGGCATTAGCACTCTCTTTGATTAAGACATCAAAAAGTATCTGTGTAAAGTATTCAAAGAAATTTCATGGATGAGGAATTCTACACTCAAAATAAACGCATGCATGTTGAAATAATCGCAGATGCAAATTGGGCAAGATGTCACGGTGACATGAAACCTACCACTAGATATTGATCCTTTGTTGTGGGAATCTAGTAACCTGAAGTAGTATGAATCATAATGTAGTAGCTAAATCAAGTGCAGAGGTAGAATACAGAGTGTTGTCTCACAAGAAATATTTGAGGGACTATGGTTGTAGTCTTTTAAGCAGGATCTGGGTTTACAAAATGGAAAACCTGCACTTCTCTATTGTAACAATAAAGCTGCTATAATCATTGCTCATGACTTAGTCCAACATGATAGAACAAAACTCTGCACTGTTCTCCGTTATATTTCAAATTCTCAGCATTTACTATCATAATTGTTGAGAGACCAGGTGAGAAGAAATCCTATACAAGATGTGGGACTAAGAAGAGAAGAAAGAAATACAATAAATAAAGTGGCCCAATAATGGGACTTCTACATGAGCTTTTCTAACACTCCCCCGCAAGCTGGAGCATACAAATCGTATGCGCCAAGCTTGGACAAGCACTGATAGAAGAGGGTGCTGGAAAAAGCCTTAGTGAGGACATCCACAACTTGTTCAGTCCCTAGAACATGCTTCAGGTCGAGCTTCTTCATTTTAACCTTTTCCTGGATGAAATGACAGTCGACTTCAATATGTTTTGTTCTTTTGTGGAAGACCGGGTTCTTGGCTATATGTATAGCAGCTTGGCTGTCACAGAGGAGGAGAGCTGGGGAAGGGAGATTTACACCCAGATCGGTAAGAAGACTTTCAAATCAAGTTAGTTCAGAAACCACCGAAGTCATTGCCCGGTATTCTGTGCCTCAGCTGATGATCGAGCAACGACCGCTTGTTTCTTGCTTCGCCAGGTAATCAAATGTCCTCCAAAATATGTGCAAAAACCATTGGTTGACCGTCGATCATCAAGGGAACCAGCATAATCAACATCAGAATATGCCACCAATGTTGGAGCTGAAGATGAAGTTTTGTATACCAATCCTTGACCATGAGCTGTTTTAAGGTATCTGAGAATGCGTTCAACGGCCTGAAGATGAGATCTTCGAGGGAAATGCATATATCGACTGACAATACCAACAACAGAGGAAATATCCGGTCTGGTTTCGGTGAGGTAGATCAATTTCCCAACGAGACGACGATAATATTCTTGATTCTGGAGTAGGAGATCTGAGTCAGATGCCTGAGCGCACAACTTGTGATTTGCATCCATTAGGGTGTCAATCGGCTTACAACCTGAATAACCAGCCTCATGAAGGAGGTCGAGGCAATACTTCCGCTGAGAGAGGACGAGACCATCTGGCCGTTTGGCAACCTCAAGACCCAAGAAGTACCGAAGGGGCCCCAAATCTTTTGTTTGAAAAACTGTGCTCAGGTGTAGTTTGACCTCCTGTATTCCTTTCAAGTCGTCTCCAGTAATTATGATATCGTCAACGTATACTAATAGAAGAACCGTTCCCGTTGTTCGGTGACGAGTGAACAACGAGAAGTCTGCTGAGCTCCAAGTAAAATCAACCTCCCGAAGGGCCTTACTGAACTTGTCAAACCACGCCCGTGGGGATTGTTTGAGACCATACAGAGCTTTCATAAGGCGACAGACCTGAGACTCCCCCGTGGTCTCAAACCCGGGAGGTTGCTATATATACACTGTTTCCTTGAGATCGTCATTCAAAAAGGCATTCTTAACATCCAGTTTGAGTAAGGGCCACCGGCGATGGACAACCACTGAGATGAGGACTCGAACGGTGTTGTGTTTGGCCACATGAGAAAAAGTTTCTTCATAGCCAAGCCCCTGTTGTTGGGTGAAGCCACGAGCCACTAGGAGAGCTTTTAGTCGGTCAATTGTCTCATCAGCAGCATGTTTGATAACAAAGACCCACTTACACCCAATCGGTTTCTGACCCGGAGGAAGGGGGCGAGAGTCCATGTCTGATTGGCCTAGAGAGCAGTCATTTCCTCCTCCATGGCGGCCCGCCAGCCAGGATGTTGGAGCGCCTCCTGCACAAAGGTAGGAACAGAAACCGAGGACAGTGAAGTAGCAAATGTACGAAGGTGGGGAGAGTGGCGATGTAGGGAGACAAAGTTCGCCATCGGATGAGCAGTAGAAGCGGGCACCGGATCAGCAGGGCACGAAGAAGTCGAGGTCGAGGCCGACTGCATAGGGGCAACAGAATGAGGAGGGCGGCGAGTGTAGACACGGATAACAGGCGGCTTGGACGGAGCAGGAGCTGAGTCAGGTAGAACCTATGGAAGAGGCGTAGTAATGGGGATGACAGGTCGTGGGAGAGATGACTGTAGAGGGGTCGGTGGTAGAGGAGTGGGTAGAGGAGGGGAGAGAAAGGTTGATCCTCCCGGAAGGTAACATCAGCTGATACGGAGACCTTCCGGGTAGCCGGGGAATAATACACATAGCCTTTCTGAGTACGAAAATAGCCGACGAAAATTTACTTAGCCGCCCGGGGATCCAACTTATCCGTGGACGGACCCAGAAGATGGACGAAGCAGGTGAAGCCAAAGACCCCGGTTGTAATAGGGAAGGCCGAATCGGAGGCTGAACGGAGTTGCATGGTAGAGATCCGAGGAAGGGTGACGGTTGATGAAGAAGCAAGCAGTGGAGACCGCAAAGTTCCAGTAAACTTTAGGAGCATGCATGCGAAGCATGAGGGAGCGGGCAACGTCAAGCAGGTGTCGGTTCTTCCGTTCGGCAATGTCGTTTTGCTGTGGGGTGTAGACACAGGATGTCTGATGAATAATACCTAACTTCGCGCACAGATTAGCAAATTCGTGGCTAGTATACTCGCGAGCATTGTTAGTGCGCAACGTTTTTATGGTAGTGGAGAATTGTGTACGAGTCTCTAGCACAAAAGCCCGGAACACGCGTGGAAGCTCGGAGCGATCACGAAGTAAGTAAAGCCACGTTATGCGAGAGTAATCATCAATAAAGGTGATAAAGTAGCGATAACTAGAAATACTAGTAATTTTGAAAGGACCCTAAACATCAGAGTGCAGTAAATCAAAAGGAGCCGAGCTCCGAGTACAATGTGCAGGAAAAGAAGAACGCGGCTGCTTGCCGAAAATACAAGAATCACATTGAAAGGGAAGAGATACATCAGGAAGCGCCTTTTGGAGGACTGGCAGAGGGGCATGCCCAAGACGGTGATGTCAATCGACGGATGAGACGGAGGAGACGGAGGAAAGGACGGTCGGAGAGGCATCGAGAAGGTAGAGCCCGTTTTGCAGTTGACCCTTACCAATGGTAATCCGCGTCTGCCGATCCTGTATCAAAAAAGCAGAAGAGGTGAATGTGACAGAGCAATCCATATCGTTAGTAAGACGACCAACAAAAAGTAAATTAAATGGGGAGCCCGGAACATAAAGAGCCAAGCAAAGAGAGATGGAATGGTTGAGGGAGATGTTAACACAGCCGGAGACCGGAACAATCGCCCATTAGCCACGGTGATACACTTCGGATGAGGAATATCCGAGAACTTCGGCGGCCGCAGCGAGGTGATGTGATGAGTGGTACCCGAGTCAAAGATCCAGCGCGGACTGGAGGAAAAACAAGCCATACCTGCAGTGGAGGTGGAGGAAACAGAGGTGGATGGAGGGCTGAGCAGTCCATGGAGTTTTTGTAGCTGGAGGCGAACGGCCTCAAGGTCGGTACCTGTGGCAGAAGAGCCGTCATCTGCAACAGCAGCAGTCAGACGAGGAGGGTAGTCATGTTTCTTGTAGCAAACAGCCTCAATGTGGCCTTCTCGGCCGCAATAAGAGCATTTTGGGCGGCCCCGACCACCACGCCCCCTTCCGCGGGAGCCAGAACGTCCACCACGAGCAGAAGACGGTGGGGGAAGTAAGGGGGGAAGGGTCTGCTGGAGAAGGGCCGGAGAGGAGGGTGCAGGAGTATCCGGGGGCGGTGGCACTCGAAGGAGCATAGAGCAAACATCAGATAATGAAGGAGTAGTGGCCGAAGCTAGAACCTGAGCACGGATACTCTGAAGGTGTGTCGGGACGCGAGCCATCGCCATAGCAATTCAAACGGCCTCCTTTTGTGCTCGCTGAGTAGCAAGATCAGTGGTAGAAGGCTGATGTTGAATCCAGGCCTCCGCAAGAGTCTAAGCACGAGCAACAAACGATGTCATGTCCGCAGCCCCGCCAACATCGAGAGCCTGAAGATTGGTAGTAATATCATAGAGGTGCAGAAGGCTATCCTTGTCGGAGTATAATGAGTGGAGCTCATCCCACATAGCGTTGGCCGTCTCATGATACATGACCATTTGGTAGGGCTCACCCTCCAGGGAATTGAGGAGCCACCTCTGAACACGACCGTCGTTGCGCAACCATTCGTTGGTTGGAGGAGAAGGAGGTCGCTGAGTGAGATGATCAACAAGGCCTTTGGCCTCAAGAACTCGGCGAACCGAGTGCACCCATGGGATGAAAGTCTTCTTGCCAGACAAGGAAATGGTGGTTATCCGCAGCTCATCGAGGATTTCAGGAAGAGTCGGGCGGTCTTCAGAGGGGTTAGCCGGGCGGTCTGCAGAGGGGTTAGCCTCCTGGCCTGTGGAGTTAACGGAGGATCCCATATAGACCGGAGAGGCCGCAACGAGCAGAAAAGGGGAGCGGCGGGAAGACGAGGTTTCCGCGGGAGAGAACTCTTGCACGACAAGCCCGCGCGGTTTATAGACGAGGTCGCAGCGGTTAGTCAAGGAGACAAGAGCAACGACGAGCACTGAGAAAGAAAGGGAGGCCGCGACTTGAGTGCGGATAGGCTAACCACACGGCCACAGTGAACACACCAGCGGCCAGAGAATGAGCGACAAGAGAGGTCGGCTCGAACAGAACACGGGATTAGGCCCAACGGTTAGGGAGAGAGACCGCGCGAGAAGGAGAACCGGCGAGAAGGAGAACTCTAGCAGCAAGGAGAAGGCAGCGGGTAGGAGAAGCCGCGAGAAGAGACCGCGAGTAGGAGAACTCTAGCGGCAAAGAGAAGGCAGCGGGAAGGAGAGGTCGCAAGAAGAGGCCGCGAGAGTAGGAGAACTCGAGCGGCAAGGAGAAGACGGCCTTCGCGCGACAAGAAGAAAAAGGACGCGCGACAAAGAGACCGCGCGGCAAGAAAGAATCCGCAGCGAACAGAGGGAAACAGACCGAACCGGGAGAGGGTCCCACGGGTCAGGGTTTAAAAGGCTATAAAAGAGAGAGAGAGGGGAGGGGTGGAACCACGGGAGAGAGAGGGAGAGGAGGGTAGACCGCAGGCAGGCCGGTGAGAAGAGGAACCCGCGGATAGAAGCGGTTAGGAAAGGAGAGGTCGCAGAGCAGTCTGCGGACAGGGGAAGAAGGCGGTCTGGCCGGTTAGAAAATGGGAAACCGCAGGGACCGGGAACCTGCCTCTGATACCATGTTGAGAGAGCATAAAACTTGTATGTATTGCTTGTGTGTGTAAATACAATGAGAGAATACAAATATATAGGAGAGAGAAGGTGAGAAGAAATCTTATACAAGATGTGAGACTAAGAAGAGAAGAAGGAAATACAATAAAAAAAGGGGCTCAATAATGGGCCTTCTACATGAGCTTTTCTAACAATAATATTACACCACCACAGCTGTCCCGAATAGAGCCCTACTTACTAAACCTTTTCTTCCTCTCCATGTCTTCACAACCTGTAATATGTTTGAGATCTTCTATTCCATGCCTTCTTTCTGCGGGATTTTTCTTCTTCGGATCCTGTAAATCAGGAAGAGCGCGTGCTCGGCATGTATGTTCTAGGATGGCCCAATTCATTTTGGGCTTGCTAAGATCAAATTTTTTTATGTTCCTTAGGATCAGTTTTGAATGGACCAAATCCTTACAGCTGAAACTCGATTGGAAGAGCATCATTGTTTTTCATGGAAGAATCCGGAGGAATATGAATTTCGCCTGATGCCGTACTTTTCTATCGTGCCAGATCATACAAAGCTCGCCAATCAGTGCACGAGGATTGGTGTGGCTGTAGGGGTGGCATTCTTTTGTCTTGAGACTCTGGTTAGTTTCTTTAGCCCTGTTTTATGGTCATCCCACCATGTTTTTGTCTTTATTATTTCCTTCTACTTTCTCAGGTTTCAGTCCAACGTTGATGGAAGCATTTATACTTCTTTTTCTGTGTGAAGATCAAGAGAATAGGCAGCAGCTATATACCTATATTTGTTTTTAAGTTTTTTTTTGTGACACTTAATCGTTTTGGTTGATTGTTATGTTGATAAGTAAAATCCTATTAATGATGATATAAACTTTTCTCAATTTTATAAATATGGAATGGAGTTTAGGAACATATGGTGGCATCACAGACAGGTTTAAAAATATATATATATACCTGGACTATTGTAGTTTCGAAATAGACAGCTGGTCAAAGTGCTTATGAATTGTGTTACTGCTTATTATGATCATGTTCTGTGTGAGAATCTGAGCAGCTTTGTAAAATTTTAGTGTGGCTGAGTGGGAATTTGAGATGCATCTCTGTTATTGCAACAAATCGCACATCTTTCGTTCCAAAATTAGCCAACGCCGGTGCTTATTCGCTCAGCCAAATCGCTGATTGCCCGAGCGCAGTCCCGGATCCAATCATGATGGAGCTGGAAGGGATCACCAAGTTGACACTATTTGTACATCACTAAAGTTTTTGTATTTATTTGTTGAGTACACTGATGATGTTGAAATTGAATCCATTTCTGCATTACCCAAAATTATTACTATTTCTCTTACTACTAAGCAGTTCTTTGTCACCCGTGCTTGTTTATCATTTTTTTTTTTCAAATGGTTTAATTTGAAAGTGGAACCAGCCTATGCCGGTCCTAAATCCGGATGAAAAATGATGACAGATGTGTTAGGTAGACGATCAACCTAAAATTTAATCATCCTTATGAATATAAATTATTTAAGAAATTGTTGTTTAACTTGAAAGTAAAAAAATGTTAACACTACTTGAAAATTGATATTTAGTGCTCAAAATTTTGATCACTAAATATTACGATTTGAATACTAAAAATATTTAGTGATCAAATTTATTCCGATTTGGCCATAAAAACAATGTGTTTGCAAATGAAAAGTAATAATAATTCTTAATAGAATTTGTGCATTCAATTAATTTTAAGAATAAAATTAATAGCACAAAATTTTACAACTCATTATTTTAAGTTTTTTGAGAAGTTAGCACAAAAGAGAAATTATGGGTGCAAGTTGAGTTGAGCTGGCTCGTGAACTCGATGAGCCGGCTCAAAAAAAGCTCGACTTGAACTCGAGCTTGATGAGCTCGAGCTCGACAAACTTGATTGCAAGCTTGAGCTTGAGCTCGAGCTCGCCTGCTCTTGTTCATGAGCTTGCAAGCTTTTTTGGACTTTTTTTTTGAAAAAAAAATATAAATAAAAATAATTAATGAGTTGAAAAGCTTGTGAGCAACTCGAGCTCGAGCTCAATATATTGGTCTCGAGCTCGAGCTTGAGCCATGCAAAGTGAGCTCGTTGAGCTCGATCTCAAAATATATAGCTGGAGCTTGGGAATTTCACCAAGCTCAATTCGAGCTCGACTCGAGCTCGACCAGTTTACATCCGTAAGAGAAACCCTCAAATCATTGTAGATTGGCCTAATCGGGTGCCCAACACAAGCGCACATCAATCTATAATATAAGTAGAAATAGAAAAAATCCAAGAATAAATCAAACCAGCCAAAGAAGAAATCTATTTATCCCTTTGATCTTGCGGAGGTCGTTGTCGTCGAGAGGGCTGGCATCGTGAGATCGAGTGGAGGACATCATCGAAAGGGAGAGAGATCGTCATTGTCGAGAGGGCGTTGGATCAAGTGGAGGCCGTCAAGGGAGTTGAAGGGGCTTGTCATTGAGTGGGGCAATATTTAGGTCAGGACTCCTGACGATGCTCATGATCCTCCACTAATGAGGAGCTTGCAATGGAGGTGGGACCCACGCACTAGTGACTTGTGTCATACACTTTTGCGCGGGACTCATGCAGTTTCTAGCTCCTCATTGGTTGTCCTGACATTTCTTTAGGTCAGGAGTCCTGACCTAAAAATTAGGCCATTGAGTGGGATCCTAGACGGCTGGTGGTCGAGAGGCGTGAAATGAACATGGGAAGGAAATCACGTATTAGGGATCTATCGCACCTGTGGAGGAGAAGAACAGGGCAGAAATAAAATAGGAGCGGGATGGAATGAATTTTTGGAGGGATGTGAAATGCTTAAATATAAATTGTCTCATTGGTTAATTTTTTTTAGTGACGTAATATTATTTTGATCAGTAAATAAATATTTTTAGTAATCAAATATTTATTTTCGTCACTAATTAATTAAAGATCATCCTTTAATTAGTGCCCAATTTTTAATTTTGTCACAAAAGTATATTTTTAATGACAAATTTTTTCGTCATAAATATTTCGTCACTAAAAACCTGTTTAATTGAAATGTAGGTTGGAAGAATAAAATAGTAATTCTTGAATATCTTTTCAAATACACACTTGTTGCGAGTCGCTCAGCGCTCTTACATATTGGAAGAATCAGATCGTCTTAGCTCAAGAGTGAGTAAAGCATGCAAACAGTTGAAATGTAGGACCAATATCAAATGATAAGATTTTTACGTGAAAAATTTAGAAAGAGAAAATACCAAGGGGCTAGATCTAATTCTGACAAGAACCACTAGATATTGCTGATTACAGGAGTTAGAGTTTCTTGGAGGATGACAGAACACCGCCTCTTTTTACAAATATCTTAAGCAAAAGTAAAGTTTTAAGCTGCATTCGTTGAAGCAAAAAGTTACAACTTACAAGTGTCGTGCATGACGAACAAGAGAGTGAATGATGAGTTAAGTCTTCGCCGGAAAACATCCTTGCTTTCTACTTTCTTTTTCTTCTTCTAACAAACGAAGATTTGATGTCTTTTTTTATAGTTTTTCAGTGAAACTCAAAAGGAATTGCACTCTCTAGGCAATTGAATGGAGAATATGAATGCATGATTCCAGTCACTCGGATCAGGAACTTTTTGGATGTGACGAACATGCCTCCCAGCCAGTTTGGGCAGCTCCGTCAAGATCATCGACAATAGAGGGGACGTCACGGTGGCGGCGGTGCACAGGGGCATGCTCGAGCAAGCTTACGTGCCTCCGTGCCCGCAGGAGCGTGCCCCCGCGCGAGCAAGCTTGGTCGTGGGCAAGGCCGGTCGCGAGCAAGGCGGCATGCACAGTCAGCGCGCGATGCCGCATGCGCAAGCGCATGCACCACAGCGTGTGGGTCCGTTCGCAGCTGCGCATGCATTTCCTCGTGCGCGTTCGCACACTCGAATTGCCGCGTGTGCGGACGCTCGCATGCAAACACGTGCTGGTGTGAGTGTCCCGCGCATGCTCCTGCGTGCGGAGGTGTGCGGGCGCACACGTGCTCCCAGCAAAGTCAGGTTGCGCGCGTGCCGTTCTGGTTGCGACAGGACTTTTGTATCTAGTTGTTCTTTTAGGTGAGGTAAGATCCCACACAGTCGAGATGAACTGTTCCTACGAGCCGATAGGAGTTACGAGTTAAGAACGCTACTTTCTTGATTTTTTCGGAGAACTGCTTGAACACTATTAAAATTAATCATTTAGTCCCATAAATTGAGATCCTACAACAACACTCAAGCATTTATCCCATTATAGTGGGGCCGGCTATATGGATCCTTTGTCGTCATTGTGCCCTATCTTGTGTCATAATCTCACCAATGCCTAAGTACATCACGTCTTTCTTTATAGTTTAATTCCAAGTCTTTATTGGTCCACCCCTCCCTCGTTTAACATGCCTAGTGACTAGACTCTCACAACGCCTAACATGTGCCTCTAATGGTCTCCTTTGAACGTGTCCAAACCATCTTAGTCGAGCTTCTCGCATCTTCTCTGCAATTGGTGCTACTCATGTCTTATCCCTGATACATTCATTCCTAATTCTATCCAGTCTCGTGTGTCCACACACATCCACCTAAGCATTCTCATCTCCGCAACTCTTATTTTTGCTCATGTACACAATTCACTGTCCAACACTCACAACCATAGAATATTGCTAGTCTAATCGCAGTACGATAGAACTTGCCCTTAAGTTTTAATGGTAATTTACGATCACATAAGATCCCTGACGTTCCTCTCCGCTTCAACCAACCCGCTTGGATTCCGTGTCACATCTTTATCAATACCTTCGTCATTTTGAACTATCGATCCAACATATTTAAAACATTCACTACGAGAAATATCTTGATCACCCAACTTAATAACGAAGTCGCCCGTCCTTCTAGCACTGCTAAATTTAAGCTTCATATACTCCGTTTTTGTTCTGCTCAACAAAAACCCTTCTTTTCTAAAGTGTCTCGTCAAGATTCAAGTTTTGCGTTTATACCCTCACGCGTCTTATCGACCCAAACGATATCATTCGCAAATAATAAACACTAATGTATTGCTTGTTGGATATGCCCGGTGAACTCATCTTGGATATGTCCGATGAGCTCATCTAAGATAAGGGCAAGGAGATAAGAGCTTAAAGCTAAACCTTGATGTAAGCCAACATTGATAGGAAATTCATACGTTAATCATCCAAATGTCCTTACCCTTGTCACTCAATTTGTATAAATTGAGATCCTAAAGTAAAAAAATTTAAATAATAACTCTTTAATTAGATTCTAGAAGTTGCAGCCTCCCGTTCGGTGTTTTTTGCAAGTTTTCTTTGTGCGAAAGATATTTTGGTGGGTCCGATGCACTATATTTCTAGTGCGTGGTACAATTTCAGTCCTATTTTGGGCTAATAATTATGTAAAAAATGACTCATTCTAACTGTAATTTATCACTCCTGTCGCATCCTAATGAACGGTCACAATATCAAATATCTTTGGATCACCCAAGATCAATGCTGATCTTGCACAGGCTCTATTTGGCATGGTGGTGGCTGTCGTAAATGCATGGGTTAAACCGTCATTTGTTAAGTATCAACTTACAAACATCATCCATTTGGTTATAAAAGTGGTTGAAGTTGGTTAAGTAGGTGTTAGCGAATGGTAATTTAACCCCCATGTTCATAACTGTCACCACTGTTCCACTAGGGCTCCGTTTGGAACATGGGGGTTAAGTTGTCATTTGTTAACACCCACTTCAGGAACATCATCCACTTTTATGTTCAAACGAATGATGTTTGTGAGGTGATTCTTAACAAACGACGGTTTAACCCATGCATTTATGACCGCCGCCACCATGTTAAACGGAGCCTAGGTGTTGTCAAACTATATGCACCAAAAAAAATGTAGTTTTATTTTTAAATTTCTTTAAAAAAATTCATTATAGTTGGGGAGTAGATGTTGGAGAATAAAAACAAACCCCAAGCTCTAGATATTAATAATGGCAACGATAGAAACACAGCAATAATTTGATGCCAACGAAACTAATTGAATAATGCAGCAGCAATAATGTGGAGGGTGCTCATGAAATTTAGGTGGTAGAGGAGTTGGGTCCCATTTGGGAATCTGTGGCACGTGCCATGTCCTAAATAGAGGACTTCGCATGTTCAGCAAAACATGTATTAATTAAGAACCTAGAGATAACAAAAAAATGTTCGCACTTTTTTGAATTGCGCACCTGTTATGATTGGCTTTGAGGCCGGTCGAAATGCGCGCCTAAATGGAGCCATGTATTAGTTATCTTCCTTGTCGGCGTATTGTCTTGATTGCATATTGTCTTGATTTCAATGAAAGTATTGTCTTTATCTTCTTCATAATGCGAACTATTCGGGATGCAAGCCCGTCAATATTCTTATGGATGTCAAACACAAGCTCTACGCTCAGGACTCAGACTCCGATCTACTACTTTAGAAATTAGAGTATTATCGTCGTCTTGTAGGAAAGCTGATATATCTTACTGTTACAAGATTTGATATCTCTTTTGTTTTTGGAGTTGTCAGTCGATTTATGCATACTCCACGGACCCCACATCTCCATGTCATCAAGTGCATCCTCAGGTACTTGAAGACTAATCCTGGACAAGGACTTGTATACAAACGATCTTCTTCTCTATCTCTGATTGTCTACTCTGATGCGAACTATGCTGGCTGTTTGGATGATCGACGCTCCACAACTGATTTTTGTACCTTGGAGAAATCTTATTAACTGACGTAGCAAGAAGCAATTTGTTGTTGCACGCTAATCTGCTGAAGTATTACATGTATTAATTAAGATGAATCTTCTGGTTTAATCATTTTTGGGTGATATACAAAAGCTTGTGGTACATTTGTAGTAACCACACTCGAGCACCTTTAATTGGAGTCCATAGCATAACTATAGTTTGTGCCCTTAAACGATACCTCATGAATTGAATCTATGATTCTTTCTTTCATCACTCAATAGTTTATTTTCCTTTATTTCTGATGTGAGATTTTACTCCTTCATAAGATATTTAAATATTTTGAGTTAGAGGGCCTCCCGGGATCCGATTCCTACCCTACCCAGAGAAATTATGAGCTCAGGGTACTAATGGAATCTAAGTGGTTGGTGGCTAATTTGGTAGTCCAACCTCTACAAATTTAAACCACTCCTTAAACTATTTTATTCTTGGACATGGATAAGGGGTGGAATATGTAACCATTTTATAAAGAGAAAATATGGGTAAGTGAGTGCTTGTTTTGGATGCATGAGAGGATTATTGCTTTGAATTAATAAGTTTCATTAGTTTTTGTTTTTTTTTTTCTATTTGGCATAGTTCAAACATTAATGAAATATCATAATTTTCGATTGATTTTTTTTATTTTAAAATTCATCTCTAAATAATTCATCAATTCATCTCGGTATTGTGATCTCGACGGTTTATTTAAAGTAGGTTCTAAAAGAGTATGGTTTTTGTTGCGGTCTAACTCGATGCTCCGGTCGGGCCGGATATTCTTGGACCGCCTTAGCTCTCGGAGCGGTCGAGCGCGCACACAGTCAATTGAAGAATGAGGGATGGACACGAGAAGTTTTAACGTGGAAAACCCTTCAACCGGGTGAAAAACCACGTGACCGGGTCGGTGCCGATCAAAATCCACTAGTTTGTTGGAGTTTTACAGTTTGATGGGGGAAATCGGGGCGACAGGCCGCTCCCGTTACAATCTAGAGGAGAGAGAGTATATGCACTCGTTGGTGGGCAACAGACTGCCACGCCAACGGGACTTGGATGGTGGAAATGCGCGAGGTACTTCAGTCGCACGTGCTCGGAGGCGACGCGTGTCCTGGGGTTGTTGCAGCTTCCTTTGTGCGTCTTCCTCGGTCCTTGGAGTGCTTCCCTTGCAACCGGGCTCTGGTGGGGTGCCAATAACCGATGACAGGTTCTGGTAGCTGTTGGCGGGTGCTAATATCCGTTGGTGGCCGCTGGAGGTTGTGGGTGGCCGTCGGTGGTTGGCGGCGAGAGGCGGCCACCGGTGGTTGACGACGAGGGGTGGCCGCTGGCAGAGAAAACGAGAGAGCTCCCACCTGAGGAAGAAGAAGAAGGGGGAAGCGTAGGAGGAGAAAATTAGGAAATGAGGAGCCCCTGGGGTCTTTTTATAGGCTCCAGGGGGAAGTTATGGCGGGCCCCCCACTAACCTAGTGGGTTAGTGGGTGGTTTTGTCCTGATCGGACGGCCGGTGGGGCTTCTCCCTCGATCAGACGGCAGGGAGAGGTTCTCATGATGGCGGGCCGTCACGACAGCGGCGGCAGCCGGGCGGCCGGCGAGGGAGGCCGGCGGCGGCCAAGGAGACGGCTGGCCATGGCCGGGGCGGCCATGGCCACGGCCGGCCATGGCCGGGGCGGCCATGGCCACGGCCGGCCATGGCCGGGGCGGCCATGGCCGGGGCGGCCATGGCCACGGCCGGCCATGGCCGGGGCGGCCATGGCCGGGGCGGCCATGGCCACGGCCGGGGCGGCCATGGCCGGGGCGGCCATGGCCGGGGCGGCCATGGCCGGGGCGTCAATGGCCACGGCCGGCCATGGCCGGGGCGGCCATGGCTGGGGCGGCCATGGCCACGGCCGGCCATGGCCGGGGCGGCCATGGCCGGGGCGGCCATGGTCGGGGCGGCCATGGCCACGGCCGGCCATGGCCACGGCCGGCCATGGCCGGGGCGGCCATGGCCGGGGCGGCCATGGCCGGGGCGGCCATGGCCACGGCCGGCCATGGCCGGGGCGGCCATGGCCGGGGCGGCCATGGCCGGGGCGGCCATGGCCGGGGCGGCCATGGCCGGGGCGGCCATGGCCGGGGCGGCCATGGCCGGGGCGGCCATGGCCACGGCCGGCCATGGCCACGGCCGTCCATGGTCGGGCGGCCATGGCCACGGCGGCGGCCGGCCATGGCCGGGGCCGGCCATGGCCGGGGCCGGCCATGGCCGCGACCGGCCATGGCCGCGACCGGCCATGGCCGCGGCCGGCCATGGCCGCGGCCGGCCATGGCCGGGGCCGGCCATGGCCGGGGCCGGCCATGGCCGGGGCCGGCCATGGCCGGGGCCGGCCCCCGGCCATGGCCGAGACCGGCCATGGCTGCGGCCGGCCATGGCTGCGGCCGGCCACGGCCGGCCATGGTCGGGCGGCCATGGCCGGGGCCGGCCATGGCCGGGGCCGGCCATGGCCGGGGCCGGCCATGGCCGGGACCGGTCGTGGCCGCGGCCGGTCGTGACCGGCCATGGCCGCGGCCGGCCATGGCCGCGGCCGGCCATGGCCGCGGCCGGCCATGGCCGCGGCCGGCCATGGCCGCGGCCGGCCATGATCGTGGCCGGCCGGCCATGGCCGGAGGGGAACCGCCGGGGGCGGTTCCTTCCCCTAATGGTGGGGAGAGAGGGGGCCCACTCCCATGATCTCCATGAGAGATCATAGGGGTTAGGGGGCCCGCCCATGATCTCCATTCATGGGGATCATGGGGGTCTCCTTTTTCTTATAAATTAAGGTGGAGCCCATCAATTTCCCCCCAAATCTCTTTCAGTTGGGAGGGAAGCGAGCACGGGGAGAGATTTTTAACTCTTGTTGCGGTGGTGATTGCCGGCGTGGAATCCGTGATGGCGGCGATGGTTAGCGGCTCCAAGGTATGCTGGTTCGTGCTAGTTTGGAAAGCGGACGCCAGACGGGCTCGCGCGGGGGCCGGCAAGGCGTAGGAGTTGGTGGTGTGCCATCGTTGCGGGAGAGGGACCGAGCGCGCGCAGGCCGCGTGCGCAGGCCGTGCGCGCGCTGGCCGTGCGCGTGCCGGCCGCGTGCGCGCAGGCTGCGCGCGCAGGCCGCGCGCGCTGGCCGCGCGCGCTGGCCTTGCGCGCTGGCAGCGGGGGCGCAGGCGGGGCCTGGCCGCGCGCGCGCAGGCGCGGCCTCCGTGCAGCGCGCTCCGTACAGCAACTGCCTCCGTGCACGCGCTCCTCACAGCAACTGCCTCCATACCCACGCGCAACCTAAACCGCGAGCAGCCCTCGCGTAATCTAGGCTGCGAGAAACATTCGCGCAATCTAAGCCGCGAGCAGCCCTCGCGCAATCTAAGTCGCGAGCAACCCTCGCGTAACCTAAACCGCGAGCAACCCTCGCGCACGCAAAGCCGAGCGCAACTCGCGCGCAATCTAAGCCGCGAGCAGCCCTCGCGCAATCTAAGTCGCAAGCAACCCTCGCGTAACCTAAACCGCGAGCAACCCTCGCGCACGCAAAGCCGAGCGCAACTCGCGCGCAACCTAAGCCACGAGCCACCCTCGCGCCCACAGAGCCCGCGCGCACAACACGCGCACACAGGTTGCACACACGCACCCCACGCACACGGTCGCACGTGCGCAGACCCGCACATGGAATTACGCCCTCGCACACACGCGCGCACCAGCGCGCGCAAGGACCCACGCGGAGGGTCGCGCACGCGCGTGGGGCCGCGCGCGCGCGCACCCGCGCGAGCACACACCCGCGCACAGGGACGCGCTCCCGCGCGCGTGCCCGCGCACCCGCGCGCTGGGTCGCGCGCGCGCACCCGCGCGCTGGGTCGCGCGCGAGCACACCCGCGCGCAAGATCGCGCGCGCACCTGCGCGCTGGGTTGTGCACGCGCACCCGCGCGCTGGGTCGGGCGCGCGCACCCGCGCGCTGGGTCGGGCGCGCGCACCCGCGCGCTGGGTCGCGCACGCGCACCCGCGCGCTGGGTCGCGCACGCGCACCCGCAAGCGCGGACGTGCTGGGTCGGGCGTGCGCACCCGCGCGCATGGCTGCGTAAGCGCGCCCTCGCGCGCGCTTGCGTGCTTCCAGGCGTGCCCTTGCACTCGCCCGCCGTTGCGCCGGCGCACCTCCGCACCGTCCAGCGCACGAACCCGTTCGCGATTGGATTCGCCAGCACCTTGCCTGAAGCCCCCGTCGACGCTCCTTCTATTTGATGTAGCACCACCGTCGCCAATCGTAAAAGTACGAGCATGCCTTCGAGGCACCGTTCTTCGCCTTCGAGGCCTTCTCTCCGGAGGAAGACATGGAAGCGGGGAAGAAGAAAATTAAAAATCCTAAGTTGTCTCTCACACGGCCCACCAACAACACAGGATTTGGGGGGCATTTGATAGGGATTGGATCCATTTTTAGCTTTAGGGGTGCAAATAGCAACCCCCAAAATGAAATCATGGGGTTGACTAGTCAACCCCCATGATTCCCTTCATGATGGGAGAAGTAGAGGGCCCACTTTCTCTCTTCTTTCTTCTCCTCCATTCAATTCCCCCCTATTTCTCTCCCACCAAAAATGAGATCCATAAAAAAGGGAAAGAGGGGAGAGAGGGAACCGCCACCGCAACCAACCGCCGCCGCCCGGCCGTCGCCCGGCCGCCGCCGCCCGGCCGCCCGGCCGCCGCCGCCGCCCGGCCGCCGCCGCCGCCCGGCCGCCGCAGCCGCCCGGCCGCCGCCGCCGCCCGGCCGCCGCCGCCCGGCCGCTGCCGCCCGGCCGCCGCCGCCGCCCGGCCGCCGCCGCCCGGCCGCTGCCGCCGCCCGGCCGCCGCCTCCCGGCCGCCGCCGCCCGGCCACCCGGCCGCCGCCGTCTGTCCACCGCCAGCCGGTGGCTCGCCTCCCTAACCTCTACCATCCGATCATGGCGCGATACCACGACCGTCCGATCAAGGGGAAACCACCCACTAACCCACTACGTTAGTGGTGGGGCCCACCATGATCTCCCCTTGGAGCCTATAAAAGGACCCAAGGGGCTCTTCATTTCTCAATTCTCTCCTCCTATTCTTCTCCTTCTTCTTCCTCAGGTGAGAGAACTCCCGCCTCCTCCACCGAGTCGGCCGCCGCTCGCCATCAACCACCAGCAGCCATCGACTGCCACCGGCGGCCACCAACAACCTCCAGCGTCCACCATCGGCCATCAACACCTGCCATCGGTTATTGGCACCCCACAAATGCGCAGTTAGGAAGGAGGCGCCCAAAGTGAGAGGAAGCCGAGCAAAGGAGACAGTCGAAGCTCGCAAGCGCGCCGCCTCCAGGCGCACGCGTCAGAAGCATCCCGCGCGTTCCACCATTTAAGTCACTTTGGCGGAGCAGTCTGTTGCCCGCCTGCAGTTATAGTCATCCTCTCTCCCCACAAACTGTAACGGGAGCGGCATGTCGCCCCGATTCACTCAACATACTGTAATCAGCCTGATCTAGTGGATTTTGACTGGCAGCGAACCGGTCACGTGGTTTTTCACCCGGTTGAAGGGTTTTCCACGTTAAAACTCCTTGTGTACATTTCCCCTCTTCAACTGACTGTGTGCGCACTCGACCGCTCCGTGAGCTAAGGCGGTCCAAGTTAGTCCGGATCGACCGGAGCGCCGAGTTTGGCCGCAACAGTTTTGCAAAGAGTTAAGAGATTGGTCTTGTCATATGCATCTTTTTCCCCTTGAAGAACAATGTCTCAAGACCTCAAGATTAGAGAATGTGCCAAAGATTTACGGCAATCGTATTTAATTGATATTATTAAGGTGATGGGATAGCCAATAATTGCAGGAGAAATCACGAACGCAAACAATGACAATTTATAATATAATTTATAAATCAATTATAATGGAGAAATAAGTGAAGAAATAACCGTCCGGTGAAAAGCACGCGGATGCGCCGGACACGCACGATCCACAGGAAATGGAAGATCTAGTACTGCAATCCGACTAACGGACGCACAAGGTTCACCGAACCTTCAACGTCAACTTCCGACGTTCAACCGCAACCACCGCCACCACCGGAGAGAAACTCCAAGTTCGGACCCGGACCTTGCCACGAACGAGTAGCCCGTCCTCAACACAAACTTTTTCTCTCCACAGCCACCACAAATAGCCGGGTTAAAACAACCCCGTCTCCGTCTTCCTTCCACGGCAACGGCCGACTGGACTCAGACGGCGACGGCGATGGCGGGCTGCCCTCCTCTTCACGTCAGCGACGACAAACACCGGCGGCTGCCTTCCTCCAGCAGCGAATCCGGCAAGAGATCCCAAGGCAGCAGCTTCCTGCACCAAGCCGAGAGAGAGAAAGAGAGAGGGGCGGGTGGCTCGGGTTCGGTTCTATCTGGGAGAGGGCTACAGCGGCGGTTTTATAATGCGAGAGAGGGGGGCCGCGGTTACCATTCATGGGAGAGAGAGAAAGAAATATAATAATGGGTATATTATATTCCCATTACCACCTCCCAAATAAAACCACCGAACCACATTCCAAATTGAAAACTGTTTTATTTGGACAGATTTCAAAAACAGCACAAAAAAGGTTGTAACCTCAAATACTGTGTTGCAACCTGTTTTTTGCTCCTAATGCGCCCGGCCCATTTGAACCGGGTATGAGCCAAACCCAACAAACACCACCTTGGCTCATATCCTGGTTCCACCACCACCTGCACGAAGCATCATCTGCACTGGGCACCAACTGCTCGAAGCAACCGTTCTACACGAAGCACTAGTCTGCACGAAGCACCAGCTCAAGAACTTGAGGCGTCAGCCGACCTGCTCCAATCGACTCATCCCTGCTCGGGCTCAACTCCTGAATGTCAACGCAACTGGATCGCTGAATCTGACTCGCCTAGTCAGACTACTAGAAGGGTGATCCCCTGCACTACCTCGACCATCCACACCGTCGGCCGCAGAAATCATGGGCGCACCACCTCGCTTCGTGGTCCCCATCAGCCGGTACAGACTATCATGCTGTATAGCTTGCATGAGCACGGTGCGCCCTCGCCTCACCGTCAGAACTCTACCTCTCGATGTAAACCTGCACCCACCGATGTCCAATCTGCCCAACGAAATCAGATTCCCGCGTAACTTCGGTACCAGGTGTACTTGCTCAAGTCTACGCACAGCTCCACCATGCATCCGCAAGTTCACTTCCCCAATCCCTATGACCTCACATGCTGAGCCGTCACCCAGAAAGACCGACCCAGACATTGTAAGACCCCCATTTTTTTTCTTTTTAGACACCGGGGTCTTAGGCCCAGAACCGTCGCCTTGCGGTGATACCTTCGCACCCGGGAAGGTCGTCACTACAAAACGCCGATCCTGCCGGCCAAATCGATCACAACTGTAGCAATAAATTAAAAGCAAGTCCACATGAATCACATGTATAGAAAATAAGCTCCACGAAGGGAGTGTCCACAGATAGTACATATAACAGAAATCTCGGGCTTATGCCCGGTACAACATGTCCTCACTACAAATCGCTCATCGCGAAAGCAAACTAATATAACTACTAGTGGTCGGGACTCATAGTCCCTGCTGTCTGGACTCCAGTACTAGACTGTCCGATCTCCAAGCGTGCCGACTTCCGGGGCTGCTCCTCCATGCTGGGCTCCGTGGTCCCCTAAAATGATGTGGTTCGAAAACCATTAGTCTAAAAGACTAAGTCCTATCGTCCCCCGCCCCTCCCCCCATGGCTCCTAGGCATCGAGTGGGGAGAAGGAAAGGGAAGGACATGAAGGGGGGAGAATATCAAATAGCAGATGACAGCGGAGCTAAACTAACAGTTCAAAAAGATGGTAACAATGATATAAAATTTGAATAAGAAAGTAACCTTGACTTATGCGAATACACATAAGCTAAGGGATCTCTTGCAGGGCTCTTATCGTATAAAAAGTTCCATACCGATTTATACGATAGGGTGTCGGTTTTACTAGCAGACTTAAATATATAGTACTGAAAGAGAACCTTGACTTATAAGCACGCTCGCGCAAACCTATAAGCCAAGGGGTCGTTTTGTAGTGCCTAATGTATAGAGCGTCCCATACCGCTTATACATTAGGTGTCAGGTTATATGCAATGGTTATGCAATGAAATACAATTATGCCATGACGTGGACATGCAAGTGCAACGCAACCACTCGACTTTGTGTACACAGACCTTTAGTTCCCCCTTTTAGAGCCGTTACCTCCCAGGATACCTCCGTGGTGGCAGACGGAAGCGGTGGGTTGGGCCTTGCCCACCTCTAAACCAGTAAAGCACTACCGGTCAGACCTATCGTACGCCTCAACGCTTGGTGCACAAAGAGGACTCCTGCGTACTCTTGCCGGTTGGCGCACCGGACTTCTTTTGGCAAAGTGCTAACCACACTTGCCGAGTCAGCGTATTGGCGTCGGTGCATCGACCCTCCAATACCGAAGACCCACCACCTTATACCTTTTATGCACATGCAATAGTTATGAGTCCAACCAACAACCGAGCCAAAGCTCCCCGGACTATCCCGTCCGTCAACAACCGAGCCAAAGCTCCCCGGACTATCCTGTCCGTCATAGTCAACAACCGAGCAAAAGCTCGCCGGACTAACCCGTCCGTCATAATCCACAACCGAGCCAAAGCTCGCCGAACTAACCCGTCCGTCATAATCCACAATCACTGAGCTTACTGCCCGAGTGACCCAACCTATCTCCCTGAGACATCGAGGTGTGAGAATGTGAAACCCTAAATTTACTAATTGCTTTTCATTTTAATTCGTTTGCCTACGACTTAGGTTTAGCCCAGGACTGCCTCCGGATTATACCCCGTGAAGGGTTCTCAATAGGCACTAAGAACCAAGACGGGCATTACGGCCCGAAGTTCCCTTTCTCAAGGCACTTATTTTTATTGGTTGTTTTCCCTTACCCATTCCCTTTTTGTATTACATTAAACTAAATCTATGGTAGTTTTGACCTTTCACTCTCACGGGAACGACGATCTTTCGCCGAACACGCGTACCTTCTAACCCGCACCAACTTGATTCTCTCCCCTCCTTAGAACTTCCTAGGGTGACTTATCAACTTTCATCCAGCCAATTCCTCTTGACTTAACTCTACACTATTCTAAATCTTATCTCAATACGATTTTTCCTCAAATTACTATTCGCAGACCGACCTATACTAGTTGATGTTCATGATAAGATGTCCTTCAGGTTTTCATCCGAATGACTTAAGTTATTTACTGGGGACCTATCATGACATAAACAGCCTAAATGCAGAGATTTATAATTTTCTTAATTAATATGATAATTAAATAATTTCTTAAAAGGATGCAAAGACCATCACTTTGAACATGAGGTATATTTTTCAAACATGTTTACAGCTTCATAAATTCATGATAAATATTAGGGTATCAGAAAACTTCAAATCCAAAGTTTGATAATTTTTGCTAATATCTGGGGGCCTTAAAACCATTTTAGCCATATTTTCTATATTCCAATATTTGTAAATCAACTACTTGAAATTATAATCCAAATAATTTGAATTAAATATTGCAACACTACAATACTAAACTTATCACTGGACAACTTTCATAATTTTTTACTGATAATTAAATTTTAACTAAATTAAATACCAAAAATCTTAAAAGGGCATAACTGTGAATCAAGTACTATGAATACTCTTCCAAAATTCATAAATAAATTCCTAACAACAGATAATAACCTAAAATTATCAGTGACCAAAATTCACATTATTACAAGCTAAATTATTCTCTAAATGATTATTTTACCGAGATGGATATTTACAAAATTTGTGAAGGAAGCAATGTATAAAATCCTTTAAAAATTATAATAAAATTCAGAGACCTCTAATTAGGTCAAAAACCTCTACTGCCCAAATTTTACTAGAATCCATTAAACCAAATGATCAAATCAATTCAAATACTAGATTGGACATTTTGATACTTAATCAAGGAGGTACTATGAATATCATCAATAAAATTCCACTAAAAATATCTATGGGTTTAAATCACCCAAAGATTTATCCTACCCCATTTTCACAACTTTTAGATGATGTTAGGTTACTGTTTTGACCTAATAGTACTTCTACCCTAAAACTAGGGTTTGCCTTTTGAGGTACTTATCTACTTTTAAACCCCCCCCCTATCATTTCAACCAGAGGTTTAATTTTACCACATATACCTCTCTATCAAATTCCAAGTCCATACAAGGGCAATTTCCCCTATGTCCCTCACAACCCTCAAAAGCCCTTCCTTAGGGTTTGACCTAGGGTCTTGGGTCAAATCACTTCCAATCTTCCCCATTTATCATGGGAAGGTGTAAAAAGTCATGCCAAGTCAGTGGTACAAGTTTGAACCTCTGTTGAGGTGAGTTGGACATTCTAAGCCAAAAAGTACACTTTGGACCAAAATACCCCTTTTAGGGCAAGACTAGGGTTTGCAAGATTTCAGCTCAAATCAACTCCAAAATTAATGAAATTTTGACCAGAGCTTAATATTGACCCCATACACCACCCGCCAAAATTTGGATGGATTTGGATTTTATTTAACCCCTAAATTAATTTACCCTAGGTAAATTAAATTATTTACAAAACTATAGAAAAATTATTCCCAAAAATTCCCATTTTTGGGAAGGGGATATAAATGGGTTAGGGTGGCTCCCTGCCAATATTTCAACTCATTTGGGCTAAGGATGAAGTGTGGGCACTCTGTTTAATGTCTGCCAAACCATTTGTATAGACCCCACCAAATTGAGTGCCCTGGTCAAACCAGGCACCCAAATTGGTTAAAACCAATTTTGCATGAAAGTAAACCCATAGGGATACATTTTATGTGTTGAACATTTTCTCTGAAAATGCCTCTAAGTATTTTTAATATTTAACAACATTAAATACAAAAGCTGTGACATAAATGAGCTCATAATATGTAAAAGCTATAGTTTATATTCATCCATCTGCACGAATCTTGGCGCAAACGGACGGGATCTGGTTGTCTCCTTCCTCCAGCCGACGGTCCCGATTTCACCGTCCTGGAGCTTCTTCCAGACGCTGCCGCCGGCGATCCGGCCACCTCCCCGGCCGGCCACCGCCGCCAACACCTTTGTGGTGGTCGTGGCTACCTCCAGGCGGCGGCACGGCCGCCGGGGAGCACTACTCCGGCGAACCCGACAAGCTCAAAACCATGGAAAAATCGTAATTTTTTTGAATTGGATCGGGCTCAATTGAGCTCGAACCTTGGACCTAATGATTTCTAAGATCTGCCCATGGGTTAAGGAGTGGAGGAGGACCTTTTTGGCGGCCTGAAGTCGGGAGGATCGCCGGATTGGCATGGTGTTGGCTGGTGGTGGTCGGCCTCCTTCAAAGTACCAAATGTATGCTTGGATCCTTCAGGAAAGTGGTGGGAAATTCTCCTTGGAGTCTAGGGAAGCTTTTAAGAGGGTGAGGGGAGGTGTTAGGTGGCTGAAAACACTTTGGCCATTTTTGGCCAAAGTCAAGCTTGGGGGCTTGGTAGGTAGGGGGGGTGTGGAGCTTGCTCTAACCAGTCAAATATTGCTGCTGCACTCCCCTTGCTTTGCTGAATTGAATGGGGAGGTTGGGGAAGGGGGAGGATGAGCCCAAAGTCTTCCTCCCTTTTCTTCCTTCTCTTTCTCTCTCCTCCATGGGTGGATTTCTCTCTCCTAGTCACCAAGCCTGAAATTTGGCTCCCACTTAATCCCATGGCAGCCCACAAGTCTATCTCATCCATCAAAACCAGGTTGGCCCAAGTGAATTGGGCTTGAGCTTGAGTTAGCCCTTTTGGGCTAGCTTGACCTAAACTTGGACTAGGGCCCACTTAGGTCAATTTGGTCCTTGAAGTTTCCTTAATGGGTCCTTGGTGACCCTTTGGCCTCTAACTAGGGCTATGAGGGTATGTGTGGGGTCCACTTGGCTAAGGGACTGCAATTGGCCCTTGTGTATGTCAATTTGACCCAATTAGGGTTATAGTTGACTTTGGTCAACTTAGCTCCTTTGACTGCCCTCCATGGGTCCTTAGTGACCCATTGACCCCTCACTAGGGTTATGAAGGTATGAGTAGGATCTACTTGGCTAAGGGACTGCAATTGACCCTTGTGCAGGCCAGTTTGATTTTTCACCTTCATGGTCAAGTTCATTTGGCCCCTTTTTGTTCTCTAAGAGTCTGTCATGACCTAGTCAGGGCAAAAACTACTACCTGACCTCCACTAGTTTGAAATGGTATGTTACAAATCCCAATAAACAAAACAAAAATTTCGTCCCCGAAATTAAGGTTGAGCCTACGGGGATTTCTACTATCAATAGTTAAACTTGTAACATCCCATATAGAGTTGGGGTGATTACTTTGTTTATGAAATCGAGGTTAAGTTCCCAATAAATAAAAGTTTAGCTCATATTCTTGAAATTTCAGTCCTACTAGTTTAAAATAGGAAAGTAAATTGAACATCCTGAGAGGTTGTGAGGTATACCTGACTGAACAGCTCCGAGTATTTTTGCCTCATCAGGTCCTGCGGTTCCCAAGTGTGCTCCTCCTGACCATGGTTCCTCCACAGAACCTTGACTAAAGGGATCTTCTTGCGGCGCAAGATCCGTACTCTTTTTTCGTCGATCCGAACCGGCTCTAAGTGAACAGACTGGTCTGAAGCTACCGGCCCGTCCGTGGTCGAAATCCGCTGCTCCGGGCGTAGTAGAGCCCTCCTAAGCGCAGAAACATGGAACACGTCGTGTAAACCTGCCAGCTCCGGCAGCAACTCCAGTCTGTAGGCTAGTGGCCCGATCCGCTCCAGGATCCTATAAGGCCCCATATATCTTGGGTTGAGCTTCTTCCTCTGTCCGCGTACCTGAGTAACTCCATGCATTGGTCGGATCTTCAAGAACACCTGGTCTCCCACCTGGAATTTCACCTGACGGTGTCGAGCGTCGTAATAATTAGCTTGTCGGCTCTGTGCTTCTAGCATCCTGTCCCGTATCAATCTCACCAGAGCCTAGGTGTCCTCGACAAACTCCGAATCCAACGCCTTAGGGTCCTCGTCCTGTATCCATGACAATGGAGTCCTACACCTCTGTCCGTACAACGCCTCATAAGGAGCCATCCTTATACTGGACTGGTAGCTGTTATTATACGAGAACTCGATCAGTGGCAACAACTTCTCCCAAGGTTCACCGCGATCCAATATGCAGAGTCGTAGCAAATCCTCCAGAGTCCGGTTGGTGTGTTCCGTCTGTCCATCCGCCTGGGGATGAAAAGCCGTAGTGAATGTTAGTCGAGTGCCCAAGTAAGTCTGCACTGACCTCCACTCCCTGGACGTAAATCGTCCATCCCGATCCGATACAATCAACTTGGGCACGCCGTGATAACGGACGAACTGCTCCACAAACTTTCGAACTAACACACCCACCGAGTCATCCTTCCTGATTGAAATAAACCTGGATACCTTCGTCAGCCGGTCGACGATCACCCAGATCGAATCATTCCCTGTCCTTGATCGAGGTAGTCCGTGTATAAAGTCCATGGCGATATCATCGAACTTCCACTCTGGTACTGAGAGTGGCTGCAATAATCCTGCAGGGTTTCTGCACTCCGCTTTCACCAACTGGCATGCCTCGCAATGGGTCATGAAGTAGGTGATATCCTTCTTCATGCCGGGCCAGAACATAGTCTTCTTCAGATCTGCAGTCATCTTCGTAATCCCCGGGTGTACAGAATATCGACTGCAATGAGCCTCCATCATGATGTCCTCCCGGACTTGGCCTCCCTCCGGTATGTAAACCCGTCCTCTGAAGCACACTAAGTCATCCCTCAGCGAGTAGTCTCCCGTCGTGCCTGCTTCGAAGGCTCGGAATATCGGCTCTAGCTGGGTATCCTGCCTCTGTCCATCTTTGACCCGTTCTCGAATGTCATCTGTGGTAATTAATGACGATAGATACTCCCGGTACAACTCAGGGTGATCCTCGGACACAAAGGATATTTGCATTTATCTAACATCTGAACCAACTCCAAGGCCATCAACTGTGTTCCTACTCCGGGGTTTGCGGTCTTTCGGCTCAGTGCATCTGCTACCACATTCTCCTTTCCCGGGTGATAGTGCATCTCATACTGGTAGTCTACTAAAAACTCCACCCATCGTCTCTGTCTGATGTTCAGCTCTTTCTGCGTGTCCACATGCCTCAAATTTTTATGGTCAGAGTATATGTCCCAGTGGACACCGTACAGATAGTGCCGCCAGACCTTCAGTGCAAAAATGACAGCTCCCATTTCTAACTCATGGACTGGGTAGTTCTGCTCATGCTTCTTCAGCTGCCGAGAAGCATAATCTATCACATGGCCATTCTGCATCAGCACTGCACCCATGCCCTGGTAGGAAGCGTCGGTGTAGACCTGGAATCCTTCTTTCCCTGAAGGGTGGGAAAGTATAGGAGCTAAAGTGAGTCGTCCCTTTAGCTCTTGAAAATCCACCTCACACTATGGGGTCCAGATAAAGGGCACATCTTTCCTTGTCAGAGATGTGAGTGGAAGGGCGATACGAGAGAATCCCTCTACGAACTTCCGGTAGTAACCGGCGAGTCCTAGGAAACTCCGCACATCTGTGGCCGTCTTTAACTGTGGCCAATCCCGAACTGCTTGAATCTTGGCCGGGTCCACTGCTAACCCAGCACCACTGATGATATGGCCTAGGAAAGCCACCTCCTTCAACCAAAACTTGCATTATCTGAACTTCGCATAAAGGCGATGCTCCCGCAACCTCTCCAGAGTCAGTGCCAGATGTCGAGTGTGCTCCTCCTCTATCCTAGAGTAGATCAGGATGTCGTCTATGAATACTATGACAAACACATCCAAGTAGGCCTCAAAAACCCGGTTCATGAGGCTCATGAATGCCAAAGGAGCATTTGTGAGCCCGAAGGGCATCACGGTAAACTCATATAGCCCATATCTGCTACTGAAAGCAGTCTTTGGAATGTCCTCCTCCTGGATCCTTAGCTGGTAGTAACCCGAACTTAAATCCAGCTTCGAGAAATAATGGGCTCCCTCCAGCTGGTCGAATAATTTGTCTATCTATGGGAGCGGATAGGTATTCCGGACGGTCAGCCTGTTTAGTGCTCGATAATCGATGCACAGGCAAAGTGTCCCATCCTTCTTTTTCACAAATAAGACCGGGGCTCCCCATGGCGAGGAACTCGGTCTAACAAATCCGGCTTCCACTAGTTCCTGGAGTTGGCTTCGAAATTCTGTCAGCTCTTTTGGGGCCATCCGGAAAGGGGCTCTAGCTGCCGGTTTAGCCCCCGCCACTAGCTGTATCCGGAAATCCTGCTCCCGGTGCGGGGGTAGCCCAGACAGTTTCTCTGGGAATACGTCAGCAAAATCTCGTACCACCAGAATATCCGAGGTGGAGACCTTGGCCTCAGTCATTTCAAATATCACCTCATATACTTCATCCCCCTGTAAGTGAGCCTTGACAGCCTGTACAGATGACAACATGAGAGGGGGAATAGATCTAGTACCTTCGATGACGAGGTAGAAATCCCCATGTCTCACGGTAACTCTCTTGGACATGCAATCAATCTGAGCATGATTCCAGTTCAACCATGTCATTCCAAGGATCAAATCAAAGACTGGCATCATTATGATCGTCGCTGGGGCTTCAAATATCTTTCCGCTGATCTCCGCCTCCATGTTGCAGTGGGCAGAGGTGAACAGCTCTGATCCGTCGGGTAATCGTATCCTCATCATCAAACCCGTGAATCGCTCCACTCTTTCCAACCCTTCTACGAAGGCTTCCGATACAAACGAGTGTGAAGCACCCGTATCAAATAGCATATAAGCGAGTTTGCCGCTGATAAAAACTATTCCAGGGGGTGGAAAGTTAAATGTCTTAGAATCTAGCTATGGTTTTCTTCCCTAGATTATCACTTCGATATAAACATAAATGTCATGAGGAAATAAGTTTATAATTTTCTGACGTACCAGTGATTACTTGCTCCGGGTTCCGGGGTTGAGCCAAATCCAGTGCATAAATTTGCTCCCTCTGCTGCCTGCGATCTGCACCCTGAAAACCACGTCCTCGACCACGTCCTCGACCACGTCCACGTCCTCCAAACTATTGGGCATGTGGGGCAGCCTGGGGTGCTGGTAGAGGTGCTTCCCTCATGGGCCAGTTTCTCCGAATGTGTCCTATCTGATGACAGTTGTAGCACTCTGGTGGGGGAAATGCCATACCCCCGGGTCTTGGTGCCTCCCTCATCTGAAGAGGATGAGGGGCCAATATCACCTGCTCCCTCGGCTCCTGCCTCTCTTCCTGACTAGGCTGGTCCTCTGTCCTTCTCCCACCTAGTATAGCACCTTGCCGCTGATTATTTCTGGCTCTCCGACCCTGATCCTCCGCTTGCCGCTTTCGGCCCCGAGTGGTGTGCCAATTAGCCTCAATCCTCTTTGCCATCTCCAAAATCCGGGAGATAGGCCCGTCGGATACAAACAACAAAGCCTCCCTCAAGTCCTCCCGCAGGCCCTTATAGAACCTCTTGATGTACCCCGCTTCGTCCAGCTGGTAAGAATCTGCATATCGAGCCAAATGGTCGAACTCCCGATGGTACTCTACAACCGTCTGGGTGCCCTGCTTCAGCTGTAAGAACCGCTCCTCCAACTCATCCATGGCCGACTGCGGAACAAAATGCTCCAGCAGCGCGGCCCTGAACTCTTCCCAGGTAATTAACTTCCGCAACCTCCCTATCGGCAAACGTCGTGTCCAGCAGCGTCTTCCACCACCTCTTGGCATGGGTCTCTAAACAGGAGACCACCAATGAAACCCTCTCCTCCCAGGGGCACCATATCCCGGTCAACATTTCATGCATAATGTCTAGCCATTCCTCTGTCCGAACAGCCGATTCTGTCCCTAAGTAAGATGGAGGAGAGAGTCCTCGGAAGATGCTCAGCCAATTGGCCCCCGGGTTTGGCTGCGGGGCTGGAACCTGTTGGGCCCTGAAAGCTTCCAGAATAGCTGTCAGGGTTTGTCCCATCTCCGAGTGTAGGAATGGAGTGGGGTCCGAGAGAGCTGGTGTAACATTCGGAGTCTGCTGGACTCCGCCTTGTGGTGTTGACTGTGCTGGGGGCTGCGTAACAGAAGTCAATCATAAGTAATCACACATAACTAACTAAAAGTGGACAATTTCATGTGATCCCCCATATGGGCCCACCACTGCTTCCGCTGCTTAGTTTGTCCCCAAACTAAACTCATGCGGGGGTGGCCCGGGGTTTGTGGACTGCTACCTTTTGATCGATATGTTTACCCTCTGATACCACTTGTAAGACCCCCATTTTTTTTTCTTTTTAGACACCGGGGTCTTAGGCCCATAACCGTCGCCTTGCGGTGATACCTTCGCACCCGGGAAGGTCGTCACTACAAAATGCTGATCCTGCCGGCCAAATCGATCACAACTATAGCAATAAATTAAAAGCAAGTCCACAGGAATCACATGTATAGAAAATAAGCTCCACGAAGGGAGTGTCCACAGATAGTACATATAACAGAAATCTCGGGCTTATGCCCGGTACAACATGTCCTCACAACAAATCGCTCATCGCGGAAGCAAACTAATATAACTACTAGTGGTCGGGACTCACAGTCCCTGCTGTCTGGACTCCAGTACTAGACTGTCCGATCTCCAAGCGTGCCGACCTCCGGGGCTGCTCATCCATGCTGGGCTCCGTGGTCCCCTAAAATGATGTGGTTCGAAAACCATTAGTCTAAAAGACTAAGTCCTATCGTCCCCCGCCCCTCCCCCCATGGCTCCTAGGCACCGAGCGGGGAGAAGGAAAGGGAAGGACATGAAGGTAGAGAATATCAAATAGCAGATGGCAGCGGAGCTAAACTAACAGTTCAAAACGATGGTAACAATGATATAAAATTTGAATAAGAAAGTAACCTTGACTTATGCGAATACACATAAGCTAAGGGATCTCTTGCAGGGCTCCTATCGTATAAAAAGTCTCATACCGATTTATATGATAGGGTATCGGTTTTACTAGCAGGCTTAAATATATAGTACTGAAAGAGAACCTTGACTTATAAGCACGCTCGCGCAAACCTATAAGCCAAGGGGTCATTTTGCAGGGCCTAATGTATAGAGCGTCCCATACCGCTTATACATTAGGTGTCAGGTTATATGCAATGGTTATGCAATGAAATACAATTATGTCATGACGTGGACATGCAAGTGCAACGCACCCACTCGACTCTGTGTACACAGACCTTTAGTTCCCCCTTTCGGAGCCGTTACCTCCCAGGATACCTCCGTAGTGGCAGAAGGAAGCGGTGGGTTGGGCCTCGCCCACCTCTAAACCAGTAAAGCACTACCGGTCAGACCTATCGTACGCCTCAACGCTTGGTGCACAAAGCGGACTCTTGCGTACTCTTGCTGGTTGGCGCACTGGACTTCTTTTGGCAAAGTGCTAACCACACTTGCCGAGTCAGCGTATTGGCGTCGGTGCATCGACCCTCCAATACTAAAGACCCACCACCGTATACCTTTTATGCACATGCAATAGTTATGAGTCCAACTAATAACCGAGCCAAAGCTCCCCGGACTATCCCGTCCGTCAACAACCGAGCCAAAGCTCCCCGGACTATCATGTCTGTCATAGTCAACAACTGAGCCAAAGCTCGCCGGACTAACCCGTCCGTCATAATCCACAACCGAGCCAAAGCTCGCCGGACTAACCCGTCTGTCATAATCCACAACCACTGAGCTTACTGCCCGAGTGACCCAACCTATCTCCCTGAGACATCGAGGTGTGAGAATGTGAAACCCTAAATTTACTAATTGCTTTTCATTTTAATTCGTTTGCCTACGACTTAGGTTTAGCCCAGGACTGCCTCCGGATTGTAACCCGTGAAGGGTTCTCAATAGGCACTAGGAACCAAGACGGACATTACGGCCCGAAGTTCCCTTTCGCAAGGCACTTATTGTTACTGGTTGTTTTCCCTTACCCATTCCCTTTTTGTATTACATTAAACTAAATCTATGGTAGTTTTGACCTTTCACTCTCACGGGAACGACGATCTTTCGCCGAACACGCACACCTTCTAACTCGCACCAACTTGATTCTCTCCCCTCCTTAGAACTTCCTAGGGTGACCCATCCACTTTCATCAAGCCAATTCCTCTTGACTTAACTCTACACTATTCTAAATCTTATCTCAATACGATTTTTTCCTCAAATTACTATTCGCAGACCGACCTATACTAGTTGATGTTCATGACAAGATGTCCTTCAAGTTTTCATCCGAATGACTTAAGTTATTTACTGGGGACCTATCATGACATAAACAGCCTAAATGCAGAGATTTATAATTTTCTTAATTAATATGATAATTAAATAATTTCTTAAAAGGATCTAAAGACCATCACTTTGAACATGAAGTAAATTTTTCAAACATGTTTACAGCTTCATAAATTCATGATAAATATTAGGGTATCAGAAAACTTCAAATCCAAAGTTTGATAATTTTTGCTAATATCTGGGAGCCTTAAAACCATTTTAGCCATATTTTATATATTCCAATATTTGTAAATCAACTACTTGAAATTGTCATCCAAATAATCTGAATTAAATATATTGCAACACTACAGTACAAAACTTATCACTGGCCAACTTTCATAATTTTTTACTGATAATTAAATTTTAAATAAATTAAATACCAAAAATCTTAAAAGGGCATAATTGTGAATCAAGTACCATGAATACTCTTCCAAAATTTATAAATAATTCCTAACAACAGATAATAACCTAAAATTATCAGTGGCCAAAATTCACATTATTATAAGCTAAATTATTCTCTAAATGATTATTTTACCGAGATGGATATTTACAAAATTTTTGAAGGAAGCATTGTATAAAATCCTTTAAAAATTATAATAAAATTCAGAGACCTCTAATTAGGTCAAAAACCTCTACTTCCCAAATATTACTAGAATCCATTGAACCAAATGATCAAATCAATTCAAATACTAGATTGGACATTTTGATTCTTAATAAAGGAGGTACTATGAATATCATCAATAAAATTCCACTAAAAATATCTATGGGTTTAAATCACCCTAAGATTTATCCTACCCCATTTTCACAACTTTTAGATGATGTTAGGTTACTGTTTTGACCTAATAGTACTTCTACCCTAAAACTAGGGTTTGCCTTTTGAGGTACTTATCTACTTCTAAACCCCCCCCCCCCCTATCATTTCAACCAGAAGCTTAATTATACCACATATACCTCTCTACCAAATTCCAAGTCCATACAAGGGCAATTGCCTCTATGTCCCTCACAACCCTCAAAAGCCCTTCCTTAGGGTTTGACCTAGGGTCTTGGGTCAAATCACTTCCAATCTTCTCCATTTTTCATGGGAAGGTGTAAAAAGTCATGCCAAGTCAGTGGTACAAGTTTGAACCTCTGTTGAGGTGAGTTGGACATTCTAAGCCAAAAAGTACACTTTGGACCAAAATACCCCTTTTAGGGCAAGGCTAGGGTTTGCAAGATTTCAGCTCAAATCAACTCCAAAATTAATGAAATTTTGACCATAGCTTAATATTGACCCCATACACCACCCACCAAAATTTGGATTGATTTGGATTTCATTTATCCCCTAAATTAATTTACCCTAGGTAAATTAAATTATTTACAAAACTATAGAAAAATTATTCCCAAAAATTCCCATTTTGGGCAGGGGATATATATGGGTTAGGGTGGCTTCCTGCCAAAATTTCAACTCATTTGGGCTAAGGATGAAGTATGGGCACTCTGTTTAATGTCTGCCAAACCATTTGTATAGACCCCACCAAATTGAGTGCCCTGGTCAAACCAGGCACCCAAATTGGTTAAAACCAATTTTGCATGAAAGTAGACCCATAGGGCTACATTTTATGTGTTGAACCTTTTCTCTGAAAATGCCTCTAAGTATTTTTAATATTTAATAACATTAAATACAAAAGATCTGACATAAATGAGTTCATAATATGTAAAAGCTATAATTTATATTCATCCATCTGCACGAATCTTGGCGCAAACGGACGGGATCTGGTTGTCTCCTTCCTCCAGCCGATGGTCCCGATTTCACCATCCTGGAGCTTCTTCCAGACGCTGCCGCCGGCGATCCGGCCACCTCCCCGACCGGCCACCGCCGCCAACACCTTCGTGGTGGTCGTGGCTACCTCCAGGCGGCGGCACGGCCGCCGGGGAGCACTATTCCGGCGAACCCGACAAGCTCAAAACCATGGAAAAATTGTGATTTTTTTTGAACTGGATCGGGCTCAATTGAGCCCGAACCTTGGACCTAATGATTTCTAAGATCTGCCCATGGGTTAAGGAGTGGAGGAGGACCTTTTTGGCGGCCTGAAGTCGGGAGGATCGCCGGATTGGCATGGTGTTGGCTGATGGTGGTCGGCCTCCTTCAAAGTACCAAATGTATGCTTGGCTCCTTCAGGAAAGTGGTGGGGAATTCTCCTTGGAGTCTAGGGAAGCTTTTAAGAGGGTGAGGGGAGGTGTTAGGTGGCTGAAAACACTTTGGCCATTTTTGGCCAAAGTCAAGCTTGGCGGCTTGGTAGGTAGGGGGGGGTGGAGCTTGCTCTAACCAGTCAAATATTGCTGCTGCACTCCCCTTGCTTTGCTGAATTGAATGGGGAGGTTGGGGAAGGGGGAGGATGAGCCCAAAGTCTTCCTCCCTTTTCTTCCTTCTCTTTCTCTCTCCTCCATGGGTGGCTTTCTCTCTCCTAGTCACCAAGCCTGAAATTTGGCTCCCACTTAATCCCATGGCAGCCCACAAGTCTATCTCATCCATCAAAACCAGGTTGGCCCAAGTGAATTTGGCTTGAGCTTGAGTTAGCCCTTTTGGGCTAGCTTGACCTAAACTTGGACTAGGGCCCACTTAGGTCAATTTGGTCCTTGAAGTTTCCTTAATGGGTCCTTGGTGACCCTTTGGCCTCTAACTAGGGCTATGAGGGTATGTGTGGGGTCCACTTGGCTAAGGGACTGCAATTGGCCCTTGTGTAGGTCAATTTGACCCAATTAGGGTTATTGTTGACTTTGGTCAACTTAGCTCCTTTGACTGCCCTCCATGGGTCCTTAGTGACCCATTGACCCCTCACTAGGGTTTTGAAGGTATGAGTAGGGTCTACTTGGCTAAGGGACTGCAATTGACCCTTGTGCAGGCCAGTTTGATTTTTCACCTTCATGGTCAAGTTCATTTGGCCCCTTTTTGTTCTCTAAGGGTCTGTCATGACCTAGTTAGGGCAAAAACTACTCCCTGACCTCCACTAGTTTGAAATGGGATGTTACAGACGTCACCTCCAGTGAACTGAACATCGCCGCATCTGAGCAAATGTGCTGCGAGGCACCAGAATCCAAAATCTAGCTATCAGAGTCACTCTGGCTCTCAGTGACGTAATAAAATCCGTCATCTCCTTACAGGTCGAGTGTCACCATGCCCGCATCTTGGACATCCTTCGAAGTTCCAGAACTTCCTGCATGCTGCGGAGAATTTTTCCTAATGTGACCAACCTGTCTGTAGTGGTAACACGTCACTGCCTTCTTCGACGCCGACCGAGCTCGTGCACTGCTCGATCCTCTGTCAAAACTCCTCCCGCGTTCATGTGCTACCAAGATCTGGTCACCCCTAGGAGTGGGGTCCTTTAACATCTGACTGGATAACAGCGCCGACGTTACTTCTTCCAGCCCCACCGTATCCTTCCCATATAGGAGCGTAGTCACCATGTGCTTGTATGACGCTGGGAGCGAGGTAAGAAGCAAGAGGGCTTTGTCTTCTTCCTCTACCTTCGAGCCAACCACATGCAATTGACTCAGGAGACCGTTTAACACTGAAAGTGCTAAGTTGGTAGCCTAATTCACCTAGAGGGGGGTGAATAGGTGAAATGCGTGTCTAATGCAGAATTAAAAATTGAACACAACGCACATCAAGCAATCACAGACGACAAGAGATTTATAGTGGTTCCCCAATCTTGGGTACGTCCACTTTCCTCACCGATCTAGCAAATCACTAGACTCGGCTACTCCACTATCTCGGATTGAAAACAATCCTACACCTCGGAACCACGTTCCTACAAATCTCGATCCCAAAACGGATCTACAAAAACTCGGAAGACAAAACTTCCTACAAATCTCGGAGAATTAAAACTCCTACAAAAATATTGGTTGTGATTACAAACAAACACACTATCAGATCTGGATCTGTATCCGTCTTCTTCTTTAGGAACTTCGGCTTGATCAGAAAATGTAGAAGACGACTAGAGAAAGATCCACGAATCTTAGATCTAGAACCACCTCGATCGAGAAAGTAGATCTGGAATCTTCAAGGCTCGGCAAGATCGAGTGATTCTCTTTCTTCTGGATCGCTGGAGAAGAGATCGATGAAAACGAAGGTCGCGATCCAAACTTTTCTTCTTATTCCGTGAACGGCAATGGCGGCGGCGTGAAATTAGGGTTCACGGAATTTCTCTTTCTTAAAAAGAATAATTCTGTAATAACGCTTGAAAGTCATTTCTGAAAAGACCTATTTATAGGTGGGTTCCAACGGTCATAATATTGATTAATGATGACACGTGGACCAATCAGAATTGACAGATTCAAAATACTTATGATGAAAATGGACTTAGAAAAATTCTGGAGAAGTTGACTGCGATACTCGAGTAATGGAGGATATACACGAGTATGGAGAGATGGATTACTCGAGTAGCAAGAAGCAGTATACTCGAGTATAGAAAGAGAGAAATACAGGAGAGAAGAATGAATTACTCGAGTATCAAAAATGGCATACTCGAGTATCAGAATTGTATACTCGAGTAATAGAAAAGTATACTCGAGTATCAAGACGATATACTCGAGTATCAAAAGGCTAAACTCGAGTATCAGAAAATATACCTGAGAAACGTTTACATACACGAATATCAGAGTCAATTACTCGAGTATGGAAGAATTTACTCGAGTATCAAAGATCAATTACTCGAGTATGAACATACTTACTCGAGTATCAGAAGATATACTCGAGTATAGAAAACACTTACTCGAGTATCAGGGTATTTACTCGAGTATCAGAAAACACATACTCGAGTATCAGGGTATTTACTCGAGTATCAGAAAACACATACTCGAGTATCAGGGTATTTACTCGAGTATCAGAAAACACATACTCGAGTATCAGGGTATTTACTCGAGTATCAGAAAACACATACTCGAGTATCAGAAAACACATACTCGAGTATCAGAGTATTTACTCGAGTATCAGTACTTTGAACTTGCAGAGAAGAGAAGAAAAGGATCTACTCGAGTATCAAACATGTTTTACTCGAGTATCAAGTTACTTACTCGAGTATGAAAAGAACTTACTCGAGTGACTAACTTAACTACTCGAGTATAGATATATCTACACGAGTATTCAGACCCTACTCGAGTAAGCTAAACTGATTACTCGAGTATCTCACTAACTACTCGAGTATGAGACACAGACTACTCGAGTATTAAGACCTTACTCGAGTAAGTCTAACTGACTACTCGAGTACCTCTAACTACTCGAGTATGTCTTACTAACTACTCGAGTATTAAGCCTGATACTCGAGTATCATAAGGGGTTACTCGAGTATTAGGGACTTAGAAAAATTCTATGAGGAAATTTGCTCCAATGCTTCTGTCCATCAATCCAAGTGCATGAAGGAAGTGTATCCCAATAGAGAGGCTATACATGGGCCAACACTTTGGATCACACAATGAGGGATTACATTGTATGGTCCTGTGTTTGGTGACCCATTATAGACTGACATTGGTCTACACTTGGCATTAAGGACCTGCACACATACAACTTAAACACAGCATCAAATACACCTTAATTCATCTTAGTTCAAGGTCTGACCTCCTACAAATCTGAGGCATTGTGGAGACAAACCCCAACAATCTCCCCCTATTTGTAGATGTCAGCACTCTCTATACTAAGGTGAATTACTTAGGAGTAAAAGAACAAAAAGCATATCAAGGAGAATAAACCTAATTAAAACAGGATAGACAAAATATGGCCATAATCAGAATTAAATATATATATATGAGGAAATGTTTTTAAAGCACATAAACAAAATAGTCCAATTCCACTTTCTCAGATCCACTCATGATGGAGCATCCTTGTGCATCCTTTCCCTTTTGAGCTGTTGCCTCTCCAGATAGCTGTAAGGCTTTGGGAAATAAGTCCTGGGCCTGGGAGGAGCAGCAGGGTTATTGTGTCCCCAGTTTCTGTCATGGAGTCTGATTTTAATCTGTGAAGCTTCATAGGCTTTCCACTCTGAGTAGCTGTAATGATTGTCTCTGTTTTCCCCATGATCTGTCACTAATTTCAGGGTATCAAGAATAAGGGATTTGGAGGTTGGACTCCAAACCTCTGAGTGAACAATTGCTGGATCTCTTCTGGGTTCAGAACGACTTGCAGAAGCACCTTCACCATACTTTCTTTTCTTCTTAGATGGACCTTGAGAACTGGAAAGAAAATCATCTTGCCACATGTCAGAGTAGTTAAGAGGAGGCTCAGTCACATCACCCTCAGGTCTAGGAGAGAAGACTGGCACACCACTTTCTGGAATGGTAGCTTGGACAGGGGCATCTGCAGAGGGTTGCTCTTCAAGAGGATTTAGGTGCTGAGGTATAATGGTTGGGTTGAGCTGGGCATTAGGGAAGTTCATGTTATGCAGCCACACAGCAGTGTCATAGGTATAAAACTTTACAGATTGAAGTTGAGAGAGAATGTCGGCTTTCATTTCCTTTACAATTCCATCCACTGTAGTTTGAGCCTGTTTAGAGAGAGTTTCAACTTGTTCTTTTAAAACTATTTGAGCTTGCTCATGTAGTTTGTCCACTTGTTCTTTTACAACTTTCTCCCCCTTGCTGATATCTATGTTTAGCTTTGCAATGGCTTCATCTTTGAAGGTGCCCACTTCATTACATACTTTCACAACATTCATTTCAGCTCTCTCATCTAGCTTGATCTGATTGTGAGCTACTGTCTCTGCCTGGTTTCTTAGCTCACCTATGCTTGCAATGGTGTGATCTATGGCTTTGCCTCCAAGTTGGAACAACCTTTTTAACTCATCAGTATTTGCTTGAATCTCAGCAAAGCCTCTGCTCATCTCTGTTTCAAGAGCAGAGACCTTGGATGTTACTGATTGCAGAGAGGCATCAAAGTAATCTCTCTGTTCTTTGAGCATAAGCTCAATCTTGCTTATTATATCTGAAGAGGAGGGAGCTGAGGTTGGTTCAGGAGCTGAAGTAGCAGGAGCAGGAGCAGGGGCAGTCCAAGGAAGGATTTCTGTGATCACCACTGAGCTGACTGCTCTCTTGAATGGAACTGGTTCAACATCTTCTTCTGAGGGTAGGAGAGAGGGTATGGAGAAATCCAAAGTCCTCAGAGGTGCCTCCACAGGATTCGGAGACATCTCATCATCAGACAGGAGAATATGAGCTGATTTGCTAGGCTCACTCTCAGGAGATTGGACTGGAGATTGGACTGGAGTTCTGGCAGGAGACTGAGCTGGGGTTTTAGCAGGAGACTGAACTGGAGTATGGACTTCAGACTGAACTGGAGACTTTGCAGCTGATCCATTCTGGAAGAGTGGGGCATCTGAGCTGAGCTCATCAATGAATTTGTTGATATCTTCAGCTGTAGACAGAAGGGCTGCTGAGTCTGGAATCTCTGAGTCTGGATTTGCTGATTGAATATCTGCTGGAGGAGGAGAGATTGGAGGAGTAGGAATTCTTACTTCTTCTTGTTCTGGAATTACTGATTGTGAAGAAACTGAATCTGAGGTAGAGAAGAGGCAGGCTCCCCCTCAACTATTGCACTAGTGGTAGCAGTAGTTTGATGTAGAGAAGGAGATGGAATCCTGTCTTCAGGTAACCTGGTTTCTTTGGGAGTGACTGAAGTGGCAGCAGATTTGGAAGTTTGGGCAGTATTGAGGAGCTTGATGTCATACCTCTGGATGGAGGAGAGAGAGACCTTCTTCATATGGTGGAGAGGAATACCTTTAGAAAGGTCAAACACCTGAGGATCTATCTCATGGAGGATGAGTGAGATAATCCTTGCAAAACTGGGTTGCTTGATGCTCCCCTGAATCTTGTCCAGTAGCAGCATGCCAAACTGAAACTTCTTTCTGCAGACGATGGCTTGCATGATCTCAAACATGTTGTGAGAGATTTCTCGGATGGAGTAGGTCTTGCAGAGTATGACCTTTGAGATAACATCAATCAGAAATTTTCCCTCTCTATTGCAATCTGCTCTGCTGAAAGTATCACACTCGGGATCAACCCCACAGTATAGGGCTGTTCTGGCAGAATCTTCGGTTGAGAGTTCATCCTCTTCCTCAACGACGGGCAGCCGGAGTAAAATAGAGATTGAGGTTTTGTCCAGTCGGATTTTGAGTCCTCTGACCTTGGTCTTTAGAACTTTTCCATTTCGTTTAACCTTTAGGTTTTTGTAGAACTCTTCCACTGCGGGAATAATAGCCTTGCACGGCGTCTAGAGGAGGTAGGTCAATCCAGCGGTGTCGAACAGAATGAGAAGGTTGCGAAAGTCATCTGAGAGGTCTGCAATACCATCTGGAACTAGTTCGGAGCCGATTCCGATCTTGGACGACGGAGGAGCCATCTGAAACTGAGAAATCGGCGGCGACGGAAGAGCGACGAGACAGAGTCGGGAAGACGATAGGTCGGCGGATACACGAGTGAATGAGAAGTGGAATGGACGTTTTCGTTTTATATATATATATAATTAATCCTAATTAGGTCTAAAAATGATTAAACATAAAAACATACCCGAATGAGGCGGCAAATTCGTTGTGCGAATAGAGAGTTTGAAAAATTCCAGAGAAATCCGATTACACGAGAGAAGTTTACGGCATACACGAGTAATCCTTAACATATACTCGAGTATGTACTGAGTATACACGAGTATTAAGTCTAGATGGATTTTTCCATACTCGAGTATAAGAAATTCATACTCGAGTATCAATCTGATTACTTGAGTATATGAAGTTCAATACACGAGTATTAAATTCTGAAGACTTTTCATACTCGAGTATAAAGAGTGCATACACGAGTATTGATTTGATTACTCGAGTATATTTGACTTGTTACTCGAGTATTCACTATTTCACTCGTGTAAATGTAACTATTCTCGAGTCTCAAATTTCTTGAAGGAATTTTCACTAAAAAAAAAAAAAATACCTCAGAGTATCCAACATTTCTGACCTCTTCTAAATTTCTGAGTCCATCACTGGTCTTCTTTGTTAAGCAGTCCAAGCTCAGTTTTGAAGAATGAAAACTTGGACTCATCCAGCGGCTTGGTGAAGATATCTGCAACTTGCCTGTCTGTGGAGACATACTGTAGATCTATATCTCCATTTTCCACATGCTCCCGGATGAAATGATAGCGAAGCTCTATGTGCTTGGTCCTGCTGTGGGAGACTGGGTTGTTGGCTATTGCTATGGCGCTGGAAGAATCACAGAACAGTGGAATGTTCTGGAACTTCATGTTGTAATCTTCAAGCTGATTCTTGATCCACAAAAGCTGTGCACAACAGCTCCCTGCAGAGATGTACTCTGATTCAGCCGTTGAGATGGCTACACAGTTTTGCTTCTTACTGCTCCAGGAAATGAGTCTCCTTCCGAGGAATTGGCAAGTCCCGGAGGTGCTTTTCCTGTCGTCTTTGCTTCCTGCAAAATCTGCATCTGAGAATCCAATTAGTTCACTATCATTACTTCTTGGGTACCATAAGCCAAGATTTGGTGTTCCTTTGAGGTATCTCAAAATTCGCTTTGCAGCAATGTAGTGAGATTCCTTAGAGTTCACCTGGAATCTAGCACATACACATGTCGAGAACATTATATCTGGCCTACTTGCAGTAAGGTAGAGCAAGGACCCAATTATGCTTCTGTACTTGGTTTCATCAAAAGGTTTCCCTTTCTCATCCTTGTCCAGAGACATAGCTGAGGCCATTGGAGTCCTCATAGAGGTTGCATTCTCCATTCCGAATTTCTTAAGCAGCTCTTTGGTGAACTTGGTCTGAGAGATGAAAATTCCATCCACAGATTGTTTCACTTGTAGCCCTAAGAAATACTTCAGCTCTCCCATACTGCTCATTTCAAACTTCCCTTGCATAAGTTTAGAGAACTTTTTGCAGAGGTTGTTATCTGTAGAGCCAAAAATGATGTCGTCGACATAGATTTGCACTAGCAAAATCTTGCCTTTTATTTCCCTAAGAAATAATGTCTTGTCTATCTTTCCTCTTGTGAACTTGTTCTCAAGAAGAAAGGTAGACAGCGTCTCATACCAAGCCCGAGGGGCTTGCTTGAGACCATATAGTGCTTTTTGTAATAAATACACATAGTTAGGAAGGGTTGGATCAACAAAACCTGGCGGTTGCTCTACATACACTTCTTCCTTTATGTCACCATTCAGGAAGGCGGACTTTACGTCCATCTGATAGACGGTAAAGCCCTTCAGTGCAGCGTAGACAAGAAATAACCTGATTGCCTCCAGTCTTGCTACTGGAGCATAAGTTTGGTCGAAGTCGATCCCTTCCTCTTGACGATATCCCTTGGCGACAAGTCTGGCTTTATTCTTTATAATTGTTCCGTCTTCATCCATCTTGTTCCGGTAGACCCATTTTGTCCCGATGACGTTCTTATGCTTGGGTCTAGGAACAAGTGTCCAGACTTTGCATCTTTTGAACTGATTTAATTCTTCTTCCATGGCTAGAATCCAGGATGCGTCGGAGTTGGCTTCCTCAAATTTCTTTGGTTCAACCTGTGAGAGAAAGCTTAAGTGTAAATTCTCGTTAGTTGTACCTCGACGAGTTCTGACACCATCCCGAGGATCTCCTATGATTTGGTCAACAGGATGATCCTTCAAGTGTCTGAACTCTAAAGTCCTTGCATCTGGGATCTCTTCATCCACTGGAGTTATATCTTCAGCTGGGATGTCTTCTTCATCTTGATCATCTCCCTCTCCAACGGTGGTTGTAGAGGGGATCTTGATGAACGTCTCATCTTTATCTTTAATAGGTTCATCCAAGCTGAGTTCTTTCAACTTTGTACCTGCATCTACAATAGGCACACTAGACGAGTTGCTTTGCAACAGACTCGTCTCATCAAATACAAGATGTATCGACTCTTCCACAACCAGAGTTTTTCTATTGAAAACTCTATAGGCCTTACTATGGCTACTATAACCTACAAAAATACCTTCAAAGCTTTTCTCGCTAAACTTTGTAGTGTGATACTTGCCATTATTAAGTACGAAGCACTTACAACCAAAGATTCTAAAGTATGAAATGGTTGGTTGCCTGCCTTTTAGAAGTTCGTAAGGAGTCTTATCATGGTCTTTGTTGATGAGTGCTCGATTTTGCACGTGGCAAGCGGTGTTGACGGCTTCAGCCCAGAAATACTCCGGAAGTGAGGCATCACTCAACATGGTCCGACAAGCCTCTATGAGTGTTCTGTTCCTTCTCTCAGCCACTCCATTTTGCTGTGGTGTGCGGGGAGAGGAAAACTCATGAAAGATACCTTGACTTTCACAAAATTCTGTCATGGCTCCAGACTTGAATTCCGTTCCATTGTCACTTCTGATTTTGACTACGGAACGGTTGTATTCATTCTGGATTTGCCTGACAAAATTAGTGAAAGTACCGAAGGTATCTGACTTGTGTTTCAGAAAGAACACCCACGCAAAGCGCGAGTAATCATCCACAATAACCAACGTATATTCCTTACCTCCCAAACTTCTAACCTGCAGTGGACCAAACAAGTCCATATGAAGAAGCTGTAAACTTCTATTGGAATCCTTGCCTATTATGCTTTTAAACGAACTTCTTGTTTGCTTGCCTTTGATACAAGCGTGACAAGGACTGTCCGTAATGCACTTGACCTTGGGTGCATCACGCACTAAGTTTTGAGAGAATAATTTATTAATAGTTTTGAAATTAATATGTGCTAGTCTCTTGTGCCATTGGTCAGCAAGAGATGCACTACTTTTTGCCAAAAGACACACTGGTGTCGAAGAGTCTATACAAATAAAATTCAAACAGAAAATATTTCTGCTTCGAGTGCCTGATAAAATAGTTTCCATATTGTTAACGATTTTATCAAACACTTGTCAGCATGAAATTCAACTACGTATCCTTTGTCGCATAGTTGGCTTATGCTGATGAGATTGTGTTCCAATCCTTCAACATAGGCTACATCCGAGAAGGATACGCTACCGTTAGAAATCATACCATAGCCTTTAGTGATTCCTCGATCTGAACCTCCAAAGATGACCTTTGGTCCGTTGCAGACTGAGGTGTAGTTCAGTAGTAGGCTCCTTGTCCCGGTCATATGCCGAGAACATCCACTGTCCAAGTACCAGATCGGCATTTTGGTGGCCTTTGGACATACCTGCAATTACAATCATTTAGCCTTAGGAACCCAAATAAGTTTGGGTCCTTGGTCTCGAGTTAGAATACTCCCCCTACGAGTATTAGCCTCATGAGTGGTCATTCTCACGTTGCTAACTTTAGGGGTAGCAGCATTATTAGGATTGAACCAACAATCACTGGCAAAATGACCAATTTTGCCACAACACCAACAGTTGAACTTGTTGTATCTTTGCCTTGGGTAGTCCTGCCTGACTTTCTGGAATGAAGGTCTAGCAGGACCCTTACTTTTGGAGGAAGAGGCTTCATGATGATTGCAGTTACATGAAGTCTTCTCCTTCATAGGCTTTTCTACAATGGGTTTTACTTTTGGTGTCTTCTTAAAGTTATGACCATGAGCATAAGGTCCATAGCTTTGAAGCTGAATCTCCTCATAAGGTGCCTTGAAGACACTCTCGCCAAAGTTACGAGGACGAGTCCAACCTTGGTATCTTGACTTAGGCTTCTCAGGGATTGGCCTAGAAAAGTGTCCGTAGGTGGACTCATAATCGAGTTCGTTCGTGGGAAAGATAACTTTATTGAACACAACAGGTTCCAAGGGAGCTTTCCCTTTTTCTTCAGCTAGAGTCTTTCGGGCAGCCTTATTCTTTCTCTTGGCCTTATTTCTCTTAGAGGATTTACTAGAGGAGCCAATGTGGCCTAAACCAGCACCCTTGGCCTTAGCAGAGAATTCAGCAACGATTGGAAGAACTGTCTTAGGCTTAGAGAAGCTCTCAACAAGCTTCTTTTCAGCCTCGAGTTGTTGTTCCAATTCCTTGATGATTGTCTCTTTAAGGTCAAGGTGCTTGAGAGCTTTATTGTATTCCTCCATAGCAGCATTGAAGTTCTCTTGAAGAGAGTTAGTCTTATTGACTTCTTCTCTCAAGCTGCTCTCACTAGCCTGTAGAGATTTTATCTCTTTGGCTTGAGTTTTCACTACTCTACGACATTTTTCGTAGGCGGTGAGCAACTCCTTATACTGACTCATGAGCTCAGATTCATCTTCAGAGGAATAGCCCTCTTGCTCATTGTCATCATCAGAGTCAGAGAGAGGAGTGTGAGATTTTACCTCCCCAGTGAACTGGGGGACTTGTTCATCATCTGAATGAGCCATGAGCCCAAAGTAAGCTTCCTCTTCTTCACTTGACTCAGATGAGTCAGAGTCGCTGAGAGTTTTGCTCTTCTTGGCTACTAGGCTTTTCTCTGTCCTCTTCTTATGGTGTGAGGATTTCTTTTCCTCTCTTCTTCCACCCTCTTTCTTTTTGTGAGGGCAATCGGCGATGACGTGACCTGGCTTATTGCAACAATAGCAAATGATGTCAGTTGAAATATGTTTGTTCTGTTTAGAATTGTACCTGTCATGGCTGCTTGAGCCTTTCTTCCGATGATCACCGTCATGTCGTGATCTTCTATATGAGGCATCCTTGCCTCTCCATTGCTTCTTCTTGTTCAAGAATTTCTTGAACTGCCTTGAGAGTAGGGAGAACTCTCCATCAGATAGTTCTGAGCCAGATGAGCTAGGCTCAGATGATTCTTCTTCATCAGCCTCAGGAACTGGGGCAGGAGAGCTAGCCTTTATCTTCCTTGAGCTATCTGCCTTTAGAGCGACAGATTTCTCCTTGGATGCAGACCTGCTTGTCTCTTCTTCAGCTTTTCTTGAGTTGATTTGCAGCTCGTAAGACATAAGCTTTCCGAACAGATTCTGCGGGTCCGTCTCAGCTAACCTTCCAAACTCCCGAATGGCACATACCTTATTGTCCCATTCCTTGGTTAGGGATCTTAAGAATTTGTCATTGAGTTCCCCGTTGGTGAAGACACGTCCATAAACTCTTAGGCCATTTACTATCTTGAAGAAGTTCTCAAAAGTGTCAGCTATGGCTTCCTTATGACCCTGCCTGAAGGCTTCATATTTTTGGTTCAGTAGGGATCTACGATCATCCCTCACTTCTTCTATACCTTCCATTAGAGTCACAAGGGATTGCCACATCTCCTTGGCAGACTGGCAATGAATCAGATTTTGCAGCATTGAGTCATCCACTGCACTTGCTATAATATTTTTGGCTTTCTTGTCCAGAGAGACAAGTGCAATCTCATCCTTATCTAGATCCATCAGCTTTTTGGGAACTTGCTTGGTGGGATCTATGGTGGATGCAGTCATAGGAATGTGGGGACCTTCTTCAACAATCATGAAGATCCGGGGATCTACTGCTTCCATGAAGAACTTTACTCTTTCCTTCCACATAGGAAAGTTGTTCTTGGTGCAGATAGGGAGTTTAGCAAAATCCTTGGTCTTACTCATGCTTGATACTTTTCAAGAAACAACTTAGAAGGATAAGATCAAGGTGTTAACCTTTTAACGATCAACCTCCCTCTGATACCAATTGAAAGTGCTAAGTTGGTAGCCTAATTCACCTAGAGGGGGTGAATAGGTGAAATGCGTGTCTAATGCAGAATTAAAAATTGAACACAACGCACATCAAGCAATCACAGACGACAAGAGATTTATAGTGGTTCCCCAATCTTGGGTACGTCCACTTTCCTCACCGATCTAGCAAATCACTAGACTCGGCTACTCCACTATCTCGGATTGAAAACAATCCTACACCTCGGAACCACGTTCCTACAAATCTCGATCCCAAAACGGATCTACAAAAACTCGGAAGACAAAACTTCCTACAAATCTCGGAGAATTAAAACTCCTACAAAAATATTGGTTGTGATTACAAACAAACACACTATCAGATCTGGATCTGTATCCGTCTTCTTCTTTAGGAACTTCGGCTTGATCAGAAAATGTAGAAGACGACTAGAGAAAGATCCACGAATCTTAGATCTAGAACCACCTCGATCGAGAAAGTAGATCTGGAATCTTCAAGGCTCGGCAAGATCGAGTGATTCTCTTTCTTCTGGATCGCTGGAGAAGAGATCGATGAAAACGAAGGTCGCGATCCAAACTTTTCTTCTTCTTCCGTGAACGGCAATGGCGGCGGCGTGAAATTAGGGTTCACGGAATTTCTCTTTCTTAAAAAGAATAATTCTGTAATAACGCTTGAAAGTCATTTCTGAAAAGACCTATTTATAGGTGGGTTCCAACGGTCATAATATTGATTAATGATGACACGTGGACCAATCAGAATTGACAGATTCAAAATACTTATGATGAAAATGGACTTAGAAAAATTCTGGAGAAGTTGACTGCGATACTCGAGTAATGGAGGATATACACGAGTATGGAGAGATGGATTACTCGAGTAGCAAGAAGCAGTATACTCGAGTATAGAAAGAGAGAAATACAGGAGAGAAGAATGAATTACTCGAGTATCAAAAATGGCATACTCGAGTATCAGAATTGTATACTCGAGTAATAGAAAAGTATACTCGAGTATCAAGACGATATACTCGAGTATCAAAAGGCTAAACTCGAGTATCAGAAAATATACCTGAGAAATGTTTACATACACGAATATCAGAGTCAATTACTCGAGTATGGAAGAATTTACTCGAGTATCAAAGATCAATTACTCGAGTATGAACATACTTACTCGAGTATCAGAAGATATACTCGAGTATAGAAAACACTTACTCGAGTATCAGGGTATTTACTCGAGTATCAGAAAACACATACTCGAGTATCAGGGTATTTACTCGAGTATCAGAAAACACATACTCGAGTATCAGGGTATTTACTCGAGTATCAGAAAACACATACTCGAGTATCAGGGTATTTACTCGAGTATCAGAAAACACATACTCGAGTATCAGGGTATTTACTCGAGTATCAGAAAACACATACTCGAGTATCAGAGTATTTACTCGAGTATCAGTACTTTGAACTTGCAGAGAAGAGAAGAAAAGGATCTACTCGAGTATCAAACATGTTTTACTCGAGTATCAAGTTACTTACTCGAGTATGAAAAGAACTTACTCGAGTGACTAACTTAACTACTCGAGTATAGATATATCTACACGAGTATTCAGACCCTACTCGAGTAAGCTAAACTGATTACTCGAGTATCTCACTAACTACTCGAGTATGAGACACAGACTACTCGAGTATTAAGACCTTACTCGAGTAAGTCTAACTGACTACTCGAGTACCTCTAACTACTCGAGTATGTCTTACTAACTACTCGAGTATTAAGCCTGATACTCGAGTATCATAAGGGGTTACTCGAGTATTAGGGACTTAGAAAAATTCTATGAGGAAATTTGCTCCAATGCTTCTGTCCATCAATCCAAGTGCATGAAGGAAGTGTATCCCAATAGAGAGGCTATACATGGGCCAACACTTTGGATCACACAATGAGGGATTACATTGTATGGTCCTGTGTTTGGTGACCCATTATAGACTGACATTGGTCTACACTTGGCATTAAGGACCTGCACACATACAACTTAAACACAGCATCAAATACACCTTAATTCATCTTAGTTCAAGGTCTGACCTCCTACAAATCGGAGGCATTGTGGAGACAAACCCCAACAAACACATTGAAGTGTTCCTGCAGGTTGCCACCTTCCTGCATCTTCAGCGCATAGAGGCGCTGCTTCAGCAATAATCTTGTCGTCACGGGTTTTGCTAAGTACAGTCGCTCAAGCTTTTCCCAAAGCTCGACTGCCGTCTCTTCAGTCCCGATGTTGAAGAGCACCTGGTCAGCAACACACATCCTGATTGTGCTCGTGGCCTTTTCGTCAAGATCCTTCAATTCCTCATCTTTCACCGCCGTGGATAATTTGTCGCGCCCCCGCAAGACTCGAATCAAACCTTGTTGAACAAACATATCCTTAACTCGAATCTGCCATAGGCTAAAATTCCCACTACCATCGAACTTCTCCGCTAAAAATCTGTCCAAAACTGCATTCTTCCCTGCCATGATTGTCCCCGACAAACTAGAAGACCTGATTTGTTCAAAGGTCGGATCTGAAAGAGTGGGAAGAGGACCTAGTCATTCACCACCGCAGTCAAACCCTTCCTAGAACGTCCAATCACGGTTGTCTACCGAACCTCGCTTTGATACCACTTGATGGGATAGCCAATAATTGCAGGAGAAATCACGAACGCAAACAATGGCAATTTATAATATAATTTATAAATCAATTACAATGGAGAAACAAGTGAAGAAATAACCGTCCTGTGAAAAGCACGTGGATGCGTCGGACACGCACGATCCGCAGGAAATGGAAGATCTGGGACTGCAATCCGACTAACGGACGCACAAGGTTCACCGAACCTTCAACGTCAACTTCCGACGTTCAACCACAACCACCGCCACCACCGGAAAGAAACTCCAAGTTCGGACCCGGACCTTGCCACGAACGAGTAGCCCGTCCTCAACACAATCTTTTTCTCTCCACAGCCCTCACAAATAGCCGGGTTAAAACAGCCCCGTCTCGGTCTTCCTTCCACGACAACGGGCGACTGGACTCAGACGGCGACGGCGATGACGGGCTGCCCTCCTCTTCACGTCAGCGACGACAAACACCGGCAGCTGCCTTCCTCCAGCGGCGACTCCGGCAAGAGATCCCAAGGCAGCAGCTTCCTGCACCAAGCCAATAGAGAGAGAGAGGGGCGGGTGGCTCGGGTTCGGTTCTATCTGGGAGAGGGCTGTAGCGGCGGTTTTATAATGCGAGAGAGGGGGCTACGGTTACCATTCATGGGAGAGAGAGAAAGGAATATAATAATGGGTATATTATATTCCCATTACCACCTCCCAAATAAAACCACCGAACCACATTCCAAATTGAAAACTATTTTATTTGGACAGATTTCAAAAACTGTTTTTAATTTGGATAGATTTCAAAAACAGCACAAAAAAAGTTGTAACCTCAAATACTGCGTTGCAACCTGTTTTCTACTCCTAATGCGCCAGACTCATTTGAACCGGGTATGAGCCAAACCCAACATAAGGCTCCATTTGGCACGGTGGTGGCGGTCATGAGCATGTTAAATTGTCATTCGTTAACGCTCACCTAAGGAACTTCATTCACTTTTATGTTCAAATAGATGATGTTTGTTAGGTGATCCTTAACGAATGACGGTTTAACCCATGCGTTTATGACCGCCGCCACCGTGCCAAACGGAGCCTAAATTGTTTTCATTTTATGTAGACTATATTTTGGAAATCTACGAATAAAACACAAGAACAATTAAATTTAACATTCAATGAGATGTGCGAGAATGTGGGGTCGGGTAGGGAACAATCAAGCCAACAAACCACGAGGGAATCACTGGAGGAAGAGAATTGAGATCTTGTTCGACATATTACCATTTGAGGAAGAAATGGTTGAAATCTTGTTGAATTCCAAAAGGTTAGGGTTTCAAAGATAAGTCTTGAACAAATTCTCTCTCTTTTTAATAAAGACATTTATCTCCCAAATTTGCCCATTGGACATGACGCTTTATATTATTGTGTTCTTATTGCGCAATTCCTTCAAGTTGTTCACATTGAATATATATATGTTTACACATATATAATGAAACATAGTAGAATTATTATTGCAAATTATTGGAACTTCATATAATAAATATAATTTTAATTAAAACATGTGTTATACAAGTTAATCATAGCCCCCACCTTAATTAGTTAATGAGAAGCCTGCATAGTTTTTCCGCTATATATGTTTTCTTTTCTGTGAGTACAAAGTTCACCTGATATGTTAGATTTCTCTTGAAGAAAATTTCCTCTATTGAGGGTAAGCAGTCATGATATCATGAACATTGTGGACCACATAAATTTTCCATGTGATTTGTGTTCCCTAGGCCACCTATTAATGATTGACGTCATTTTTTATTGTTCCCAATGTTCTTGATTTATGAGAAGTCAAACAGGTCAATGACACACACATCAACTGTATTTGATGTGCATTTGAGGTCTTGAGTGCAGGTATTCCATATCATATTGATTGGACATGTGGACATACTAAGTGGTTGCTGGACATACCAAAAATCGCCTAAGTCTACAGACATTGAGTGGAGCAAGCTCACTCAACGCCAGAGGTATGAACTCAATAATATCTAGTAGAAAACTTGGCTAAGTACAAAAGCGTTGAGTGTAGTCTACTCACTCAACGCCATATAACATATAACGTTGAGTGTAGTCTACTCATTCAACGTCATATAATATATAGCGTTGAGTCTATCTCAGCCTAACTGGAAGATAGCCAAAAATGTGGCTAAGTTTACAGACGTTGAGTGTTGTCTACTCGCTCAACGCCATACAACAAAAAAGCTGTGAGTCAGGCTAAGTCAGTCTAAGCCTAGAGAATTTGGCTGAAAATATGGCCAAGTTCACAAACGTTGAGTGTGGTCTACTCACTTAACGCCATATAACTTTTACCGTTGAGTGTTGCTGTGGCAGTCAACTCCATAGAAGAGTTGAGCAAATTTTCACTAAGTCAATAGGCGTTGAGTGTAGCTTACTCACTCAACGCCAGATAACAGGAAATTCTGTTAAGTAGTTTAGCATTGAGTGGAGATTACTCTCTCAACGTCAAGGCGCAATAAATATTTTCTAAGGCAAATAGCGTTGAGTGAAGTAAGTTCACTCAATTCTCTCAACGCTCTCAACTTTCTCAATGCTCTCGATGCTCTCAACGCCTTGGAGCAGAAATTTTGCTAAGTACCAAAAGCGTGGACTGCTTGACTTTCGTCGAGCTCAGCTTCGTCGAACTGATCTCAGCGATCGTCGAGCTGAGCTAAATTACTCAGTTTAGCCTGGAGTTCATCGAACTTAGTTCAACCTTTCATCGATCTAAGTTTGCAGTTCGAACTGAACTTTTGCATTCGTCGAGCTGAGCTCGACGTTCATCGAACAGAGCTCAGCTTTCGTCGAGCTCAATACTTAGACAGAATTTTGTCTAAGTGTTGTGGCATTGAGTGATACCTACTCACTCAACGCCTTTGGTTTTGATGATTGAATTTTGTCTAAGTCCAGAGATGCTAGGTCATGCTGACGTCAACAAAGTCAAATTGTCAACAAAAATTCAAATGGTGTGGAATTGCTTCAAGAGACATTGGCGGCCAACTGTCATCATCTTCTGCACTTTCCAAAGAAAATTTCCATCATAAAGTGCTGGGGCCCACACATAACAAGGATCCGTTAAATCAAATTTAAACGGAAGGGATGCGCTGGATGGCTTAATCTCAGCCATCAATCCTGGTGGTGGGGCCCATTGCTCGTTTGACCTTCAGAGTATAAAAGGAAGCAATCGACCAGAGCAAAATAAGAACCAACAAAACCAAGAGAACAATCGATTCCTCATCTAGGTTTTCTGAAAACGAGAAGAAGGGCGGGAGAACATCATCTTCTTCCTCACCATTTTCGTCGAGCCTGAAGAAGGAGTTCTGTAGAGAGAACCTTGCTGGGAAGGAGATAACTGGAGAAATTACCATTCACAATAGCAGGATCAGAATTCATTCTGAGGGAGCAGATCTACAAGTTCTGCAGAAGGAAGGTTAGCTGTTTGAAGAAAGAATCTACTGCCTACATCATTGTATTCAACAACAAAAGGTTGGGCTGATATCTGCTCAGTCCAGGAAGAAGATGACACAGAGTTCTTGATTTGGTGTCTAATCATATAATATTTATCTATTTCTTTCTTGTATAAAGATTCTTAGTGAATCTGGAGTTGTAAGCCTATTTTATAAAGGCTAAGATCTTTGTGACCTGTATTTGGCTTTGTGCTGGGTGAAAGGTCATTGTGACCTGAGGGTTGGCTTACTGCCTAATAGTTAGGTCTGTGTGACCTGTGTAGTCCTGCAGGATTTGTGTTGTAAGCTATTAAGTAGCTAAGTTTTGGAGGGAGAGCCGAATCTAACACACTGTTAGATAGGCGCAGAGGGACAGTAGATGTACCCAAGATTGGGGAACCACTATAAAATTACTGTGTCGTCTGTGAATATTCTTGAAAGCTGATAACTAACCTAATCACATGCACAAAAATCTGATAACAAATTAGAAAAGGTAAAATAAAGATAAAAATCTATTCACCCCCCTTTAGGTGTTTTGCTAACCTTGAAAACAAGACTTTCAAGTGGTATCAGAGGGAGGTTACTCTTTAAAGGACTTAACAGTCTGAGTAGATCTCCAAGGTTAGCAAGTAGTCTGTCTTCATGGTTTCAGGAATGACCAATAGGGAGCTGAGTGCTGTGAGACTTACAATCTGTAGGAAGAAAGATTTTGGCATCTAGAAAACAAGGGTGAGGCAGTTCATGGAAGCTACTGACCCTAGAATGTACATTACAGTTGAAGACGGACCATTCATCCCAATGAAGGTCTCTGCACTGGATGCTAATGTCAAAACCCCCCAATACATATGATGAGATGACCAAGGATGAGTTGACCCTAACCTCAATAGACAAGAGGGCAAAGAATATCATCATGGGTGTTGTTGATGATTCTACACTTCAAAACCTGATCCATTGTTCAACATCAAAGGAAATGTGGGAAACACTTGCGATTTACATGGAGGGGACAGATGAGGTTAGAGATGATAGTAAGTCCATGCTCAACAAAGAGTATGCGGCTTTCAGACAATCCAAGGGGGACAACATAACCACCTGTTATGAAAAGTTCTTTAGGATTATGAATGAGCTAAACACTTATGGAAGAGTGTTCAGTCACTATGAACTGAATGACAAGTTCCTTAGATCTCTCTCTAGAGAGTAGGACACAAAAATCTGTGCCATCAGAGAAGTGGAAAAGCTGGGTGACACTGTTCCTCACACACTCTTTGTAAAGCTGCTATCATATGAGATGCAATTGGCAGCAAGGAAAGAAGAGGAGAACAAAAACAAGACTCATGCAAGAGACAAAGCTATAGCTTTCAAAGCTAAAGGCACCAGCAAAAGCAGAAGAAAGTCTCTCTCTCCATTAAGGAGAGATGCTGAATCTAATTCTGGAAGATCAGAGGGAAGTGCATCAGACTGCCAATGGTCTGATGAAGATTTTGCTGCCTTCACTGGGCAATTCCAGAAGTTTTTAAGGAAGAAGCACTGGAGAGAAAGGCCTTCCACCTCCTCTCATCCCAATGAAGACTACTACAAAGGTAGAAGAAAGTCCTCTAAGGAGGACAGGTATGGTTCAAAAACTGGTAAACAAGTTTCCTCTAACATAACTTGTTATCATTGCAGAAAACCTGGGCATATGATAGCTGACTGCCCAGTCAAAAGGAAGGAACACAGTGAGAAAAAGGATAACCAGCAAAAAGGCAAGAAGGAGAAATCCCTCATTGCCAAAAAGCAAAGAAGCTGGAATGACTCCTCCACATCAGAGTCAGAAGAAGAAGAAGCCTACATTGGGCTGCACTCTACTGAATAAGGAGCTGTAGAAGCAGACTGCATCAAAAGGCTGGTTGCTTTAGAATAAGAAGCTGAGAAGGTTCATCCTGCTATCAGGATTGAAGACAGGGTCCCTCTATCACAATATGATAGTGATTCAGATGTGGATTCTGAAGTTGACAACTACTGCCTTGGGTTGATGGCTAAGTCAGATGAAGAAATCATTCAGGATCAGCCTGGTCCAAGCAAGGTAAATTCTGTTACCAGCTCTGTATGTTCAGATTATGAATCAGTTCCAGATTTTTGTGCCTCTACATCAAGTGATGATGATGACTCAAAATCTGAGGGAGACAAATCAATTGATTGATAAATATGGTGAACTTCTGCAGGCTCTAAAGAAGAGCAAGCTCCTGGCCAAACAACATGCTCAGGAAATTATCTCTTTAAAGCTTGCTGCTTCAGAATCAACAAAATTACTGGATCTAAAAATGCAAGAAGTTAGCAAACTGAAGAATGTGACAATCATTCAGATGAGCGCCATAACCTTCAAGAATAACTATGTCAGGAATCTTGAAGGAAAGCTCCAAAAGGAGAGGGAACTAGTGGCTAACTACTCCAAGCCTAGCACATTGTCACCCTTAATAGACTAATTCTCCTCCCAAAAGGGAAATAAAGGGTTGGGATTCAAGGGAAGGACAAGAGATGCTAATCCCAAGGGAAATGACAAATCTCAAGTGGAGCCACTAGCCGCTAAGCCTCCTATAAAATTTGTTAGAGTGAAATTTCCTTCCAACAGCCATGACCATGAGAGTATTTATGGTCACTGGAATCATGCTAGACCAACTTGTGTGAACAAAGATGTTCCACACTATGGTGGCAGTTACAGCAAAGATGCAAGTATCTATGAGAAAATACAAATGGCCCATCCTGGACCATTTGTGTTTGGTTCAACAACCCCTTCATTCAAGGGTAAAGTTGCTAATTGTTCTCAAATTCCTCCAGCCCACTCTAAGACAAAGGGGAAGGCTATCAGTAGACCTGACCTGGGCATATCTGAGGCCATCAAGGGTATGCTTTCTGAAAAGAAGGCTGCTGCTAGAAGGGCTCAAGATATCCCAAACACTTCTCCTCCCAGACCCACCACTTATCATATTGGGGATAGAAAATCATGGAATAAGACTGCTGCTACTCCTTCTAGACCCAGAGTAGCTATTAGCACAGCCACTAGACCTTCTCCAAAAAGAAGGTACAACATCCATGAGTGTTGGTGCTGTGGAAAAGTAGGCCACTTTGCTGTTGATTACTGGCACAATCATAGTGTGCAAAGAGCAAATGTCAGCTTCCCTGTCAGAAAAGTTGCAGGCAGGAAGAATTATTTTTCAGTCTAACAGGCACCAAGGACCCAATAAAAATTGGCCTTTGCCTCACTTTAAACAGGCATTCAGCCTCCTTCTTCCGCTTCTTTGAAGTCGAGAACCTCAACAGGAAACCCCTGCGCAGATCTTCAAAACTATAGATGGAGCTCGCCGGCAACTGGTGGAACCAATCCCTGGCTTTTTCCTTCAAAGTGATGGAAAAAAGCCTACACTTAAAAGCATCCGACATTTGCCTGATCGACACAACGTCTTCGAACCACTGCACATGCTGAACCGGGTCATCCTTCCCGGTGTAGTAGGTCATATCCGGCTCCCGGAAACCCTCCGGCACTGGAGCCGAGACGATGAGTTCACTAAAAGGGGTCTCGCCCCCTGCCTGGCGAGAGGGTACGTCTCGCTAACTTGGCTGGCTGGACCGATCCGCGAGACCGTGCCCGGGGAAGAGCTCCCGCACTGTCGCCTCCCTCTCGCCCAGATCCGTCGGAACCTCCTTTCCGGGACGCTGGCCTAGGAAAAGCTCTCGCGCCGCCACATCCCTCTCGCCTGCCTCCACCGGGACTTCCTTCCCGGGGCGCTGCCCTGGAGCGTTCTCGCCTAACAGCGGAACCACCTCCACAGGAACCTGTGGCGTCTCCCACTCGTTCCTTGCCGAGAAAGCCAGGCTGATCGTCTGCATGACTTCTCGCCTGAAGTCCTCAAAAATCTTCTTCGTCGCCTCGTCCACCCGGGTGGGGGATCCTTCTGCGCCAGATCCTTCACCTTCACCTCCTGCCATGGGACTTAACTCAAGATTTTCTTGCGCCAACTACTTCCACGCTCACCGCACCAGAACTGTTGAAGCCAAAATTGACCTCAACGAATGTTCACGAACCAAAGTGTAGCCAACGCCTACTTCTCCCAAATCTCGACCCCTGACTGGCTGCTAAGGTCCTAAGACTGGCCCAAAGCCTCAGCTGGGAGGTCCCACCTCACACCCGGAAGATCTCTGAGAGCTTCCCCTCCAAAGCCAAATGCCGAGCTGAGGAGCTCTTCGGAAAGCACTAGAGTCGGAGAATAATGAAAGTCTACCTTCCAAAGAGCCCCTATGGGTCTTTTTATAGTCTCCTCTTGACCTGAAAATACTGAAGTACCCCTGATGGGTCTGCCAATAGCCGAATCCCGCTGTCATCCCCAGGGCACCAGGGTAATTTTACCTGTGAATAATGAAATAATGAAATAGCCCTTCCGGACGCGGGACCCCACCACGTGGGCCCACTTGGCGAGAACCCCGGACGAGAAGGCTCTCGCTAAAAACCAACTGGGCTTGCTTCGGCGAGAGCTCCTGTCAAGAAGGTTCTCGCCCTTGATGGTCTTGATACCATTGCGGCTTAAGGCTCGCTTAATGCCTTCTCGCCTGCCCCGGGCGGGAGCTACCATAGTCGAGTCACCTGCTTTGGCTAGGTCAATTATCTGCTCTAATAGGTCGTCGATCGGTCTTTGGCTTGTAGCTCGACGATCTGCTTTGGCTTCACCGGTTCTCGCTTGTTCTTGGGCAGGAGCTCCTTCAAGGCGGAAGCTCATCTGGTCTGGAACCAGAAGCCTGGCGCGGCGCGAACGGTTTTGCCCAACGCCAGGCGGGAGTCTTTAAGGACGAGAACTCTATAAGTTTGTCCTAAAGTTAACCCAAGGCTAGCCTGAGGCTAGCCCCATCCTGACCACTGAACCCTTGGGGTTCCACCCAGCGAATATGGGGTTGTACACTAGGTTACCACCCCAGCGGGAGATTGACTTCGCGATTGAGTTGGTGTCAGGTGCAAAACCTGTGGCCTGCTCACCATATCGCATTGCGCCAAAGGAAATGGCTGAACTTAAATTCCAATTGTAAGAATTATTAGAGCAGGGATACATACGCCCAAGTATGTCACCTTGGAGCGCACCTGTTCTATTTGTGAAAAAGAAAGACGATAGTTTGCGATTATGTATTGACTATCGCGAATTGAATAAGCTTGCGAAAAAGAATAAATATCCGATCCCACGGATCGATGACCTATTTGATCAGCTAGTAGGGTCAACCGTCTATTCAAAGTTGGATTTGAAATCAGGATATTATCAATTATGGATTCGGGAAAGCGACATTCCTAATACAGCGTTTGGGACACGCTATGGTCATTATGAATTCACGGTGCTGGCATTTGGCTTATGTAATGCGCCTTCGGTATTCATGGATCTAATGCACCGGACGTTCCGAGAGTACTTGGATTTATTCGTAATTGTGTTTATTGATTATATTCTTGTGTACTCTCAGTCGGGAGATGATCATGCAAACCATTTACGGTTGGTATTGCATACCCTGCGGAGGAATAAGTTGTATGCAAAGTTCTCAAAGTGTGAATTCTGGCTATCGTTAGTGGCTTTTCTGAGCCATGTGGTAAGTGGAGAGGGCATAGCAGTAGATCCGACAAAGATAAGTGTCATACGGGATTGTCTAGTGATGTCTTCAGTGGCCGAAGTCAGGAGCTTTCTTGGCCTGGCAGGCTACTATAGACGTTTTGTGGAAAACTTCTCACAGATTGCTTTATCTCTGACCACGTTGACGAGAAAAGATCAAAATTTCGTTTGGACGCCGGAGTGCACACGAGCTTTTGAAGAGTTGAAGAGTCTTTTGACCACGGCGCCTGTGTTTTCATCGCCATGTGGTACAGACGGCTATGAGATCTACAGTGATGCTTCATGGAGCGGCTTAGGCTGCGTTCTTCTGCAATTTGGTAAAGTGATTGCTTATGGCTCACGCCAGCTAAAGGTGCATGAACGGAACTACCCCGTCCACGATTTGGAGTTGGCGGCGGTAATCTTTGCGCTAAAGTTGTAACGGCACTATCTTTATGGCATTAAAGTAGATATCTATACAGATCACAAGAGCCTAAAGTATTTGTTAGATCAGAAGGATCTGAATATGCTATGACGGAGGTGGATGGAGTTCCTTGGGGACTACACTTTCGATATTCATTATACTCCCGGGAAGGGAAATGTGGTCGCTGATGCTTTGACTCATAGGACGCCAGTACGGGCAAACTGGTTGCAGAGACATGATGTGCGGCTAATCCAGGAGATGGAAGCGTTAGAGATATCTTGTGTTGACAAGGATGCTATAGCCGACGCATGCTTGAACTGGACGGAGGTACAATATGACCTTACAGACAGAGTTCGGCGAGCAACGGAGCTTGATGAAAGTCTCCAACGCTATGCAAAGGATTGTCCTGGTGACCAATTCTCCTGGGATGATGGATTGTTGTGAAAGGATGGTCAATTGTGCGTCCCAAGTACGTGGAAGTTGAGAGAAGAGTTGATGTACGAAGCGCACTTTGCCAAGTACTCAATTCACTCTGGGAGCACAAAAATGTACAGAGACATGAAAAAGTTGTTCTGGTGGCCTGGACTAAAGAAAGACAGCACGTTATGTGGCAGAATGTCACAGTTGTGCTTTGGTAAAAGTGGAATGCCAGAAACCTGGTGGTTTCCTGAAGTCGATACCGATTTCGGAGTGGAAGTTTGATGATATTTCAATGGATTTCGTGCACGGGTTGCTGAGATCTCAACGCAGTTATGACTCTATCTGGGTGATTATAGACCGGTTGACAAAAGTGGCTCACTTCCTTCCAAATAAGAGAGATTATTCAGTGAAAACCTTGGCTAAGCTTTATGTGGAATAGATTGTTCGACTGCACGGTGTTCCTCGGAGCATTGTCAGTGATCGTGATGGGCAATTCACCTCAACTGATTGGAGGCTAGTTCATCAAATGTTGGGCACAAAATTATCATTTAGTACGGCCTTTCATCCCCAAACGGATGGTCAAACTTAGCGAACCAACAGGACGATGGAAGATATGCTTCGTATGTGCGCCCTAGATTTCGGTAAGAAATGGGAAGAGTACATTTATTTGGTAGAATTTGCCTATAATAACAGCTACCAAGTGAGCATCGGTATGGTACCGTTTGAGGCTCTATATGGTCGTAAATGTCATACACCATTAGCTTGGGCAGAGGTAGGCGAATCCAAGCTTAATGGGCGAAAGGAAGTCAAAGAAGCTACCTCGATAATACGCTCTATTCGAGAGAGGCTATTGATAGCCCAGGATCGACAAGCAAAGTACTACAATGCCAAGCATCAGAATGTGGAGTTCGCGGTGGGCGATTGGGTCTATTTGAAGATCAAACCCTTCAAAGGCGTATCTCGGATTCGGCGGTTGAAAAAGCTAAGTCCCAGATACCTTGGTCTGTTTGAAGTGGTGGAGCGAGTCGGGGAAGCTGTTTATCGGCTAGCGCTTTCAGCAGAGTTGAGTGGATTGCATGATGTATTCCACATCTCAGTACTTCGCAAAGTCGTCAAGGATCCAGCTCAAATAGTTGAGAATGATCGTGTACCGGTCGAGTATGGGCTAACGACGAAGGTTAGACTCATTCAGATCGAGGATCGAGCCGAGAAATAGTTGTGGAATAAGATAATCAGGATGGTCAAAGTCCGGTGGGACAATTGTGGCCGTGTGAAGCTAACATGGGAGCGAGAGCAGACCATACAAGCTGAGTTTCTCAAACTTTTTGTATAAACTGTTGACCGTGTACATTTTGTTATAACAGATCTTTTAACGTTATAACTTTGTGATTCTTGTTTCTTTACTGAGTGCAAATTTTAAGATGAAATTTATCTTAAGGGGGGGAGGATTGTAACACCCCAAAAACCTTAAGTTGGAGTCAGGCTGGGTGACACGGCCTTGGACACGGGCGTGTCCCAGGGCATGTCCCGTGCACACGGCCTGGGACACGGGCGTATCCTTTTCTATATGTGTCGACTCGAGTTCTCGAGATAGCAATGTCGACGATCGTCGAGAGGCGACACGGCCTGGGACACGAGCGTGTCCCAGGGCTTGTCCTGCTCGGGTGAATACCGGGCGGCGTTGAGTGGCGCTGAGTGTAATGGCATTGAGTGGCGTTGAGTGTGGAACACGTCCTGTGACACGAGCGTGTCACAGGGGCGTGTTGGGCACACGGCCAAGGACACGGGCGTGTGCCTTAGCCGTGTGCTTCTCGGATGATTGGGCCTGTGTTGAAAAGGTGACACGGCCAGTCACACGGCCGTGTCAAAGTTGACACGGGCATGTCTGCCTTGTGACACGGGCGTGTTGGAGCCCGTGTTCTGATTCAGAGTGAGTCAGTTCGCACACCGCTTGGGGGACACGACCTGGGACACGGGCATGTCACAGGCTGTGTCAAGTCAAATTTGGACTTTTGGGCAGATCTCGTCCATCCAATTATTTCTATTTGGATCCAATGGCCCAGGTCCTTTCCTGCAGTGATAAGGCTGAGTGTTGGCCTCTTCTCTCATTCTTATCAAGAGAGAAAAAGAGAGAGCTTGGAGGAAGGAGAAGGAGGAGAATAGTAAGGCTTTGGTGGTGCTCCCGCGGTCCGATTCGAGATCCGAGGCTAGTCTAGTGGAGGCAAAGCTGCTGCGGTGCTTTCTAATCGGACAGATTTTCGATGGCTCACAAGAGATCGTCAAGGGTAACGATCTTCCTTCTTGGACATGTGAAGTCATTCTTTATGCATGAGTAAGGAATCCTCTCCACCAAAAGGTGGAATGAGTTAGTGATTCTGGTGGGTTGATAGTTGCTATCCCCTGTTGAGTCTGCATATAGACCCGGAAGTGTATAGTACGGGATAGGCTTGTTGTGTGAAGCCCATCTGGACATGTTGGTCTGGATTGATGTTCCATTTACGCACCGGAGAATACTCCGTGTATACTCGTGTAGTTAGTGGGGTCATTGGGTTGTGCCTGTGAAGGGGAGTAGCAGGAAGTACTGGAGTGTGGAACTCAAAGAAAATTCCCTTATGTTGTGGCTACGATGTAGCCAGTCCTTGATGGATAATGAAGCCAGACCTATTTAGACAGTGTGGCTAATGTGACGCCAGTCCTTGGTGGACGTTATGGCTATTGGGAGTTGCGAGCTCTAAAAGTCCTCGTGCCGAACAAGAAAGGTGAAGCCGACCCCCGTCTTTTATTATAGCCGCAAGTACGATGTGCTTGGTGATGGCAAGGCGATTTGAGCAATGGGGGTGGTGGATCTGTACCTGCGTTATGTTGGCTGTACAAGGAAGTGCCAAGGCATTGGGCTTTCGTCAGCAGCATAATGAGAGTCTTAGGCATGCGCGCCATTAAGACTAAATGCTCAATAGTGTTGATCCTGGTTCGCCGGTGTACCCAAAAGTGTGCCTGAGAGCACAAATCGTCGGGCCGGGTGGCCGACGGTTGTGATGGATTGCTTGTGCGTGAGAGTACAATATGTATATTATTTATCAATTGTTGTATTGCTCTGCAGGGAAGGAATGCCTCTGCCCCGGGAAAGGGGTAGGATTGTTATAAATTGGTCAGTTGAATGCTGACCGTTGCCTTGTTTGCCACCTTCTGGGTGGATTGTCCCTGTGCAGGTGCTAGAGAGCCGAGCGGAAAATGAAGGGTTGATGCCCATGCTGCTGTTGTTTCCGCTCTTGCTGTTGCTGCTAGCCCTTGAAGGCTAGCTATTGTATTTTCTTTTATTCATGTATGGACGGCCTGCGCGCCGATGTCTGTAATCCATACTGTTTAAAGAGGAACTGTAAGGCCTTAAAGCCAAACTGTAGTATTTGTTATCCCCTCGTTTTAGTTGTTGTATATAACTTTGGTTTATATATATCTAGTGGATATTCCTGGTATGAGTTAAGCTAATTGTGTAACTATTCCGCTAGCATGCTCTGTGTTAGGATGCGTTGATGGTATTATCCTATGACCTCACCTTATGTTTGTAGCATATAGTGTGGGGCCCCGGCCAGACCTTCTATTATATGTTATTTAACGGGTGGAGTCGTTACAATCTCTCCTACCAGCCTGGCGATATTCTTCAGCGATGACTTCTCGAATTTCCTCCCGAGTGAACCTTTCAAGCATAGGAAGGTTGGCGTCATTGACGTGATTGTGATGGAGATGGTCCGCTCTCATCCTTCTTTGGGTCGGGTGAGTGGAACTTACGGCTTCCGAATATTCTTCGGGTCCTTCCTTCCTTGAAGGAACTTATTGGGTTCTGCCCTGATTTGGCAGTGGCAGAGGATCAGCTCGTGCCGGCTGCATCAGGGGAGCAGGAGGTGCTCCGAGGTTCCGTAGCAGGGTGAGCATTTCGGTTTGTTGCTCTTTCATTTGGCGAACACGCCCCTCAAGGGCGGCGACAGGGGTGAATGCGGCTTCAGCAGTCAGTGGCACGTCCACCAAAGAGTGGTAACGTGCAGGCTCGGCATGTCCGCCAAGGGAGGATCCTTCAGTGGTGCGAGTGCTTCTCTTAGCCATTAAAGCAGAACTTGGAAGCGGCAATGCTGGTGTTGTATTCCGAAGGATGTTGGGAATCGTGTTCACACAGACGGCGCCAAACTATTGCGGAATAACTCGATTCCCCGATTGGGTCGAATTTAATTGGACTGTCTTTTCTCACGAGTCGGTCGAATGCGCACACAGTCAATGAAAATAGAAGGTTGACACAAGATGTGATGACGTGGAAAAACCCCTCAACCGGGTAAAAAAACAATGTGACCGGATCTATGCCGTTCAAAATCCACTAGTTGCTTGCGGTTACAATGTGCAGGGAGAATCGGGGGCGACAGGCTACTCCCCATTACAACTTGGGGGGTGAGAGAGATACTTCTGCTCCCAATGGGCACATGCCGCACCACGGGAGTGATTTTGACACTGGAATCTGAGCAGTGGTTCTGGTGCTTGGAAGTTTGGAGCGCGGCTTTGGCGCTTGTTCGCTTGTAGTGGTCGTCTTCCTCCTTCTTTCGTTCGTTTCGGGACTTAAGTGTTTTCCTGCTGGTGGCACACTGGTCGCTCGAGGTGGCTAGAGGATGATCCGAGAAAGGAGTCTGGCAAAGCTATCGCCTGAGGAAGAAGATGATCGGGAGCCAAAAGGTGAATTATGAGGGGGCCCCGAGGCTCCTTTCATAGCCTCTGGGAGAGAATTATGGTGGGCCCCACCACTAACCTTGTGGGTTAGTGTAAGACCCCATTTTTTTTCTTTTAAACGTCGGGGTCTTCGGCCCAGAACCGCCGTTTTGCGATGACACCATCATACCCGGGAAGGTCGTCACTACAAAACGCCGATCCTGCCGGCCAAATCGATCGCAGAACAGTAGTATAAGTAAATATAAAGCTATTCCACTATAACACATGTATATAAATAAATCTCCACGAAGGGAGAGTCCACAATAATAATAATCAGAGTACAAAAGGAGGGCTTGTGCCCAGTACATGTAATCCTAACTACAAGTCACTCGCGGAAGCAAAACTAAAACTAAGCGTCACCGTAACTGTCACTGAACCGAGAGCACCCAAGCTAGACTGGCCCATCTCCACCGACTCCGTACTCTGCTGGTGCTGCATCTCTGGGTGCTTCTTCCTTTTCGGCCTGCAATCGCCGCCTCGCAATCCACGTTTGTGTCTACATCTTCGGCCTCCTGGCTGCTGAGCTGGTGGGATCCCACCTATCAAGGGGCATTTGACACGTGTATGTCCCGGATGGTGACAATGGTAACACGGTCGCGGGATCAACTCTGTCAGAAACTGCAAAACTCGTGACCTTTCCATATGGTACACCTAAAATGTTGTGGTTCAAAAACCATTAGTCTAAAAGACTAAGCCCTATCATCCCCTACCCCTTCCCCAATGGCTCCTAGGTACCGAGCGGAGAGGAAGAAAGGGAAGGACATGAAGGTGGAGAATAAGTCAAACGCAGGTGACAGCGGACCTATGCTAGCAATTCCATAATATATATGACAGAAGCAGAAAGTAGGAAATGTAACCTTAACTTATGCGGAAGCGCATAAGCAAAGGGATCTTTTGCAGGGCTCCCATCATATAAAGTGTCACATACCACTTATACGTTGGGGTGTCGGTTATCAAACAACAAGGAGTATCAAGTAAGTAAAAGCACAAGAAATATAACCATTGATTTATAGGGATTACCCCTATAGACCAAGGGGTCGTTTTGTAGGGCCTATCGTATAAAATGTCACATACCATTTTATACGATAGGTGGCAATGTTTATGCTATGACACGCAAATATGCTATGGAATGCACAAGCAAGTGCAACACACCCACACGACTCCATGCGAACAGACCTTTAGTTCCCCCTATTCGGGCAGCTAGCTTCACTCCCAGGAACCTCCGTGGTGGCAAACAGAGACAGTGGGTCGGGCTCCCACTCCTAGGCGGGCAACCACACTACCAGGCCTAGCCCTTCCGTACGCCCTAGAAGAACACAACCTAGAGTATCCACGTACTAGTGCTGGCTATATCCACCAGGCTTTCTTTGGCTAAATGTCCCACACCACCGAGTCAACGTACCGACGTCGGTGTGATCGATCATCCAGTACCGATGACCCACCACTTTTATGCACACGTAATCATGACAGTTATATTTGTACAAGTTCTCATGTTATCGAGCTTCCAGCTCTATAAGATACCACGCATATACCAAGTCCCTGAGCATCCCGCTCCCTGGACTTCCAAATTTATACCAAGTCCCCGAGCATCAAACTCCCCGGACTTCCCAATCACAAACCAAACCATTGACATTACTAGTAGGCCCTTAGACCACGGACCTACTCTATCCATTCCATGCCAATTCTTCTTCCTAAGTGTACAAGTGTAGGTGTGAGGTGTAACTATTATTAGGGTTACTCTTGATCATTTTATTCCTAGGATTTAAGGTTAACCTTGGACTTCCCGAGGTTTATCCGGTGAAGGGCTCGCAGCGGTACTAGGAACTATGATGGGGTGAATCCCAAAGCTCCCTTTCCAAGGCACTTATTGTAATTGATTGGTTCCCTTAACCCATTCCCTTCTCATATTACAGTGGGCTAATCCTAGGGTGACTTTGACTCTTCCTCTTCTCGGGGAGGACGATCTTCCGTCGAACCTGAACACCACTTAACACTAGTCAATCTCACACCCTACCCGTCCTGACTTCCAATAATGAACTTGATTTAACTCACCTTATCCAAACCAGCAAACTACCAAAATTCCATTTCCCAAGTACATTGCCAACTCTAGTTCAGCTTCTGCAGTTTTACTAAACGCAGACCATCATAAGCTTTATGAGGTATGCAAGGGGTGGTACTCCAAATTATCTTTTGAATCTCCTATAATATTTATTGGAGGCCTACGATGACATAATTAGTCTAGATTCAGAAAATAATAATTTTTCTATTTCATCTGGCATTTAAATTATTTATTCTCAGCCTCCCAATGCCCTAGCATGAACATGAAGTGCACTAATGAGCCAACAATAAATCACCATAAAATCAGTAAAACTCTTATGTGGCATTTAAGCAGTAATTCCAAATTTTGAGAAATTTCAGAGGTGTTTAGGCCTACATTTCCTAATTTACAATTTTAGGCCACTTTTACTATATTATGACGCAAGTACTGTAAATATGTATCCAAAAATCACACGAAAATTATAGAAGCTTTATGGTGAACTAAAATCATCATAAACCAAGTGCCATAATTTTTATCTAATATTTGGGCTCTGAATTTATTTTAATGTAAAACACTAATATTCCTAGCTTAGTGAAGAAGGTACTTTTTTTAATTACCTAAAACTCCAGACAAAATTACAGCGTGACTATCATGCTTTGAAACACCCACTGACCAAATTTCATAATTTTCGAAATAATAATTGGGAATTATTTGTATTTTTGACTACATATCACAATTTGTACGTTAAAGAAGCAAACACCCAAAATAATCAGATAAAACTCCCAAGAAAAATACAAAAAGTTTAACATGCTATAAGATGCCTTAATTCAAGATTTCATAACTTTCTAGTGAACAGAAATTCCATAATCATCAGAATTAATATCTAGGGCATAATAAGAGTTGTAAATGAAGTACAGCATAAATTAACCCAAAATTCCCAAAAAAATTAAATCATAGCCAATTAGACCAGAAAATCATCCTGCCCAAATTGTATTTGATTTGTAGATCAGTTGATCGAATAATAGTTCAAATTAAGGTTGGTGACCTAAACAAGGGTTAGGGTTTTAGGTGGCCTAACTGTCTCCAAAGCCCTTAAGATTTTGTCCAGAGAACTATAATAGCCCCATGGTCATCTCCACCAAATTTCAAGTCAGTCCAAGATCATTTGACTCCATGGCCTTCACAACCCTAAAAATCCCCATTAAGGGACCTACCCTAGGGTTCTAGGGCTACCCTATCCCAAACCACCCCAAATTACATTGGAGGGTGTGTCATGCCCCAAACAGCCAGTAGACAAAATATCAGCCTCTATTGAGGTTGTTTAACCACTCAAATCCCAAAAGGAATGAATTGACCTAATTAACCCTATAAGGGCCAACCTAGGGTCGAGTTAAAACTTAATAAAAACTCTTCCAAATGAGGTGGAACTTTTACCAGAGTTCTAACATTCCCCATAAGACCTCCCACCCAAATTTGGGTGGATTTTGAGGTGTTTAGAATACCTAATTAAATTATACATGAATTATTAAATTAATAAAAGAACTATAGAAAAATATTCTCCAAAAATTTTCATTTTTGTATAGGCCCTAGGTATAGTTAGGATAGACTCCCTGCCCAAATTTCAGAACATTTGGGCAAATGATGAAAGGTGGGTACACCTTTTTGTCTATGCCTAGCTCTAGGTCTAGATCCCACCAAAAGAGGTGCCCTGGTCAAACCAGTTGACCAAATTGACCCAAATCAATTTTGAAATATTGTAGACACATAGGGCTACAGATTTCATGTTGGTCACTTCTACATAAAAAGCCTCTAAGTACCTCGTTAAATAGCATAAAAGAGAGCTTGATAAATCACTACATTTATATATAAATACAATAATTTAGTATTATAGGTTACTGTTCATCTTCTAAAAAAGCCCGAACCAGCAACCTAAAATGCTTAAAACCTGTAGCTTTTCTAAAGCTATTTCCCGGCCACCCAGCCATCTCCCTGGCCGGCCACAACCACCACCACCTCTGTTGAGGTGAGGGCTACCGTCGGGCGGCGGCACGGCCGCCGGAGAGGCGGTTTCCGGCGAACCCGCCACCATGAAATTTCGGAAAAACCATGGAAACGCTCACCTGATCCAGCTCTTGTTAGCCCGATATCTCTCCTAATGATTTCTAAGATCTATCCATAGAAGAAGAGGTAGAGGATGACCTTATTCGCGGTTTGGAGTCGAGCCGATCGTCGGGATGCCACTGGTACGGTGGTGGCATCGTTGGAATTCTTCTACAGCGCAGCACAAGCTTCAATCCGTCGGGTCAGGGTGGGAAACTTCATCTCTAAGACTAAGGGACCTTTTTAAAGGGAAGAAATTGGGAGTGGGCGGTTATAGGCTGTCCAGCCATTATTGCCTCTTCAAGAGCAAACTCGGCCATGATGGAGGGGAGCTGAAACGGCTCCAAACAGCTAAGAGAAGGCTGGAAACTCCTCCTCTCCCTGAGAGGAGTTGAAACCAGCCATTTCCAGGAAGAGAGGATGGGTCTGATCTTTAACAAACCATTAATGGCCATGCAAACCGACGCTCGTCCATGGCTGGAAGGAGAGGAGTCGGCTGCCACGTGCCATTGACCGGTCCAATTCACTAAATAGGGTTTTAATTAAGTCTTAATAAGAGAAACAGCCCATTTAAGACATCATGGCCCGCTTCCCGAAATGGCCCGGTTCAACTGAACCAGCACCCAGCCAAAAAGATCGGCCAGAAAAAAAACTAAGTAAAATGGCGTTGAGTGAGCTCTGCTCACTCAACGCCATCCATGTTACGGCGTTGAGTGAGCTCAGCTCACTCAACGCCATCCCAGATACGGCGTTGAGTGAGCTCTGCTCACTCAACGCCATCAGGATGGCCTCCCAGACTATGGCGTTGAGTGAGCTCAGCTCACTCAACGCCATCCAGAATAAGCCCCTTTTTAAACGATGGCGTAAGCTCACTCAACGCCATCCAGATTATGGCGTTGAGTGAGCTTAGCTCACTCAATGCCGTCCAGATTATGGCATTGAGTGAGCTTAGCTCACTCAACGCAGTCCCGATTATGGCGTTGAGTGAGCACTGCTCACTCAACGCCCTCTAGTCAGCACCAAATGGCTTTGAGTGCAGTCAGTGCACTCAACGCCGTTCAACTTATGGCGTTGAGTGCACTCAACGCACTCAACGCCATCCCGTTTGACAACTTACGGCGTTGAGTGAGCTTAGCTCACTCAACGTCATCCAGTCTACGGCGTTGAGTGAGCTCAGCTCACTCAACGCCAACCTGACGACACAAGATGGCATTGAGTATAGTCAGTGCACTCAACGCCATTCCTCTTATGGCTTTGAGTGAGCTAGGCTCACTCAACACCATCCAGACCACGGCGTTGAGTGAGCTTAGCTCACTCAACGCCATTCCAAGGTCACGGGCGTGACAAATTGGTCACGGGCGTGTCAGGCCCATATTGATATTTCTGAGCTCGACGGTCGTCTTCCATAGGTCGACGATCGTCGAAGGGGTCACGCCCTAGGTCACGGGCGTGACGGGTCGGTCACGGGCTTGACCACCCATTGACTCGAAATCTTGGTCGATAAACTTCAATTCCTTGGCTTCCCAAGGTTCTGTTAAGACAAAACCACTCCCAGGGGTCTAGTCGGAAATGGGATGTTACAAATCCCAATAAACAAAACAAAGATTTCGTCCCCGAAATCAAGGTTAAGCCAACGGGGCTCCTATCGGGAGAAAAAAAGGCTTGTAACATCCCATGAGAGTCGAAAGATTTACATCTCTACGTTACGTTTGCTATGTGTGGTTTGAAGGTGATTGTCAAATCTAAGACCAATTCGTCCAGTTGACTCGGTATATACCCCAATAAACAAAAGATTAGCCCCTATTCTCTAAATTTCAGTCCTATTGGTTTAAAATAGGAACGCAAATTGATTGTCTAGAGGGGTTGTGAGGTATACCTGACCGAAAAGCTCTGGATACTTTTGCCGCATCAAGTCCTGTGGCTCCCGTGTATGCTCCTCCTGCCCATGATTATTCCACAGAACCTTGACTAACGGAACCTTCTTCCGACGCCAGGTCCGTACTCCTCTGCCATCGATCCGAATCGGCTCCAAGTGAACTGACCGGTCGGAAGCTACCGGTCCATCTGTGGTCAAAATATGCTGCTCCGAGCGCAGTAGAGCCCTCCTAAATGAAGAAACGTGGAATACGTCGTGCAGAGCTGCCAGCTCTGGTGGCAACTCCAGCCTATAAGCTAGGGCCCTGATCCGCTCCAGGATCCTGTAAGGGCCCATATACCTAGGGCTGAGCACCTTCTTCCGACCACGCACCCGTGAAACTCCATGCATGGGCCGGATCTTCAAAAACACTCGGTCCCCCACCTGGAACTCCACCTGACGATGTCGGGCGTCATAATACTTAGCCTGTCTGCTCTGCGCTTCTAACATCTTATCTCTGATAAGTCTCACCTGAGCCTCGGTGTCTTCGACAAAATCCGATCCCAACGCCTTCAGATCCTCGTCCTGAATCCAAGAAAGCGGGGTCCTGCATCTCCTTCCATACAAGGCTTCGTAAGGCGCCATCCTGATGTTGGACTGGTAGCTGTTGTTATAGGAGAACTCGACCAGGGGTAAGAGCTTCTCCCATGGTTCCCCATGGTCCAAAATACATAGCCTCAGAAGATCTTCCAGCGTCTGATTGGTGCGTTCTGTCTACCCATCCGTCTGGGGATGGAATGCGGTGCTGAAGGTCAATCGCGTGCCTAAGTAAGCTGGCACAGATCTCCACTCCCTCGAAGTGAACCGGCCATCCCGATCTGATACGATCGTCTTGGGCACCCCGTGGTATCGAACAAACTGCTCCACAAATCTCCGCACTAGTACCCCCACAGAGTCATCCTTCTTGATCGGAATGAATCTGACCACCTTCGTCAACCGATCGACGATGACCCAAATCGAGTCGTTTCCCGTCCGTGATCGGGGAAGTCCATGAATAAAATCCATCGCGATGTCCTCAAATTTCCGCTCCGGGGGTACATGTTCTGAGATACATCATCCTTCTAATGATACAACATAGCGATTAAATCTTTACCTTCTCAGATATCCCGAATCTTGTTACCCGTCATCTAATTTCACGTGATAATAGTAAATTCTCGTAATTACTCAGTCTTATTACCATGTCATTGTCTTGGTAACGCTACGGGTCATCATTCCAAACATGTTTTTTTTTACAAAATCTTATGTTCGCCTGAATAACGCCGAATTATATCGACTTCAATCTCACTATGTTTTTTACGCCACTTCCCTAAACTAGGTCCAAGGGAACCCAAGCCAATACTAATTTGCCCAATAAATAAAAGTTTAGCCCCCAATAAACAAAAGATGAGCCCTTACCTATCTTGGGCTAAGTATCTTTTATATTACCCTATTACATCTGTCCTAGCTGGGTGCACAATCCCTAGGGCATCAATCTTCGACTTGGAGTTCCACCCTGAAACTCGTTAATAAACTCCATACTTTAAACTCTCTGAGTCACATTTACGACAACCTTATCCGGGTCAAAATGTTCCAAATCCCAAATGGGTATCTTCCGAACTTGAATTCTTATCCGACCCTCAGTGTTTGTCTCGGTGGTTGCCTCCAGGTAATTTTATTACCGGTATTAAGGGTTAAGACTACTTGTCTTTTACCATTCTGCTAATGTATTATTGGTCTCAATTCTCCTTAAAGTAGTATACCGCTTTGAATAATCCTTGATTGGGATAGTAGGGACACCTGAGTTTACGTCTTAGGTAGTCATTCTCGTGCTAAACTCCTCCTTTATTCTCTTTGGATATATCCTTACCTTAACCAAATTCATACCCAAGGTCTATTTTGAACTAGGGCATACTATAAATTGTCATGGTTAGTCACGAGTCCTATTTGGTTGAGTCTAACTCGTTGGTTAGAGGATTATAAGATGAGATCTTCGTAGCCGGAGGTGTTCCTTGCTGGGGCAGGGTTTGCCGCAGGCTACGAAGAGGAATTCCAATTAATGATGAAGTGGACTTTCACATGTGATTTCCCTTATGGGCACACCACTGCTTCCACAGTTTAGTTTGTCCCCAAACTAAACTCGACCGGGGGTGACCAAGGGTTAGTGGACTGCTACTTTTCCGATCGAGGTTTGCTCTGATACCACTTGTAAGACCCCATTTTTTTTCTTTTAAACGTCGGGGTCTTAGGCCCAGAACCGCCGCTTTGTGGTGACACCATCACGCCTGGGAAGGTCGTCACTACAAAATGCCGATCCTGCCGGCCAAATCGATCGCAGAACAGTAGTATAAGTAAATATATAGCTAGTCCACCATAACCACATGTATATAAATAAATCTCCACGAAGGGAGAGTCCACAATAATAATAATCAGAGTACAAAAGGAGGGCTTGTGCCCAGTACATGTAATCCTCACTACAAGTCACTTGCGGAAGCAAAACTAAAACTAAGCATCACCGTAACTGTCACTTAACCGAGAGCACCCAAGCTAGACTGGCCCATCTCCACCGACTCCGTACTCTGCTGGTGCTGCATCTCTGGGTGCTTCTTCCTTTTCGACATGCAGTCTCCGCCTCACAATCCACGTCTACGTCTACGTCTTCGGCCTCCTGGCTGCTGAGCTGGTGGGATCCCACCCATCAAGGGGCATTTGACACGTGTATGTCCCGGCTGGTGACAATGGTAACACGGTCGCGGGGTCAACTCTGTCAGAAACTGCAAAACCCGTGACCTTTCCATATGGTACACCTAAAATGTTGTGGTTCGAAAACCGTTAGTCTAAAAGACTAAGCCCCATCATCCCCTACCCCTTCCCCCATGGCTCCTAGGTACCGAGCGGAGAGAAAGAAAGGGAAGGACATGAAGGTGGAGAATAAGTCAAAAGCAGGTGACAGTGGTCCTATGCTAGCAATTTCATAGTACATATGACAGAAGCAGAAAGTAGGAAATGTAACCTTAACTTATGCGGAAGCGCATAAGCCAAGGGATCTTTTGCATGGCTTCCATCGTATAAAGTGTCTCATACCACTTATACGTTGGGGTGTCGGTTATCAAACAGCAAGAAGTATCAAGTAAGTAAAAGCACAAGAAATATAACCATTGATTTATAGGGATTACCCCTATAGACCAAGGGGTCGTTTTGTAGGGCCTATCGTATAAAACATCCCATACCATTTTATACGATAGGTGGCAATGTTTATGCTATGACACGCAAATATGCTATGGAATGCACAAGCAAGTGCAACACACCCACACGACTCCATGCGAACAGACCTTTAGTTCCCCCTATTCGGGCAGCTAGCTTCACTCCCAGGAACCTTCGTGGTGGCAAAAGGAGACAGTGGGTCGGGCCCCCCACTCCTAGGCGGGTAACCACACTACCAGGCCTAGCCCTTCCGTACGCCCCTAGAAGAACACAACCTAAAGTATCCGCGTACTAGTGCTGGCTATATCCACCAGGCTTTCTTTGGCTAAATGTCCCACACCTCCGAGTAAACGTACCGACGTCGGTGTGATCGATCGTCCAGTACCGATGACCCACCACTTTTATGCACACGCAATCATGATAGTTATATTTGTACAAGTTCTAATGTTACTGAGCTTCTTGCTCTCTAGGCTACCAAGCATAACCAAGTCCCCGAGCATCCCGCTCCCTGGACATCCAAATTTATTCCAAGTCCCCGAGCATCCAGCTCCCCGGACTTCCCAATCAAAAACCAAACCATTGACATTACTAGTAGGCCCTTAGACCACGGACCTACTCTACCCATTCCATGCCAATTCTTCTTCCTAAGTGTACAAGTGTAGGTGTGAGGTGCAACTATTATTAAGGTTACTCTTGATCATTTTATTCCTAAGATTTAAGGTTAACCTTGGACTTCCCAAGATTTACCCGGTGAAGGGCTCGCAGCGGTACTAGGAACTATGATGGGGTGAATCCCAAAGCTCCCTTTATAAGGCACTTATTGTAATTGATTGGTTCCCTTAACCCATTCCCTTCTCATATTACAGTGGGCTAATCCTAGGGTGACTTTGACTCTTCCTCTTCTCGGGGAGGACGATCTTCCGTCGAACCCGAACACCACTTAACACTAGTCAATCTCACACCCTACCCGTCCTGACTTCCAATAATGAACTTGATTTAACTCACCATATCCAAACCAGCAAACTACCAAAATTCCATTTCCCAAGTTCATTGCCCACTCTAGTTCAGCTTCTGCAGTTTTACTAAACGCAGACCATCATAAGCTTTATGAGGTATGCACGGGGTGGTACTCCAAATTGTCTTCCGAATCTCCTATAATATTTACTGGAGGTCTACCATGACATAATTAGTCTAGATCCAGAAAATAATAATTTTCCTATTTCATCTGACATTTAATTTATTTATTCTCAACCTCCAAATGCCCTTGTATGAACATGAAGTGAACTAATAAGCCAACAATAAATCATCATAAAATCAGTAAAACTCCTATGTGGCATTTAAGCAGTAATTCCAAATTTTGATAAATTTTAGAGGTGTTTAGGCCTACATTTCCTAATTTACCATTTTAGGCCACTTTTACTATATTATGAAGCAAGTACTGTTCATATGTATCCAAAATTCACAAGAAATTTATAGAAGCTTTATGGTAACCTAAAATCATCATAAACCAAGTCCCATAATTTTTATACAATATTTGGGCTCTAAATTTGATCTAATGTAAAATACTAATATTCCTAGCTTAGTGAAGGAGGTACTGTTTTTTATTATTTAAAAATCCATAGAAAATTACAGGGTGACTATCATGGTTTGAAACACTCACTGACCAAATTTCATAATTTTACAAATAATAATTGGGAATTATTTGTATTTTTGACTACATATCACAATTGGTACGTTAAAGAAGCAAGTACCCAAAATAATCAGATAAAACTCCCACGAAAAATACAAAAGATTTAAAATGCTATAAGATGCTCTAATTCAAGATTTCATAACTTTCCAGTGAACAGAAATTCCATAATCATCAGAATAATATCTAGGGCACAATAAGAGTTGTGAATGAAGTACAGTATAAATTAACCCAAAATTCCCAACAAAATTATATCATAGTCATTTAGACCAGAAAATCATCTTGCCCAAATTGTATTTGATTTGTAGATCAGTTGATAGCATAATAGTTCAAATTAAGGTTGGTGATCTCAACTAGGATTAGGGTTTTAGGTGGCCTAACTATCTCCAAAGCCCCTAAGATTTTGTCCAGAGAACTATAATGGCCCCATGATCCTCTCCACCAAATTTCAAGTCAGTCCAATATCATTTGACCCCATGACCTTCACAATCCTAAAAATCCCCATTAAGGGACCTACCCTAGGGTTCTTGGGCTACCCTATCTCAAACCACCCCAAATTACATTGGAGGGTGTATCATGCCCTAAACAGCCAGTGTACAAAATATCAGCCTCTGTTGAGGTTGTTTGACCACTCAAATCCCAAAAGGAATGAATTGACCTAATTAACCCTATAAGGGCCAACCTAGGGTCGAGTTAAAACTTAATCAAAACACTTCCAAATGAGGTGGAACTTTTACCAGAGTTTTAACATTCCCCCTAAGACCTCCCACCCAAATTTGGGGGGATTTTGAGGTGTTTAGGACATCTAATTAAATTATACATGAATTATTAAATTTTTACAAAAACTATAGAAAAATATTCTCCAAAAAATTTCATTTTTGGATAGGCCCTAGGTATCGTTAGGATAGACTCCCTGCCCAAATTTCAGAACATTTGGGCAAAGGATGAAAGGTGGGCACACTTTTTTGTCTCTGTCTAGCTCAAGGTCTAGATCCCACCAAAAGAGGTGCCCTGGTCAAACCAGTTGACCAAATTGACCCAAATCAATTTTGAAATATTGTAGACCCATAGGGATACAGATTTAAGTTGGTCACTACTACATAAAAAGCCTCTAATTATCTCATTAAATAGCATAAAAGAGAGCTTGATAAATCACTACATTTATATATAAATATAATAATTTAGTATTATAGGTTACTGTTCATCTTTTAAAAAAGCCCGAACCAGCAACCTAAAATGCTTAAAACCTGTAGCTTTTCTAAAGCTATTTCCCGGCCACCCAGCCATCTCCTTGGCCGGCCACCACCACCACCACCTCTGTTGAGGTGAGGGCTACCGTCGGGCGGTGGCACGGCCGCCGGAGAGGCGGTTTCCGGCGAACCCGCCACCATGAAATTTCGGAAAAACCATGGAAACGCTCACCCAATCCAGCTCTTTTGAGCCCGATATCTTTCCTAATGATTTCTAAGATCTATCCATAGAAGAAGAGGTAGAGGAGGACCTTATTCGCGGTTTGGAGTCGAGCTGATTGTCGAGATTCCACTGGTACGGTGGTGGCGTCGCCGGAATTCTTCTACAGCGCAGCACAAGCTTCAATACGTCGGGTCAGGGTGGGAAACTTCATCTCTGAGCCTAAGAGACCTTTTTAAAGGGAAGAAATGGGGAGTGGGCGGTTATAGGCTGTTCAGCCATTATTGCCTCTTCAAGAGCAAGCTCGGCCTTGGTGGAGGGGAGCTAAAACGGCTCCAAACAGCTAAGAGAAGGCTGGAAACTCCTCCTCTCCCTGAGTGGAGTTGAATCCAGCCGTTTCCAGGAAGAGAGGATGGGGCCGAGCTTTAACAAACCATTAATGGCCATGCAAACCGACGCTCGGCCATGGCTGGAAGGAGAGGAGTCGGCTGCCACGTGGCATTGACCGGTCCAATTCACTAAATAGGGTTTTAATTAAGTCTTAATAAGAGAATTGACCCAGTTAAGACATCCTGGCCCGCTTCCCGAAATGGCCCGGTTAAACTGAACCAGCACCCAGCAAAAAAGATCGGCCAGAAAAAAAACTAAGTAAAATGGCGTTGAGTGAGCTCTTCTCACTCAACGCCATCCATGCTACGGCGTTGAGTGAGCTCAGCTCACTCAACGCCATCCCAGATACGGCGTTGAGTGAGCTCTGCTCACTCAATGCCATCAGGATGGCCTCCCAGACTATGGCGTTGAGTGAGCTCTGCTCACTCAATGCCATCCAGAATAAGCCCTTTTTTAAACGATGGCGTTGAGTGAGCTAAGCTCACTCAATGCCGTCCAGATTATGGCGTTGAGTGAGCTTAGCTCACTCAACGCCGTCCAGATTATGGCGTCTAGTGAGCTTAGCTCACTCAATGTCGCCCCGATTATGGCGTTGAGTAAGCTCTGCTCACTCAACGCCCTCCAGTCAGCACCAAATGGCTTTGAGTGCAGTCAGTGTGTTGAAGTTGAGACCGGGCGGTCTGGCTTGGCGGGTTATTGACCGGGCGGTCTGGCAGTTTGCCTCCAGCGGGTTGGTTGCTGCGTTGAGGTCTGAGGTCCAAGCGGTCTAGCGGTCTGTTACTGGCGACTAGGAGACCGGGCGGTCTAACGGTCTCCCTTGGCGGCTTGTCTCTCTCTCTGGCAGTGGCCGAGCGGTTAGCCCTTCCGTCTAACCGCGCGGCTTGTTCCGGTCTGTTGTTCTAGCCGCCCAGATTCTTTTGTATAGTTTTAGTCCCACATCTCTTATTTGTATTCTCTCTTCTCTCCTCCATTCTATATAAGGGAGGCCATACCTTTGTAATAGATACCTTTTTCTGATAATAAAATTTCAGTTATACCATTTCCGGCTTGTTTTAGTTCACTTCTTACATGGTATCAGAGGAATCGATCTTTTTCTCCTGATTCTGTCTTCTCTCTGTCCGCGCGGCTTGCTTCTCCGGCTTACGCCCTGTCCGCGCGGTCTCCTTGTCGTTGCCCTCTGTGTGCGCGACCTGTTGCCTTGTTCACTGCGATCTGTCGCCTTGTTCGCCGCGACCTATCGCCGTGTGCCTTTGCCTCCTCCTGTTTGCTCTTATTCTGGTCGTTGCGACCTGTTGCCTAGTTCGCCGCGACCTGTTGCCTAGTTCGCCGCGCCCTCTCTTGTGCTTCTGTTCGAGCGGACTGTCTGCTTGCCGCTCGACTTCTTCCCCTTTGCTTGTTACTACGGCTTGGTCGTGGTCTCTCTGGCCGCTGGTGTCTGACATCCTGACCGCCGTAGTTTCTCTTCTGCCTATCCGCGCGGCCTGTTTTCTAACCGCGCGGCTTCCTGTTGTTTACTCTTATGGCCCTTTCTGATGCTTCTACTGCCACTACTCCTGCCACCCCCCCTGTAGCCAATCCGGCTCCTCCTCCTACTCCTTTCGGGAACCTTGGCACCGTTTCCAAGCTTGTCGGCTCCAACTACCCGGATTGGAGCGTCTCTTTCACCTTTCTCCTTCGCTCGCAACGCAAACGCCACCATCTCGTTGATGACCCTCCTCCTACCACTTCCCCTCTCTTTGATGACTGGGATGCGAGTGACGCTCTTGTGCGTACTTGGCTCGCTAACAGTCTATCCGATGAATGCCTTCCCGTCATCCGTCATGATGAGACGGTGAAGGCCGCTTGGCTTCATCTTGCTGCTTTGTATTCCAAAGGGGCTCAGACGTCCCGCATCTATACGTTGTATGCGGACCTCTTTGCCCGGCCTACCTTGTCTCCTGCTGCTGCCTACCAACAAGTTCAAGCTCTTGGGGCTGAGATTCTTCAGAATCGCCCCTTTTCTGCGGATCTGGCTCAACAACATAAGCACTTCCAGGAGCTTCTGGTTGTGTGTTATCTGCTCCGTCTTCCTGACACTTATGACATGATCCGCCAACAAATTCTGGGTGAGGCGGAATCTCCTACCTTAGATGCCACCGCTGCTCGCATCGCCGCTGTCACCTCTCTCCTTCAACGCCCGCTTCTACCCGCTCCTTCTCCTCCGGATAACTATGCTCATCAAACTCAGCGGAGTGGCTCTGGTAGCCGCAGTCATCAGTCTGGCGGACGTCCTTCTTCCCGCTATCTCTGCTCTCACTGCGGCCGCACCGGACACACTCTTGACCGCTGCTGGACAAAACATCCCCATCTTCGCCCCTCGGGTGACTCTTCCGCCTCTTCTTCCAAGCCGTCTGCTTCCGTGGTCACATCATCAGGTAGTGCCCATGTAGTCACTCAAGGTAAATGGCTTATCGACTCCGGTGCTACTAATCATATGACGGGCAATCCTCAGTGCTTCTCTCTTCTCGAACAGCATGATCGATTGCCCCCGGTCCTCATTGCAGACGGTTCTCCCTCTCCGGTTCATGGGTCGGGAGTGGTTCATGTTACTCCGTCCCTTCGGCTAGAGGACACTCTCTATGTGCCCAAGTTTCCGTGCAATCTGTTATCGGTTACTTCTTTGTGCAAGCAGCTTTAATGTTCTGTCACGTTTACTCCATCTTCTTGCTCTTTTCAGGATCCGAGCTCCCAGCGGACGATTGCTACTGGGACTGAGAGCGGCGGCCTCTACTTCCTCGACAACGTTTCCGCTTTGTCCGCCTTCTCTTCTTCTTGTACGGATCTTCTCCAGTGGCATCTCCGTCTCGGTCATCCTCCACCACGGATTCTGCATCAGCTTCTGCCCCACCTCCCTCCCTCCACTACTCCTCTCCACTGCGAAGCATGTCAACTTGGCAAGCATCATCGTTCCTCCTTCCCGCCGAAGCAAGGTCGGGGCTCTACCCGTCCATTTGATCTAGTCCACTCCGATATCTGGGGACCTGCTCCTACCCTTACTATTGGTCGGGGTAGTTCTTATTTTGTAACTTTTATTGATGATTTTTCTAGATGTACTTGGGTGTATCTCTTACGAGATCGCTCTGAACTTTTTAATGTATGGACCTCCTTTTATCATTTAATCAAAAATCAGTTTGGTGTTAGTGTTAAAACTTTTCGCTCTGATAATGCAAAAGAATACTTAAGTCATGCTTTTACCTCTTTCTGTGATCAACATGGCGTTATTCATCAGACAAGTTGTGTCTATACATCCCAACAAAATGGGGTGGCGGAACGCAAAAACCGTCACCTCCTCGATGTTGCTCGCACATTAATGACTCAAATGCATGTCCCTCGCTCATACTGGGGCTATGCTGTTCTTCTTGCTTGCTATCTCATCAATCGCATTCCCTCCTCCGTTCTTCAGGGAAAAACCCCTTTTTCCATCCTTTATCCTGGCAAGGAACCTTTTCTTCTCCCTCTCCGTATCTTTGGGTGCACTGCTTTTGTGCATGTCCCATCTGCCACCCGTGACAAGCTCTCCCCTCGCTCCACCAAATGTGTTTTTCTGGGGTATTCGGTCACTCAGAAAGGCTACTGCTGCTTTGATCCTGTTCTTCGCAAACAGTTTGTCTCCGCTGACGTTACCTTCTTCGAGAATGCCTCCTACTTCTCGGATGCCTCCTCTTCTCTTCCTCTCACCTCAGATGCTCCTGTTATTCCGTTCGTTCCCTCGTCTCCTACTGCGATATCCGCTCCTCCTCCGTCTCCGCCCACTCCTCTCCCTCCGCCTCTCTCTCCGCATTCCTCTCCCTCATCTCCGCTGCCGTCGCTCTCTCCTCCCGGGCCAGCTCTCTCTGCCACGGATGCTCTGGATGCCGAGGAGCCCGCCGACCTGGATCTTCCTGTCGCTCTTCGCAAAGGGGTGCGGACGTGTACCTTACACCCCCTTGCTGCTGTTGTTTCATATGATCGTCTTACCCATTCTCGCAGGGCCTTTGCGCTGGCTATCTCTGCTACTACCACACCTCGTTCCTACCAGGAGGCCCTTGCCATTCCTCACTGGAAGCTGGCCATGGATGAGGAAATGGCGACCCTCACAGAGCGGGGTACCTGGACTCTTGTCCCTCCTCCTCTTGAGACAGATGTTGTTGGCTGTCGGTGGGTCTTTGTAGTCAAGTTTGGCCCAGATGGCACTGTAAACCGTTACAAAGCTCGTCTGGTGGCTAAGGGCTTTACTCAAACCTATGGGGTTGATTACTTTGACACCTTCTCTCCCGTGGCTCGTCTCAGCACTATCCGGGTCCTTCTCTCTGTGGCAGTCAACAAAGACTGGCCCCTTTCCCAGCTGGATGTCAAGAATGCCTTCCTTTATGGTGATCTTCAGGAGGCCGTCTACATGGAGCAACCTCCAGGGTATGTTGCTCAGGGGGAGACACGAGTCTGCCGGCTACAGAAGGCAATCTATGGCCTCAAGCAGAGCCCTCGAGCTTGGTTTGACAAATTCAGCGGCATCGTGGCGGCCGTTGGTTTTGCTTGCAGCACTGCTGATCACTCTCTATTTATTCGCAAAACCTCTTCGGGACTGGTGATTCTTGCAGTATATGTGGATGATATTCTTCTCACTGGTGATGACCAGGAAGGGGTAGCCTTGACAAAGCGGCATCTTCGCCAACATCTAGTCACGAAAGATATGGGTTCTCCGAAGTACTTTTTGGGGATCGAAATCTCTCGGAAGCCCAACTCTTTAGTCCTCTCTCAGCGTAAGTATGCTCTTGATATTTTAAAAGAAGCAGGATTGACTGGGGCCAAACCTGCCCGATGTCCCATGGCTGTTGGAGAAGACAAAACCTGGACAGATGATTCGCCTCTTCTTTCAGATGCTTCGCGGTACAGGCGTCTAGTTGGTAAGCTCATATACCTCACCGTGACTAGGCCCGACATCTCCTATGCTGTGGGCAAGGTGAGTCAATTCATGCAAGCTCCCAGGGAGTGCCATCTACAGTCCGCCTTGCGGATCTTGGAGTACGTCAAAGCAGCCCCTGGGAAAGGATTGCTCTTTCAGAAGAATGATCATCTGAGGGTTGAAGCTTACTCAGATGCGAGTTACGCGGATGACAAAGGGGACCGCAAGTCTACTTCCGGTTTCTGTACCTTTGTTGGGGGCAATCTGGTAAGTTGGAAGAGCAAGAAGCAATCTGTTGTCTCCAGGTCCAGTGCTGAAGCTGAGTATCGGAGTATGGCATCGACCACTTGCGAGCTAAAGTGGCTACGGGCTCTCATGTTGGATTTAGGAGAGGTCTACAACCATCCTCTACCTATGTTCTGTGACAACAAGGCTGCTATATATATCTCCAAAAATCCAGTCTTCCATGAGAGAACCAAACACATTGAGGTCGACTGTCACTTCATTCGTGAAGAGATTCTAAAAGAACAAATTTGCACTCCCTTCGTCACGTCTGAAAAAGAGCTGGCTGACATCTTCACCAAACCAGTATCCGCCTCATTTCTTCATATATGTGACAAGCTGGGCATGATCGACATATATGCTCCAGCTTGAGGGGGAGTGTTGAAGTTGAGACCGGGCGGTCTGGCTTGGCGGGTTATTGACCGGGCGGTCTGGCAGTTTGCCTCCAGCGGGTTGGTTGCTGCGTTGAGGTCTGAGGTCCAAGCGGTCTAGCGGTCTGTTACTGGCGACTAGGAGACCGGGCGGTCTAACGGTCTCCCTTGGCGGCTTGTCTCTCTCTCTGGCAGTGGCCGAGCGGTTAGCCCTTCCGTCTAACCGCGCGGCTTGTTCCGGTCTGTTGTTCTAGCCGCCCAGATTCTTTTGTATAGTTTTAGTCCCACATCTCTTATTTGTATTCTCTCTTCTCTCCTCCATTCTATATAAGGGAGGCCATACCTTTGTAATAGATACCTTTTTCTGATAATAAAATTTCAGTTATACCATTTCCGGCTTGTTTTAGTTCACTTCTTACACAGTGCACTCAACGCCGTTCAACTTATGGCGTTGAGTGCACTCAACGCACTCAATGTCATCCCGCTTGACAACTTATGGCGTTGAGTGAGCTTAGCTCACTCAACGCCATCCAGTCTACGGTGTTGAGTGAGCTCAGCTCACTCAACGCCAACCTGACGACACAAGATGGCGTTGAGTGTAGTCAGTGCACTCAACGTCATTCCACTTATGGCTTTGAGTGAGTTAGGCTAACTCAACGCCATCCAGACCACGGCGTTGAGTGAGCTTAGCTCACTCAACGCCATTCCAAGATCACGGGCGTGACAGATTGGTCACAGGCGTGTCAGGCCCATATTGACATTTCTGAGCTCGACGGTCGCCTTCCTGAGGTCGACGATCGTCGAAGGGGTCACGTCCTAGGTCACGGGCATGACGGGTCGGTCACGGGCGTGACGGGTCGGTCACGGGCGTGACGGGTCGGTCACGGGCGTGACCACCCCTTGACTCGAAATCTTGGTCGATAAACTTCAATTCCTGGGGTTCCCAAGGTTCTGTTAAGACAAAACCACTCCCAGGGGTCTAGTCGGAAATGAGATGTTACAGTTAGTGGGTGGTTACCACCAGATCGGACGGCAAGGAAAGCCCACCATGATCGGACGGCAGGCGAGCCGTCTACGGTGACGGGGCGGCGGAGGAGGCCGGCCGGCGTCTAGGCGGCGGCCCGGCCGGCGTCTAGGCGGCGGCCCGGCCGGCGTCTAGGCGGCGGCCCGGCGTCTACGGTGACGGGGCGGCGGAGGCGGCCTGGTCGGCGGCAGCGGCTCGGCTGGCGGCCAGGCCGGCGGTCTAGCCGGCTGCGGCGGCTTGGCCGCGGTCTGCGACGGCAAGGCCGATAGCGGCCTTGCTGGCGGCCAGGCCGGCAGCGGCCAGGCCCGGCTGGCGGCGGCCGGGCTGGCGGTGGCTTGGTCGCGGCCTGTGGTGGCAAGGCCGGCGGCCAGGCCGGCGGCGGCGGCGGCTTGCCCGACGGGCGGCGGCGATGGCTGTTTCCCCCAAAAGTGGGGCGGTTTTTGGTAGAGAGAGAGGGAGTGGGCCCACTCCCCATGTTTTCCTCATCATGGGGGAGTTCATGGGGGGTGGAGGTTGACTTGTTCAACCTCATGATCCCCCATTTTGGGAGAAAATCATGAGGGAATCTCCTTATAAATAAGGTGACTGTTATTAGCACTGCACTTTTGGATATTCGCACTACATTTACTCTTAATTTTTCGCGCCTTTTGAAAATACTCCTTGTACATGCATTTTTAGGAAAAGTGTTCAACACGCAAGTTGTAGATCTTGACGAGATCTACAACTTTCGTGTTGAACACTTTTCCTAAAAATGCATGTATAAAGCGTATTTCTAAAAGGCGCGAAATCTGAGCGTATTTCTAGAAATACGCTTTATACATGCATTTTTAGGAAAAGTGTTCAACACGAAAGTTGTAGATCTTGTCGAGATATACAACTTTCTTGTTGAACACTTTTCCTAAAAATGCATGTACAAGGAGTATTTTCAAAAGGCGCGGAAAATTAAGAGTAAATGTAGTGCGAATATCCAAAAGTGCAGTGCTAATAACAATCACCATAAATAATGGTGTAACTCATCACTTATATTAAATTTTGTTTTATCCTTTTGTAACGGGAGTGGAGAAATCGTTCGGAGAGAACGTCGGATTCCGTAGGAAATTCTCATTGTTTGTGACAACTAGGTCCTTGTGCGACATAGGGGGAAATTCGCCCCTTGTGTGTAGAGACTAGGCCGAGGTTAGATCTAGGGGAAGGCTAGTGGCCGTATATGAGGTAAGATAAGCTATAGTCAGGCGGTTCTTCTCAAGAACCGGTGAATCATCAAAAAAGAATTTTTCTATTCGCCTCGATTTCTAGCGTTATAGAAATCAAATATTTTTGTATCAATTTCTAATGAAATAAAATCATGTTTCTTTTTGCCTCATTATCTTGATTTAATTTTCATTTTATAAAATATTTTAAAATATATCGTTCAAAAGTTTTAACGCTAAATATATTGCAAGGTTTGTTTTTTATTCGATATAAACGCTTGAATTAAATATTCATGAACTAGCGCCCAACGGTAACACTTAATGCCCGCGGTAGTGAAAAAATATTGAATTTTGTCTTTTTTTAATAGTAATCTTCAATATAATATTTTATGATATATTAAAATATAATTTTCTATAAAATATTTCAAAATTTCATTAATTATCTTTGATATTTTTATTTAAGAATTAAATTTCATAAAGCCTTTATTCACCCCCCCCCCCCCCCCCTATCCTCTAAGGGCGCCGTAAGATCCAACATAAACGGCTACTAGCTGCCACTTGGCAGCTAACTAGCTACCAAATGGCAACTAGCCATTGGCGTTGCGGCCTGCTTAGCATCAGTTTTGTGGGCTCAGCAGGCCACCTGATTTTGTAAGGGCATGGGCCTGGCCAGGGCCCGATTTGTGTTGGGCATGGTCCTTGGCCCGGCAGCAAAAAAGTCTGGGCCCAACAGGCCTTATTTGCACGCTTATCTCTAAATATCCAAATTGGCGATTTTCATGAATTCTTTTTGTATTCTATTCAAGGTGTGCCCTAGTGTCTTCTACTTTTCATATTTCAATCTCTGTAGAGTGTCTGGTGTCGACATCATTGTCCACAACCAAAGTGTTGTTCAATTCCTCTGCCATTCCTGTTATCCGACGGATATATTATGCTTTTCATCGATGACTAGTTCATCAAGGGCTGCCAGGTACTTGGAGAGCCCTTATAATTGATTCTCATTTGTTCTTTATTATCCTAGTTAATAATTTGTTTCTATTATTTTGGTTGTTTTTGGTGCATTTTCAGGACTTGAAGCTGGAGCTTAATGGTGGAAAAGAGCTTGGTGTTCTTGACCGTGTGCTGATTAGCGGAAAAGTTCCTTGTAGATGGATTTTATAGATTTTTTTGTTATTATAATTTTTTCATGCATTGAGTTTAATTAGAGATAATATCTTTGTTGGTTTGTATTGTGGGGTTTGGCACATCTTCCACCCTCTTATTACTCTATTAATACAATCAAAAGAAAAAAAACTGTGTTGAAATCAATTAAGTTTCACGTTGCTATTGATTACTCTTTTTTATTTTGCGTGCAAATGAAAAAAAAATTGTGATTTATTTGATATGAAATGGCATGCACATGCTCTATTTATTTATCACTACTAATGTCTTTGAACTTTTTGCAACATTTCTAAAATGTCGTAATAGGTCCACCAAAGTATTGGAGCTTTGTTGATATATTGATCGGGCCCCACATACATGGGGAGTTACATATTTTTATATGGTTTTAATTGCAAGGGGGGAATGAATGTATTTAATGCGAGGAGTTGAGAGGGTGGTAGTTAATGGTTGTTTAATGACTTGCCACTTGGCGTTTTCCTACTCGTTGTAATTGTCTATATAAGGGCTTGTAGGTTCATTTGTAAAGTTTGATGAATAGAGAGAAAATTCTCCCATCTTCTTGCTTTTCGACTTTGAGAGAGGAGCGCTGCAGCGCATAGTGAGTGTAAGTG